>OU612047.1:91926761-93126761 GCA_914767935.1 Coremacera marginata | reverse complement strand
TGTTGTTATCTAGCTGTGACCTAAGAACAGAAAAGTAATTTTCAAGGGAATCTTGGTTTATCCCACCTAACATAACGAATTTCACTTCAGGGTCCTGAAACAGATCATTAACCAAGGATATCATTGATTTCAAAGTGAAAATTAACCCTCTGAAACAGTGGTTATTTCTTGGAACTTCAAGAGTTTACGAAAGTAGTTGTCAACGAAATGTGTATATATATTTATATTAATATGTATATATATGTTGTTACTATTATTATTTCATTTATAGTTATCATAAATATGTTTAATGTTATACAAACTTAGCCTTTGCTCTTTTACTTAATTGAAAAAATCAATTGTATATAAATTTTGAAAATTTTCTTCCTAGGCAATAATCGTTTAGTTATTTTATAGAAAAAACTTTAAATAAATGTTACTGAAATTCAGTTTTGCTTCAAAATTGAAAATGTTGTGCTCACAACACTTTTTAACTTTTACAGTTAACTTTAAAGTTTTACATAAAAATTTAATTGAAGATATTAACAACAACTGTTTATATATAATAGCATATCGATGGCCATACGTTGATACCTGGTAACTAAAAATTCATTAATTCTACAGGAAAAGCAAAATACTTAACAACAATTAACAATTAAAATCAATCAGCAATTTTATTTTTAAAAATAAAATCGGGATTTTGTTTGGTGTGCTGTTTGTCAATTTGGAAGAAAAAGCTTGGTTAACATTTTTATAAAAATATTAAAAATATCAATTTCAAAAAATCGTTAGTTACGAGGTGTCAACGTATGGTCATTGATATAAAAAAAATTGTATGCAATAAAATATAATAAGAATAAATAATATTTTAAAAATTTTGTTTTCCTTTATAAAAGTGAAATGTTTTTTAACTGTTTTAATCGCATTTATTTCAGCTATTTTTTTTTTTAAATCTTAAAATCAGCTTTTTACAAGTTAGCAAAGAAAGAAGAAAAATTTTAATAAACTATCCGGCCATAGAGCACTCTATAGTACGCATATACTTGATATCATTACTTATAATTTCAAGTGTAGTTATATCAAAAATATGGGTAGGTACATAAATGTGTATAAATAATTTTTAAGTTGATTAAAAATTGGCTATACTGCAATAAAGAGTAATAAAAATATTGCATATAAACAACATTGAGAGTAATATCAATTTATGTGTTGAATAACTCGTAAATTGATAATATCTATTTAAAAATTCTATAAGCAAAAATGCGAACTGTAGAGCTTCCAATAAGAATAACTTCAAAACGCCGAAAATTTCTAGCTAACTATACCAACAAATGTAAACAATCTTAACAGCTGACAATAACAACAACACATTCATTCACACGTATGCTTGCTAGCGGGGAGAAGGGAAAGGGGTAGGATCATATCGACAGCAGAAAACAAAAAGAATGTGCTTGAAATGGAAAATCCAAAATTTATTTCATTTCAGCTTACACACATACATTGAAATCAGTGTATCAGCTTACACACATCCATTCAAATTTGTATCGAACTAAAAAACACTTCCACATGCGCTACTGCTTACACACATTCATTCACAAATCAGTATTGAAAAAAAACACTTGCGCATGCTCTAAAGCGCGCACAAGCGAGAGCGACAGAGACAGACAGGGTTCACGTTGCACTTGTCTGACAGAGGGCAGAAGAGAAAAGGGGTACGATCATATCGAAAACAAAAAGAATGGTTCTTGCTCTGTTTTCTGGTCGCCTGGTAGAAAGCCAAGGAAAACATGAACAGAGACTTGATTCATGTCTTAGCTTTGTAGTTCCGTATAGTTCCGTCTAGTTCTAACATTTTTCAATTGGGAACTGTACATCGAAAAATGCAGAAAAAATATATCTGATAGTCACGCAAACTCTTGATTATAATATACTCTCATTGGTGGAGGTCTCATGAAGACTGAACTGACCGATAGTGGGGCCAAAGATGCCTTCCCTTCTGACTTTTACATTAAAATCGCCTAGGATTATTTTCACGTCATGGACCGGAAGGTGGTCGCATACGTCCTCAAGACTAGCGTAGAAAGCATCTTTGACGGCTTCGTCCTTTTCCTCCGTCGGGGCGTGCGCGCAAATAAGGCTGATGGAGAAAAATTTTGCCTTGATGAGGATCGTGGCCAATCTTTCGTTCACTGGTGTGAACTGAGAAACAAGGTGGCGTAGTTTCCCGCTAACAACGAATCCACATCCATATTCGCGCCTCTCCGCATGGCAGCTGTAGTAGATATCACAGTGTGCTTGTTTAGAGCAGCCTTGCCCTTTCCATCGCATTTCCTGGATGGCGGTGATGTCGGCTTTTATTGATTTGAGGGCTTTCGCCAGTTGGATAATGGCACCTTCTCTATAAAGGGTCCAGACATTCCAGGTGCATATCCGTATATCGTTGTCCAGTTTTCGTTTGCGGTGGTCGTCATTGTCACGTAATTGGGGTTCTTATCCGAGGCTGGTTTGGTTTTCATTGGGCAGTAGTAATGTGGCGGGACCCAAACCCTGCGCACATTCCATGTTTAAGGTCTATGGAGCGACCCGCCGCTCAAATTAGCCATCAAACTGACGGATGCCAGTTTGCCGTTGCCCAGGGAACACCACGTGGAGGTTTGAGTCGACTTGGGACGATTTCGACATGGATAATGCTGGCCTCGCCAGGTTGAGGCGGTCAGACACGTTGCCTTGTGAAGGTTCGCCCCCCCGTTCCGCCCCCCCGTTCCGCCCCCCTGGGACACCTGTAATACTAAATTTAAGCTCCATTCGATCAAGTTCGTTTTAGTGCGGCTTAAAATATTGAAATATTTTAAATATTATAATAATTAATAAGTTTTTATTTCATCTTATGTTCAAATTTTGTAAGTCCAATTAAAAAACATTTTCAATAATGAACAATCGGGTTTTTTTTCAGCTTGGTCTCAATTGTCTGGTCAATGGCTCTACTGTTCATAATTTTTTAATTCAATCTCAGATAGCGACGTTTTTTTTGTTATAGTAAAAAAATAATAATAGAAAATACACAAAAAAAAGATGAGTTTATAGTTGAAAAACTTTTAAAAAAAAAAAAACAACCGACTACAAAATCACTACCAAGTAAAAAATAATTTTAGAAATACTTTTTCTTTTAATTTCTTGGTCATATTTGATAATTTATTTAAACATATTATTATGTATGAAATCTTATTATTTGAATTTTTTCTTGTTTTATTATCATAAATTTATTAATTTCTTGATGAATACAAAAGCTTTTAAGGTCGGCGCTAGTATAATCAGACTTTTTATCAGAAGCGCCAACTTCAAAGCATTCGTATTCATCAAGAAATTAATATATTTATGATAATAAAACAAATCAGAAAAAAGTTCAAATAATAAGATTTCATATATAATAATATGTTTAAATAAATTATCAAATATGACCAATAAATTAAAAGGAAAAGTATTTTTAAAATTATTTTTTACTTTGTAGTGATTTTGTAGTCGGTTGTTTTTTTTAAAGTTTTTATTTCTTCCTTTTTAGAGAATATGATAAATTTTCGAAAAAAGTGTATAAACAACATAAATACAATTGTTCTGAAAAAATGTGTTCTATTAAATTCTGAAAGTTTGTTGGTTATTTCAAATATCAGTCTCTTAAATTTAAATTAGATGTCAAGTGTTTTGAAATTATTATACCCATTCTTGTAACGAGTTTTATGATCCTGGTGTCAATATAATTCGAGATATAGTGTTTTTCTTATAATGACACGCCCCTTTTTTAAATAAGCGCCACTTTCTTGAGCGTTATTCCCAATAATTGTGCCTACCCCTGTACTTTATTTCAGTACCCCAGCGTCAATACTAACTGAGATAGTGTTTATCTAGTATTGCCACGCCCATTTATCGAATAACGCCTACTTTATTGACCGTAATTTTTAATAATTCTGCCAACCCCTGTACTACAATAAATTTCAGTGCCCTAGTGTCAATATTATTCGAGATACACTGTTTTTCTAATATTTCCACGCGCAGTAGTCGAATTCCGCCCACTTTCTTGACCTTAATTTATACTAATGATGCCTACCCTATACCAAATTGCAGTACCATAGTATCAATATTATTCGAGATATACTCTTTTTCTAATATTGCCACGCCCAATTGTCGATTAACGCAAATTTTCTTGACGGTAATTTGTAATAATTGTGTCTACCCCTACACTAAATTTCAGTACCCAAGTGTCCATGTTATTCGAGATCAAGCATAAAACCGCTCTCTCGAGCACACATAGTGCTCACAGAGTGCTAGAACTCAAGACTCCGAGTAAAGTAAGAACAAGCATCAAGAAGAACAAGCATCAACTTCACAAACAAATTGACGATAATTTTAATTGGCGCAATTTATGTTTGACATGTCTGCAGTCAAAATCAGTTGGTTTGTGCTTGAAACTTACTATAAGCTGTTTCCGTACTTTTGCAACTATTCTCACATTTCATTTTTACTCTCTGTTTGAACTTACACAATTCTTCCACAGTGTAGAGTACGGAAACACACCTCTTATTAAAGCGGTCCTGACAACATACCTTTATGTATATTGAAATAATGCTGTGAGGAACTAGTAATTCCAATTACTTTGCTTTTTACTGCATCGTTACAATCGTGCTATTTTCCAGTGGCTTAAAAATCTTCTTATATTAATCTGCTGCATAAATCTGGCAACAGGCCTTTGATAGATAATCGTGGAATTGCAAAGCAAAGCGCCCTACCTAAACTTTTTGAGGCAATTGTAACCAGAATTATCACATAGCGTCAAGTCTTTAATGTCTCCATTCCAACATGGATTATTATCTGAAAAATCTATTGTTACTAATCTTCTAGAATTGACATCAGTAAACTATTGAGAATTTCGGAAAAGGTCTACAAACAGATGGTATTTATACTGACTTTAGTAAAGCCTTCGATGTTGTCAATCATAAGCTCCCACCTTTAAAACTATACCATCTTGGATTTTCAACTCAATCAGTGCGATGGATTGATCATATTTATTAAATATTACACAAAATGTTATCTTTAACCTCGTAAAACCAAACGAGTATCCTATTACTTCTTTGTGCTTCTATTGTTTTAGTTTATATAAACGATTTACCATCTGTTGCAAAGCATAGCAATATTTTATTATATGCTGATGATGTTAAGCTTTTTCTGTCATATAAAAGTGAGCATGACTTTTTATTCTTACAAACTGATTTTGACCATCTTTGTTTAAAGTAATTGCATGAAACTCAAATTGAAAAAGTGCAAAAACATGAGTTTTTCTCGAAGACAACCTTTTAGAAGTAATTATGGACACCAGACAGACTTCACTTTCACATTCATATTAATAAAGCAATCAGCAGAGCAAATAGCACTCTAGGGTTTACTAAACGATGGTCAAAAGAGTTTAATGATCCTTTTATAACTAAAACCTTATTTACATCGCTAGTAATACCCATTCTAGAATATGCGTTAATTGTTTGGTGCCCCTGTTATGGGTGTTATATCGACGATATAGAATCTGTCTTTCATTTACCTCCTTATGAGTATCGATTACACCTTCTATATCTACCTTCTTTAAAAAATCGGAGAATTATGCTTAATATTAGTTGGATTATCAAACTTGCACAAGGATATGTCAACAGTTCATATTTACTAAGTAAAATTTATTTCAATGTTCCTCGTCAACCAAGTAGGCCTTTTGAGCTACTTTTTATGAACTTTTGCAGAACTAATTATTTGCAAAATGAACCACTGATTACGCTCTTTAAAATTCAGCATTTTCACATGAGCCTGTTTGACCTGTTGGAAGCAGCTTAAAGTTCTTCTAATTTGTGAAGCATACTTTCACAACTAGCGCAACAAAAATCTTTGAGTATTTAGAAAAGCTTTGATCTATCTTCGAATAATAGAACTTACTTTCCCTGAAAGTATGCTTCACAAATTAGAAGAACTTTAAGCTGCTTTCATATCATTTGTATTCTCGTGCATGCAATTCAGGGTAATTCACTAATTGCATTTGTGAAACAAGTAGAAAATTAAGAGCTTAGTGGATCACAGCAAGAATCACGAATAAAGGCTACTGATGAGTTGGTGTAGCGGCCAACGAAACAGCTGTCTAGTTGTTGTTGTTAGTTGTTTTTCCTTCAGTTGTTTTCTTCGGAAAGCAACATTGACCTTGAGCTCGATAAAATATAACCTCTAATAATTGAAAAATTATTGGAGTTATATAAACACATAACTTAAAACTTATGAAAGAAGGTCGTAATTAATTTACAAACAAAATAGATGTAATATCTAAATAGAGAAGAATCTAAATACTGTAGAATAGAACATGATTATCCAGAGCAAGACCCTGTCTGTCTTGCCTGGCATATGTGGGAGCTTGATCCCGTCCGTCTAGCCTTGCATATGTGAGCAATACTCTAATCAATCGATCTATTTATCCAGAATATACGTACAACTCTTAAATTATACCTGCTAAATTGTTTTTAGTTTTATTAATTGAGTTGTAAATTAATTTAAGTTATGATTCAATAAATTTTTAAATGCTATAAGCCTTAGGGCTCGTAAATGTATGGTAAAATCAAAACAAAATTTGATACTGATCGATTGAACGACCACTCAGAAACAGAAATAATGCAAAGTGAATCAGCTTATGATTTTTATTTTAAGTATGTAAAATGTGAACATACCTATATAAACTGCCATCCAACCGGCCCATGGCCATAAAATCGGTGATACTGATATAGAAACATTCAAAAAAGTACCGTGCGTTTTTACATATGGATGCCAACTTGGTTCTTCTAATATATACGCTGTTACTGCAATTCCATTCAGTATTGTCACATTTGCAATGATCGGTTCACAATCACAATACAAGTATTGAGAACTATAAGGCCACATGTAACTCTCTGAAAAATCCAAATAAGCTGGACTTAATGTTACTTTCGGTACATATTCTTCTAGTAACACCATGCTCCTTAAAATGTTCAACTTGCCATGGCCTTGTTCGAACATATTATTTTCATTTAATCGAGTGGCTCCTTCATGTAACACTTGCTTCATCGAAGAAGGATTGACCATATCTAATTTGTCTAAAACACCGCTGGTTAATAAAGTAACGGCACCAGCAACAACAGGTGATGCCACAGATGTTCCAGATAAGGATCTACATCCACCTTTAACATTGCTACCCTTCACTTGACTGCCATAAGTAACAATATCTGGTTTCAGTCGTCCATATCCACGCGGTAACTCCCATGTTGTCATTCCTCTTGAACTAAATTTCGCAACATTTTCATCAAAATTAATTCCACCAACTCCTATTACATCACTCTGATCACCTGGATTGTTAAGTGTACCATATAGTGGTCCATCATTTCCAATGGCAGATACCATAATAATTTTATTGGCAGAAAGTTCCAAGACTTTTTCCACAAATGGATAATCTAGAAAATCTGGGCCTCCAATACTTAAATTTAAAATTTTAATTTTTTTAAGTATGGCATAGTTAAATGCATCCAAAAACCAAGAAGTGTAGGACACCTGAAAAAAAGGTACAAAGGTTTAAATAGGGTTGATTTAAAAGATAATTAAAGAACGTAATTATTTATTTATAATGATGTTTTTTCCATATTCAATATTTCTTCATAGATTTTATATAAATGTATGTTAATATTTTAAAATTTTTTTTCGAGAGTGTTTTTTTTCTCTTTAACACAACAGAGGTTGGGAATATTGGCATACAGTACCGAATAAAGGTCAATGCAGAAGGCCCACATGCCCTGTTATCCACACTTTTGTTAGGGATGCATTTCGAGCTTAAAAAACAATCAAGTGTAATTATACAGTTCTATAAGAGCGTTATGCTGCCAGCGTATGCTGATGATTAGACCTCGGATTTTGCATATTTTTGAAGGAATAAGATAGGTAAATTGTGATGACAGCAAAGTTCGTTTCATTGAAAATACAATTGAAAATAATATGCATGTTTTCAATTTTTTTGCATATTTGCATGGAATACATATGCATAATAAAGCATGGTTGAATTTTAAGGGCCGATGTTGATTTTGAATAAACACAAATTATTTAGGAAATTATTGTCATTTCTTTTTATTATGATAATATTGGTATGGTTCAATTATGGATGGAACAAAATATCGGCCAAATGGCCGCCGCGACCTCGTCGGCACACATTCATTGTTATGTTAATGATTAATGTTAATGAGTTGCAGTCTGAAACAATGCGAAACGGAATTCCTTCTAAGTAAGTTCGGAAGCGTCGTAGAGAATAAATTATAGAAAGTGTCTCTAGTTCAAAACTATGATATCGTGATTCTGCTTGGGTGGTTCGTTTTGAAAAATAAGCGACAGGGTGGAATTTACTATCTTCTTGCTTCTGTAATAAAACACTGCCAAAACCTACTGAACTAGCATCACAATGTAATTCCGTTTCTTTCATTGGACTATAAATGGATAGCACTGGTGTTTCGAGGAGTTTATCTTTCAGCAGCTTAAATGCGCTCTGACAGTTGTCATCAAAGACAAAAACACATTCTTTCTTTGCTAAATCTAGAAGCGGCTTAGCAATCCTCGAGAATGATGGAATAAACCTACGGAAATATGAAAATAATCCCAAACATCTCTGCACTTCACGTGTGTTGGTTGGGGCTGGGAAATTAGTAATTGCTTGAAGGTGCTTATTACTAGGTCTTATTCCATTTTCCCCGATACAATAACCCAAAAATTCTATTTCGGAATAGCAAAACTTACATTTTCGGAAATTGAGTTCTAAACGGAATTGCGACAGTCGTTCTAAAATTCGGCTCAAGTCTTCGAAATGTTTCTCGATAGTATCACTCATAATTGTTATATCGTCCATATAAACTACAACTATGCCCTCGTCGAGAAAAGGTCTAAGAACATGGTTTATAAATCGTTGGAATACCGCAGGGGCGTTTTTCAAACCGAAGGGCATTCGCGTATATTCGTATTGGCCCATTGGTGTGACAAAAGCTGTGAACTTAACCGAGTTTTCCGCAACTCGTATTTGGTGGAATCCATTCTTAAGGTCCAAAGTACTAAAGAATTTTTTGTTCTCCATACGCTCGAGACAATCGTCAATAAGCGGCAAAGGATAATTATCCCTTTCCGTGATTTTGTTTAGCGCTCGATAATCTACACATTTTCGTGTCTCACCCGATTTTTTTTTACTAAAACGATTGGGGAGGCGTATGGGGAACTACTAGGCCTTATTTTACCGTCATCAATGAGTTTTTTTATAATTTCACCTACATCCTGTTTGTCGCGATAAGAAAGTCGTCTGGGTGTAAAACTAATTGGTGTACTTGAAGTTAACCGAATGTTCATTTCGTAGTTATGATCTACGGCCGGAATGTTTTTTAGATCAAAGTATTTATCCTGCAAAATTCTATTTAACTTATTGATTTCAACGGAATTTAGTTGACTACAAATGTCGATTTCATCACTTTCACTGTCAGAACCAGTCTCTATAGCAAATATATCTGGTACAGAATGGAGTCCGTGATCATGACAACTACCGGAAACCCGCTTGGGCTTGATATCATTTAATTGCTCTGAATCATTCTTTTTTGTCTCTATTGTTGAAGTGGAATCGGAATACTTAGCTTTCAAAATCTTAGTGTCAACCGGATAAAACACGCGATCAAGTAAAGTTTCATTAAATTCATTTTTAATTTTGTCTTCATTGACTGTTTTAAATTCATTTATATTATTATTAATTGGTGTAGACATACTTAAACTTATATTGAAAATTTTAACAAAGTTTTGTCCAAATAAAAACGGAATTGATAGAAGTTCATCTGAAATAACAAAAATGTTAAGAACATTCTGTATTCCAAAAAATTTAATAGCAACTGGCACGCGGCCAAAAGAATTTATTTTAAAATTACCTATGCCTCTGTAGCCGGAAAAAAGTGAATTTTCACTTACAAGCTCTTTCGGAAATGCGGAACGTTGTGCAAAGCTAACCGGACTACCAGTGTCAAGGAGGGAAGAAAATTTTTTAAATGCACTATATCTTACAGAGTCTACCGGAAAAGCAACACTTACCGTATTTAATTCTGAAAAGGCCGATGTGAGGCCACGTTCCGGATTGTTCTGGTCAGCACTCTCCAGTAGTGCTACCCGTGTCGCGCTGGGCGGGGGAGCTGGCTTCTTGCAATTCCGTAGAACGTGCTGGGTCGACCCACAGCGGAAACAGGATCCTATTGGTCGCTTGGGTTTACTGCAGTATGCTGCGATGTGGCCAAGACCGGAACAATTAAAGCACTGAATTTGACTGGGTTGGGCGCCAGGTGCTGAATACCGTTTTTTAGCGTCCGGCTTTGCGGAATAATTTGATCGCTGAAGTTTGGCGGAATCGGAATTCTTACGTAGCTCAACGTAGCGCGGAACTAGCTTTTTGAGCTGCCTGAGGTTCGTTGCCGGATACAATATGGCGACGCTTGCGGTTTGGTCTTTTAGGCCGCTAATGATCGCGTGCACCACGTGAATTTCCTCGATCTCGAATCGGGATGCGATTTCCTCCATGTGCAGAACGAAACCAAGGACAGAGGTCTTAGCCGGGTCGTACGTCTGGTCGCGCAAATAATCATATATCTCCGTGGCGGAATATAGGTGGCCAAAATTAGACATGAAATTTTCGGCGAAGTCGGAATACGTTGTCGACTTGTCGACGCGCAAGAATGTCTCGTCCTTCTTCATGAGACGACGTACACACTGCAGGCGGAATTGGTCGTTGGCCCCTAAGGAGTCGCAGCATTTTTCGAAATCGCTCAGCCATTTGTCAGCCTCGTACATGCCATATCCGCTGAAACTGGGCACAGCGTGCTCCACGTCGCTAGAATCTAGCTTGCCGGCACCACGGAAACAGGTGGCACTGGGCGGCTGTAGTGAGCCCTCCAAATCAGCCAATCGCTTACGCAGCTCAGCAATTTCAATGCGTTTTTTGAGCTCGAGCAACTCGTTGTCCAGTTCGTTGGCTGCATTGACGGAAGTTGTCGGAATATGATGCAACCCTTCTTGCGATGGAAATCCGTGGAAATCTTCTCCACTATCGGAAAGGGGCGTCTGGCGCTCAGCCGCTGGATTTCCATTAGAGGCCATTTCGTTGCTTGTAATATTTACTTATTTATTTTTTTTTTAAAAAAAAAATTCGGTAATCCCACTTCTGAGGTTTAGACGCGGTTTTATCTTATATAGAAGTAAACTTTATTTTAAATACGTCTTTACTCGTTCAGCTTCTATGATTATTAACCTTTTCAAAGTTGAAGTTAAAAACCGTTCGTTTATCATGCCATCGATATGCATATACACACATGTGTATATGCGTCCACAAACAAACGGAACAAGCAGAAGAGAGCATAGAAACTGCACGGGTACAGGGTGCCTATATATTATTATGTAAAACTATTACATATTTAATGATATTTTCATTTGCGATGGGTTCAAGTCCAGACAAATCTTCATCTTTGAGACTTAAGATATTATTTGTTTTTGAAATGATATTAATATCTGGATTTCTTTTCAAAATGGCTTCAAATAAGGAAGTTATTATTTCACCAACTCTCACTTTTTTCTCATTTTTTTTTTTTTTTTTTTATTTTCGTATGACTCGTCACTTTTATGTATTACATTATCAAGGTAAAACACAAATCGAAATTCATAAAACAATCATTTTAAATAAATCAGATACAGATCAATTACAATGCAGAGCCTGTATTGCACAATCGCGCAAACGCATTTCCAAATGCCCGTCTGCAAGGTGTTCGTCGATTAGGATATCTTCTTTGGTACACTCTGGCATAGAAAAGTTTCCATTGCAGTATCCATTAAAAAATCATGTCTGCGTATTCAAAAATTGTCAAGATCATTTTGCAATTGCGCTGTACCTACTCGTATGTGATTTATTTAAATTCAAAGTTATATAAATTTCGAATTGTGTCTTACCTTGATGATGTACTTGAACTGTTATTATAGTATCTTAATTTCACTCTCATTCTGTCGATTGTCGATCTCATTGTGGCGGCCGTGGCGCAGTGGGTAGAGTGTGTGACCCATACGCCAGAGAACCCTGGTTCGAATCCCACCTGACACAGAAAGTTTTTTCAATTGAATTCATTTTTCTGTTCGGCCGTCACCTCTCTGCAGATAATGAAAAGTTTCTTGAGAACATAAGCCGTTCGGAATCGGCATAAAATATGTAGACTCAGTTCTCGACCATTTGTGTTCAAACATTTCACAACACACACAACCACAACACAATTGGCCATAAGAAGCTCGGTCAAAGTCCTTTCAAGGGCTGAAATGGTCGTTACGTTTACGTTTCTGTCGATTGTACAACAAAAACATCTCACTGATAGTAAACCCTACTTCCTTTTGTTTACATATCAATGTGAGCTATTTTGCTTTACATAGGTATTTTGAGCACAACTTAAAATTCCAAAATCAGATGATCTGCTGATCGGAGGTAAAAACTTCCTATGAAAAGATTTTAGAGAACACTTGAGAGTATAAAACAACGTAATAAAAAGAAATTTTTTTCAAGATAAAATTTCGAGAAAATCGCACTCGAACTAATAGTTTTTGTAAAAATAAAAATATTTTTTTGAGTTTGATCAACTCTTATTTCTTTAACGTAATTTTTCATTCAGTTTTTAAAACTGGTCTTAAGTCTTACGTAGCTATCATACTTTTAAAGTTATAGCATTTTCTTAATAAAACTACGCTATTTTTAAAAAATTTTCAAATGTACATTTTAATGTCTCCCGGCGGGAGTTAGGTTTTGATTTTAGACCTATAGTTTCTTGGGGAAGTTTTCCTAGAATTTTTCGTAGATAACGTTTTTGCTATACGCCTTTTGACAAAAACAATTGACCCACCCTACTATATATAAAATATATTCTTCTACATTGCTCGCACTTTAATATTTAACGATTGGAATTCAATGTTTTGATGAAATTCGTTTGCATATATTTTGCATATTTTACATATTTGTTACATATGTTGCATATATTTTGCATAATTGTGGCATCTTTTTATGCATATTTTCTATATGCATTACAATTTGTTATATTTAAACGATAAAACGTTTAGATACAAAGTTTGGCATCAATCTGATGAAAAATATGCATATATGCAAAATCCGAGGTCTACTGATGAAATGATATCATTGGCTGTATAAAACTGATTTTATTGTGAATGTCTTTATGACAAAATAAGTTTTATTGTGACTGTCAGGGGTCGAAAGCATCGTAATCGGCAGCCTGTCAGTTAGTTCAAAATAGACTACAAGAGCGAAAGGTCGGCAGAAATAAATGTCGGGTTTTTTTGAGCTTCGGCTTTTTTCCCGACGTAAAATAATTAATTGTGTTTTATTTTATTTCAATTTTGTCGCGAACATTGGCCATAGCACACGCGAAGAAAGTGCAGCATTCCCCAAATTAGAAAAAGAGTCGAGTCACATGGGTCTTGCAGTGAACAAACGAACAATCCCAGCCTATTGGCACCCACGTCACTGTTGACAACATCTCCTTCGAGGTTGTGAATGACTTCGTCTACCTGGGATCCAGCATTAACTTCACCAACGATATCAGTAGAGATATACAACGAAGAATAACTCTTGCCAACAGTTGTTACTTTGGACTCAGTAGGCCATTAAGAAGCAGAGCCCTCTCAAGACGAACACAAGTCACGCTCTATAAGTCACTAATCATGCTTGTCCTGTTATATACAGCACAAACCTGGCCGTTGAGCAGCTTTGATGAAAAGACTTTGGGAGCTTTCAAGAGAAATATCCTTCGAAAAATATACGAAACAATCTGCGCCCATGACGAGTACCGAATACGATGTAACGATGAGCTATACGCCGACATTGACATAGTAAAGCTCACAAAAATCGAGCGGCTTCGCTGAATAGGTCATGTTGAACGAATGGAAGACGACGCTTCAGCGAAGAAAATATTCGATTCGGTACCCAGCGGCGGTCAACGCAGAAGAGGACAACCGCATCTCTGTTGGAAAGACCAAGTAGGAGGCAACCTGACGAAGCTCAGAGCCTCCAACTGGCGCCAGCAAGCGCAAAACAGAAATGGCTGGCGCAATTTCTTACACCAGGCTAAAACCGACTTACTGTTGTAAGCACCAGCTAAGTAAGTAAGTATTTGTGCAGAAAAATATTTAAATTTATTTCAATTAACAAAAAAAAATGTTTACATAATTTTAATGTTTAATTTAGATATATAAGTCGATATTCAGAAATTATATTAAAAATTTAGAAAACATCAATTGAAATTCAGAAACTCCATTCGAAATTCAGAAAAATCAATTGAAATTCAGAAAAAGCTCAGTGAGTTTCAGAAAATATCAATTGAAATTAGAAATTGTATATGAAATATCCATAACTCAGAAAACATTTCAGTTTCCGAAATTCAAATTGGCCGCATATGCATTTTTCGATCAATTAAAATACAAAAGGGAAATGTAAGAAAAGTAAAATTTTTCACTTTAATTTGCTCCAATTAGTTGAGCTCTTAATAGTTTCGATGGGGATAAATAAGGGTGAATAAACTTCCATTCTTAAGAATGGGGCTATGGATGATCAAAACAGTAATTTGCATGGAGCATTGTCACACACAATAGATCTGTTTTCATTCTAACTTCGAGTAAAGTTCAAGCTGTGAGAGTAATTTAATTATCTGTCAAAATGCGAGCAAGTTTCAAGTACAACAGCTGTTCCCACAATTTTGTAATAGAAAACAATTGATTACACTGGTCAACAATTTTGCAACACGAACTTTGATAGTTAATACTGTTTAAGCTTTCTTCCCTCGTTATGAAACCGAATTTTCTTTTAGTTGGCCTCAGATTTGTTGTGATTCCGGACTGTGTGTTTTTACTCTGGAATTCAAAGCATCTTATAGAAAATTAAGCAAGCTTTTTAATAAGGTATTTTTCTGCAATGTTTAGTCTGTGGGATATTCAGGTTCAAAATAAAACTTTTGATTTTTTGTTAAAAATTTTGACTTTTACAAATATTTTTTTTTAATATTTAAAGCCATATTTCCAAAAAAAATGTAATTTTGTCATATTCTATATTGAATTTCTTAAATTTTGATACCAGAAACATAAGCACTCTCCAAAAGGAACAATTAAAATAAGCGAACAAGCCATATAGTCATATGAAGCATTTAGCACTCTTAGTATTCCACTTGCACTGAAGCTAAATGCTTCATATGACTATATGGCTTGTTCGCTTATTTTAATTGTAACTCTTTGAGAATGTTTATGTTTTAGGTATCAAAATTAAGCGAATTTGATATAGAATACGATAAAACTACATTTTTTTAAAGATGGCTTTAACTATTAAAAACAAATAATTGTAAAAGTAAAATTTTTAACAAAACAATCAAAATTTTTATTTTGAACCTGAATATCTCACAGACTAAACACGGCAGAAAAATAAAAAAACACCTAACTAAAAAGCTTGTTTAATTTTTTATAAGATGGTTTGTTTCTTTTTTCTTCTTCGTTAAGTGGTTTGGATTCCACAGCATAAAAAAGAATCAAAGTCGTAAAAACACAAAGTCCGAAAAAGTAGTATAAAATAGAGAACGAAAAACAAAAATAAAACTAAATTAGAGACACGTGTGGAGGTCGTGGCACAGTGAGTAGATTGCGTGGCCCATATGTTATGTTTTAGCTTTTAATGTAAATTTAATTTTCTTCCCTAATGTTGACTTTTAAGCGAGCCACGCTGATAATTAAGGCCTCAAGGCCGCTCTGTTAGATTTCGAAAAGAAATTAAAACGACAGCTTAACTCAATAACTTGTCTCCTCTTTATTTTTTAAATTCACTTGCTTAAATACTAAATTTACAATATATTCTTATATCTACGACACACCCCATTTCCAGTCATTCTTCCAAATATATTTTTGTAACCAATCATAACCATTTTGGCTACAAAAAATGTTAAGACTTGCATTTTCTCAAGTCACATATTTAAAATGTCAATGCTTTTTTTTTACTCTGATTGATCCTATGTTGGATTCTCAGAATTAAGAAATTCCAATTAAGAACTCAATCGTCTCATCAGATGCGCTACTTTAACGCATTTCATGAATATGCACTTCTACACATTTCCTCACATGCTGACCCACATGTGCACACTGCAATATGATCTTATCTTTTATTTCCAAACCTAATTTATGAATCATTTTTCTTTGTTTTTTTTTATCAATATTTTTTTCGTTACTAAATTAAATCAAATTACATTCACATGTAATCAGCATTTCAAGGTTCTGACATAGTTTGTGACTAGGTGGTTTAGATTTATTTTATTGTATTTTATTGTATTTTATTGTATTTTATTGTATTTTATTGTATTTTATTGTATTTTATTGTATTGTATTGTATTGTATTGTATTGTATTGTATTGTATTGTATTGTATTGTATTGTATTGTATTGTATTGTATTGTATTGTATTGTATTGTATTGTATTGTATTGTATTCTATTGTATTGTATTGTATTGTATTGTATTGTATTGTATTGTATTGTATTGTATTGTATTGTATTGTATTGTATTGTATTGTATTGTATTGTATTGTATTGTATTGTATTGTATTGTATTGTATTGTATTGTATTGTATTGTATTGTATTGTATTGTATTGTATTGTATTGTATTGTATTGTATTGTATTGTATTGTATTGTATTGTATTGTATTGTATTGTATTGTATTGTATTGTATTGTATTGTATTGTATTGTATTGTATTGTATTGTATTGTATTGTATTGTATTGTATTGTATTGTATTGTATTGTATTGTATTGTATTGTATTGTATTGTATTGTATTGTATTGTATTGTATTGTATTGTATTGTATTGTATTGTATTGTATTTTATTTGATTTGATTTTATTTTGTTTTATTTTATTTTATTTTATTTTATTTTATTTTATTTTATTTTATTTTATTTTATTTTATTTTATTTAATTTAATTTAATTTAATTTAATTTAATTTAATTTAATTTAATTTAATTTAATTTAATTTAATTTAATTTAATTTAATTTGAATCCAAAATGAAAGGGTTTATGGGTATGTAAAAAGTGTGTGAGCAGATTGTGTAAAATTCGTTTAAAATAGTAAGCATTAATTCTCCAACGTCAAATTTTGAGAATGAATTAAGAAAGAATGCCTCAATATGACGATATTTCACAACGCCAAAAAAAATATGAGTGCTGACCATGAAAAATATGAATGACATTTCATTTAATTGTGAGCGAAAAAAAGGGGGCGAACCTTCACATGGCAACGTGTCTGACTGCCTCAACCTGGCGAGGTCAGAAGTATCCATGTCGAAATCGTCCCAAGTCGACTCAAACCTCCACGTGGTGTTCCCTAGGCATCCGTTAGTTTGACGGCTAATTTGAGCGGCTGCTTGCTCCGTGGACCTTTAACATGGAATGTGTGCAGGGTTTGGGTCCCGCCACATTGCTACTGCCCAATGAAAACAAAACCAGCCTCAGATAAGAACCCTAATTACGTTGACGACCACCGCAAACGTAAAACGGATAAGGATTTACGGATATGCACCTGGAATGTCCGGACCCTTTTATAGGGAAGGTGCCATTATCCAATTGGCGGAAGCCCTCAAAACAATAAAATCTGACATCACCGCCATCCAGGAAATGCGGTGGAAAGGGCAAGGTTGCTCTAAACAAGCACACTGCGATATCTACTACAGCTGCCATGCGGAGAGGCGCGAATTCGGATGTGGATTCGTCGTTAGCCGGAAACTACGCCACCTTGTTTCCCGGTTCACATCTGTGAACGAAAGATTGGCCACGATCCGCATCAAGGCAAAATTTTTCTTTATCAGCCTTATTTGCGCGCACGCCCCGACGGAGGAAAAGGACGAAGCCGTCAAGGACGCTTTCTACGCTATGAAAAAATGACGTGACGTGAAAATAGTCCTCGGCGATTTTAATGCGAAAGTCGGAAGGGAAGGCATCTTTGGTCCCACTGTCGGTCAGTTCAGTCTTCATGAGACCTCAACGAACAACGGTCTAAGACTGATCGACTTCGCCGCGGCGCGAAACATGGTAGTTGGTAGCACCAGATTTAAGCACCTCGACATCCACAAGGCCACCTGGCTGTCCCCGGATCAAAAAACGCGAAACCAAATTGATTATGTTGTAATCGACGTTAGGCATGCCTCTAGTGTTCTAGATGTGCGTACATTTCGGGGGGTTAACATTGACTACGACCACTATCTTGTTGCAGCCAAGATCCGCATGCTATTATGCAGTGCAAAGAACATACGCACAGGAATGCAACGAAAGCTAGATGTCGTTAAGCTGCAATTACAACGGACTGCAGAGGCCTACTCCGCTCAACTCTCGGTTAAGCTCAACCACCCAACCTCTGAACCCGACGACACTCCATGCGCGCTGCCGCTGAAGAAGTCATTGGTTTCCGGCGCGCGCAACCTCGGAACCAATGGTACGATCAGGAGTGTCGCATCCAGACAGCAGTAAAAAACGCCGCATATAGAAAAACGCTGCAGCCAGTTGCAACGCGAGCAGTGCGAAAAAACTACCGGGAAAAGAGGAAGGAAGAGAGGCACCTTTTCAGACGCAGGAATAGAGAGCAGGAAAAGCGTGAGCGAGAGGAACTAGAGGTATACCAAAATTCTATCAACAGGTTAAGCGTCTAACTCAAGGTTTCAAGCCCGGAGCATCCACTTGTCGAGATGAAAATGGTGATCTGAATATGGATACAAAGTGTGTGCTGAGAATGTGGAGACAGCACTTCTCCAATTTACTTACTGGCGACGATTCCACCAATGCCGCCCATATAGAGCGCACTTAAATACCACCAGTCAACGATGACGGAGTGGAAGTATCACCACCTAGCCACGAAGAGGTTCGAGTTGCTATCCAACGACTCAAAACCAATAAAGCAGCGGGTGCTGACGGCCTGTCAGCTGAATTGTTTAAAACCGGCGGCGATGAATTGATAAGGCGCATGCATCAGCTCATCAGCAAAATATGGCTAGCGGAAAGCATGCCCGACGATTGGAATCTCAGCGTTCGTTGCCCTATACTTAAGAAAGGAGACCCAACAATCTGCGCCAACTATCGAGGTATCAGTCTTATTTCCATCGCATATAAGGTTCTCTCAAGCGTACTGTGTGAAAGACTAAAACCGATTACAAAAACACTGATTGGACCTTATCAATGTGGCTTTCGACCTTGGGAAGTCCACCATAGACCAGATTATCACACTACGACAAATCCTGGAGAAAACCCCATGAAAATCAAATTGACACACACCATCTCTTTGTCGATTTTAAAGCTGCGTTCCATAGCCCGAGAAGGGATTGCCTATACGCAACAATGTCTGAGTTCGGCATTAGACTTTGCAGAATGACGTTGAGCAACACACGCAGCTCCGTCAAGGTAGGAAGTGATCTCTCCGAAACCTTTAATACCGAAAGAGGTTTCAGATCCACTCCGATCCGATTTCCGATCCACTATTTTGCGATCTCTTCAACATCATCATGGAGGGGATCGTAGGAAAGGCCGGTCTGCATCGTAATGGCACCATTTTCTACAAAGGTGTCCAGCTCCTTGCGTACGCTGGTGATATTGATATTGTCGGCAGCACCAAGTGAGATGTTACCGCTGCTTTCGCCGCTATCAAAAAGGAATCAGCCAAAGTGGGTTTGACGATAAATGAGGGTAAAACAAAGTATATGCTGTCTACAAGCAAGAAAGCGCGGCGTCTAGACTCCCACGTGTCATCCGGCAGCTATAACTTTTAAGTAGTTAAGGAGTTTGTATACCTTGGCACCGCCATTAATAACAAAAACGATGTCAGCCTGGAGATAAAGCGAAGAACAATAATTGCTAATAGGTGCTACTACGGGCTCAGTAAGCAACTAAGTTCCAGAGCCCTCTCTCGATCGACAAAACTAACACTGTACAAGACGCTCGTTCTACCTGTGCTGCTTTATGGCTCTGAGGCATGAGTAGTTTCGCAAACTGACGCAGCTGCTCCGGGAGTGTTCGAGAGAAAAATTTTCGCAAAATCTTCGGTCCTGTTTGAGTCGGTGATGACTATCGTATCCGAATGAACCACGAGTTGTATAAGCTGCTCTACGAAGACATTGGCGTAGTTCAGCGTATAACTGCGCAGCAACTACGCTGGCTGGGTCATGTCCATCCTGTGGACGACGTAGCTCCAGCGAAAAAGGTACTCAAGGCGAGGGTCGCTGGTCAACGACGACGAGGGAGACCATGCCTCCGGTGGATGGACCAGACCAAGGAAGCCCTAACCGCACTTGGTGCATCCGATTGGAGAAGGCGAGCGCAAAGCAGAGGTGCCTGGCAAGAGCTGATGAGGTCGGCCGAAACCCGAAAACGGGTTGTTTCGGCCACCTAAGTAAGTAAGTTAGCAAGAAACTACACCACAAAGAAGAATAATTCAAGATCCTGTGGATATCTTTGTTTATTTTTATTCTATGACTTATTACTTTTAATATATACAGTTTTTTTATATTTACATCGGTTATGGTTTTTTAGTGTTTAGTTGAAACTTGGGGGAGCAAGCGCGATTGCGATCGAACTGAATCACGGCGCGAATGAAATCCAACTAACTATGGTAGCATGGCCCATAGCCCATGCCACCATAGTACATTAAATATGTACTGCAGCTCACAGTAAACGGCTGCAGCACATCCCATAGCCAGTACAATTACAACGTATTTATTAGCGTCCATTCTTCAACACTTTTGCGTTAACGTCGGCAGAGGCTGTATTTTATATTACTCCGCCTCGTCACCAGCACTAGTGACGGACAGCCCCGCGACAATCGAAATGCTGACGACGCATATGCCTGTAAATATACAAGCAGCGCGACTGCCTGCTTGTTGGGTAGCTAAGCCAACAAGCAGGCAACAAGCGCGACGTATCCTATAACCATGCTTTGTTGTTGCTCAACAACAACACTTACTTATATCAAGCTAGTCAAATTGCCGTTATTCGTCATAAGCCATAGTTAACATATGACGAGCCACGTTTGTTGTTGTACAACACACAAATGTACAACAACAACACATACTCAGTATAGCTGGCTGAGTTTCTAGCGATCGCGATATTATTTTATAACTGACACTCTGTCGCCGAGACAGAGCGTCGTTTACATTATTGTCAGCATATTAGATGACAAAAGTGCCCGCTGCTTAACCGGCAGCCAATGTGCTAAGTGGCTAGGAATGTGCGGATCATCACTTGTGTGATAACCCAAGACGCATTGGCCGTTGATGTTTATTATTCAATCGACAAAGTGTCGCCAAGGGCTCTAAGAGCTGAAACACGATATTTTACTTTTTTACTCGCTGACGGGGCTGAAGGCACCGCCACAGTACTCCCCCCCCCCCCCAAGTGTTTCAATAGGTATCATTATGTACCCAACATATTCTACATCAATTTAAAAAAATTATCTAATGAAAATATTTCAAATTAATACAATTCTAAAAATATACCATTGCAGCTTCAATACATAGTTGGCGCCTTCACCATTCTGCCGCTTCTTGTAAAGACCGGCGCTGGCTGCTGTGTTGATTTTTTTTTTTGGAACTCGTCTTCTTCAAATGGCGGTTCAAGTAATGACTTGGTCCCGCGATGTCCAACGGTGGGTCGGAAAATGTCACAACCAGTCTCGTTGCTTTTCGCAGCGGTTTGAGTCCCGCCTTTCCAACGACGGGTCGGAAAATGTTACGACCGGTCTCGTAGCTTTTCGCAGCGGTTGGAGTCCCGCGTTGTCCAACGGCGGGCTGGAAAATGTCATAGCCGGATGATCTCCGCTGAACTTCAGTATGCCCCTACGGGCTGGTTGCTTTAATTGACTACTTGGTTCGTCTTCTGGCTTAACTATGAATGCTGCCTTCATTCTATCTATAGACAGCTTGGCCGGTTTTCTCTTAATCTTTATCGTGAAGTATTTGTCATTTCTCTCCACGACCTCGTACGGGCCATCGTAACTGGGTTGCAGTGGAGGTTGAACTTTGTCACATCTGACAAAAACGTGCGTGTAATGCCTCAATTCCGGTTGGACGAAAACTCCGGGCGGTCGTGGTGGACCACCTTGGCCGGACCGACCTTCTGCATCGCTTCTCGAAGGGCAGCAACAAAGTCAGTCTCACCTAGCCTCGTAGAAGACGGGGTTAGAAACTCACCCGGTAACTTCAAAGTTGTGCCATACACCATTTACGTTGGAGTTGCAACGAGGTCCTCTTTCAAGACCAAACGTAACCCCAGGAGCACGACTGGCAAGGTATCACTACACCTCTCGTTGTCTTGGCAGGTAATTGCTGCTTTAAGCGTTCGATGACATCTCTCGATCATCCCATTGGCCTGCGGGTGATATGGTGTTGTCCGGAAGTGTTTAATACCTAGGAAATTATTAAGCTGGCAGAAAAATTCCGATTCAAACTGTCTTCCAAGGTCTGTCGTAATTTTGACTGGGACGCCAAAACGAGCGATCCAACCGGACACCAAACTTCTTGCAACCGTTTCAGCGGTCATGTCTGGTATGGGAATGGCCTCCGGCCAACGCGTGAATCGATCAATAATCGTTAAGCAGTAGCGATTCTCTTGAAACTGGCAAAGGACCAATCAAATCGATATTAATGTGCTCAAACCTTTCGGTAGGATTCACGTACGTTTTTAGCTCAGTCCTGTTATGTCTACTCACTTTGCTTTTATGACAGGGGATACACGCTCTGACGTATCCGCGGATCTGCTGCTTCATATTAGACCACACGAATCTGCCCTGCATCAATTTGATAGTTGCTTTTGCCCCCGTGTGGGCAATCCCATGTATTTTCTTTAAAACCATATTTCGAAATTTAGTGGGCACCAACGGTTGAACTACCCCTTGTGAAACGTCGCAGAGTAGCTTGTAGTTGCTCTTTGGGACGTCGAACTGTTTAATCACAAGAGAAGACTTGTCCACCGCTCTCCACATCTCTTGTATCTCCGCATCCCGTTGCTGTTCGGCGGCCAACATGGCGAAATCGATTTATACACCCGCTACCTGTTGGATGCGTGACAATGCATCAGCAACTTCATTATCGCTGTCTGGTACATGGCGAATATCAGTTGTGAACTGGCCTATGTAGTCTAAGTGTCGAGCCTGCCGTGGTGATGCCTTGTCGGACTCAATATCGTAGGTGCTATATTTCTTTTGGGCACCATCTAATTTTTTTGTGAAAAAAACCCAAAGGCTGCAAACTGTTCCCTACGTGCTGATGCACCACCGCTCCAATGGCGTAATCCGAAGCGTCTACGCATAATGATAAATTAGCATTGGGTGCTGGGTGAAACAGCATTGTTGCATTAGCGAGGCTCCTTTTACATTTCTCAAAAGCTGCTATCGTGGCTGCTGACCACTGCAGGGGTGTAGAATCATTTTTTTCCCCTACTATCATACCCTGCAATACAGCTTGTGTTGCCGCCGCTCCTGGGATAAAACGTCGATAAAAATTTATCATCCCTAAGAACCCTTTCAGGTCTTTCGCTGTCTTTGGGCAGGCGAGTTCGCTGATAGCTTGTACCTTACTATCATTGGGGCGAATACCCCTCTCACTAACTGTATGGCCTAAAAATGTTACCTCTGATTTGCCGAAATCACATTTTGCTGCATTAATCGCCAACCCGTTTTCTCGGAGTAACTGTAGCACTCGTCGAAGGTGCTCTTTATGTGATTTTTCATCTGGAGAAGCTATACAGATATCATCTATGTATACAAAAGCATGATCAGTTTCTGACATCAACACCTTATTAATGTGTCTCTGAAACGTTTGAGCCGCGTTCCTTAGTCAAAATGTCATAAATTTTAATTGGAAAAGGCCAAAAGGCGTGGTAATAGCGGTTTTTGGTACATCTTGGGGCTCAATTCGTATTTGGTGGTACGCACGCTGTAGATCTATTGTAGAAAAAACCTTTAGTCCATGCAAAATGTTGGTAAAATCTTGGATATGCGGGATTGGGTACCTGTCCGGTACCGTCTTCTCATTTAAAGCTCGGTAATCCCCACAAGGCCTCCACGATCCGTCCGACTTCTTCACCATATGCAATGGACTGGACCAATTGCTGTTTGAAGGCTCGCATATTCCACTCTCTAATAAAAACTGAAACTCTTTACGAGCCGCCGCTAACTTGTCCGGTGCCAACCGGCGTGGTCTGGAGTGAACCGGCGGCCCACTGGTCACAATGTGATGCGTAACCTCATTAGGTTTGGCCGGCGGCTTCTGGCGCAACACAGTTACGTCAGCAAACTCAATCGTAATGTCAAATGTATACCCTTTAGTGTCACTTACCCTGGCTGGCAAGGCTGCTGCCTGCGCGCTCGCTCCTCCGTCGACGAGCCTGCTATTCTTCATGTCGACGAGAATACCGTGGTGTTTCAAGAAATCTGCTCCAATTAATGGGGTGTTCACATCTGCTATTATAAATTCCCATAGGAATTTCTTGTTTAAGCCCACGTCTAGGGCCATTCTGCGCGTGCCGAACGTTGTGATGCTGGACCCGTTTGCGGCGGATAATTTGAGCGTATGCGGGGCGTTGAATCGTTCACTTCCTTTTGGTGGCACTACCGACACGTCGGCTCCCGTATCGATCAGAAACCGCCTACTTGTGATGGCGTCGGTAACGTACAGGCGACGAATTTGTAGGTTGCAAGCCCGATCGCCCGTAGATCTTGACTGCTTACCTAGTTTTTTGGCTTATGCTGCCATGAACACGGCTGGCGACCCCTGGTCGCACTGTTACCGAATTTCCGGTGATAATGGCATTTTTCTACCTTTTCAGTCCCATCACCTCCAGGACGTTGCGCAGCTATATCCCTATACGTAGGGTTAGGAGCATATTGTGCCCGTGCTGGTCCTATGCCATGTGGCTGGTTAAAATCTTCGCGAGGACCCTGTGATGCATTGCGGCGCTGCAACGGAGGTTGTCCCATCTCACCGGTAAAACGGCGCATATTTTGCGATCTGAAACGCGGCGGAGTCTCATATCGACGAGGCCGGTGGTCGTCGTACACGGGCACGAGCAGGTCCTCATTAGATTCTGCAGCCAATTCCACTGGCGGAGGGTTACCTCGTGAAAAACGATCTTGCCTACGATTGGATCGGGGGTGGTTGTATTCATAACATGCGTCTTCCAATCTATTCACCCGTTTCTCCATAGCGTCGGCTTTGGCCCGTTCCGCTAAAAGCGCAGGCGAACGCGCGTTTACGCCAGCTACTTCACGAGAGCCGCTAACGTTTTCATTATTTTGTCTGCCAGTGCCGCTTTTTGTGGCAGATCCACCGTAACCGTTTGCAACATACCTTGCACCATCGATTGGAGCCGAGAGATCGATAGGCTCTCCAACATTTTGTCTGGGAGGTTTTCCCCTCCGAGCTCCCTCATCTCGTTCAATAACTGAAACGGGCGCAGGTCACCCAGCTCTTTCTGCGAAAGCAGTTGGCGGAGCTTCTCTTGCTCGGTCGCGCTGAAAATTTCCATCTAGTTGCCTTGATGAGCGCGTATCGTTCTACCGGGGGCGGTTTTCTCACCAATTCGCTGACTTGTTTTAGCACCGATTTCTCCAGGGCGCCCACAACCGTATAGAACCGGGCGTGATCGCTTGAAATTTTAAATTTCGCGAACTGCGCCTCTAGCTGGAGGAATCACAAATCTGGCGAATCGTGCCAAAATTGTGGTGTTTTCACCGCCGCTATACCGCCTACTTCGGCGGTGGTCACTTCCGCTGAGCGCTCGATATTATGGCTCTTGGATGTGCCCAGGGTGTCCGCACCACCCACTGCATCATCGTCACTTATGGTGTGATCGTGTACTTCGATTAACTTTTCTGAGACACTCATTTTATTTTAATATTTTATTTTTCACTAACGCGGTACCGTTCTGTTTCTAAGGCTATTTTTTCTTTTTTTTTTTTAAATCGCCTTTTTTTTAGTCGATTATTTACGACTCGCCTTTTTTTTACGCTAAAAAAACATAAGAAATATGCAAATATTTCTATTTTTTAAAGTAATATCGACGTGCAAAATTTAAAAAAAAATTGGAATCGCCAAAATTAATTTTTGGACAAAAGCGTCCGATTTTACATGGAATCACCGATAAAGAATATAAATAAACGAATATCACTCGCACGTACAATTCCACTTTATCTTACAGCATCCAGTGCATATTTTTTTAAGTCAAAGCTGTTTTTTTGAAAACATTGAAAAGCATTCGATGTTTTGTATAATTGCTCCACTGTAAGCTAACAAGTAAACACAAAGCATCCCAGTAGGAAATTGAAATGTTGTCAATGTGCATTATATTTATATATAATGCATATATTTTATATAATATAAAAAAAAACTTCAAATGCTTTTTCATTAAGAAATAAAGAATAAAGCCCTTATTCCAATAACGCTTGAGATGCGTTACGTTAATTTACGCAAACAATGAATGCATGAAAACATACATAACTTGTTTCAAAAAACAGCATGTATGTGCACGAGGAAATTTAACAGCTATTGAAATCAAAACAGCTGTTCTTTCCAGAGTAACACCAAATAGTTCTTTACAAACTATTGAGAACTGACTACAAGACACTTGGTACTAGAGCGAATGCTTTTCACGCAAAATTAGCAAAATGTCCTCAACATTTTTTTTTTCCAAATGTTAGTGTATAGTTGCGTAATTTGCGGCATGTCTTGATTGTGAGAAAGTTCGGTCGAACTCAAACAAAACATCGCAAGCAAAATCCTACTTACAAAATATATTTATTTATTTATAATTGTATTAAAATTAAAATTTTAAGACAAAAAAATAAAGATATGACAACAACAAGCTAATTACAAAATTTACTGAGCCGGGTACTGTTCTAAATTATGCTTCGCTAAGGGAAGAACGGCAATCATATGCAATTTTAGTTATTGCTTATTTAAAAAATTAAGTTTTCATTAAGTGAGAGTGAGAGAATATGAGATAACTATTTATTTTCTAAATGCCAATCAAGTAAAAACATGTTAAGCATTCGTAATCGCTTTAAAAAAGTTTTTTATTCGAATAACTTATAAATATACTTGTTATAGAACTATTGGCGACATTGACATTATATTAAATTTCTGGCTGGGTATTCCCTCAAACAGCGTTGTGCGTCATGCCAGCATTGTGCTGCAGGAGCAAAGAGTCACTCAAAGATAATTTGCGTAAAAAGTATTTATGATACACATACTCCAACACTCTCCTTTGCAAGAGTATGCGTATGATTTATATTGGATATGATAAATATTTTTAAGAGTATGCAAATTAATAAAACCAGGTTTTGTTACAAAAATGACTTGCTTACTTAAGCAATGGTCTTTCTTAATATGGCCTTTCTTAATATAACAAAACTTAATGTGACCGATGTTCGAAAAACTGCATACATATTGTTGTTGTTGAGGAATGCAAGCAACTGCATTCTCGCATGATGTTAGCAAGTTGTTGCTGTAAAATGCATCGTTGATAAAACGTACTGTATTAAAAGCTTTTTGTTGAGAATATGTAGAGTTGTTGTTTTAGAAATGGAGTAATTTGGCTCGTAGCAACAGTCGTAACAAAAGTTAAGATTGAGGCAAGTGCGTAGTCAAAAATGCGTAACTGGGGACAACGACAGAATGTCCGAAATTATATTTATTTTCTGGTCCATTAACTACTCCCCTCTCCAAGTTTGAAACGTAAAATTTTTACTAGATTCTTAATAAAAGAAGAAATTGTTTGAATGTAAGCTCAAACGCACAAGGGTCTGCCTTTGTTTAAAGAATGAAAAATTTATTTGTGTTATCGAAATGATCAAAAAAAAATTTATCGGAGGTTGCTTTTATGAATTTTCCTACCTTGAATTAAAACTGTTGATCCTAAGTCCTGTTCAATAATTTTTTCTACAAAGATCTTACTTAGTTTATTTCCTAGCCGCTTATTTCTGCGCAAAAAACTTTTTCGCCTGGCAAAAAAGTTTTACTTGTTTTTTTTTTAGATTTTCTAACGTTTTCGTTTGAGCTTTAATTAAATTTTCTTTTACCACTTCTAGTTTTTCGGTAGGGTAGTTATGAAATGCATCTGTAGGCTTTGCATTTATCACTAAGTCAATACTGTTGTTGTTCTTATGCATTGCAAGTAAAATGAGTTCAATTGTTTCGTGTACAGGGTAGCCCTTATTCGAAGCGCCCATCTGGCAACACTGTAACTTTCCGCAGTGATGCCAAATCGACTAATGACATACCGCGTTTGAAGCGTCATTCCAAGCAAATGTTTACAATGGAACAGTACACGCCACGCGAACGCTCTAAAATTGTTGAAATTTACATTCAACAAAACAAGTCAATAGTGAAAACTCAACGTGCTTTCAAAAAAATAAATAAAGTGAAAAGTGCGCCTTCCAAGAAAACAATTTATCGTTTGTATGAAAGATTTACAACTGGTAATACTCTTGGTAACCCAAAGAGGCCAAATAAAAAGCGACCAAGGCGATCGGATGAGAATATTGCAGCCGTACGAGCCAGTATTGAACAGTCACCAACAACATCCCAAAATCGCCGTTCTCAGCAGCTCGGCATTCCCCGATCCACTTTACAACGCATTTTACGTGTTGATTTGAATTTGTTTCCGTACAAAATTCAATTGGTAAACAAATTGTTGCCTACCGATAAGCCACGTCGATTGGAATGGGCCCAAAGAGTCATCGAAATGGCTGAAGAAGACGAGCAATTTTGGCATAAAATTATCATGAGCGATGAAGCTCATTTTCAGTTGAACGGAACGGTAAACAAACAAAATTGCCGTATTTATGCCACTGAAAATCCACAAGAGATTCAAGAGGTACCTCTTCACGATGCAAAAGTCACTGTTTGGTGCGGCGTTTGTGCTAAAATGCTCATTGGGCCGTTCTTTTTCGAAGATGATAATGGCCACAGAGTTACTGTCAATCAGGAGCGAAATCGAATCGAAAGCGTATCAGGCACTACTGGTTTCAACAAGACGGCGCGCCACCAACACACAAGCCGCACTACAATCGATTTTTTGAAGCAATTGTTCCCTGGCCGTTTGATGTCAAAAAATGGTGATTTCGATTGGCCGCCAAGATCACCAGATTTAACGCCTCCAGACTTCTTTTTGTGGGGTTATTTGAAATCAAAGGTTTACGTCAACAAGCCAAAGACCCTAGAAGAGCTGAAAACCAACATCCGTCAAGAAATAACCGCCATTCCCATCGAAATGTTGAAGAAAACCATGGAAAATGCTGCAAAACGGGCACAATATGTCGTAGAGGCCAATGGCGACCATTTACGAGATATCATATTCAAGAAATGATGTAAGCAAATCTAATTGAACCCAATTAAATGATATTCATGACGAACAGACAAAAAATTGTGGTTTCTTTGGTTTATTTAAAAATAAAATGGGCGCTTCGAATATGGGCAACCCTGTATCTGTTGCTGTTGTTTAATACAAAGAGTAACTTCAATTAATGTGGAGTGAAATCTTTCAGTTGTCCTATTACTTTCGCTATGTAATGTTGGAATAAAGAATTGATCAATAGAACAATTATTTCTTTATATAGATTTGATTAAATGGAACGCTTTTTGGAACGTTTTCTGCAAGTATTGAAAGGTCACAGTATATTCCATTAGTAGAATTATGATTAAGTCTTTTAGACATCGAAGAAGGTTTTCAACTTTGTCAAACGATATAGTATGACGAATAAATTTTTGGAAAATTATTTTCGTACTCTTAGTAAAATAATCGGTTTTTGACAATATAAATTGAATTTTAAATTGGTTAATGGGATATTAAATAGACTTAATAAAATATGTTGATGAAATTTCGCTATTGGCAGCAATCGAATCATTCGAGTCGGTATGGAAATGAACGAATTGCCTAGATAGGGCATCTGCAACCTTATTCTACTTCTCAGGGTTATAATTGAATGTTGGAGAGTATTCCTCAATGAAGGCACGCCATCGTTGCATTTTTGGATTAGTGTTCTTGTCGGAAATAGCACAGATGATCATAGGTGACCAGTGAAAATATTAATGTTTTTAATGCTATAGAGATAATGGTGAAGTGATTTTAAGGCCCATACTATCGCTAATAGTTCACGTTCGCTCGTAGCATAAGATTGTTCCGTTTCGGATAGGGTATGAGATATCATTGTAATAGGCCTATTATTTTGCGACAAGACTGTACCTAAAGCGGTTGATGAGGCGTCTGTAGTGAGATCAAATGGCTTATTATAATCTGGTTACTGAAGCAAAACGTTTCGGAAGCTAATATTTTCTTTATTTTCTCAAAAGTTGCCAAAGCGTCTTGATCCAAAACTAATCTGATCTTTTTTGACGCATTTGCCCTAACGTGTCCGTTCTCTCCTCGCAGGTATTTTGTTAAAGGTTTCGCAATTGAGGCATAGTCCTTTACAAATCGACGATAATAGCTTGATAAGCCGAGAAAATATCGTAATGCTCTAAGTGTTTGGGGTTCTTTATAATTTAGGATGCCATTTTTTAAAAGTGAATTTTTAAAATAATTTTGTGTAACTAAAAACCATAAATATTCCACTTCCGTCTAGTAAAATTTTGATTTTTCCATCGAGACCCTCATACCCGCATGCTGGTTTGTTTAAAATGGTTTATATTGCTTGGAAATGTGATCCTTCGTCTTCAGTATAGATGATTATATCATCAATATAAACATTGCAAATTTTGCCTACGTATTCGCGAAGGACATAAACTATTGCTCGCTGGAAAGTCTTGGAGCATTTTTTAAGCCGAAAGGCAAGCGACAAAACTCGTACTTGTCAGTATTAACACTAAATGCCGTTTTCTCTCTATCTTGTTCAGCTAAAATCATCTGATGAAAGCCAGATTTCAAATCTGAAGATGTAGTCGGGATTGGATAAGTGTCAGAAACTGTTTGGTTATTTATTTTCCTTAAATCAATAAACATACGAAGTTTTTGTTTGCCATTTTCGTCTAGGCCCTTATTATTATTATTAGACTTTCTTAGTATTCCATCTGCTAAAAGAGTCACAATTTCTTTGTTAATAAACTCTGATGCTGAAATCGGGTAAGGGTAACTTTTCGAATAAATTGGCTCGTTTGTAGTTGTACGAATTTTTGCTTTCACGGATGTATTGTAAGGTAAGGTTCTATCTAGATACGCAAAGGAATTCGCATTTCTAATAATCATTTCATGAAATTTTGTTTGACTACTAAGAGGGACAGAATCAGCGTCTATAGTTATCAAGATTACTGGATTACATGAGAGGTAATGCATCTTCTCTTTTCCATTTTTGTGGAATAAATAGCCACCCTTGGTATCTAATTTAGCGTTCAATTCACGAAGAAAATCATATCCAACGATACCAACGAACGTACTTAGGATGGGTAGTAAGTAAAATGTTGAGGTATGATTTAGAATATTTATAGCGCACTTTTTGCTGATTAAATTAGTACCATTAATTGACTTTAGATTTAAAGGGAATTTCAAAGTTTAAATAAGAGAGATTTAATATCTTTGACATAATTTTTAGATGTACCAGTATCTATGAGGAAGCGAAGTTCCTGACCATTTACTGTTCCTATTTTTACTTAATAAATGGTAGGAACGAATTTTTTTTTTTTTTTAGACTTAACCAGCACTCAGGGGATGCCCCCTATAAATGCGAAAGCATTGTGTTGATTCGGAAGACGGGTGATAGTTAATTGGAGGGTGGAAAGATGGAGTAGTGTCGGTGAAGATTTGATTTAAATTTATACAGATTGAAACTGCAGGGAAACACGATCGCAGGGAGATTGTTCCACAATTTTAATGAGCGACTGAAGAACGAATTATCTCGGTAATACGATGTTCTTTTGCGCAAAGTTGCAATGGTAAAGGAATGGGCTTGGAGAGCAGCCCGAGTGGACCTAGAAAACACACGAGCTGGTGGCGTCAGGCCATGTATCTCCCTTGAACACTTCCCATGGTAGTACCTGTACAGAAGGCTTAGGCAACCAACATTGCGACGATGCCCAAGAGAGTTGAGAGAAGATGAAATATTTCCATCTCCTATCATATATATCACACGTCTTTGAATCCGGTCCAGAAGCTCCAAATATGATCTTGAAGCCCCTGCCCAAATGTGCAAATTGTACTCCATTTTCGGCCTAATATATGAGGTATAGATCAAACGAAGATCAGATGGAGTGAAGTATTTCTTACACCGTTTTAAAAAACCAAGGCACTTGGCTGCTTCTTTTGACACATCAAAAATGTGATCATTCCACCGAAGATCTGCTTGTATTGAAATGCCTAGAACGTCAAGAGCATCTGACTCCGTAAGATCTACACCGTTCATATTGAGGGGAGCTAAGGGGCAATTGATTCGCTTGTGGGTTAACAGACAACACTGGGTCTTGCTAGCATTAAACTCTACTCTATTAGCAAGACCCCACTCGGAGATTTCTCCCAAGTCATTATAAAGTGTGTCATTCATATGTTGCCTCTTCCTCTCAATCTCCAAAGAGCTCGGGCGTTTTTTAAATGAATATGAATGGCAAATGCCGCTGTCATCCGCAAACGAATGAATTGGGTTGTGAGTCAACGACAGAAGGTCGTTGATAAATACCAGGAACAAAGTTGGCGATAGGACTGAGCCCTGCGGTACACCTGCGTTGATGGCGTGCTCTCTGGACGATATGCCATCGACTACAACATGGATCGTTTGATTCATCAGAAAGCACGTGATCCACCGAGCAAAATTACCACCGACACCATATGCAATTAGTTTAGACACGAGCGCTTTATGCCACACTCGGTCAAATGCCTTAGAAATATCCAGAGCAACAATTTTGCTCTCACCGAATAAGTGAACGCATTGGTTCCATTTTTCAGTTAGGAACGCCATAAGGTCACCAGTAGAGCGGGCCCTACGAAAACCATATTGACGGTGACTAAGCAATTCATTGTGCTCCAGATAGTTCATAAGGTTGAAGTTAATAACGCTCTCCATAACTTTGTCGATCGAAGAGCATATCGATATGGGTCGGTAAATTGCAGGATTCGTGGCATCGCCCTTGTTTGGTATCGGCTGGACCCTTGCGACCTTCCAACAAGATGGAAATACTCCTGTCCTGTAGGAGATGTTAAACAGGTTACGCAAAGGTCGAGCCAGACTAGAAGCACACGCTTTAAGCACAAGTGGTGGTATGCCATCTGGACCAGAGGCTTTATTTATGTTGAGGTTTGCAAGGACTTTTTTAACTGCTCTCGTACGAAAATATATCTCCTGCATTACAGAAGACGTTCTTTCAACGAAAGGTAGTGGCTGATTGCTTACTGGGATTGTGGAGTTATGTGCAAACAATCCGACCAACAGGTTCGCTTTATCCGTCCGTGAAGATTTGGTCAACTTTTAAAAGAGTTGAAATAGTCGATGACGTCTGATTCTTCACTCTTTTAACAAATGACCAAAAGTTTTTGCTCCCTTTGGGGCAGAGAAGAACCTGTTCTCTGATGCGAGTTTCGTGAAGAAACTTTTCGCGTTTTAAAATTGCATTACAGCGATTCCTAGCCTCAATGCGAAGTCTTTTCGTATCGGCATTCTTATCAGAGCGCCAATTCTGAAAGGCTTCCTCTTTGGACCTGACTGCAATCCTGCAAGTCTCATTAAACCATTAGTGGTCTTTTGGTTTGATGCTTCTCATCTTATTGGGGATGAAAGACCGCATACCCAATAAGATAATTTCTTGCACCATAACAGCCGCGGCATTCACATTTCTGTCAGCGAAACATAATTTCCAATTGAAGTTGCGATAAAAATTAATTAGCGCAGTCCAATTTTCTCTTCCATAAAACCATGCAATCCTTTTCGGGGCTTCAGGCGCAGAGGTGCGAAGGTTAGAATATGGAAAAACAGCGGAGATGGTGCAATGGTCCGAATTACCAAGAGGTGCGTTGACACTCACATCATATTTTTCATGATGCGAAGTCAGAAAGAGGTCTAAGATGTTATGGATATGCAGATCACTTCTTGGAAAAAAGTTGGTTCCTTCACTAGTTCAATCAATTGGTTAGATTCAGCAAAAAGCTCAACATATTGCCCTTCAGGTGTTGTTTGGCCTGAGTGACATAACCAAGCCGAGTTGTGGACATTGAAATCGCCAGCTACAACGATTTCACTGTCAGGAAACAACCCCAAAATGTGCGATATCAAATCAGAGAGAGAATCTAGTTTGTTAAAAGTAGGCTCCCTCCCTAAATTCGGACTTCTATAAACGTAGCAGAAATGTAGCTAGTGCGAGCGGACCCTAAACCTAACCCACATAGAGCAAAATTTCGGATCGGTCAGGCCCAGACCGCGCTGGCACTGATACGCTACATCCGAACGTATAAAAAGAGCGATGCCCCTATGCTAAGAAAACAATGGCAGTAAGTGATACCCAGGAATATGAAAATCCAGTGGATCTGCATCCTCGCTCACCTGGGTCTCACTTAATGTCATTATTTGAGGCCTATTAAGAGTAGAATATGCATAGACCGAGAAGAAATTCGCCCTCAGTCCACGTATATTAAATAAATATATATTAAATAAATAGGGCAAAAAGGTAATTAGTTACAACTGATAATTGAGATTTAACTCTGTGGACATAAATATGTGCTGGCCGCACTCAGCAAAGCATATTTCAGATGATGATGTTGTTGTTTTTATTGTTATTATTGTGTTGATGCCGTTGTTGTTAAAACTGTTAGTAATTGTTTCTTAGTTTTATGTTTTTTCCACTTCTTAGCTTTTAATTTTTTCACATGCATATATATATATTTTTTTTTTTTTTTGTAAGAACACTAGGCACTTGACACAAGACAACCCACGGACATTAGATTATACAATTAAGGACGCGAATTATTTTATTTTTTTGTTTTATTTAATACACTAGACAAAACAAGAACATGGAGGCGGACGAGCGGAACGTCTTTTTTTAATTTTTTTTTTTATTTTATTTAATAAAATCCGAATTTACACTAAAAAATTAATCTCATTATAATTATTATCATCTTCGTTGTTATTGCCATACAAATAGTAATTTGCAGAAAAATCGTCACACAATTTGTCGTTCTGAAGTCATATGAGAAGTCGTTGCTATCCTGAAAATTTTCGCTAGTCAGTTGCACCTATTTCTTTTTTACTATCTGACTGCAAATCTTGCAAGTAATGAAGCCTTTGGTGCTTTTGAAATGGCAACCTTGCAGAATTTGTATGCTTGCGTATGCGTTTAAAAGTCTCTGGCTGATTAAAATCTTGATCTTGGTGAACTTGTGGCTTTATTAAAATTCTGTTCAAATTTTGTGGTGTTGCCTCGATATTCCGATGAGCGCTTGGCTGTCTATAGAGAGATGAAGAGTGATCAACATCCACTGGGACAACCCTACTTTTTTTAGATGGGAAGTCACGAAAACCTTGATATTGTGGCATTGCGCTCGCAACTCGTTGCGGTATATTTGATTTTACTGAACTTCCTATTGCGAATGCTCGAGCAAAGTCATTGCGTTTGTGATTAGTATCAAGCTCTTGCTCCATAGCGAGTGCTGTAGGAAGATCAATTGGCCTTGCTGAAAATAGTATGTCACATATCGGTCGGCAAAGACCCGAAATAAAAACACGGAGTGCGTTTTCTGTCGCATGCACGTTAAGAGCGGTTATGACTTCACTATTTCCACTATGCGTCATTGTAAGCTTATTAACTATCAATGTCAGGTGTTTATGAAGCACAGTGTAACGAATAACGAGTGCGGCCATAGTTCAAAATGTTTTTTTTCAATATATAGAAAAAAAAGTATGTACGTCGAGAGAGAATTAAGTCTAATCCAAAATATTTCTTCAAAATTTGTATTTTTGTAGACACACGACATCATACAACTTAGGGTTGCCAAAGTTAACTTATGCTAATGAGAGAAGCAGAAATTACATTGTTAAGAATTATTATGAATTTTCTTAGTTTATTGCTTATATAACTGCACATAAATTGTATATGAGACAAATATATGGAATTGCTCCCGTCTGAAAAATAATTTTTTTCTGTTTTTCATGTACCGTGATCATGATACCGGTACTTTTATAAAGTGGTCTCTGACTAATAAAATAATTAAAATTTCACCAACTTTGTAAGTGATTTAAAAGAAACACGACTTATATGTGTAATTTTTTAATTTGATATTTTTATAAGTATAAATAATGCTATGTAAAGAAAATTTGCTCAAAATAAGTGCAAATCTGAACAAAAATTGTATTTTTGTAGTGATAACTTTTGAACTTTTCCTTAGGTCCTGCTGTGTTAAAGAAACAACAGCCGTTATTTAAGTCAGTTTTTCTAATAACTGATTAAGAAAATATATGAAACTAGTGGAAGCCATATACATTCTTCATTATACTTTTCTTTATCACGCTTACCGGTAGTAACGGGATCGGTATAACAAATATTTCCAGCCAAAAAGTGACAATTTTCTCTAAATTCGAAAGTGATTAAAAAAAAAAAGCGAAATATTATTTCTTCAATTTTTTCATATTATATTTCTGTTAGTATTTAAAACATTTAAAAAAAAAAAATTAAAAATAACAGCAAATCTTTAAAACAGGTGCATTTTTGTGTAGTACCTTTTGGATACATTTTTGTATGGTTCTGCCAAAAAAGTAACAGCCATAACTTAAAAAATTATTGACCTTAATAAATTGAATAAAATACAAAAATTATATATAAAAAAAAATACAGAATTATTGAAATTCTCCACATCAAAACCCCTATTTGGGTTGCACAAACAGCAAACAAAAAGATTTACATACACGGAGATAACTCGGTTCAGATATTATTCTCTTTGCACATAACTTATTCGCCAATTGCGCATATTTATCGACTATGAGCAACTGATCATAACATATGCATTTCTGTTCATAAATCATGCCCAATTAAACAAATAAAAATAAAATAAAATTTTCTGCTCGGTGAAGTACTCGAACCTCGGACCTCGCGATTTATAAATTCGCACTTTAACGCATTCAGCCACGGCCGCCAGTAATTCGGTGAGTTTAAGAAGCTTATAAAAAGTATGTTATCAATTGGGTTGATCAAACACTTGTTGAATTTGATAACATGATTATAACATATGATCAGTGTTTTTCAAGGAGTTATAGCAAAAATTGTGACCATAACGCTTAATAGATGATCAAAACTTACAAATGTTTAAAAAACACATTTGTTTTTATTTTATGAACAGCTCTATCATAAATCGTGCGAAAACAATTTGCTCCGTGTGCTTACACTAGCTTTAATCGTCGTCTGGATCTCTGTTTTAATCACTATTCTTTGTTTTGTTTGTCTAATTAAGTAACTTCTAACTAAGAAGTCAGAGAAAGATGCTTGCATAAAAAATTGCATTTTTGCACACGACCGGTAACAATAACAATAACAATTTGTATAATATCATATATAATTTGTATATATGTATATACTTCTGATTTTTATATGAATTTTTACCTTTGTTTTGCTTATTTGTTAAAAATACTTAGTTCTGATTTTTATATGAATTTATTATTAACAAATAAATATTAACAAATTATTATCAAATAAACATTTTTGATTTTACTTGCAGACCATTTGGCAGTGTTTTAAAAGAGAAAACAAATATTAAAGTTTTTTTTATTGAACTCGTTTTGGACTATTTGTTATTTTGGATTATTCAGAGAAGTATGAAAAAAGGTTAAACAATATTCAATTCCTAAATAATAATGCTCAAAAATTCCTTAGTGGAACCAACTGTAGAAATACGTGAACTTTTTGTGGTTTGGCTGGTATCAAAGAACAAAAGCCATAAGCAATTATTATCGGATATGATCAGTTGTGTTTAAGTTAAGGTTACCATTCTATTGGATAGCGATTTACTTAAAAAGGAGTTACATTTTTTATCAGCAAGGTTTCACAAGAATTGGATAGACTGCAGCAGGTCTCGATCATTTTTTGAAAAAAAATACAGCAATTGGCTTAGTTCACTTGTTGATATTGCAAGTTTAAAGTTTGTCATAGCAAATTGTCCAAAATGTGCGGAAAAAAATGTTCGCAGGAGCAGGTTAACCGTGGAAACCAGTTCCTAAGTTCAAGCCCCGTTCAGGTGAAGACACCATCCCATTATCAGACAGTAACAAACCTTTGGCTATTCCGGAAAGTCATGATGTTCCAGATGAGTTTCGTGATTCTTTTTGTAAAAGATGGTAAAAATACCACGAAACTAGAAAACAAATTTTTAACGAATGTTCGGATCATGACCAACCGAATTTTAAAAACGCGTGCCAGAAATAAAAAGCTAATGAGCATAGGAAACTAGTAAGTACAGTTATAAAGGATGCTTCGGAATTGAATTCTGACCCACGTCCATTTGCTGAAGTATAACTTTTTGGTGACAGACTGCATGGTTTGTAGTGGTGCTGCTATATGCGTTCTCGGTTCAGATTCACTTGAATTATTTCAAAAGCATAAACTAAAGTATACGCCTTTGAAGTCTACTGTTCGCACTGCAAGTGGTGCTTCAATAGCTGCAATCGGCAAGATTGATTCGGATATTTCTTATAAAGGGCAAACTCGAAAAATCACTCTTTATATTGTCCCAAAACTTTGCCAGCCACTTTATTTGGGGTATGAGTTTTGGGTTTTTTTTTTGGCGTAAACTAGTTTTTGGTTTCAGAAGTGGTGAATGAATCTCCAAAAATAGACGTCCATGCTCACATTCTTCATGCTAGATTTTATTAAGAAAAAATTTCCATCTTTCACAAAAATGGGGACTCATCTAATTAAACACAAAATAGACACGGAAACCGCAAAGCCATTTAAGAGAAGACATTATCCAATTTCACCAGCGAAAGAGGCTCTTCTTTTCTCGGAACTAAATCGAATGTTCAAGCTTGGCGTTATTGAAGAAAACCGAAGTCCTTGGTCATCTCCGGTGGCAACGGTTATACAGCCAGGGAAATCCAGAATGTGCTTGGACAGTCGTGACCTTAACAAAGTCAGAATTAAAGATGCTTATCCAATTCCGAACATAGAGGGGCTTCTGATGCCATTGATCTGAAGGACGCATTTTGGCAAATACCATTGGAAAAATCAAGTAGAGAGAAAACCGCTTATACGGTAGCTGGTAAGCCTCTTTACCAATTTACTGTAATGCCATTTAGCCTTTGCAATGCTCCGCAGACAATGATGCGCTTAACGGATGCCGTGGTACCGGCAGATTTGAGAGAAAGAGTATTTGTCTATCTGGATGACCTGTTAGTGTTCTCGAGTACATGGAATTATTAGAGAAGCTTGCAAACTGAATTCAACGCAGTGGACTCACTATAAATGTGGAAAAGTCCCCTTTTTGCATGATGCAAGTAAACTATCTTGGTTTTCTTATTGGCAATGGTGGCATTAGCACAACTGATGAGAAAGTTGGAGCGATTCGTAACTTTCGAATTCCTTGTAGCCCTCGCGAAGTACTGCAGTTCTTAGAAATGGCTAACTACTACCGAAAGTTTGTACCAAATTTTTCTTTGTTAGTTGCCCCACTTTCTGGTTTGCTCAAGAAAAACAAAAAGTTTGAAGTTTTTGCCGAAGCTTTGCAGGCAATTCAACAGATCAAAAATGCTTTCACGTCTACTCCTTTACTTGTTCATCCAAATTATTCCAAACCGTTTGTGGTCCAATGCGACGCCTCAAGTTCAGGATTAGGTGCGGTGTTGATAAAGAAGGAGTTGATAAAGAGGAGTAAAGAAGGAAAGACCAATTTTTTATTACTCTCGAAAACTTAACAAAGCTGAAAAGAATTATTCAGTTACTGAACTTGAATGTATGGCTGCTGTATGTGCCGTTAAGAAATTCCATCAATACCTTGAAATGCAAGCTTCTAAAATCATCACCGACCATTGAAGTTTGAGATGGTTGATAAATCAGAGAGACCTCTCGGGCCGGTTAGCTCGTTGGAGCTTATCGCTGGCTGGTTTTGATTTTGAAATTGAGCATCGCAACGGCGTGAAAAACGTAGTTCCAGACGATTTATCTCGTTCTTTTGCTGGGGATATTTCGGCTTTAAATATGTGCGTGGTGGATATCGACCTGAATACTCCAGAGTTTGATGATGAGGACTACTTAGATCTTAAAAAAAAATGTGAGGCTAATAAAGAACAGCTACCAAATATTAAAGTTTGAGAAAGATATGTTTACAGAAAAACTCAATTCGCTACTGGTTGTGATAATATTGATATATATGCGTGAAAGCTTTGGGTTCCAACTTCGTTGACGGAAGCTCTTACAAAAACAGCACACGATTCACCTCAGGCTTCACATGAAGGTATTTCTAAAACATTAGCAAGGTTTCGTGAGAAGTATTTTTGGCCTAATATGGCAAGCCAATCCAGAGACTACATAGTGAAATGTGAGGTTTGTAAAATGTCAAAGCTCCTAACTTTGTAACAAGGCCTCTTATGGGTACGTAAACATTGATAGAACGCCCTTTCCAGAAACTAAACGTGGACTTGTTAGGTCCATATCCACTTTCGAAGCAAGGGAATATACACATTTTATTAGTATTGGACCACTTTTCCAAATTTACTTTCATTTAGCCCATTCGAAAAGCAGACTCTACAACTATAATCAAGTTTCTCGAGGGACATGTCTTTTCGGTTTTTGGAGTACCTGAGTTGCTTCACAGTGACAATGGAAAGCAGTTCGTCAGCAAAGAATTTACCGAAATGACAAAATCCTTTGGCATAGGACACTTCTATACCGACATACATGCACCACAGAGTAATGCGTCTGAGCGCGTGAATCGGTCAATTTTGACAGCTATCCGTTTATATGTACAAAGTGATCAGTCCACCTGGGACGAAAATCTTGCATCCATTGGAATATCTCTCCGCAGCTCAGTGCTCTCTGCTATTGGCATATTTCCATATTTTGCGCTCTTTGAAAGAAACTTGGTGACTCATGGATCTGCATATCCAGTGCTTCGTAAGCTCAACATATTGAATGAGAATGAAGTTGAGGTGATTGCAAAGTCTGATCAAATGGGAATTCTTGGTGATGCTATAGTGAAAAACCTTAAAAAAGCATATGACAAAAGTGCTAAGTTATACAATTTACGGAGCCGTTCCCAAAAGAGTTTTGAACCAGGTCAAGAAATATTCCGTCGGAATTTTTAGTTAAGCGACTTAAGTAAACATTTTAACGCAAAATTGGCCCCAAAATTTGTGAAAACACGGGTACACTCTGCAGTTGTTAAAATTATGTACAAGCTTGAAGATCTTCATGGTCGTCTTATCGGAGTTTTTCACGCGAAGGACTTACGACAATGAATATAGCCCGGCTAGGCTAGGAACAAACTTGAGATGCGAATCGTGGGTCGGGCCACACCGAACACCTTGATCTTTTTAACGTCCAGTCAATTTCCAAAGCATTTATTGGCTCAGGTTGGAGAAATGCTTTGGTTTGTAGCAGAAAGTACTTGCTTTAAAACACTTTGCTCTATTTTGAATTTTTATTCCACTTTAATTCAAACAAGCTTAGAAATTTTTTCTTTTTTTTTCAAGCAAGCTTTGTAAAAATAATCTTCATTCAGAAAATAGATGTGCATTTTTCAACTACGAAATATTAATTAATTAATAATTATTGTTGAATTGTGAAAAGGCAACATATTCTGTAAATTGGAGATTTCCTGTTATAAAAAAAAAAATCGCAAATTCAATCAATATAAAAATTGTCAAATTTCACCATACAACCATTTTTTGTTATAAAAATTTGTACTGCTGCAGCGTTTAATTTAATAATAATAAAAGGTGAGCATATCATTCAAAAAAACGAAAATGTTTAACAGATTAACGGAAATATTAACAGAACTCAGTTACTCACGTGATTGCCAGCAGCGTGAGCACAGCGCTGGGTTAAAGTCGCTGCAAGCTGGAGTTCCTCTGCTACTGAGCAAGAACAGAAGCTCTGATGCTGCTTCGAAACAAAAAACTATTTGCTGATCAGAAACAGAAAAGAACCATAAACAGAACATAATTTTTAAATTTACAAGGACTCATATGGAATCACATTTTCGTATTTAAATAAATTTAAACTATGAACATTACTATTACATATTAACTCCGCAAGGTCTCGACCTGCCTGTCCCAAGCCGGGAAAAAGGAGGAGGGTTGGGTAGTAAGACATAAGTTTGAACGCTATAAGACGTAACATGCTTTCAACATGGACAAGTCTTGTCGTGCCCCGTAAAACCTTCCCAAGACAAGGTGTCTGGATTCGTGCCGAGGGCTGAATGGTGCAGGGATTTAAACATGTGCATCGCTAGCGTCATCCCTATGAGATACCGGGCGCCCTCTCATAGTAACAGCCTTGGTGCGTGCATACGGGGCTCTGCATGTACTCGACCCCATTTCCCTAAATAATGAAACGTTTATGGATAACTTACAAAAAAAACCAAAACAAGTCACGGAGTCAGAAGGAGAATCTCTACTCCGTTCGCCGGGAAGCACCGGAACGGATATTGGGCAGATGCTAACGTCCACTCTCAATATCCAATCAACACCAAAGAGGAAGCACAGTGCGTCATCTCAGGGTCTATCAGAACCAAGCAATGCTGTAGCTGTCGATGCGGTCCCGGGCTCAAGCACTCAGAAACCTTCGGCTTCTAGTGTGACAGGCACGGAGGAACACCAGCAGAGGTACGAGGACTTTACTGGTGCTCAAAAGAGGTGGATACCCGCCATGGCCAGGGATGGTGTAGAACGCGAAGTTGCCAAGCAATTGGAAAGTCAGCGATTCGCCATTGTCTTAGAAAAACGGGCTGCAGAGGAGGGCGCAGCTGATCCAAATGCGAACAAGCGGCAAAGATCAGCGGAGAACTCTCCAACCGAACAAGAGCAGTCGACTAAGAGACACAAGCAACGGGAAAGCCAGGGACAGAAGCAACCAGCTCAATCCCTAGCTTTAACCAAAAATGCTCAGGACGATCAGCCTAGCACCTCGAAACAGTCTTACAGAGACGCCATGGCCGCATGTAAGGTTGCTATCATGCATAGTGAATAAATTTGTAACGGGGGGGGGGGGGGGATGGGGGGATATTGTGGCTAACACTTTAACTTATTAACTGGGATGAAACTCTTCGAACTAAATAAAAAACACGGATTCAAAAAAGCGAACTTTCGTTGACCGATGTCAATTTTATTGTGATAAACTTAAAACAAACAAAGTTAAATACTAGGCAGCGAGAAGCGCTGCCCAAAAGAAAGGAGAAGAAAAGTGTAAATTAAGAGCAGCAGCTTGACTCTGCTACGGCAGCTTAATAAGCACAGGGTGCTTAATTGTGAGCTCAACATGCCGCCCGCCTTGCAGGAATGCAAGACGCTACCAGGCACCCTGTCCTGATAGAACCCAGCCGAAGATCGAGTTCTGGGCCAACGGCATGCTAAAACCCATCGGCAGGCTACCGGGCTGCATTAGCCGGGAGTATGCATCGACTCCCAACAGGAGTCGAACTGGTGCTTGCTTGTAGAAGAGCGGATCAGCCAAAAAGATATTTGGGTAGTTCAAGCTGATCCGCTCGTCGATATCTTCGCCGGTGTGACAACTTTCAAATGCCGCTCGACCCTTGCTGTCGTTTCCAGTTGGACACTGGATCCGTGCCGACCCCGTAGCATCAGGGTGCACACCTCGTGCCCATCAACAAAAGAAGTAGGTAACTTCCATCGGCGTACCAACTGGCTGGCGATCCGCGACTGGGGAAGGCACGCATCTAGGATGGCACGTTCCTTTACCAGGACACCCTTTGCCCACGTACTCACCACAGCAGTCGGGAGCAGCGACACGACTCGTTGGAGGCTTGTCGTAGATGGTCTTTCGGGAGGAGACCGCTTCGGGAAAAGGTCCCTAGCCGAAGACGCTGGCGGTGCATTCGACCGCGGTCTCTTCTTGGAAGGGGACCGCTTCGGGAAATGGTCCCTGGCCAACGACGCAGATGGTAACGTCGACTGTGGTCCCTTCCAAGACGGACGTCTTAGCTCCGAACCCCCTGGCCTCGTTGCGGGTGCAGCTGCAGGCTGCTTCTTCATCTTTCGTGCCCGAGAACGTCTGCTTCTTGGCCTTATCGAGTGAGATCGACCTGCTCGGACACGAGTGCGAGAGTGCAGCAGACTGTGGTGATCATCACCGCAATGACGGCATCTGCCATTGCTCCGACAGTCGCTTCGCATATGAACCGCGGAGAGGCAATTGGAGCAGTAGTAATACATTAATACAGCTCTCAACCGCTCCTCCAGGTTCATATCAAGGAACCGCCGGCACGATGCCAGGTTGTGCTCCATGGAGCAGAGGCGACACTTCGGAAGAGCGTCGTCGCGCGTCACTACGGCAACCACACTCGACAGCGCGCTTCGCACCAGACTTGCGCGTCCCAGGGAGCTTTCAGGAGCTGGCGCACTCTCTCGCATCAGGTCGGTCTCGCTGAGGGCCATCACAGAATCGGTCGCGAGAATTATCTCATCGAGCAAGTCACGCACTAAGTTGATTGTTGACATTCTGAAACGAGAAGAAAAGAAAAAAAACGAAAAGAAAAAAAGAAAATGGTTTAGGCAAGAAAATAGTGACCGAGTTAGTTTGTCGGAATGGCTACGAGCTTCACAATTGGACGCGTAACGCAACCTTTTTCAGTGCGAACGTCAGCTGCGCGGACTTTATTATCGTTGCCAACGTAAACTTTTAAGATTCAACCTAATCGCCATTCATTCGCGGGTAAATTGTCTTCTTTGATAACGACTAAGTCGTTAACCTTGAAATCTACTGAGGAGTTTTCCACTTTGCACGCCTATGCATCTCTTTCAAGTATTAATTTTTCCATCGGTGGCAAAAGTGCTGATGCATAGCCTTGACTTTTTGCTAACAGTTGATGATAGTCAGAGGCTGATCAGTTATTTCTGGCTCCACTGGCGCTAGCAGTGGACTGCCGACCAAGAAATGACCTGGAGTAAGAGATTGAAAATCAGAGGGATTTTCGGACATGGCGGAAAGTGGCCTCGAGTTAAGACACGATTCGATTCGATTAAGTAAAGTTGTAAATTCTTCGAAAGTATACTTCATACTTCCGGCCATCTTTTTAAAATGCGTCTTAAAGCTTTTGACTCCAGCTTCCCATAATCCTCCCATATGGGGAGCACCAGCTGGAATGAAATGCCATGAGATTTCTTGATGCGCGTACTGCGTTAATATGGCATCATGTGACGCACTTAGAAAGGTTTTAAAATCCTTTTTTAAGACATTTGAGGCTCCGACAAAGTTTGTACCATTGTCAGAGTACACATTTGCTGGGCAGCCACGCCTAGAAACAAATCGAGAGAAAGCTGCTAGAAAAGTAGCGGTTGATAAATCGCTAGTGGCTTCGAGATGAATTGCCTTAGTTGAGAAGCACACAAATAAACAAACATAACCCTTACTTATTCGGCACGATCTACCTATGTAGCTTTTGATCTCGAAAGGGCCAGCGAAGTCGATGCCAGTGGACTCAAATGGTCGTGAAATAACCGTTCGCTCAGCTGGCAGAGCAGCCATTATTTGTGTTCTCTCGCGTTTCTTGTGAACGACACAAGTTTTGCAATTGTGTAAAGTGGTTTTGATAAGGGTTTTAGCACGTAGGATCCAATATTGCATTCGAATAAGTCGAAGCACTAACTGGTTCCCTTCATGAAGTGAAATCTCATGAACGAAGCGTACTAAAAGGCGTGAAAAATGGCAATTATATGGCAATGTAATTGGATGCTTTTCATCGTATGATAAAATTGGTGACGAAGCGAGCCGTCCACCAACACGCATTAAATTGTCGTTTTTTAAAAAGGGATTAAGAGCAAGAATGGGACTCTTGGCTCCAATTACTTTGTTAGTTTCCAAACAGTGATATTCGTTGGGATAAGCTATTTTTTGACATAGGACTGCCAATCGTGTTTTGACGAATTTAATTTCAGCTGTTCCAAGACATGCTGATTTTTTTGAAAAAGACGCACGACACTTAGGATGGGTGCGATGCAGAAAGCGAAACACGTAAGCTAGTACTCCACGCGTTGCTAAGTCAGCAGAGTTTTCATGTGTATCTACATGAAACCAATTGTGAATTCCTACCTTCTCTGCCACTTTTGACACTCTATTGGCAACGAAGGTTGTCCAGGAACACGGGGGCTTACACAGCCAGGCAAGCACGATTGTGGAATCTGTCCAACAATACAATCTATGCCTTTATATTTCGAGGTGCGACAGCAAGGTGTCTACCATATCCGCGAGAAGGGCTTCACCACATAATTCAAGCCGAGGGAGTGAGATCGTCTTGACTGGAGCCACTTTGCTTTTTGCGTAAAGTAAATGACTGACAATACAATCATTCTGTTTCACACGAATGTATATCGACGCAGCATATGCTTTTTCAGAAGCATCGCAAAAGGCGTGAAACTCTACGTCGGAGTCAGGTGAGAACCCAACAAACCGAGGTATACGAATATTATTTATATGTTCGTAATCTAGCAAGAAGGTTTGCCAAGATTGAACAATGTGAGATGGTAGATTTTCGTCCCACTCAATTTCATCCAACCAGATACGCTGCATGAGAATTTTCGCTGTCACCACTATAGGTGCCAGCCAACCAGCAGGATCGAATAGTTGTGCGATCATTGATAGCACTTCACGTTTTGTATAAGATGATTTAATCTCAAGACGCTTAGCAGTAAAAAAGAAGAAATCAGAAGTTGCATTCCATCGAATTCCTAAAGTTTTGGCGCAGCTTGCATCTTCTAACTTTAAAAAGTCTTCATGCAAAAGATGTTCTGTAGGTAGGTCTGCTAAAATGCTTGAAGCATTTGCAGTCCATTTCCGCATAGTAAAACCTGCAGAGTCTAAGGCAGCGATAAGCTCATTTCTAGCTTTTATTGCGCTTTTCACGTCGTGAGCTCCCGCAAGAACATCGTCGACATATGTGAAATGTCTCAAAATTTGTGCAGCAAGAGGATATTGCTGCTGAACATCATGTGCTAATTGCAGCATGGTTCTAATGGCTAGGTATGGAGCACAGTTTAGGCCAAAGGTTACTGTTTTAAGCTCATAATCCTGAATGACATCTTCAGGTGAGCTTCAAAATAGAATTCGTTGAAAGACGGAATGTTTTGGATCAACCAGAATCTGGCGGTACATTTGCTGAATGTCACCATTAAATACGTATTTGAAGAACCGCCATTTCAGTACCAGAAGCGTCAAGTCGGCTTGAAGAACTGGACCTGCGTGCAGGACATCATTTAAGCTGACTCCATTCGATGTGGGACTTGACGCATTGAATACTACCCTAACTTTGGTAGTAGTACTCTCTGGTTTTATCACCGCATGATGCGGTAAATAATAATGGCATGGCGACATTTCAAACTTAGGGGGTGAAACTTTTCTCATGTGACCCAATCTGAAGTAATCATTTACTACTTCTTCATACTGCGTCTTAAGTTCAGGATTTTTTGTCAATCGAGTTTCGTTTCTAGCCCACTGCTTGAAGGCAATACCTCGGGAAAATCCAAGATTAATATCATCAGGGAATCCACTTTTAAATGGTAAGGTTACTATATATCGCCCCTTGTCATCGAGTTTAGTGGTTTTCTGATAATTTTCCTCACAAAACTTATCAGTTTGGGATAAAAATTGTTTTTTAGGTAGTTCCTCCAACTCCCAAAAACGTGCGATCTGCTTATCGATCGCAATTTCACTATAATGGCTCAAACAGGTAGTAAAGCTGGATATTTCGTTACAAGGCATAGGGCCTGTGAATATCCAGCCAAAAACTGTTTCTTGTGCCAATAGTGATCCAAGAATGTTTCTTCGAATGCCATCAAGAATGATAGCAGGGTACAAATCGCCACCGATTAGTACATCGATTTGATCGCTTCTAAAGAAATGTGGGTCGGCCAATTGTAAATCTGGCAAACTCTTACACAAGGGAGGATCAATGGAGCATGACGGCAGATTCCCAGTTAAGCGGGACAGCACAAATGCTGTAGCTTCTATTTGAAATTGCCTATTTATTTATTTAGTTTAGTTTATTGTCAATAAATTTATAAAAAAATTTTTTCAGACAAGCATAGCATACAAAATTTAATACTTATATATTAAATTATAACTAATATACAATTAGTTAACAATAATATGAATTAAGAGCATTAATAAATACATTCTTATTATTAGAGAAATCAATATCTATTATACAACAAAGTGAATTATATTCTTTAAGGGCTCTTTGTAAAGGTTCATGTATCAAATAGTTTGCTTTATAAAAGTTAATTTTGAAATAATCGAAATGACGCAAGTTTCTTGTTGGAATATTAAACTTAATTGAGCTTAACAAGTAAGGACAATTAGTATTACCACAAACAATGTCGTACAGAAATATTAGAGACTGAATAGTTCGCCTTGTTTCAAGCGATTTTAAATTAAGAAGCAAACAGCGATCTTCATAGGAAGGTATAGGTTGAACAAAATTAAATGATCTCAAAGCAAATTTTAGAAATTTTTTCTGTATTCGTTCAAGTCTCAGTTTATGGACAGCATAGTAGGGATTCCATATAAACGACGCATATTCCAAACGAGACCTAACAAAGGATTGAAAAAGACACTTTAGAGTATATGGATCCTTGAAGTTCGTACAATTCCTCCTCAAGAACGCGTACATAGGATAAGATTTAGAAAGCGTACAAGTTAAATGCCGAACAAATGAAAGATTGAAAAGAATGAAAACAAACACCCAAATCCATAATCTCATTTACACACGTCATTTATTTCATTTATTTCTAGGCTTTGGTCACTTGCGCTGAAACTGCGTTGCTAAGCCCCGAAACTTGAGCGTTTACGGCTCTTGTGGGCAACTTCAACAGCTTCTGCAATCTTTCGGATATGAACGTACCTTCAGAGCCAGAGTCGATAAGAGCTCTAGTTGTGTACGACGATCCTAGGTGACATATGGTCACTGTACCAAGCAATACGTGTTTGGTACTGCTAGTGAAGCATGATTGAATGCCATTGCTAGTGGACTGTATTAGAGTGGAATGAGATTGTGTGTTAGAGCCCGGGGGGTTGGGTCGAGAGCTTGACCGACCTGAGTCAATACTCGAAACAGGAGATTGTGGCGGAGTCAAGTCTCGATACAAGAGAGTGTTATGACGTTGTTTGCTACGAAAAGTAACGGGTTAAAAAAAAACAAAACATTGGTAGCGTAGTTTATGAACGAGTCCTTAGGCTCTGTTTGGAAGAAAAAATCGCCAATTTGTTCAGTCAATTTTGGATGACAAAATATTTAAACAAAATCCTGGCATTTAGTTATTTGACATATTTATTTTCGTCGCGAGTAGTTTTTCGATAATTTTTTTTTTTGTCTTTCCTACCAAAAAAAAAAAACTCTAACTTAGGGTTTATTAGCCTTATTTTAGTATAATAGAAGAGTACTTTTAAAAAACTAGAAATAACACTTACCTCACAGCATAAAAAAATGACTTTTTTTAAAAAGCCAAAATTTCTGCATTAAATTTGAAAAATTGCTACCAAAAATTAATATAAAATTTATATTATTGGAAAGAAGGGCAGGAGAAAAAAAATACGAAAAACTTTAAAAATGTTTAAAAACTTAAAAATCAAAAATATTTAAATAACTTGATTTTTTTAATAATTTTTGCTTTATAAAATCGACTGTATAATTTGGGGTCAAAATATATATATATATAAACAGTCTAATATAATTGCTTATAACACAGTGCATCACGAAAAAAATAACCATATACGGACACCACTACGTGATAAAAGACCAAAAAAAAAAGACCCCTGTCTCGCAGTTTCGCCCAAAGTCCTCCAGGTTTTTTTTTATTGACCCCTCTTTATGGAGAAGTGGGGCCTCGGTGTCATTTTTGGAAAAAAGTGATAATTTTCTCAAGCTCATATCTTGCAAACCGTTCGGAATTTTGATTTACTCTCTGAGGCAAAGTTGTAGCTCTTGTAGTCTTGTAGTCATAGAGAATAAAAATTGTTAACATATAAAATCAAAAAACTTCATCTTCAAGGTCAAAATCGCAAAAAACTTTAAAAAATGAGCGAAAAATGGACCAAAAAGCTTTTTTTATTTTCCGCTTTTACGAACAAATTTACTTTATGAAAAATGCGCCAATTTTCTTTGGCCTGGTAGGGCTTACAGCGCTGATTAAACCCCCAAAGTTTTTTTAAGGAGGCCGATCCAACTTCTTGAGATATATGCCTTTATAGCTTGAGAATATAATCGCTTATATCTCTCCCATTTCTTATCCGATCTGGTTGAGATGGGTATCATTGAGAAGACCTTTGAAAACGCTATAAATCTGTACATAAATATGTTAATTTTTATTAACTCATTGGGGCAAATTAAAAAAAAAAGATTTTTTAACCGCACTTTTTTAATAAAAATCTGGTTTTCTCAAAAAACAGCTCTAGTAAACTTATTTCTTCCTAGACTCAGTAAAAGACAACACTTCAAGCTTTTTTTTCAAGGTATAATACTCTGCATTAACCCTTCTAAGACCGGAGATAGTGAGGTTTTTCTAACAAAAGTACTTTCTGGGAGCAAAAATTTCGCTTAAAAACAATTGAAGTGTAAGAAAATAAGCGATTTCTTAAAAAAAAATGTTGATTTCAAAACTTTGAACGTAAATAATTGTCAGTCAGGAGGCCGAGTGTGTGAGTGCACTGTACCTTCACTGATTGTAAGTGCATTCTAATAAAAATTCTCAAGCTGGTGGGTGAGTTCCCGTGCCCAAACTATCAAACAACTACCTGGAAGCCAACATCTGCATTGAATTCACATTAAAACAACCCAAAATATAAAAAAAAAATACCTGGAAACACATTGTAGCTCTTGTCATAAAGATGAAATTGTGAACATATAAAATCAAAAAAACTTGTATCAAAAACCTACCTGGAAGCAAACATCTGCATTGCATTCACATTGTAGCTCTTAGGTTTAATGTAATGTATGTTTAATTAACGCTCAAAAATGAAATATGCCTGGCCAGAACCATGTGTTTGTCCAACGGTTAACACCGTTTACGTAGCGCTTAGGTATCACGCGATCACGCACCGACCGCAGCAGCATAGGCAATACAGTAAGCTCAGCACACGCAACAAGGGACGCAGCACACAATATAAAAGCGACACGACGCTCACATCACAGCGCGACGTCAAATAGAGCTCAGCGGTGAAAGTGAAAAAGTGAAAGTAAAAAATGTGAAAGTGCTACAGCATAATTCGCACACAACATTGGCAACTGACAATTTCAATATGCAGTGTGAAAATATTGATTTATTTTGCTACGTTTGCGGTCATCAAATCAGAAAAAAAAGTTCTACAAAATTTCAAAAGGAAAATAATCTTTTAACTAGTGAATTCAAGAGAGCATATAAGTTGTTTTTCGACGAAGAAGACTTGTCCGGTGAAAATTACACACCTAATACAGTGTGTCGCCAATGTTATAACTATCTCATGGCATGGTTGAGTGGAGGCAAACATAGTATGAAGTATTGTAAGCCGGTATACTGGATTAATCTCCCAGGTGATCATAATGAAACCAGTTGCTATGCATGCGTAAATTACACATGTGGTCTAAATCAATATGCTGAGAGGAACAAAACTTATAAAGCAACTGTAACAGCCATATTAACAGTGCTTGCACCTGAAAATTTTGTATCACCAAGGCCGCCAACTCCAGATCGTAGTACAGAATGTTAGGAATGACTAGAGCAAGTGGTGTTACTTATGAAGATCCATTTGATACCGATTATGAGCCCCAACAGGGAAGAGATGGACCACAACTAATAACACAAATGGAAATGGATTTCATTGTGGCCATATTGGGACTATCGCAGCGACTTGCCATATTTTTGACAGTGTTTTTAAAGCAAAGAAAACTCACACATGGCAATGTGAACTCTACGGCGTACCGCAAACGGCAAGCTGAATATCAGAGCCTCTACACTCTAAATGATGACAATTCGTTCGCTTACTGCAACGATATAAAAGCTTTGGTGGTAAAAATGGGAATGAACTACATCGCTAGTGAGTGGAGATTATTTATTGATTATTTATTGAGATTATTTATTGATGGTTCTGTTTCAAGCTTGTAAGCAGTTTTGTTGCATGTGTCGAACCGAAAACCTTCCATTCCGCTAGCAATGGGTATTAACCTGAAAGAAAGCTATGAAACATTGAAAGATATAATGGAAAAAATCAAATACTACGAAAATAAATGGAAGATTTGATGTGATTTGAAGGTCATCAACATTTTGCAAGGGATCATCGATAAGGGCGGCTTTCCAAAATTCTTTTGTTTTCTTTGTAATTGGGATTCGCGCTCACCTCTGAATCAATACCAATGTAAATCGTGGAGACCAAGAGGAAGTGTGGAGGAAGAAAGGAAACAACATAAACTGAGGAATGCACCTTTAATAGACAATACTCAAGACATCTTGCTGCCACCGCTCCACATAAAATTGGGAATTGTTAAAAAATTCATCGAAGTGGCCGTTGTAAATTGTCCAAACCCATTCGACTATTTGAAAAGCGTTTTCCCAAAGCGTAGCGATGACAAAATTAAAAAAGGTATTGTAGTAAATTTAAAACGAATTTTTGCTCACCTCATTGAACTATTTTCACTTTGTTAATGTTTTCTTTTGTCTTTATTTTTTGTCTTAATTTAATAGGCGTACTTAATGGCCCTGACATTAGAAAGCTATTCAAGAGCAACTTTGAATCATCGCTTCATGATTATAATCATTCAATGGCATGGATTTACCTTCAGCGTGTATGCACCAGAGTCTTGGGAGGGGATCGAGACGCGGAACCGGAAGCAAGAGAATGGGTGAAAGAAATGCTGTATTATTTTGAGAAAATCGGCACATCGTTGACATTAAAGTTGCATATTCTTCATTTTCATTTTGACGATTTTATCAAACAACTCGTTACCGAATCCGATGAGCAAGGAGAACGGTTTCACCAAACCACAATGCCCATGGAAAAACGGTACAAAGGCAAAAAACTCGACGCATTGCTTGCAGAGGTAATATCAATTTTATTGATGCATTGTTTTGTATTCCCTTTTTTGATTTCTTTTCAAATTCATTTCAGGTATGTTGGTGGAGTCACAAGATCACCCTGTATGATGTTAATGAAGTATCTGAAGAAGAAAAAGCTGATGATGGAGGGCAGTCTGGAAGTAACGTGCCTGTGGACACCATAAGTTCTGAATCAGAGTCAGGTTCGGACGATTCGGACGACGATCTGGATCCACAATTTAAGAGAGTGCGATTTGCAAGTCCAGGGCCATCAACATTATAAACATAATACGAATATGTTTTTATAATTTTTGTAATAGATAGCATAGTATTGTAGTGCCATCCCTGCTGAGACTACTAATCCCTACAACACTGAATCATTATTACTAAATATCCATGCTACTACTCTTTGTTACAACCCTAACTCTAAATGTCAACCCATACCACCTAAGAACTAAGAATAATAAAATCAGTAATAGTATAACAATGAAACCTGCAACATGCCTTTTCACTTACGGGAGAAGGCTTTATAGTATCTCAATGTTGAAGTAAAGAAAAAACAAATGAAATTAAAAAATTTTCGGGAAATTTTTCACTTTTGCGGCTACCTAAGCGCTACCTAAACGGTGTTAAGAATCATTCCTAGGAAGGTTCATTTTTGTTGTTGATTGTTTCCATGAATTTTGAACGGTTTGCTACCTATGGACCTGAACAGGGGAAAAAAGGTAAAAAAAAAATTGCATTTTTTAAAGTTTTTTGCGATTTTGACCTTGAAGATGAAGTTTTTTGATTTTATATGTTAACAATTTTTGTTCTTTATGATTTTTGTTCTGTTTCATATTCAGCACAGCCTCAGAGAGTAAATCAAAATTCCGAACGGTTTGCAAGATATGAGCTTGAGAAAACGATCACTTTTTTCCAAAAATGACACCGAGGCCCCACTTCTTTGGGGGCCCATAATAAAAAAAACCTGGAGGACTTTGGGCAAAACTGGGAGACACGGGTCTTTTATCACGTAGTGGTGTCCGTATATGGTTATTTTGCCATGACTTAAAAAATTACACACTGTGTAAAAGTAACTTTTGAGCTAACAAAAAGGACTTTCGATGAAATATTTTATTTTTTTACTGTGAAAAGTAAAACTCAAAAACGGCAAAGTCAAAGTTTTTTGTTATTTTTTATCCAAAGAGTTGAAAATTTTAAAAATGTTTCGCAAATGATTTGAATATTTTTTAGGATGTTGACAGTTTTGTTATGTAATAATATTTTGATTAATTACTAAGATGGCAATTAACCCGTAAGTCGGTTTTGGCCTGTTGTAAGAATTTGCGCCAGCCATATCTATTTTGCGCTTGGAAGCTCCAAGCTTCGTCAGGTTGTCCTCTACTTGGTCTAACGGAGATGCGGTCGACAACTTCTGCGTTGACCGCAGCTGGGTACCGAACCGAATATTTTCTTCGCTGGAGCGTCACTTTTTATCCGCTACATAATGACCTAGCCAGCGAAGCCGCTCGATTTTAATGTGCTTTACTATGTCGATGTCGGTGTATAGCTCATACAGCTCGCCGTTCCATTGTATTCGGTACTCGCTATTGACGCAGATTTCCGTAGATCTTACGAAGGATCTTTCTCTCGAAAGCACTCGAAGTCCTTGCATCAGAGCTGCTTAACATCCAGGTTTGTGCTGCATATAACCGGACGGGCATGATTAGTGACTTATAGAGCGTGACTTTTGTTCGCGAGAGGGCTCTGTTTCTCAATTGCCTACTGAGCCCAAAGTTTCACCTGTTGGCAAAAGTTATCCTTCGTCTTATCTCTCTATTGATTTCGTTGGTGGAGTTAATGCTAGATCCCACGTAGACGAAGCCGTTCACAACCTCGAAGAAGGTGTTGTCAACAGTGACGTGGGATCCAAGGCGCTGTGACTGTTTGTTTGCTGACACTAGATATTTCGTCTTATCTGCGTTCACTGCACGACCCATTTGACTCGACTCTTTTTCTAATTTGGAGAATGCTGCACTGACTTCGCGTGTATTATGGCCAATGATATCGATATCATCAGCATACGCTAGCAGCATAACTTACTTACTTACTTAGGTGGCCGTAACAACCCGTGTTCGGGTTTCGGCCGACCTCATCAGCTCTCGCCAGGCGACTCTGCTTTGCGCCCGCCTTCTCCAATCGGATACACCAAGAGCGTATAGGGCTTCCTCGGCCTGGCCCATCTATCGTAGGCATGGTCTCCCTCGTCGTCGTTTACCAGCGACCCTCGTCTCGAGCACCTTATTCACTGGATCTTCGTCGTCCATGCGATGAACATGACCCAGCCAGCGTAGTCGCTGCACAATTATACGCCGAACTACGTCAATGTCTTCGTAGAGCTCATACAGCTCGTGGTTCATTCGTATACGATAGTCATCGCCGACTCGAACAGGACCGAAGATTTTGCGAAGAACTTTTCTCTCAAACACCCCCAGAGCGGCTGCGTCAGTTTGCGAGACTACCCATGCCTCAGCACTATAAAGCAGCACAGATAGAACGAGTGTCTTGTAGAGTGTCAGTTTTATCGATCGGGAGAGGGCTCTGCAACTTAGTTGCTTACTGAGCCCGTAGTAGCACCTATTAGCAATTATTGTTCTTCGCTTTATCTTCAGGCTGACTTCGTTGTTGTTATTATGCTAGTAGCATAACAGTCTTATAAAATATGGTGCCGCTTTGCCTCAGATTCGCAGCTCGAATGATCTTCTCCATAATTAGGTTAAAAAAGTCGCACGATAAGGAATCACCGTGTCTGAAACCTCGTTTGGTAACAAATGGGGAGGAGAGGTCCTTCCTGATTTTAACTGCGCTGCTGGTGTTGCTCAGTGTCATACTTTATAGGTGGATTCATTTTGCAGGTATACCAAATTCAGAATGTTGAAGTATAAATGATTTCTTATTGGACTGTCGAAAGCGGCTTTGTAATCGACAAAAAGATGGTGGGTGTCGATTTGTTTCTCTAAGGTCTTTTCTAAGATTTGTCGTAGCAAATAGATTTTCCAGCAGCGGAACTTCAACGGTGTTATCCATAATTGGGAAGAGGTCCCGTTTTTAAAACCATCGGCCAGGCGTCTTATACCTTCGAAAAATTTTTGAGCGACATTCCTGCCGCCATACATCTCAATCTTCTCGCACTCGTGCTTTTCTACCTCCCTTTTTTCCGCCTGAAAAGACGTCCCTCCTCTTCTTTCCGTATTGCTCCTTAGCAGCACGCGTTACCACCGACTGCAGGGTGGGTTTGTAGGCGGCGCCTTTCTCTGCAGTGGCTTCGCGACAGTCTTGATCGTGCCACTGGTTTCGGCGAGGGCTGTCATAGTCAATAACCTCTTCGGCATTCGCACGCATAATAGCCAATAACCTCTTCGGCATTCGCACGATGTGAGTGAGAGTCAAGTGGTGAAGGCTTCGGCTGTTTTGATTACAGCTTGTCGACGTCTAGCTTTCTTTACGGCGTGTACGGATCTTAGCTACAAGATAATGATCCGAGTCTATGTTAGCACCACGGTTCGTGCGTACATCTAATACACTAGAAGAGTGTCTTCCGTCAATTAAAACGTGATCAATTTGGTTGCGCGTGGGCTTTTGCTAACATTTTAAAATAAGAAGTTTTTACAGTTCTCAATAAATTTAAAATTGTCAATCACCAGAAGAAGGCTATAAATCTTAAATTAATTGCAAAATCAACTCATGCTGGAAAAATTTTACGTAGTCATTGCAAATTTACAAATCTATTAAACTGAGTTAAGATCCTTTGTTAGGGTTATTTCTACTAAATTTGTGATAAAATGTTTCGATTTTGAAAATGTTACTCAAAATTACTCGTAAAAGATAATAATCTTCGCCAACTGATACAAATAACAAATCTCTTGACAAGTCAACCATTATTTATTTTTGTCAACTCTTTAATAAAGTGGGTAGAATATTTTCTTACTTGTGTGTTCGTGAATACTCTATAAATATGAAGTTCTGCATCAGGTGCAAATCCTAAACATTCCTCTGCCGATGAGATGATTCCAGCAACAAAGGTTCCATGGCTTACTCCGTCGTCCAGAGATTTCTCATTTGTCCAATTTGTGCGTTCCTTCACGCGTCTAAAATGAGGATGCGATTTCGATAAACCAGTATCAAAGACAGCAACTTTTACTCCACTTCCAGTAATTCCCAAGTCCCATAACTCATTAGCTCGAAGAATTGTAGTAATTTGGAAAGGTAAAGCACGCAGTAATCGACGGCTGGATTTAAACTTGGGTTGATTTTGTTCAAATTTATATTTAAATTCTGTGCCATTCAATCCATCAGGTTCCTTAAGTGTAATGTTTTCAATATTTTTGGATATATCTATGACATTATAGCTTAGAGTTCTTTTAACCGAATTGTGAGCTGTAATACTCCTTATAACAGGATGCTTCTTTAAAATAGTTAGTTCATCTGAATTTAGATCGTTTTCCGTTTGCACAATATCAAAGTCGCTAGGGTATGAACTTGCAGAATTAACTCGTTGAATAACGTTCCACTTTCCTACCTATATTTATAGGAATAACTTAAGTTTACAGGGTTTTAAATGTAAGGGAATACTAACATTTGCATTTTTAAAAGCCGCGTTGATGTAGACTTCTCTCGAGCAACTCAAATAATAATGATGAAATAATACAACATATTCATTTTTTATGACATTTGTACTGAACTCAACATTACAATCGAATTCTGAATGATGTTCTCTAGATGAAGCATTAAGAAAGTGTTCTGTTCGTAAACAAGATTCAGTTTTACATCCACGAAATGGAATAAACATTAAAGTAACAATAATAAATGAGCAGGAAATTGTTTTTGTCGCGTATAGCTTCACATATTTATACAGTAGCGACATGTTATAACTTCGTAAACATTGATGTTCGGCAAACTGTAGAAAATTGGTTGTAAGAGATTCGACAGGCAATAATTTCGATAAAATATAACGTCGCTTAAATTTTTTAAATACAATTTTATTCGTTTTTATTAAATTCTAAAACGTCGACTTAATGCTTTAATGTTCGCTTCGAAAGTCAAGTTATAACATGTCACCATAGATTTATTTGCACGACGTCCGTGAAGATAGCAACGATTTTTTCGTCGACCCCTAGCAACGAATTGTGGGCTACGCACACAGGGTGTTTATTTACAGCAATAATGATCATTAATGAAGTAATTTGTAACTTATAGCATTTTCACACACAGGCCGAAAAGCCGCTTTTCAATTGAAAAACCTCTTTTCAGAAAAAGGTGTTCACACTTGAAAAGCAGCTTTTCATTTGACAGAAAGTAGCCAGATGTTTGTTATTAAAGTGATTTTTTTCATTGTGCTTGGCTTAGCAAATAAAATTCTTCAAAATAACTTTTTTTCTTGCAAAAATGATTCCATTTATTTGGATATCGATGGCTAATGCGTTATATTTGGCTTTAAAAGATAACTGGCTAAAAAACACCTAATTGCTGGATAGCAAAATTTGTAAACGGCAAAGTGAACGTCGGCAGGCATTAGCAAATATATTAAATTTGCGTCAGGAGCAAATCTGTACTCTCGTGATGGCAGCATCACTTATTTCAACGAATCGATTGTGCTGGGAAAATGTAATGTATCGAATTTGAGATCTTGTTGTGTATTAAAATAACCTTATGTCTACAGCAACGCTCAAAATATTATTGGGAGGTCGACTGCCAATCACTTAATGATAAAAAGTTTAAAAACACTTTTCGCATGAGTCGAGTCCTCTTTGGAAAGCTATGCAATATGTTAAAATGCTTGGAAAAAGAAAACACAAGAATGCGTTCATCCATATCTCTTCCAAAACGTATTGCTGTGGCTTTGTATGCATTAGGCTCTTCAGCGGAATACCGAACAATTGCCAGTTTGTTTGGAATTGGCAAAAGCACAGTTTGCGAAATTGTTCTTGAGTTCTGCGATGCTTGTTGGGACCAGCTTAGACCACAGTATTTGAACGCTTTCCCCCTTACCCGGCCTGCAACTCAAGAGTATGTGAAAGGGTTTGAAAAGCTGGGGTTCCCTCAATGTCTTGGTGCAATCGGTAAAAGTTAAAAAATATCAAAAAATTTCAACAATGTTATAAAATTTAAAAAAAAAAATTCTGGGCTTAAGATGGTTGCCACATTGCGGTTCATCCTCGAGCTGAAGATACCGTGGACTATTATAATTACAAAGGCTGGTATTCTACAATTTTACTAGCATTGGTGGATGCAAGGTAGGCTATTTAGTTCACATAAAAATGTTGCATATGAAAGAATTCAGTTTTACAGATACCGTTTCATGTACATTAATGTTGGTGCTCCAGGAAAATGCAGTGATTCTACCATTTTCGAATCTTCAAGATTGAAACACGAACTTCTGCGTTGTAATTTATTACAAGAAATGAACAAAACAATTAACTCCGTTGAAGTTCCTGTGCTTATATTAGGAGATTCAGCATTCAGGTTTTCTACGAATTTGATGAAACCATATCCATTTAGCATGGAAAAAGATCGTCAGCAAAAATGTTTTAACTACGCTTTGTCGAAATGTCGGCGAGTCGTGGAAAATGCCTTTGGACATTTAAAGGCACGTTTCCGACGTATTGGAAAGGGTATAGATAATAAAGTGGAAAACGCCCCAAAAATTATTAAGACATGTTGCGTTTTGCATAATTTTTTAAACGACAATAATGATCACATTAATGATAGCTGGCTTCAATCCCAACGATTATTCGATGATGGCAGAGTTCAACGAGAAGACTTTGCAATGATCCATGATCACCTTGCGCCACCCGAACGAATTAGAAGTGCACTTGCTTTTCAATTATGTATGTATACGATATTATGATTGCGATATGTATATAATTTTATTTACTAGAGTACGCCAGTGCTTGAAATTCGACATTTTCGCCATATCACCCCCGAGTAACGCCAGCTATTAGAGCTAATATTTTTCTTTAAAAAATATTCGGTGCACTCCTTCTCACTACTCTGTACTCTGATTCATTAAAAAAAAAGTCATCATATATACCTTCCCTCCCCCTACTCCCGTTGTGCACTGATGGACCGGCTTCTTGAGAGTCAATCTCAGGTGGGACTGTTAGCGTGGGCGAAACAGCGGCCGAATTTGGCTTCGTAAAATTGGCGTCGATGACTTCAACGTCTAGTTCATAATCTGTTTTATAATATGAAAAATTAAAATTTTTAAAAAATATATGCGCTTACACAAAATGTTAATGTTTTACCTGGGATGCTATCCGACGTCAATGCAACAAAATTAATGGCTTTTGACTGGCCCAAAATAGAGTGCACTCTTTCAAAGAGCGGCCATACAGAAGGGCTGCAGCCTGTTGTGCCTTTTTCTTTCCTATTAAAGTAAACATACAATTTGACATTAATGATACAAATAACACTATAAAATACTTTTAATAATATTCTTACCTATACTTGATCGTTAAATTGTTTATTTTTGCCTTGGCTTCCGCTGCATTTATAAGAAGCCCATGTCGCTGCATGTCGCTGGCCATTTCAGAATAAATGTGTGTATTTTTCCTGGCACCGCGAAACTCCTCTGCATTCTCCTCCCACAACTTCACAAATATCGCCTCATGAAGGTCACTCCACTTCACGCGCTCCTTGTATTTTTTTTTTTCATTTTGAAGATATTTTCCAATTGGGAAGAAAGTTTGTGCACAAATCAAAACAAATCAAAACAAATAAAAACAGACAGACGAAATGTCAAATATCAGTGTCAACTTGGATTTTTGTAATAGATTTTGACTTTACTTCAACGAACAGACTTCCAAACCAGGGTTGTTTTCTAACTTTTCAGAGTTTTTCGCTGAAAAGCAAACAAATATCAGCTTTTCATTTGACAGTTCTTCTATTGCGAAAAACTTAAAATCATGTAGCTTTTCAGCTGAAAAGCCATTATTGTTCGAAAAGCGGCTTTTCGGCCTTAGTGTGAACATACTATTAAACGTAAATTTTAAACATAAGGCGAATTAATTTAAAAAATAATCTATTTTAGACATTACAACTAAATATTTAAGGAACATTTTAAGACAATAACATATATAATAAATACTCTACCTTTCTTATATATGCACTAAGGTATAAAAACACTTTTTGACAATTTTCGGGTATCTAAAAGTTTTCTGCACATATACCACCTATGCACATCGAAAATGGGTATTATTCCAAAACTTTCGACACCAAAATCAATTCTCTAGCATTGGAACAGATTCCCTACTAGGTCCAAATCCATTTTATAAAAAATCGTTGCTGGCTTCTCAAGCGTTCCAAGAGGTTTCTACACATATACAACTATGCACCTCGACGACGGGTATTTTTCCAAAACTTTTGACACCAAAACCAACTCTCTAGCTGCACTGGAACAGATTCCCTACCAAGTAAAACTTTCAACTAAATAAGCCTTGAGTTAAGCTTTGTATAAGGAGAATTTAAGCTTTCTTGAACAATCCTTAAAACAAGTTTTTTAAAAGGTCTATGCAAGGAAAAAAGGCGTATAAAATTATTTCCTTCATACAAGAACTTTTATTAAGTTTGATATAAGGTTTTTATTTAAGGCTTATGCCCTGATTAGGTAAAACGAAGCCTTCGTGACAAGATTCGTTCGTTTTCCGACGTGATCGTCCAAAATTGGGTCTTTGTCACAAATCACAAAATCCCCAAACACATAATCCCCAAATACAAAATCCCGCGAGCGAGTTCGTGTCTTTAGTTTTTTTGCCACCTTTTTTTAACTTCAAACGCAAAAATATAATAAATTTCTGCTTACCCACATATCAAGATCTTTCTTATGATATATCAAGTGTTGGTGTAGCATTTGCTGGAATAGATTGCTGGAATGAGGGGGCCCTTACAGAAATAAATATATAGATGATTTTTTGATAACTTGAACAATAAAAAAGTTCAGTTGAATTTTTTTTTCAACGGGATTACGTTTATTTAGAGGCAAGAATAACGCGCGAAAAGCCAATTCTATTGTATTCTTTGTCAATTGTTTGTGGATATGATCAGCTGATCGCAAAAGCATTTCTAATCAACATCGAGAAAGCTACTGCCTACGATGTGAGTTTATTTAGAAAATTTAATATTATAAGTGTTTCGATCATATGTTTTCATTATTTTGTAGGCATTGCAATTCATATTTCCAAACAAAAGTATACACAAAATTAGCTGATTTTAAAAATGCAAGACTAAATTAAAGGTTCGCTCACAATACGTTATAAATATTGTAAATTTTGTAAAAATTTATCACAAATACATGACATCGTGAATACTCCTATAATTGTTTAATAAATTTATGCTAAAGTGATCCCAAAATCTATGAAGTAATGAATTCTGTTTAAATTATCTATGTTTTTTAATTATTATGTTTTTTAATATGCGACGTAATTTTCCCCTACACATTATTAGATTTATGTTTAAACTTTAACAAAATATTATACTCTAATTCATATAGAGTATTTAAAGAATAGTGTAGTCTTAAATAACATCCATGGAATAAAATCTATTTAAACTTAGCGAATAATCGTTCACAATCGTTTTCCTAATGTTTTATCAAAAGTATTCACAATAGTTCATTATTCTACTACATCTCGGCCAATCTGACCTTAAGCGATCATCCTTGATCGCTATATATCATAAGACTTAAATAATTGTTATAAAAATACCTTAAGAATACGCTTAACAATAAAAATATCCTTAAACATGCTAAGTGCCGCTTTACTGTTTATCTTTCCACAATTTGATATAACATGCTTCGACGACCCCATTATACGGTATTTGTGTTATCTGACAGTTCTCTATATTTCTGATGACATATCGGTCATTCGGTAATATTTTATGTATCCGGTATGGGCCCTTGTATTTGGGCAAGAGTTTCTTGTTAACACCCACCGTCGTATTAACATTCTTTATTACAACGAAGTCTCCGACATTGAACAGATTCACCTTATTATTCCTTTGCTCACTACGACTCAAGTTATAGTTCTGTATTTTCTCAATAGTTTTTTCTGCCTTACCCCTTAACAACTCCAAATCCCTCCCCGGAGTTGAAATGCATGATTCCAAATATTCGGTTAGCTTGTCTACAATCTTTCCCCTTTGCGAAACACCAAACAATGCTTGACTTGGAGTTATACCAATGGATCTTTGAACAGTGTTGTTAAGAGCGAATTCAATATCCACTAAGTGTTTCACCCAATCGGAATGCTGTATCGAATCACTTGATTTTGCCAACATTCCAACAAGGGTGCGATTCACTCGTTCAACTTGTCCATTTGCTTGAGCAGAATGAACAGCCACTTTGACATGAACTATGTTCATATCACTCATAAATTCATTAAATTCTTTTGATGTAAATCCAGTCCCGCGATCAGTTCTACATCTTACTGGTCTACTATAATATTCAAAATACTTTTTTAAGGAAGCAATTATTTATCTACTACTTGTAGTCAGAACTGGGTATAGTTTTACATATTTGGTGAACGCGTCTATAACAACCAAGAGGTGTTTTCGTTTTGATTGCAGCGATGGCAAAGGCCCTAAATGATCTAAGTGAACCGTATGAAACGGTAAGCGTTCTTTAGGTATGTTATGCAGTATTCTTTTATTAGGTTTTTGCGGAGCTGAATATATTATGCATTTAAGACAATTTCTTTTAAAATTTTCGATTTTAGTTTTCATTCCAGGAAACCAATAGCTTTCTTTTAGTTTGTAATAACACTTGTCTACTCCTAAATGACCAAGTTTTTCGTGCATTTCTCTTATCACTTCATTTTCAAGTTCTCTGGGAACGTATAATCTATATTGATCATCTTCTTTTCTATAAACGACACCATTTAACATAACAAAGTTTTTCATATTTCCATTTTCCAACTGACTCTTTAAATTCATTACATTATCATCCCGAGCCTGCGCTACTTGTAATTGAAAATCTATATCTTCAGTTTCTACTGAGGCAACAATATTTTCGCTATCTAATTCGCTTCTACTGAGAGCGTCAACATGACTCATTTTTGAACCTGGACGATGGTGTATAGTATAGTTGAAATTTTCTAATTCAAGTGCCCATCGTGCAATACGGCTATTCACTAATTTTTTGTTTAATGTTAATGTTAAGGAGTTGCACTCAGTGATAATTTTGAACTTGATGCCCTCAAGGTACACTCGAAAACGACGAATAGCGTAGATAACAGCCAATGTTTCGAGTTCAAAACTATGGTACCGAGTTTCCGAATCAGACGTTCGCTTCGAAAAATACGATACAGGGTGAAACTTATCGTCATCCTGTTTTTGGAGCAAAATGGCACCGAACCCATACGAACTAGCATCGCAGTGCAACTCTGTTTCGCGTTTTGGATTGTATATTGATAAAACTGGAGCCGAAATCAAAATATTTTTTAAATTTTGAAAAGCTTTTAAGCACTCTTGGTCAATTTCGAATTTCGTTTTAGTTTTTATTAATTCGTAAAGTGGGCGTGCTATTATTTAAATTGATTTTACAAATTTCCTAAAATACGAACAAAGTCCCAGAAAAGATTGCAATTCGCGCTGCGTTTGAGGCAGTGGATAGTTTAAAATAGCCTTTATATGATTTTCTGATGGACATATACCACATTCAGACACTTTAAATCCCAAGTATTCAATTTGATCATATGCAAATTTGCATTTATTCATTTTTAATTCTAAATTATGATTTGCTAAACGTTGCAAAACTCGAAAAACTGTATCAAAATGGTTCTCAATGTTTTTACTAGCAATCACAATATCGTCCATGTAAACGATAATTTCATTTTTATCAATGAAGTCTTTTAAAATTTGAGTAATAAACCTTTGAAATATGGCCGGTCCATTTTTCAAACCAAATGGCATTCTCAAAAATTCAAATTGACCATTCGGAATAACAAAAGAAGTATACTGAATGGAATCTCTGCCATTTTTATTTGATGAAACCCTGACTTTAAATCTAACATAGTAAAATATACCTTGCCTTCTAAGTGTTCAAGACAGTCTTCTATAAGTGGTTAAGGATAATTGTCCCGGGCTATCATTTTATTTAAATTTCGATAATCTATACACATCCTTGTTTCACCTGATTTTTTTCTTTGTCAATACGATAGGTGATGCATAAGAAGAGTTGCTTGGTCTTATTATGTTTTTTTCTGAAAGGTCTTTAACTATCTCACTAGAACGATACGAGCTTCGTAACTATTATTAGAAAAATCATTACATTGCTGATCCAAGTATGTGTTCTTAATCATATGTTTAAATTTATTACAAAAATCCACAGAAATGTTTGGGCTTATATTAATTTCAGTATCGATTTCAATACTTAAGATTTCTTTAATAGCAACATTAAGATCACCGAAATCTTCGATATATTCTTTATTTTTGTCAGAAACATTCTCATTCTTACTAATTGCGTTTTTATCTAAATAATTTTCACAATCACTGATAGTTTTGGGATAATTATCGATATCTTTTATTATATTTTTAAATGGCGTTTTATTAATACATAAAGAAATATTAAAAAGTTCAAGAAAATCTCTTCCTAAGAGTATTGGAAATGGTAATATTTCATCAGCTAATATAAATAAATTCAAAGGCTTAGTTATATTATTAAATTTAATCAGACTGCGTGTTTTGCCGAAATGTTGAATGGTCACGTTACCAATCCCTTTATATTGAGAATTTTGCGCGCTGTTAAATTTCAAATATGGATTAGCTGCAACCGCTAGGGATCGTCGTACAAAGCTACTGGAACTGCCCGTGTCAAATATACCGAAAAATAATCAAATTGTGGATTTTCTCCTTGGTCTTTATTCAAAGCGACACTTACCATTTGCTTATAATGAATACGTTCGGCTGATTTGTTGTCATCTAATACAGTTGCCACCGTCCTCATCGAACAATCGCGAAATAAGTGATCGGAATTTCCACACTTGAAACAGGAGCCTCTTGGACGCTTTTCCTTCGTACAGTTGTATGCAAGATGACCAAAGGCTGAACAGTTATAACACCTCATTTTTTGCAAAACTTCTCCGCTGCCCACTGTTGATACTATCTTGTTGTCTTCAATTAATTTTTCATATTTTGGAATAATTCTTTTAAATTCTGCGAGCGATGAAACATTGTAAAATATAGACGCTTTAGATGTCTTATCTCCTAGTCCTTGTATGATGTATTCAACCAAGTCGGATTCGATCACCGATGCATCTCTTGCGATTTCTTGCATTACCAGCGCATAATGATGCAAACTTTCATCTTTTCTTCTCCAGGAACGCTTTTCCAACTTGTTGAAAATATCCTTCAGGCTTATTGGTTTATAAAATTCTCTTATAAGCTCCTCTTTTAACTGGTCCCAGGTTTGTACCGAGCTCATCTTCAAAAACAAAGCTGCACTTCCAGTGAGCATTCTGCGTGCAAAGAAAAATTTGTCCTCGTTTGTACAAGCGTAAACATTTGTAACGCCTTCAAAATCAGCTATCCATGTCTTCACGTCAATATTGTTTTCGCCACTGAACTTGGGCACGGCCGCTTCAATATCGCTGATATTCATGCTAAAATTTCGGGGTGCATGTTGAGATTCGAGAAGCTGCAATTCTTTTTTCAATTGCATTATACGCATTCGCTTGGTCAAAAATTGCTCAACTTGATCAAAATTTCCAACATCGTCCACAGTAATATTGCAATTATCTGCGCTGATTTGTGAATCCTGCTACATTATTAAATCTCCTTGCTGCAAAGTCGTTGATATATTTGCTTGTTTCTGCTTACTCGTTGCATTTGCTTCGCAGAAATTAGTGATGCCTGAATTCAAATTTAACGATTCACACAATGCTAACTCGCTGCGTTGCTCTGTTGTCTGTCGTGTACTCGTTGAGTTGTTGGTAAATTTGCTAGCAGCCACGATTCCGATAGAATTTTCCGTTACGCCACCATTTTCCTCTAGAACGCTGTTGGTAACTTTCTTAGTAACCACGCTTCTAATGGAATTTTCCGTTGCACCATTTTCCTCTGCAGCTAAAAAATTCTGTTCTGCGTCAGTAGACACTACAGCTGCTTGGACTGAATGAAGTTGGCCAGTACTTGCAGCGCTTGCCGCTTGCGCACCATCCGTGCTAGTGGGTATCTCACCACCGCTGGAGTTTTCACCGAAGTCCAACACCTCACCGCTTGCTTCAGTGGGATGTGGAGGAGCTGCATTTACATCTGTAGGCGAGCCAATCACTTGCACCATTAGCTTCTTAAGTTGACAAATTGTCGCTGTTTCTGGGAATTTTATCCCAGCATCTCGCAAGCTCCTTGCTATTTTTTCTCTTGGAACGCTGTCCATTCTTAAAACACTTAGAATTTTCACACTTCTATTAGTGAGTCACTTTTTAAATATTGTTCGCTGTCACTTGTTTAATACTGTTCTGAAGTTTTTTTTTTTTTTTTCAACCCCACATCTGATGTTGTAGTCTTTATTATTTTATTTTGCGATGATCTACACGCTTCGATACATTAACAACGAACTAAAATCCATGGAATAAAATCTATTTAAACTTAGCGAATAAGCGTTCACAATCGTTTTCCTAATGTTTTATCAAAAGTATTCGCAATAGTTCATTATTCTACTACAATAGGATGATTTTATTCCTGGAAATCTTGTTGTCTTCAAGGTCATGTTTTCCAGGTATTTTTAGTAAACAGCTAAAAGAGTCAGACAAAGAATTACTCATTCACTTAACACATGCAACTTGCACATCACCGAGCTTGTGTATCACACAGTACGGTGGCCATTAAGAAATTAACGAGCCTGTGTGAACATGGCGCTATGTGCGTGGTTAATTAACAACGTTCAAAATGTCCTGCACTTCCCTGTAGTAATTCGCACTAGTACAGAACTACCGATTTCACTAGCCCTAAGGTATCCAGTATTAGTTCCACTTCAATCTACTTTCATTGCATTCAAATGGCGAATTTTACGTGAACATATCATAGACATGGGTCAATTGCTACCTTTTACATAACCATTCCACTAGTCACTTCACTAGTGCTACAGGGCCAGTTTATTCACTAGTCAGAAAGATGAAAAAAGCATAAACCGTCGGCACTGTGAACACTATTTTCAATTAACAATTAATTTTCTTCATTGCAATAATTGCCTCCATTTTCTACAATGAATTTGAAACGTGTTATATTTCATGTCTTCTCGAAAATATTACTTCGAACTATCTATATAAGCCATTCTAACAAGATCACGACGTCAGAAACAAGCAGTACAAGCTAGAAGTTGATTGAACTGACCCTTTTATGCATTACCTTGGGTCAAAAAAGGAGCTAGCTCGTATAGAACTAGTAAAGTAGCTAACGAGAAAGGAGCAATTGGTTACTTTCGATACTGGCGAGATTTAACAAAAGTATAGCAATATGAATTAAAAAAATTTGCCCTTATACAGTGACACATATTCGTATAAACGCACTCTTAATTTTAAATTTGCTACCTTCTCTCTCTTTTATTAATGTATTACTCAAAATAAATTCCCACTCATATTGTTTACTAAACTAACGGAAATTTGTATTGAGTGCAAAAACCTGTTTTCGTTGTTGTTGTTTTATATAAATCATTTCAGTTTAAATATTTTACTAAAAACAAGTACATATTCGTTTAAACGCGCCTGTTTAAGGAGGTAGAAAACATATTAGTGGTTTAAAGAAATAAGTATTTGCTTGTATTAAATTGACAATTGGTAAGTTTTGTTTAATTTAAATGTAAAATTATTTTCTTAATAATATTTTTTTAAGATTTTATCAAAATGCCAAAGGGAAAATACCTCAATGACACAGAAAAAGTCCAAATCAACCCGTACCATAAAGAGGGTTATTTAAATCGGGAAATTGGGCGGAGACTAGGAAGATCAGAAGCAGTCATGCGCTCTTTTTTAAAAAACTGTGTTAATTATGGAGTAAAAAAACCCACGAAAGGCAATCGAAAACTGAGTATTCGCCAAGTTAATCAGATTAGGAAGGAAGCCACCAAAAATTTTTTGAACTCAACTCAGATAAAAGAAAAATTAGATCTTCCAGTGACAACGAGGCATATTGTACACATTTTACGTAACTCAGATAACGTTAAATGGAAAAAACCGGTGAGCAAGCCTGTGTTGAAGCAGCATCACAAAAAGGCGCGCTTAGACTTCGCCCGAAAACACATGCAATGGTCAACTGAGTGGGATAATGTTGTGTTTTCCGACGAAAAAAAATTCAACTTAGATGGCCCAGACTCTTACAGCTGTTATTGGCATGATTTGCGTAACAATGACGTACGTATGTCAAAAAGAAACTTTGGTGGTGGCAGCGTTATGGTGTGGGCGGCATTTTTATCGAGAGGTAAAGCAAATATTTGCTTTTTGCCGCCCAAAATGAATTCAAAAAAATACACGGAATTGTTAGATGATGCTCTCATTTCATTTTTGGATGATAAAATGGATGAAGACAGTATTTTTCAACAGGATAACGCTGCCATTCACGTTTCTAAAGAGTCATTAAAGTGGTTTGAAGAGCACAACATCCCACTTATGAAATGGCCTGCATGCGGTCCCGATTTGAATCCGGTAGAGAATCTTTGGGGATGCATATCACGCAAAATCTATGGTCAAAAAGCCCAAGGACACCTTTACAAAACTGTGCTAGAGCTCAAGTTGGCCATTAAGGAAGCTTGGGAAGATTTGGATCATCAGTTGCTGCAAAATTTTGTGAAGTCGATGCCGAATCGTATGTTTGAAGTTATAAATAAAAATGGTGGACCAATTAATTATTGAAAATTTAATAAATATTCTTATTCTCAATCCTATTGAAAATAAAGTTTATGCGTTTAAACGAATATGTACTTGTTTTTAGTAAAATATTTAAACTGAAATGATTTATATAAAACAACAACAATGAAAACAGGTTTTTGCACTCAATACAAATTTCCGTTAGTTTAGTTAACAATATGAGTTGGAATTTGTTTTGAGTAATGCATTAATAACAGAGAGAGAAGGTAGCAAATTTAAAATTAAGAGTGCGTTTATACGAATATGTGTCACTGTAGACTTTCATACTTTGACTTTCACCGAGCTATGCTTCACCGAGTCTATGCTGAAGTACTGTAGGCTTAGATTTTTTTGAGATAAACAAAATTTCAGCTTGAGAAAACAATAACATTAGAAATTCCTGAATTAAATTAAAAAACATAAGTTATCATAAAAATTAAATGGGAAAAAATTATTTCAATAAAAAAGAAGAACCATGGATATATCTCTTGACAAACTATCTCCTTAAGCAGAATTCAAAGAAAATCTTAATTATTAAGTTTCAACGTCTCGTCAGCAAACTTCTAAATAGACGAGTGGATAGAGCGTGCGGCTGCCAATACAAAGGATCCGAGTTCAATCCGCGCTGGTTCAAGCCATGCATACCAAGATTTTTAAAATATACAAGCTTTGCGTTCTAAAAAAAAAAATTATGAAACGCAGAGAGGAATTTTAAAATTTTTGATTTTTTTCAGTTTCAGAATTCCTGAATAAGCCTTCAATAAAAACCTTATATCAAACTTAATAAAAGTTCTTGTATGAAGGAAATAATTTTATACGTCTTTTTTCCTTGCATAGACCTTTTAAAAAACTTGTTTTAAGGATTGTTCAAGGAAGCTTAAATTCTCCTTATACAAAGTTTAACTCAAGGCTTATTTAGTTGAAATTTTTACCTGGTAGGGAATCTGTTCCAGTGCAGCTAGAGAGTTGGTTTTGGTGTCAAAAGTTTTGGAAAAATACCCGTTTTCGAGGTACATAGGTGTCATATGTGCAGAAAACTCTTGGAACGCCTGAGAAGCCAGCAACGATTTTGTTGAAATGGGTTATGACCTAGTATAGAACCTGTTCCAATGTAGCTACAGAGTTGGTTTGGATGTCAAAAGTTTTGGAAAAATACCTGCTTTTGAGGTGCATAGTTGTCATATGTGCAGAAAACTCCTGGAACGCCTGAGAAGCCAGCAACGATTTTTTATAAAATGCATGACATAGGTGTCATATGTGCAGAAAACTCTTGGAACACCTGAGAAGCCAGCAACGATTTTGTTGAAATGGGTTATGACCTGGTATAGAACCTGTTCCAATGTAGCTACAGAGTTGGTTTGGATGTCAAAAGTTTTGGAAAAATACCTGCTTTTGAGGTGCATAGTTGTCATATGTGCAGAAAAGTCTTGGAACGCCTGAGAAGCCAGCAACGATTTTTTATAAAATGGATGACGACCTGGTAGGGAATGTGTTCCATTGCAGCTAGAAAGTTTGTTTGGATGTCAAAAGTTTTGGAAAAATACCCGTTTTCGAGGTACATAGGTGTCATATGTGCAGAAAACTTTTGGAACACCTGAGAAGCTAGCAACGATTTTGTTGAAATGGGTTATGACCTATGGGTATAGAACTTGTTGCAATGCAGCTAGAGAGTTGGTTATGGTACAAAAAAATTTTAAAAAATATCTTCTCTTAATCTATGTAGATGTCATATGTGCAAAAAACTTCCTAGTGTCCAAAATCGTTCCTAACCTCAATAAGGATTATCTGTTGTAGAACCTGCTCCAAAGCAGTTAGGCTCTTGATTTTAATTTTGAAAATTTTTAAAAAATATCTTCTTTCTAGCTACACAGTTGTCACATGTGCAGAAAACTTTTAAGAGGTCATCTACGGCCTTTTCCAAAATGGATTTCGACTTAGTAAGGAATCTGTTCCAATGCAGCTAGAGAGTTGGTTTTGGTGTCAAAAGTTTTTGGAAAAATACCCGTTTTCGATGCATAGGTGGTATATGTGCAGAAAACTTTTAGATACCCGAAAATTGTCAAAAAGTTGTTTTATATCTTAGTGCATATAGCGTAAGAAGTAGAGTATCTTCTATATATTTATTCCTGTAAGGGTCCCCTTATTCCAGCAAATCTTCAAATGCTACAACAACACTTGATATATCATTAGTAAGGTCTAGAGGTGTAAATAAGCAGAAAATTATTAGATTTTTGGAAAGTCACAGCGCTTAATAGATACATATTAGCGTTTTAATTTGATAAAATGGTAAAAAGACTTAAGACACGAACTCGCTTCAATGTGATTGAGAAAGTGCTCTCTCCCTTGCGACAACCTTATAAATCAACCTTGGGTCGATACAAATTTGAATGTATGTGTGTAAGCTGATACACTGATTTCAATGTATGTGTGTAAGCTGAAATGAAATAAATTTTGGATTTTTCATTTTTTGTTTGGTTTATGCTTTTTTTGGCAGAGACAGCCAATGCAAAGTGCTTGATTTCTGATCTTGCTACCAGGCAATCAGAAAACAAAGCAAGCAATATTATTTTTATTTTCTGCTGTCGATATGATCTTACCCCTTTCCCTTCTCCCCGCTAACAAGCATGCGTGTGAATGAACTCTACCATGTGTTGTTGTTATTGTAGTCAGCTGTTAAGATTGTTTACATTTGTTGGTATAGTTAGCTAGAAATTTCCGGCGTTTTGAAGTTATTCTTATTGGAAGCTCTACAGTTGGCATTTTTGCTTAATAGTACTTTTAAATAGATATTATCAATTTACGAGTTATTCAACACATAGACTGATATTACTCTTAATGTTTATATGCAATATTTTTATTGCTCTTCATTTCAGTATAGCCAATTTTTAATCAACAGAAAAATTATTTATATAGATATATATGTACCTATATTCTCGATATAACTACACTTGATATGTTAAGCAATGGAAACAAGTGTATGCGTACTATAGGGTGCTCTATGGCCGGATAGTTTATTAAAATTTTTCTTCTTTCTTTGCTATCTTGTAAAAGCTGATTTTAAGATTTTTGAAAATTAAACTTAGCTGAAATAAATGCAATTAAAACATTTAAAAACCCTTTCTTCTTTATAAAGTAAAATACAAAATTTTTTAAATTTAATTTATTCTGGTTATATTTTATTGTAACAATTTTTTTATATCGATCGCCATTCGTTGACACCTCGTAACTAACGATTTTTTTAAATTTTAGTTATTTCAGTTGATTTTTATTTTTAAAAATCTTAAAATCAGCTTTTTACAAGTTAGCAAAGAAAGAAGTAAAATTTTAATAAACTATCCGGCCATAGAGCACTCTATAGAACGCATACACTTGTTCTCATTGCTTAAAATTTCAAGTGTAGTTATATCGAGAAAATAGGTACATAAATGTATATAAATAATTGTCATGTTGATTAAAAATTGGCTATACTGAAATGAAGAGTAATAAAAATATTGCATATAAACATTGATAGTAATATCAGTTTATGTGTTGAATAACTCGTAAATTGGTAATATCTATTTAAAAGTACTATTAAGCAAAAATGCCAACTGTAGAGCCTCCATTAAGAATAGCTTCAAACCGCCGAAAATTTCTAGATTACTATACCAACAAATTCAAATATTATGTTAATTCAAAAATATTTGTTAAAATATTATAAAAATTTTGTAAAAATTTTGAGCAGATGTATAATAGAATATATGATCTCATAGTATTTGTGAAAAATGTAATATAAGATGTATGTAACTTTATGAATAGTTAGTTAAGCCTGTTGGCGCTGAACACGATGTAATATTAATCACCCTGTATAAATTTATCACTAATTTACTCTCAAAATGTATACACCATTATATTGAAGTATGTACAAGGTATTCGAGTATTGTTAAGACACACTTAGAGTCAGTAATAAATGAACCAGCAAGCAAACTTTCGTTTTTCAATTACTCCGCTACTAACGCGAACAATTGGTCCTTCGAGCCGGATAAGTGAAATTCAATACAACTCATCATCCGCAATATATCAAATAAAATTACGATTTTTTTTTTACGATTACAACGCAATTAATACCACTAAGCCGCATATAAAGCACTAAATAGTATTGGACAAAACTACTCGTTAAACACTCACTCATTTATGAACGCTTACATTGGTAAATGTATAAAATTTATTATAATGCTATCTTAACAAATAGCACTAGCACCGCACATTAAATAAACATTTAATATCACATATTTCAAATATAAATTTAAAGAATACATATTGCTCGCACGCAGTTCATTAAATTTTAGTCACACATATATACCGTACACTTAATTATTTTCATTGCCGCTGTTTCTGCTTCGTTTCGTTAATCATGTCCAATGTAAAAAAGAGAGACTCTGCGCGTAATAAGGCGATATATGGAAGTGAGCAAAGATGAAACTGGTGTTTACGATGAGCAGCGGGTTGAAACCTGAAACCCGCTTTTCAGAAGCTCAAGAAAGTATGGAAGAAACGTGTGGAACGGAGTCGATTGAAGTAGAAGAGAGTGAAAGAAAGCAAGGAGTGCTCTGGTATGTAACAGCTTTGTTTAATTTCAAGAGAATGCTCAAGTCAGCCATGCAACGAACACAGAGCGCTGAAATAGTAGCAACAACTTCTTTTGCAAGCGACGCTACTATATGGTTGACATTTTACGACAGCTTCAATGCTATAGTAAACGAGCATGAATCGCTGACTGGCAGTCAAAAACTGCATTTTTTACGGTGCTCCTTATCAGGAGAGCCTTTGCATTTGATTTCGAATTTTAAGCTTCATGACTCAAATTTTTTGGAAGCTTGGAGCTTATTAAAGAACAGATACAACATTCAACGTGTCATCAAAGATCATAAGATATAGATCCTTAGTGCAAGCAGTGCAAAAGGTAGATGTCGATACCGCTCCTGGAATAAAAAGTGTTCTCGACCCAATAATGCAGAACGTACGAGCTCTCAAAGCTCTCTCAATATCAGTTGACGCCTGGGAGGATTGGCTGATACATGTTATTGTTCACATGCTAGCCGATGAGATGTGAAAGCAGTGGGAGCTTAACATAAAAGAAGACAGATGCCAATTGTAGACGACTTGCAAGACTTTTTAGAAACTCGCTGCTGCTCACTGGAAGTATTAACAGCATCAACACAACTTGGAAGCCAAACAGAGCTGTGCTGCCAATAAAAACAACAAATCTCATTTTTGCCATGCTGCTCAGTCAGTGTTTAACACCAACAACCACAAATGTTTTAATTGTTCAGCTGATCACAAAAATTTATAACTGTCCGATTTTTCGTGATTAACATGTTGAAGCTGAGTTCGGTATACCTGCAAAATTGATTAGACTTTGCAGAATGATGTTGAGCAACACACGCAGCTGCGTCAAGGTAGAAAATGACCTCTCCGAACCTTCAATACCGAAAGAGGTTTCACGCAAGGTGATCCACTGTCTTGCGATCTCTTCAACATCACCATGGAGAGGATCGTACGAAAGGCCGGTGTGCATCGTAATGGCACCATTTTCTATAAAGGTGTCCAGCTCCTTGCGTACGCTGATGATATTGATATTGTCGGCAGAGCCAAGAGAGATGTTACCGCTGCTTTCGCCACTATCGAAAAGGAATCAGCCAAAGTGAGTTTGACGATAAATGAGGGTAAAACAAAGTGTATGCTGTCTACAAACAAGGGAGCGTGGCGTTTAGACTCCCACGTTTCATCCGGCAGCTATAACTGTGAAGTAGTCAAGGAGTTTGTATACCATTACATTAATACCAAAAACGAAATCAGCCTGGAGATAAAGCGAAGAACAATAATTACTAATAGGTGCTACTACGGGCTCAGTAAGCAACTAAGTTCCAGAGCCCTTTCTCGATCGTCAAAACTAACACTCTACAAGACGCTCGTTCTATCTGTGCTGCTTTATGGCGCTGAGGCATGGGTTGTTTCTGACGCAGCCGCTCTGGGGGTGTTCGAGAGAAAAGTTCTTCGCAAAATCTTCGGTCCTGTTCGAGTTGGCGATGACTATCGCATCCGAATGAACCACGAGCTGTATGAGCTCGACGAAGACATTGACGTAGTTCGGCGTATAACTGTGCAGTGACTACGCTGGCTGGGTCATGTCCATCGTATGGACGACGAAGCTCCAGCGAAAAAAGTGCTCGAGGCTAGGGTCGCTGGCCAACGACGACGAGGGAGACCATGCCTGGAGAAGGTGCGCGAAAAGCAGACACCTGGCGAGAGCTGATGAGGTCGGCCGAAACCCAGACACGGGTTGTTACGGCCACCTAAGTTGGTACATGTTGAAGCTCCTATAGAAGCAGCGCGGCGCAAGAATGCTTGCCAAAATTGTTTAAGTTTGACACACTAAGCTGAAAAATGTAGAAGCTCATCAACATGCAGGCAATGTAGTCAACGACATCACACACTGCTACACGCCCTTCTTGCCATTAATGCAATATCAAATCCTCTGGTAACGCAACAAGCCACATTATCATCTACAATCGCGTTCCACGGCGAAGAGGTCAATGAGGAGCTAGGTTCTGCGCTGCTGGCCACAGCTTTAGTTAAGGTGCATGACTTCATTGGAAAGCAACATAGCAGGGCTACCGGGTACACCAATAGCACAGAAAACAGCTTTTGGCTGGGTTCTCTTCGGCAAGTTAAGCTCTCAAAACGAACACCAAGTCTCATCATTCTGTTTATGTGCAGATATAGATCTGCATAGATCAAGACCCGAGCTTGGGAGCTAGAAGATGTTTCTGTAAAACTATACCACACGCGAGAATAAACGCTTTGTGAAGATTTGTTCGATGCTTCGCATAAACGAGATGAAAACGGCCGTTTTATTGTAGACTTCCCATTGAATCCGAATTTTCGCCTTGGAGAATCCAGAGCGACAGCTGTTCAGTATTGGCTGCGCATGGAAAAAAACTTAGCCAAAACTGCGCGTTGAGTACCGTGTCGTGCTTGAAGACATGTTGGAACAAGGTCACATGGAGACCGTCAACGATTTTCCTTCATCGAAATTCTACATGCCTCATCTAAGTGTCTTAGAAGATACGAGCACTACAACAAAAACACAATCGTATTTAATGCCTCTCAGAAAAGCTCCAACGGAATATCACTTAACGATGCATTAATGGTCGGACCGCAGTTGCAGCAGGACTTAACTTCAATTATAAACAGATTTCAAGCTCACAAATTTGCCTTAATTGCTAATGTTGCTTCTATGTGTCGTCAAGTATTAATCTCCAAAAAGCACACTGACTATCAGCGTATAATATGGCGGAAATCACCAAATGAGCCTGTACAAGACTTCCGAATGCTACATTTGGCGTGGCCTCCAGTTCTCACCACGCAGTCAAGGCCCTCCAGCAAGCGGCAAAAGACGCTTGCCTTCAGTGTCATCGTGCATCCTTTTTTTACATGGATGACCTTTTAACAGGGTTTTCCTCCGAAGAAGAACTTGACAGAATTCGCAGAGAAATATCCTCAATTCTTGCCCAGGGCTGTTTTGAACTACGAAAATGGGCTTCTAATTCACAGCTTGTCATTCGAAACATTCCATTAGATGCAAAGAACCAAGATACCGCGTATTTGTTAGCTGAAGACGACACAGTTCGTGCTCTAGGCTTGATGTGGAATTCCCAAGAAGACTACTTATACTATGCTGTAAACTTGGATCCACCACCGCAAAATCTTACCAAAAGGAAACTTCTTTCGGACTCCTGTCGCTTGTTCGATCCTAATGGGAAAATTGCTCCAATTACTGTAGTTCCAAAAATGTTGTTTCAAAGTCTCTGGTCACTAACCATCGGCTGGGACGATTCAATACCAGACGACATTGCTAAATATTGGCTTAAGCAACGAGAGGAACTTAAATTATTGACTAACTTTAAAATTCCTAGATGGCTTGGAACCAGAAGTGACAGATCTCTTACCGATCTTTAATGCTTTGCTGACGCATCTGAGCTTGCCTATGCCGGTGTCGTTTACGCGCGAACGTAATATGCTGATGGTTCCGTAAGGGTTTCTTTGGTAAGTGCTAAGACTAGAGTTTCACTTTTACGTTCTATTTCCGTAGCTAAGCTAGAATTGTATGCAGCAGACTTGGTAGCAAATTTGGCCCTAGCCACTGGTCCGCCTTCGTTGCTAACCGGGTAGCAAGGGTCCAATCCATAATTTCACCAGAAAATTGGTTTCATGTAGCTTCATGAATGTAGGTTTCATGAAAGTAGCATCTAGAGGCATGCTCGCATCCAAACTTCTCGATCATCATTTATGGTGGAATGGACCGGCTCGCACAAAATCCCGATTGCTGGCCACCATCACAAATAAAAAAATCAGATACTACCGAAGAGCTCCGCCCAAAGAAAGCCCTGGTGCACATTTCCGCCGCCTCTGCTGTCTGAAATTTGTATGCAGCTTTTTCCTCATTTATTCGTTTAAAACGCATCACCACATACTGGATGCGATTTATTTTCAACACACAAAGAATTGTTCCAACCAGTTTACCTAAAACAGGTCCTCTGAGCTTAATTAAATGCATACTCTGATGAAATTGCTTGCTGCCACAAAAGTAGTGCGATACCATTACGAAGTCCTATCGCTCGATTGAATATCTTTTTGTCATTAATTGATGACAAAGGCATACTTAGAGTAGCGTATCAAGTATGCTGCAGTTTCGTCGGACACTAAATTTCCAATTATAGTGCCTACCAAGTCACCTCTCACCAGTATGATTGTCAACGATTTACATAAGATGTTACTTCATGCAGGCCCGCAGCTTATGCAAGCAACTTTGCAGCGCCGTTTCTGGTTAGTTGGCGCTCGTAATTTGGTAAGAAGTATTTACCAAATTAGTCATAGTGTGACTAAGCAGCACCAAATAATGGCTAACTTGTCAAGGTATAGAGTCAATAGTGGACGTCCGTTTTCACAAACCGGAGTCGATATGACAGGTCCTTTTTTGATTAAATTCTCTAAAGGCCGTGGTGCTAAGTCAACGAAAGGATATATCGCGGTATTCATAAGCATGGCGACTGGTGCGATGCATCTAGAGTTAGCAGGGGACTTGTCTTCTGAAACATTTGTTGGAGTCTTAAAACGGTTCATATTGCGCCGCGGCCATTGCCGTAAGTATTATTCGGAAAATGGTACAAATTTCGTGGGCTCTGAACGAGATCTACAAAATATGTACCAACAAATTTTAAGAGACGATAAACTTCGAAAATACCTTGCAAATTCTGGCATGGAATAGAATTTTAATCCACCAAACGCTCCACACATGGGTGGTTATTGGGAAATAGCTGTGAAAAGGGTTAAATTTCACCTCAAGCCGGCCTTAACCTCAACGCTATTAACCTATGAAGACTTTTACACTATTTTAGTAGAAGTAGAGGCTTGCGTAAGCTCGCGTCCGCTTTGGCCACTATCATCTGATGCTTTTGACTTGGAAACAATTACGCCTGGTAATTTTCTGATCGCTGAACCGCTCAAAGTCCTACCCGAACCTGAAGTGCTGGACTTCAAAGGAAGTGTCAATCAGAGATGGCAGCTAATATCTTAAATTCGTCGGCATTTTTGGCGACGATGTCATTTGGAGCACCTGGTTGCGCTGCAACGGCGATCGAATGGTTGCGACGGCGATCGAAAGTGATGTCCTGGGGATGATGGAAAGGTTCGTGCCGTGCAGTTGAAGACAGCAGAAGGAACGCTCACACGCCCTATAGTAAAGATTGTGCCAATTCTCGCTGAAGCGCAAGAAACTTAGGTTGAGTTTGATTTGTTTCTTATTAAATTTCATGCATTTATTTATTATATCTAAATTTTTAGGAATTTGAAGTGATCATTTATTTTTGTAAATAAATTTAAATCGTTTAAGCTCATAAAGCTATTAGATTTCTCATATCGTTAAAATAACGTATGAACATATAGTATTTACATATTCTTGTGTATCAAATTTTTTAACTATTTTGATAGTTAAAGGCGGCCGGCATATTGGCGCTGAACACGATGCAATATTAATCACCCTGTATAAATTTATCACTAATTTACTCTCTAAATGTATTCACTGTTATATTGAAGTATGTACAAGGTATTTGAGTTGTTTTAAGACACATTTAGAGTCAGTAATAAATGAACCAGCAAGCAAACTTTCGTTTTTCAATTACTCCGCTACTAACGCGAACAAAGCCAGATGGGTATGCTCCTTCAAAGCCTTATGGCAATGGGCAAAATATTGTAAAATAAGAATTTATATGTATATCTTCATAAGAAAATAATTTGTGTATTATGTATTAAATTTGTGATAATTTGAGTGGAAATATAATAAAAACAATATAAAAAAACTATAAAATATGAAAGATATTTTAAATTTGCAAGAAAACCTGTAACATTCAAACTTAAAATCAACTGCGAAATGTGAGCATAAAGAAACTCGAGATGAACAGTTGATTTTGACAACTAGCCTGCATTTTCTCTGCCTTCTACTTTATTCTTCTCCGAGGCTGCCCTACCTTATAATTCTGCCATGCTTTGTAGTAAGTTCTCAATAGTTCGTAAAGCTTTATTTGGTGTTACTCTGAAAATAACTCTATTTTGACTTCATTGACTGTAAAATTTTCATTCACGTGAAATATTATATTTTTTGAAATTTGTACACTCCGTGCACACGCATACTGTTTATTTGAACTAGTTCCGTATGTTTTGCTGCATTCATTGTTAGCGTAAGTTTACGCAATACATCTCACGCGTAATTGGAAATGTAGCTTATCGTATGTGGCGAACATGCCCACATAGTTGCCGGATTGGCCCACGTGGCCCTTCATACAAATTTTTGTCTATCTTACTTTTGTCTTTGCGCTAAGCCAAAAACAAAGAACACCTGCACAAAACCACAACACAAAACACACTGGATCACTGTTCAGCACATTTTCTCACGCACTATAAAAAAAAAAATTTATTAAAAAACAATATTAAAAACACATACTCGACGATGTCGATGCTTAAGCTGATTGTCTCATTACTTGTGAATCGAATGATTTTGAATTTTTTGTTATTGTAAATTGTAAAAAACTTTGTAAAAAGAAGTTTTGTTGTTGTTATTTTTCGCAGTGCACTAGCAAATAAAATTGTGTTCTTTGTGGTGATATTTTGTCTTATATTTTTGAAATGATTCTGAATATATATTTGTGGAAATCCCAATAACACGCCTAAGCTAACACGTCAAACATCTATACTGAAATACTTTACAAAAAACTACTTTTATGAATTTTGTCAAAACACTAAATGCCATAAAATTTGCGAACTAATAAAGCGAAAATATTGGCCATTTCATTAATTGTTCTGTGTTTAATTTGAAAAAAAGCACCCTTTACCTCTAAAAAAAGCACTTTTTATAAAACTGGATACACACTAGGGTGGGTCGATTCCGTACTTTTTTCGATTCGAGATTTCTAATAGTACGGAAAAGTTGCCTTAGTACTTCCTGATTCCAATGCAATTTATCGTTTTGAGATCGGACTGCATCTTCAACCCCAACTCCGACCTTGAAATTTCCCAAAAATAGTGAAATTGCCTACCTAGCGCCTGAAATACGCGTCTCATGGCAAAATGTAAAAAAAAAAGTTGTTTGTCGCGTCATTAGCTTCCGAAATGGTATGGACGATCACGGTCGTAGGACGAACCGTTCCCGAGATACGAGTGAAAAGGCGGCACGCCGCAGCGCAAAGTTTAAACCGGCTTGCGGCCACACTTCTCCCTGAATGCTATTCAAAGCGTATTCAAATCTGCGCCATACGATACGTTCGGAAAGGTCTCCACACAAATATTCTTTCATCGAGTTCCTTCACTCTTGTCGTTGATTTCGCCGAGTGCTATCACTTACATTCTCTCAACAGAACACAAAACTCAACATGTCTGTATCTAAATTTAAATTTAGACTGAAATGTCCTGTGTTTGGCATATATCCGTACGATCTCACTGAGTCCCAGCTACCCAGTTACCAGGATGTTCTTTTGTTTTATCAGTTTGAAAGATTTCGTATAGGGCGACTCCGAGGCGACAACTATGAAACTAGGAGTAAAGAGGTTTCAGAAATAGTTGCAAAAACGTTTGAAAATATTTTCAAAAAGTCATCTATTCCGATAGTCTCACACACCAGAGTTCTACAAATGCTCACCACAAACTTACTTACTTACTTAGTTGGTCGTAACAACCCGTGTCCGGGTTTCAACCGACCTCATCAGCTCTCGCCAGGCGCCTCTGCTTTGCGCGCGCCTTCTCCAATCGGATACACCAAGTGCGGTTAGGGCTTCCTCAGCCTGGTCCATCCATCGGAGGCATGGTCTCCCTCGTCGTCGTTGACCAGCGACCCTCGCCTCGAGCACCTTTTTCGCTGGAGCTTCGTTGTCCATACGATGGACATGACCCAGCCAGCGTAGTCGCTGCACAGTTATACGCCGAACTACGCTCGTGGTTCATTCGGATGCGATAGTCATCGCCGACTCGAACAGGACCGAAGATTTTACGAAGAACTTTTCTCTCGAACACCCCCAGAGCGGCTGCGTCAGTTTGCGAAACTACCCATGCCTCAGCGCCATAAAGCAGCACAGGTAGAACGAGCGTCTTGTAGAGTGTTAGCTTTGTCGATCGAGAGAGGGCTCTGGAACTTAGTTGCTTACTGAGCCCGTAGTAGCACCTATTAGCAATTATTGTTCTTCGCTTTATCTCCAGGCTGATTTCGTTTTTGGTATTAATGGCGGTGCCAAGGTAAACGAACTCCTTGACTACTTCAAAGTTATCGCTGCCGGATGAAACGTGGGAGTCTAAACGCCGAGCTCCCTTGTTTGTAGACAGCATATATGTAGAAAATGGTGCCATTACGATGCACACCGGCCTTTCGTACGATCCCCTCCATGATGATGTTAAAGAGATCGCAAGACAGTGGATCACCTTGCCTGAAACCTCTTTCGGTATTGAAGGTTTCGGAGAGGTCATTTCTTACCTTGACGGAGCTGCGTGTGTTGCTCAACGTCATTCTGCAAAGTCTAATCAACTTTGCAGGTATACCGAACTCAAACATTGTTGCGTATAGGCAATCCCTTCTCGGGCTATCGAACGCAGCTTTAAATCGACAAAAAGATGGTGTGTGTCAATTTGATTTTCGTGGGTTTTCTCTAGGATTTGTCGTAGCGTGAAAATCTGGTCTATGGTGGACTTACCAGGTCGAAAGCCACACTGATAAGGTTCAATCAGTGTTTTTGTAATCGGCTTTAATCTTTCGCACAGTACGCTTGAGAGAACCTTATATGCGATGGAAATAAGACTGATACATCTATAACTTGAGCAGATTGTTGGGTCTCCTTTCTTAAGTATAGGACTCAGTACGCTGAGGTTCCAATCGTCGGGCATGCTTTCTTCTAGCCATATTTTGCTGATGAGCTGATGCATGCGCCTTATCAATTCATCGCCGCCGGTTTTAAACAATTCAGCTGACAGGCCGTCAGCACCCGCTGCTTTGTTGTTTTTGAGTCGTTGGATAGCAACTCGAACCTCATCATGGCTAGGTGGTGGTACTTCCACTCCGTCATTGTTGATTGGTAGCTCTGGACTGCGCTCTCCATGGGCGGCATTGGTGGAATCGTCGCCAGTAAGTAAATTGGAGAAGCGCCGTCTCCACAATCTCAGCACACAATGCGTATCCGTATTCAGATCTCCATTTTCGTCTCTACAAGTGGATGCTCCGGGCTTGAAACCTTGGGTTAGACGCTTAACCTGTTGATAGAATTTTCGTGCATCGTTCTTGCCCTGGTCTACCTCTAGTTCCTCACGTGCACGCTTTTCCTGCTCTCTTTTCTTGCGTCTGAAAAGGTGCCTCTCTTCCTTCCTCTTTTCGCGGTAGTTTTCTCGCACGGCTCGCGTTGCAGCTGACTGCAGCGTTTTTCTATATGCGGCGTTTTTTACTGCGGTCGCAATGCGTCACTCCTGATCATACCATTGGTTCCGAGGTTGCGGGCGCCGGAAACCAATGACTTCTTCAGTGGCAGCGCGCATGGAGTGGGATATATGCGCCCAAAGTCCGCCGGCGTCGTCGGGTCCAGAGGTTGGTTGGTTGAGCTTAACCGAGAGTTGAGCGGAGTAGGCTTCGGCAGTCCGTTGTAATTGCAGCTTAGCGACATCTAGCTTTCGTTGTATTCCTGTGCGTATGTTCTTCGCATTGCATAATCGCATGCGGATCTTGGCTGCAACAAGATAATGGTCGTAGTCAATGTTGACCCCCTGAAATGTACGCACATCTAGAACACTAGAGGCATGCCTTCCGTCGATTACAACATAATCAATTGGTTTCGCGTTTTTTTATCCGGGGACAGGCAGGTGGCCTTGTGGATGTCGAGGTGCTTAAATCTGGTGCTACTAACTAACATGTTTCGCGCCGCGGCGAAGTCGATCAGACTTAGACCGTTGTTCGTGGAGGTCTCATGAAGACTGAACTGACCGACAGTGGGGCCAAAGATGCCTTCCCTTCCGACTTGCGCATTAAAATCGCCGAGGACTATTTTCACGTCATGGACCGGAAGGTGGTCGTATACGTCCTCAAGACTAGCGTAGAAAGCGTCTTTGACGGCGTCGTCCTTTTCCTCCGTCGGGGCGTGCGCGCAAATAAGGCTGATGGAGAAAAATTTTGCCTTGATGCGGATCGTGGCCAATCTTTCGTTCACAGGTGTGAACCGGGAAACAAGGTGGCGTAGTTTCCGGCTAACAACGAATCCACATCCAAATTCGCGCCTATCCGCATGGCAGCTGTAGTAGATATCACAGTGTGCTTGTTTAGAGCAGCCTTGCCCTTTCCATCGCATTTCCTGGATGGCGGTGATATCAGCCTTTATTGTTTTGAGGGCTTCCGCCAGTTGGATAATGGCACCTTCCCTATAAAGGGTTCGGACATTCCAGGTGTATATCCGTAAACCATTGTCCGTTTTTCGTTTGCGGGGGTCGTCAACGTAATTGGGGTTCTTATCCGAGGCTGGTTTAGTTTTCATTGGGCAGTAGTAATGTGGCGGGACCCAAACCCTGCGCACATTCCATGTTTAAGGTCTATGGAGTGACCCGCCGCTCAAATTAGCCGTCAAACTGACGGATGCCAGTTTGCCGTTGCCCAGGGAACACCACGTGGAGGTTTGAGTCGACTTGAGACGATTTCGACATGGATAATGCTGGCCTCGCCAGGTTGAGGCGGTCAGACACGTTGCCATGTGAAGGTTCGCCCCCTGTTCCCTCACCACATACCATAAGAAATTTCTGACGCTTAAACAAATGTTTTTAAGGAACCAAATAGGTTGGCGCTCTAAAAGAGACGACTTTGTCTCTTCTGCCGCAGAATTATTTGACATCGCTGCTTGTAAATGCATTTCTTTTTTTTCGTGCAATTGTCCAAAGGAAAGGAAAGTTCGTATCATTGAACAATCATTTCTCTTGGATCAGAGAACCAGAAGAATTGGTCGCATTGGAAGTGTTGATCTACCTGAAACAAAAAAGATTACAAAGAGAAATTAACTTAAAGAAAACCTTTCAAAACGTAATCCAACATCAACACCATTTCATTCAGATCAACCAGACACTCACACAGACGACAACAATGTCGGTGCATTGCACATAGCTTCTTCCAAAAACGATGTTGATGCTGAATTTTCTCTTCCATCCTCTAAACACACTATCATTAGAACACACTGCTTTACCTGCCCAAAGATTCGGATTAAGTGACAGAGCAGCGGCCTTGATTGTTTCATCTACCTTTCTGGATGCCAAAAATGCAGGTTTGATAACAGAGGATCAGGCTAGCTTTGTAACTGACAAATACAAGATTAGTCGAGCTAAAAAAAACGTTGCAATTAAACTCGAAAACACCGAAAGTATTGACTCTGAATACGGGCTGTATTTTGACGGCCGCAAAGACAATACACTCACACAAGTCCGTGAAGGTGAAAAGTACTACCGCGTCACTGTCAAAGGAACACATTTCTCTTGTACCGGAACCTGGTTCTCATTACTTTGGCCACGTCACCTCTCCTTCCGGGTCAGCTGAGGATGAGATGCAAGCTATATGGCAACATTTACAAGACAATTCAGTAGATGTGGAACACTAAAAGTTGTCGGTGCTGATGGCACCAACACAAACACAGGTTGGAAAGGTGGAATCTTTCGGAAACTAGAAAAAAAAATAGGTATGCCGTTCAGAGAGTTGTTTGTCTTCTACATTTCAACGAACTTCCATTTCGTGCTTTTTTCGAACACATAGATCTTGTGTCTCAAAGAGTCCAAATACATTCTCTGGCGACATAGGTAAACTGCTCCCTGATTGTGAGAAGTTGCCTGTCGTCAAATTTGAAAGTTTTCCATCATGCCAATTACCTTCTGAGGTTATTAATCCGCCCCAATTTCGTACAGGCCAAGCTTACCTCTACAAAATATCAGAAGCTGTTATTTCCGGTCAATGCTCTTTAGACTTAGCGTCGATGCATCCAGGTGACATGTGCAAATCTCGCTGACTCACCTGTGCAAACAGAATTCTGAGATCATAAATTTCTACAGACAAACCAACAAAGGAAATATAGATTTTGGTCAAGTACATACTTACAGTTAACTCACCTTTGTGGTTCTCAATAAGATTCCACAGTTCAATCAAAGATGGCTCGCGCTATCTCAGTCGAGATACTTACTTGCTAAACTGCGCAAGGTTGTCGATTCGTCCATTCAACAGAATGCATTCTTTGCTCTCCAGAAAACATTCTCCTTACTATGATGACTGACGAACGGGTAGAAGTCAGAAAGTTGGCCCTTGACCGTCTTCTGGCAGCCAGAGAAGCAGAGACTAACACTGTAAGTGGATGGGTTACAAAGCTGAATTTCAAAGCTAATAATTATTACGATATGATTAACAGGAAGGCTATTACCTTGACTGTTAAACGAGTTCTTCATAAAAGGGTATAGCTCATAAAAGGGTTTTCGGGAGACACTGCAGAGATATGGAAATTTAGTGAATTCTCCCCTCACAACATGGCAATCGAGAGAACCGTCAGAGTGGTGACAGAGGCATCTTCTAAAATTATTGGCCTCCAGTCTCGTGATCATTTTATACACCTGTACTAAAAATGGGTGTGGCATTTACGCTCACTGTTCAGAAATAATTATAGTTCCTGAGATGTAAATTTTTCCGATAATAAATATATATTTTCCATAATTCAATACGAGTATAAATAAAAAATAATTTATAAGGAGCAATAACATTTCATTTAATATTTTCAATATTTTAACTATGATAAAAATAATTCAAAACAATACATTTTCTTCAACCATACAGTGATTGAAATTTAATGTTCTCATCTTTATTTCTTCATTCAAAACCACAAAAAAAGACACTACGCCCACTTTTCAGAAGACACGTGAGGATAAAAGCCTATTAATTTCGTTTATTTACAAACATTTGTTATACTTATTTGATAATTGTATAATTAAAATAAAAAAATAAAAAAAAATATATTTACTTAAAAATAAAAACAACAGCAAAATGCATGTTATTATGTAACATAAATGTCGGCATAACTTTTGCTACTGAAATTCCCTACTTTCAGAGAATGTAAAAAATTTGTCCTTTTTCTCTCTACGCCTATATTTTGCAAGAATGTAGGGATTTTAACTATATGTACCAACACTGACACCAAGAAGTTAATTTGACCCCTCACTAACACATTCAAAATGTTTAAGAATGAGATAGTTGTATGTGAAAATTTTCTCATGCAAATCGTTAAATTAATCGAAGTACCTTTGCCATTTAAATTTTTTTTTTATGTTTTCGACGAAAAATTGTTTAAAATAACATTAAAAATTAATAAAAAACTATTTAAAACGTAAAAAGTTTGCAAAAGCATACAAAATGTGCGATGCAGATCGGTGAACCGTGGGTATGTAGATATTGAAAGTTTCTCTTTTGAAAAAAAAACAAAAACCGCGATTCAATATATCGCCACAAGGCACCACAAAGGCCGTGGTGCTAAGTCAACGAAAGGATATATCGCGGTATTCATAAGCATGGCGACTGGTGCGATGCATCTAGAGTTAGCAGGGGACTTGTCTTCTGAAACATTTGTTGGAGTCTTAAAACGGTTCATATTGCGCCGCGGCCATTGCCGTAAGTATTATTCGGAAAATGGTACAAATTTCGTGGGCTCTGAACGAGATCTACAAAATATGTACCAACAAATTTTAAGAGACGATAAACTTCGAAAATACCTTGCAAATTCTGGCATGGAATAGAATTTTAATCCACCAAACGCTCCACACATGGGTGGTTATTGGGAAATAGCTGTGAAAAGGGTTAAATTTCACCTCAAGCCGGCCTTAACCTCAACGCTATTAACCTATGAAGACTTTTACACTATTTTAGTAGAAGTAGAGGCTTGCGTAAGCTCGCGTCCGCTTTGGCCACTATCATCTGATGCTTTTGACTTGGAAACAATTACGCCTGGTAATTTTCTGATCGCTGAACCGCTCAAAGTCCTACCCGAACCTGAAGTGCTGGACTTCAAAGGAAGTGTCAATCAGAGATGGCAGCTAATATCTTAAATTCGTCGGCATTTTTGGCGACGATGTCATTTGGAGCACCTGGTTGCGCTGCAACGGCGATCGAATGGTTGCGACGGCGATCGAAAGTGCTGTCCTGGGGATGATGGAAAGGTTCGTGCCGTGCAGTTGAAGACAGCAGAAGGAACGCTCACACGCCCTATAGTAAAGATTGTGCCAATTCTCGCTGAAGCGCAAGAAACTTAGGTTGAGTTTGATTTGTTTCTTATTAAATTTCATGCATTTATTTATTATATCTAAATTTTTAGGAATTTGAAGTGATCATTTATTTTTGTAAATAAATTTAAATCGTTTAAGCTCATAAAGCTATTAGATTTCTCATATCGTTAAAATAACGTATGAACATATAGTATTTACATATTCTTGTGTATCAAATTTTTTAACTATTTTGATAGTTAAAGGCGGCCGGCATGTTGGCGCTGAACACGATGCAATATTAATCACCCTGTATAAATTTATCACTAATTTACTCTCTAAATGTATTCACTGTTATATTGAAGTATGTACAAGGTATTTGAGTTGTTTTAAGACACATTTAGAGTCAGTAATAAATGAACCAGCAAGCAAACTTTCGTTTTTCAATTACTCCGCTACTAACGCGAACAAAGCCAGATGGGTATGCTCCTTCAAAGCCTTATGGCAATGGGCAAAATATTGTAAAATAAGAATTTATATGTATATCTTCATAAGAAAATAATTTGTGTATTATGTATTAAATTTGTGATAATTTGAGTGGAAATATAATAAAAACAATATAAAAAAACTATAAAATATGAAAGATATTTTAAATTTGCAAGAAAACCTGTAACATTCAAACTTAAAATCAACTGCGAAATGTGAGCATAAAGAAACTCGAGATGAACAGTTGATTTTGACAACTAGCCTGCATTTTCTCTGCCTTCTACTTTATTCTTCTCCGAGGCTGCCCTACCTTATAATTCTGCCATGCTTTGTAGTAAGTTCTCAATAGTTCGTAAAGCTTTATTTGGTGTTACTCTGAAAATAACTCTATTTTGACTTCATTGACTGTAAAATTTTTTATTCACGTGAAATATTATATTTTTTGAAATTTGTACACTCCGTGCACACGCATACTGTTTATTTGAACTAGTTCCGTATGTTTTGCTGCATTCATTGTTAGCGTAAGTTTACGCAATACATCTCACGCGTTATTGGAAATGTAGCTTATCGTATGTGGCGAACATGCCCACATAGTTGCCGGATTGGCCCACGTGGCCCTTCATACAAATTTTTGTCTATCTTACTTTTGTCTTTGCGCTAAGCCAAAAACAAAGAACACCTGCACAAAACCACAACACAAAACACACTGGATCACTGTTCAGCACATTTTCTCACGCACTATAAAAAAAAAAATTTATTAAAAAACAATATTAAAAACACATACTCGACGATGTCGATGCTTAAGCTGATTGTCTCATTACTTGTGAATCGAATGATTTTGAATTTTTTGTTATTGTAAATTGTAAAAAACTTTGTAAAAAGAAGTTTTGTTGTTGTTATTTTTCGCAGTGCACTAGCAAATAAAATTGTGTTCTTTGTGGTGATATTTTGTCTTATATTTTTGAAATGATTCTGAATATATATTTGTGGAAATCCCAATAACACGCCTAAGCTAACACGTCAAACATCTATACTGAAATACTTTACAAAAAACTACTTTTATGAATTTTGTCAAAACACTAAATGCCATAAAATTTGCGAACTAATAAAGCGAAAATATTGGCCATTTCATTAATTGTTCTGTGTTTAATTTGAAAAAAAGCACCCTTTACCTCTAAAAAAAGCACTTTTTATAAAACTGGATACACACTAGGGTGGGTCGATTCCGTACTTTTTTCGATTCGAGATTTCTAATAGTACGGAAAAGTTGCCTTAGTACTTCCTGATTCCAATGCAATTTATCGTTTTGAGATCGGACTGCATCTTCAACCCCAACTCCGACCTTGAAATTTCCCAAAAATAGTGAAATTGCCTACCTAGCGCCTGAAATACGCGTCTCATGGCAAAATGTAAAAAAAAAAGTTGTTTGTCGCGTCATTAGCTTCCGAAATGGTATGGACGATCACGGTCGTAGGACGAACCGTTCCCGAGATACGAGTGAAAAGGCGGCACGCCGCAGCGCAAAGTTTAAACCGGCTTGCGGCCACACTTCTCCCTGAATGCGTATTCAAAGCGTATTCGAATCTGCGCCATACGATACGTTCGGAAAGGTCTCCACACAAATATTCTTTCATCGAGTTCCTTCACTCTTGTCGTTGATTTCGCCGAGTGCTATCACTTACATTCTCTCAACAGAACACAAAACTCAACATGTCTGTATCTAAATTTAAATTTAGACTGAAATGTCCTGTGTTTGGCATATATCCGTACGATCTCACTGAGTCCCAGCTACCCAGTTACCAGGATGTTCTTTTGTTTTATCAGTTTGAAAGATTTCGTATAGGGCGACTCCGAGGCGACAACTATGAAACTAGGAGTAAAGAGGTTTCAGAAATAGTTGCAAAAACGTTTGAAAATATTTTCAAAAAGTCATCTATTCCGATAGTCTCACACACCAGAGTTCTACAAATGCTCACCACAAACTTACTTACTTACTTAGTTGGTCGTAACAACCCGTGTCCGGGTTTCAACCGACCTCATCAGCTCTCGCCAGGCGCCTCTGCTTTGCGCGCGCCTTCTCCAATCGGATACACCAAGTGCGGTTAGGGCTTCCTCAGCCTGGTCCATCCATCGGAGGCATGGTCTCCCTCGTCGTCGTTGACCAGCGACCCTCGCCTCGAGCACCTTTTTCGCTGGAGCTTCGTTGTCCATACGATGGACATGACCCAGCCAGCGTAGTCGCTGCACAGTTATACGCCGAACTACGCTCGTGGTTCATTCGGATGCGATAGTCATCGCCGACTCGAACAGGACCGAAGATTTTACGAAGAACTTTTCTCTCGAACACCCCCAGAGCGGCTGCGTCAGTTTGCGAAACTACCCATGCCTCAGCGCCATAAAGCAGCACAGGTAGAACGAGCGTCTTGTAGAGTGTTAGCTTTGTCGATCGAGAGAGGGCTCTGGAACTTAGTTGCTTACTGAGCCCGTAGTAGCACCTATTAGCAATTATTGTTCTTCGCTTTATCTCCAGGCTGATTTCGTTTTTGGTATTAATGGCGGTGCCAAGGTAAACGAACTCCTTGACTACTTCAAAGTTATCGCTGCCGGATGAAACGTGGGAGTCTAAACGCCGAGCTCCCTTGTTTGTAGACAGCATATATGTAGAAAATGGTGCCATTACGATGCACACCGGCCTTTCGTACGATCCCCTCCATGATGATGTTAAAGAGATCGCAAGACAGTGGATCACCTTGCCTGAAACCTCTTTCGGTATTGAAGGTTTCGGAGAGGTCATTTCTTACCTTGACGGAGCTGCGTGTGTTGCTCAACGTCATTCTGCAAAGTCTAATCAACTTTGCAGGTATACCGAACTCAAACATTGTTGCGTATAGGCAATCCCTTCTCGGGCTATCGAACGCAGCTTTAAATCGACAAAAAGATGGTGTGTGTCAATTTGATTTTCGTGGGTTTTCTCTAGGATTTGTCGTAGCGTGAAAATCTGGTCTATGGTGGACTTACCAGGTCGAAAGCCACACTGATAAGGTTCAATCAGTGTTTTTGTAATCGGCTTTAATCTTTCGCACAGTACGCTTGAGAGAACCTTATATGCGATGGAAATAAGACTGATACATCTATAACTTGAGCAGATTGTTGGGTCTCCTTTCTTAAGTATAGGACTCAGTACGCTGAGGTTCCAATCGTCGGGCATGCTTTCTTCTAGCCATATTTTGCTGATGAGCTGATGCATGCGCCTTATCAATTCATCGCCGCCGGTTTTAAACAATTCAGCTGACAGGCCGTCAGCACCCGCTGCTTTGTTGTTTTTGAGTCGTTGGATAGCAACTCGAACCTCATCATGGCTAGGTGGTGGTACTTCCACTCCGTCATTGTTGATTGGTAGCTCTGGACTGCGCTCTCCATGGGCGGCATTGGTGGAATCGTCGCCAGTAAGTAAATTGGAGAAGCGCCGTCTCCACAATCTCAGCACACAATGCGTATCCGTATTCAGATCTCCATTTTCGTCTCTACAAGTGGATGCTCCGGGCTTGAAACCTTGGGTTAGACGCTTAACCTGTTGATAGAATTTTCGTGCATCGTTCTTGCCCTGGTCTACCTCTAGTTCCTCACGTGCACGCTTTTCCTGCTCTCTTTTCTTGCGTCTGAAAAGGTGCCTCTCTTCCTTCCTCTTTTCGCGGTAGTTTTCTCGCACGGCTCGCGTTGCAGCTGACTGCAGCGTTTTTCTATATGCGGCGTTTTTTACTGCGGTCGCAATGCGTCACTCCTGATCATACCATTGGTTCCGAGGTTGCGGGCGCCGGAAACCAATGACTTCTTCAGTGGCAGCGCGCATGGAGTGGGATATATGCGCCCAAAGTCCGCCGGCGTCGTCGGGTCCAGAGGTTGGTTGGTTGAGCTTAACCGAGAGTTGAGCGGAGTAGGCTTCGGCAGTCCGTTGTAATTGCAGCTTAGCGACATCTAGCTTTCGTTGTATTCCTGTGCGTATGTTCTTCGCATTGCATAATCGCATGCGGATCTTGGCTGCAACAAGATAATGGTCGTAGTCAATGTTGACCCCCTGAAATGTACGCACATCTAGAACACTAGAGGCATGCCTTCCGTCGATTACAACATAATCAATTGGTTTCGCGTTTTTTTATCCGGGGACAGGCAGGTGGCCTTGTGGATGTCGAGGTGCTTAAATCTGGTGCTACTAACTAACATGTTTCGCGCCGCGGCGAAGTCGATCAGACTTAGACCGTTGTTCGTGGAGGTCTCATGAAGACTGAACTGACCGACAGTGGGGCCAAAGATGCCTTCCCTTCCGACTTGCGCATTAAAATCGCCGAGGACTATTTTCACGTCATGGACCGGAAGGTGGTCGTATACGTCCTCAAGACTAGCGTAGAAAGCGTCTTTGACGGCGTCGTCCTTTTCCTCCGTCGGGGCGTGCGCGCAAATAAGGCTGATGGAGAAAAATTTTGCCTTGATGCGGATCGTGGCCAATCTTTCGTTCACAGGTGTGAACCGGGAAACAAGGTGGCGTAGTTTCCGGCTAACAACGAATCCACATCCAAATTCGCGCCTATCCGCATGGCAGCTGTAGTAGATATCACAGTGTGCTTGTTTAGAGCAGCCTTGCCCTTTCCATCGCATTTCCTGGATGGCGGTGATATCAGCCTTTATTGTTTTGAGGGCTTCCGCCAGTTGGATAATGGCACCTTCCCTATAAAGGGTTCGGACATTCCAGGTGTATATCCGTAAACCATTGTCCGTTTTTCGTTTGCGGGGGTCGTCAACGTAATTGGGGTTCTTATCCGAGGCTGGTTTAGTTTTCATTGGGCAGTAGTAATGTGGCGGGACCCAAACCCTGCGCACATTCCATGTTTAAGGTCTATGGAGTGACCCGCCGCTCAAATTAGCCGTCAAACTGACGGATGCCAGTTTGCCGTTGCCCAGGGAACACCACGTGGAGGTTTGAGTCGACTTGAGACGATTTCGACATGGATAATGCTGGCCTCGCCAGGTTGAGGCGGTCAGACACGTTGCCATGTGAAGGTTCGCCCCCTGTTCCCTCACCACATACCATAAGAAATTTCTGACGCTTAAACAAATGTTTTTAAGGAACCAAATAGGTTGGCGCTCTAAAAGAGACGACTTTGTCTCTTCTGCCGCAGAATTATTTGACATCGCTGCTTGTAAATGCATTTCTTTTTTTTCGTGCAATTGTCCAAAGGAAAGGAAAGTTCGTATCATTGAACAATCATTTCTCTTGGATCAGAGAACCAGAAGAATTGGTCGCATTGGAAGTGTTGATCTACCTGAAACAAAAAAGATTACAAAGAGAAATTAACTTAAAGAAAACCTTTCAAAACGTAATCCAACATCAACACCATTTCATTCAGATCAACCAGACACTCACACAGACGACAACAATGTCGGTGCATTGCACATAGCTTCTTCCAAAAACGATGTTGATGCTGAATTTTCTCTTCCATCCTCTAAACACACTATCATTAGAACACACTGCTTTACCTGCCCAAAGATTCGGATTAAGTGACAGAGCAGCGGCCTTGATTGTTTCATCTACCTTTCTGGATGCCAAAAATGCAGGTTTGATAACAGAGGATCAGGCTAGCTTTGTAACTGACAAATACAAGATTAGTCGAGCTAAAAAAAACGTTGCAATTAAACTCGAAAACACCGAAAGTATTGACTCTGAATACGGGCTGTATTTTGACGGCCGCAAAGACAATACACTCACACAAGTCCGTGAAGGTGAAAAGTACTACCGCGTCACTGTCAAAGGAACACATTTCTCTTGTACCGGAACCTGGTTCTCATTACTTTGGCCACGTCACCTCTCCTTCCGGGTCAGCTGAGGATGAGATGCAAGCTATATGGCAACATTTACAAGACAATTCAGTAGATGTGGAACACTAAAAGTTGTCGGTGCTGATGGCACCAACACAAACACAGGTTGGAAAGGTGGAATCTTTCGGAAACTAGAAAAAAAAATAGGTATGCCGTTCAGAGAGTTGTTTGTCTTCTACATTTCAACGAACTTCCATTTCGTGCTTTTTTCGAACACATAGATCTTGTGTCTCAAAGAGTCCAAATACATTCTCTGGCGACATAGGTAAACTGCTCCCTGATTGTGAGAAGTTGCCTGTCGTCAAATTTGAAAGTTTTCCATCATGCCAATTACCTTCTGAGGTTATTAATCCGCCCCAATTTCGTACAGGCCAAGCTTACCTCTACAAAATATCAGAAGCTGTTATTTCCGGTCAATGCTCTTTAGACTTAGCGTCGATGCATCCAGGTGACATGTGCAAATCTCGCTGACTCACCTGTGCAAACAGAATTCTGAGATCATAAATTTCTACAGACAAACCAACAAAGGAAATATAGATTTTGGTCAAGTACATACTTACAGTTAACTCACCTTTGTGGTTCTCAATAAGATTCCACAGTTCAATCAAAGATGGCTCGCGCTATCTCAGTCGAGATACTTACTTGCTAAACTGCGCAAGGTTGTCGATTCGTCCATTCAACAGAATGCATTCTTTGCTCTCCAGAAAACATTCTCCTTACTATGATGACTGACGAACGGGTAGAAGTCAGAAAGTTGGCCCTTGACCGTCTTCTGGCAGCCAGAGAAGCAGAGACTAACACTGTAAGTGGATGGGTTACAAAGCTGAATTTCAAAGCTAATAATTATTACGATATGATTAACAGGAAGGCTATTACCTTGACTGTTAAACGAGTTCTTCATAAAAGGGTATAGCTCATAAAAGGGTTTTCGGGAGACACTGCAGAGATATGGAAATTTAGTGAATTCTCCCCTCACAACATGGCAATCGAGAGAACCGTCAGAGTGGTGACAGAGGCATCTTCTAAAATTATTGGCCTCCAGTCTCGTGATCATTTTATACACCTGTACTAAAAATGGGTGTGGCATTTACGCTCACTGTTCAGAAATAATTATAGTTCCTGAGATGTAAATTTTTCCGATAATAAATATATATTTTCCATAATTCAATACGAGTATAAATAAAAAATAATTTATAAGGAGCAATAACATTTCATTTAATATTTTCAATATTTTAACTATGATAAAAATAATTCAAAACAATACATTTTCTTCAACCATACAGTGATTGAAATTTAATGTTCTCATCTTTATTTCTTCATTCAAAACCACAAAAAAAGACACTACGCCCACTTTTCAGAAGACACGTGAGGATAAAAGCCTATTAATTTCGTTTATTTACAAACATTTGTTATACTTATTTGATAATTGTATAATTAAAATAAAAAAATAAAAAAAAATATATTTACTTAAAAATAAAAACAACAGCAAAATGCATGTTATTATGTAACATAAATGTCGGCATAACTTTTGCTACTGAAAATTCCCTACTTTCAGAGAATGTAAAAAATTTGTCCTTTTTCTCTCTACGCCTATATTTTGCAAGAATGTAGGGATTTTAACTATATGTACCAACACTGACACCAAGAAGTTAATTTGACCCCTCACTAACACATTCAAAATGTTTAAGAATGAGATAGTTGTATGTGAAAATTTTCTCATGCAAATCGTTAAATTAATCGAAGTACCTTTGCCATTTAAATTTTTTTTTTATGTTTTCGACGAAAAATTGTTTAAAATAACATTAAAAATTAATAAAAAACTATTTAAAACGTAAAAAGTTTGCAAAAGCATACAAAATGTGCGATGCAGATCGGTGAACCGTGGGTATGTAGATATTGAAAGTTTCTCTTTTGAAAAAAAAACAAAAACCGCGATTCAATATATCGCCACAAGGCACCACAAAGGCCGTGGTGCTAAGTCAACGAAAGGATATATCGCGGTATTCATAAGCATGGCGACTGGTGCGATGCATCTAGAGTTAGCAGGGGACTTGTCTTCTGAAACATTTGTTGGAGTCTTAAAACGGTTCATATTGCGCCGCGGCCATTGCCGTAAGTATTATTCGGAAAATGGTACAAATTTCGTGGGCTCTGAACGAGATCTACAAAATATGTACCAACAAATTTTAAGAGACGATAAACTTCGAAAATACCTTGCAAATTCTGGCATGGAATAGAATTTTAATCCACCAAACGCTCCACACATGGGTGGTTATTGGGAAATAGCTGTGAAAAGGGTTAAATTTCACCTCAAGCCGGCCTTAACCTCAACGCTATTAACCTATGAAGACTTTTACACTATTTTAGTAGAAGTAGAGGCTTGCGTAAGCTCGCGTCCGCTTTGGCCACTATCATCTGATGCTTTTGACTTGGAAACAATTACGCCTGGTAATTTTCTGATCGCTGAACCGCTCAAAGTCCTACCCGAACCTGAAGTGCTGGACTTCAAAGGAAGTGTCAATCAGAGATGGCAGCTAATATCTTAAATTCGTCGGCATTTTTGGCGACGATGTCATTTGGAGCACCTGGTTGCGCTGCAACGGCGATCGAATGGTTGCGACGGCGATCGAAAGTGCTGTCCTGGGGATGATGGAAAGGTTCGTGCCGTGCAGTTGAAGACAGCAGAAGGAACGCTCACACGCCCTATAGTAAAGATTGTGCCAATTCTCGCTGAAGCGCAAGAAACTTAGGTTGAGTTTGATTTGTTTCTTATTAAATTTCATGCATTTATTTATTATATCTAAATTTTTAGGAATTTGAAGTGATCATTTATTTTTGTAAATAAATTTAAATCGTTTAAGCTCATAAAGCTATTAGATTTCTCATATCGTTAAAATAACGTATGAACATATAGTATTTACATATTCTTGTGTATCAAATTTTTTAACTATTTTGATAGTTAAAGGCGGCCGGCATGTTGGCGCTGAACACGATGCAATATTAATCACCCTGTATAAATTTATCACTAATTTACTCTCTAAATGTATTCACTGTTATATTGAAGTATGTACAAGGTATTTGAGTTGTTTTAAGACACATTTAGAGTCAGTAATAAATGAACCAGCAAGCAAACTTTCGTTTTTCAATTACTCCGCTACTAACGCGAACAAAGCCAGATGGGTATGCTCCTTCAAAGCCTTATGGCAATGGGCAAAATATTGTAAAATAAGAATTTATATGTATATCTTCATAAGAAAATAATTTGTGTATTATGTATTAAATTTGTGATAATTTGAGTGGAAATATAATAAAAACAATATAAAAAAACTATAAAATATGAAAGATATTTTAAATTTGCAAGAAAACCTGTAACATTCAAACTTAAAATCAACTGCGAAATGTGAGCATAAAGAAACTCGAGATGAACAGTTGATTTTGACAACTAGCCTGCATTTTCTCTGCCTTCTACTTTATTCTTCTCCGAGGCTGCCCTACCTTATAATTCTGCCATGCTTTGTAGTAAGTTCTCAATAGTTCGTAAAGCTTTATTTGGTGTTACTCTGAAAATAACTCTATTTTGACTTCATTGACTGTAAAATTTTCATTCACGTGAAATATTATATTTTTTGAAATTTGTACACTCCGTGCACACGCATACTGTTTATTTGAACTAGTTCCGTATGTTTTGCTGCATTCATTGTTAGCGTAAGTTTACGCAATACATCTCACGCGTAATTGGAAATGTAGCTTATCGTATGTGGCGAACATGCCCACATAGTTGCCGGATTGGCCCACGTGGCCCTTCATACAAATTTTTGTCTATCTTACTTTTGTCTTTGCGCTAAGCCAAAAACAAAGAACACCTGCACAAAACCACAACACAAAACACACTGGATCACTGTTCAGCACATTTTCTCACGCACTATAAAAAAAAAAATTTATTAAAAAACAATATTAAAAACACATACTCGACGATGTCGATGCTTAAGCTGATTGTCTCATTACTTGTGAATCGAATGATTTTGAATTTTTTGTTATTGTAAATTGTAAAAAACTTTGTAAAAAGAAGTTTTGTTGTTGTTATTTTTCGCAGTGCACTAGCAAATAAAATTGTGTTCTTTGTGGTGATATTTTGTCTTATATTTTTGAAATGATTCTGAATATATATTTGTGGAAATCCCAATAACACGCCTAAGCTAACACGTCAAACATCTATACTGAAATACTTTACAAAAAACTACTTTTATGAATTTTGTCAAAACACTAAATGCCATAAAATTTGCGAACTAATAAAGCGAAAATATTGGCCATTTCATTAATTGTTCTGTGTTTAATTTGAAAAAAAGCACCCTTTACCTCTAAAAAAAGCACTTTTTATAAAACTGGATACACACTAGGGTGGGTCGATTCCGTACTTTTTTCGATTCGAGATTTCTAATAGTACGGAAAAGTTGCCTTAGTACTTCCTGATTCCAATGCAATTTATCGTTTTGAGATCGGACTGCATCTTCAACCCCAACTCCGACCTTGAAATTTCCCAAAAATAGTGAAATTGCCTACCTAGCGCCTGAAATACGCGTCTCATGGCAAAATGTAAAAAAAAAAGTTGTTTGTCGCGTCATTAGCTTCCGAAATGGTATGGACGATCACGGTCGTAGGACGAACCGTTCCCGAGATACGAGTGAAAAGGCGGCACGCCGCAGCGCAAAGTTTAAACCGGCTTGCGGCCACACTTCTCCCTGAATGCTATTCAAAGCGTATTCAAATCTGCGCCATACGATACGTTCGGAAAGGTCTCCACACAAATATTCTTTCATCGAGTTCCTTCACTCTTGTCGTTGATTTCGCCGAGTGCTATCACTTACATTCTCTCAACAGAACACAAAACTCAACATGTCTGTATCTAAATTTAAATTTAGACTGAAATGTCCTGTGTTTGGCATATATCCGTACGATCTCACTGAGTCCCAGCTACCCAGTTACCAGGATGTTCTTTTGTTTTATCAGTTTGAAAGATTTCGTATAGGGCGACTCCGAGGCGACAACTATGAAACTAGGAGTAAAGAGGTTTCAGAAATAGTTGCAAAAACGTTTGAAAATATTTTCAAAAAGTCATCTATTCCGATAGTCTCACACACCAGAGTTCTACAAATGCTCACCACAAACTTACTTACTTACTTAGTTGGTCGTAACAACCCGTGTCCGGGTTTCAACCGACCTCATCAGCTCTCGCCAGGCGCCTCTGCTTTGCGCGCGCCTTCTCCAATCGGATACACCAAGTGCGGTTAGGGCTTCCTCAGCCTGGTCCATCCATCGGAGGCATGGTCTCCCTCGTCGTCGTTGACCAGCGACCCTCGCCTCGAGCACCTTTTTCGCTGGAGCTTCGTTGTCCATACGATGGACATGACCCAGCCAGCGTAGTCGCTGCACAGTTATACGCCGAACTACGCTCGTGGTTCATTCGGATGCGATAGTCATCGCCGACTCGAACAGGACCGAAGATTTTACGAAGAACTTTTCTCTCGAACACCCCCAGAGCGGCTGCGTCAGTTTGCGAAACTACCCATGCCTCAGCGCCATAAAGCAGCACAGGTAGAACGAGCGTCTTGTAGAGTGTTAGCTTTGTCGATCGAGAGAGGGCTCTGGAACTTAGTTGCTTACTGAGCCCGTAGTAGCACCTATTAGCAATTATTGTTCTTCGCTTTATCTCCAGGCTGATTTCGTTTTTGGTATTAATGGCGGTGCCAAGGTAAACGAACTCCTTGACTACTTCAAAGTTATCGCTGCCGGATGAAACGTGGGAGTCTAAACGCCGAGCTCCCTTGTTTGTAGACAGCATATATGTAGAAAATGGTGCCATTACGATGCACACCGGCCTTTCGTACGATCCCCTCCATGATGATGTTAAAGAGATCGCAAGACAGTGGATCACCTTGCCTGAAACCTCTTTCGGTATTGAAGGTTTCGGAGAGGTCATTTCTTACCTTGACGGAGCTGCGTGTGTTGCTCAACGTCATTCTGCAAAGTCTAATCAACTTTGCAGGTATACCGAACTCAAACATTGTTGCGTATAGGCAATCCCTTCTCGGGCTATCGAACGCAGCTTTAAAATCGACAAAAAGATGGTGTGTGTCAATTTGATTTTCGTGGGTTTTCTCTAGGATTTGTCGTAGCGTGAAAATCTGGTCTATGGTGGACTTACCAGGTCGAAAGCCACACTGATAAGGTTCAATCAGTGTTTTTGTAATCGGCTTTAATCTTTCGCACAGTACGCTTGAGAGAACCTTATATGCGATGGAAATAAGACTGATACATCTATAACTTGAGCAGATTGTTGGGTCTCCTTTCTTAAGTATAGGACTCAGTACGCTGAGGTTCCAATCGTCGGGCATGCTTTCTTCTAGCCATATTTTGCTGATGAGCTGATGCATGCGCCTTATCAATTCATCGCCGCCGGTTTTAAACAATTCAGCTGACAGGCCGTCAGCACCCGCTGCTTTGTTGTTTTTGAGTCGTTGGATAGCAACTCGAACCTCATCATGGCTAGGTGGTGGTACTTCCACTCCGTCATTGTTGATTGGTAGCTCTGGACTGCGCTCTCCATGGGCGGCATTGGTGGAATCGTCGCCAGTAAGTAAATTGGAGAAGCGCCGTCTCCACAATCTCAGCACACAATGCGTATCCGTATTCAGATCTCCATTTTCGTCTCTACAAGTGGATGCTCCGGGCTTGAAACCTTGGGTTAGACGCTTAACCTGTTGATAGAATTTTCGTGCATCGTTCTTGCCCTGGTCTACCTCTAGTTCCTCACGTGCACGCTTTTCCTGCTCTCTTTTCTTGCGTCTGAAAAGGTGCCTCTCTTCCTTCCTCTTTTCGCGGTAGTTTTCTCGCACGGCTCGCGTTGCAGCTGACTGCAGCGTTTTTCTATATGCGGCGTTTTTTACTGCGGTCGCAATGCGTCACTCCTGATCATACCATTGGTTCCGAGGTTGCGGGCGCCGGAAACCAATGACTTCTTCAGTGGCAGCGCGCATGGAGTGGGATATATGCGCCCAAAGTCCGCCGGCGTCGTCGGGTCCAGAGGTTGGTTGGTTGAGCTTAACCGAGAGTTGAGCGGAGTAGGCTTCGGCAGTCCGTTGTAATTGCAGCTTAGCGACATCTAGCTTTCGTTGTATTCCTGTGCGTATGTTCTTCGCATTGCATAATCGCATGCGGATCTTGGCTGCAACAAGATAATGGTCGTAGTCAATGTTGACCCCCTGAAATGTACGCACATCTAGAACACTAGAGGCATGCCTTCCGTCGATTACAACATAATCAATTGGTTTCGCGTTTTTTTATCCGGGGACAGGCAGGTGGCCTTGTGGATGTCGAGGTGCTTAAATCTGGTGCTACTAACTAACATGTTTCGCGCCGCGGCGAAGTCGATCAGACTTAGACCGTTGTTCGTGGAGGTCTCATGAAGACTGAACTGACCGACAGTGGGGCCAAAGATGCCTTCCCTTCCGACTTGCGCATTAAAATCGCCGAGGACTATTTTCACGTCATGGACCGGAAGGTGGTCGTATACGTCCTCAAGACTAGCGTAGAAAGCGTCTTTGACGGCGTCGTCCTTTTCCTCCGTCGGGGCGTGCGCGCAAATAAGGCTGATGGAGAAAAATTTTGCCTTGATGCGGATCGTGGCCAATCTTTCGTTCACAGGTGTGAACCGGGAAACAAGGTGGCGTAGTTTCCGGCTAACAACGAATCCACATCCAAATTCGCGCCTATCCGCATGGCAGCTGTAGTAGATATCACAGTGTGCTTGTTTAGAGCAGCCTTGCCCTTTCCATCGCATTTCCTGGATGGCGGTGATATCAGCCTTTATTGTTTTGAGGGCTTCCGCCAGTTGGATAATGGCACCTTCCCTATAAAGGGTTCGGACATTCCAGGTGTATATCCGTAAACCATTGTCCGTTTTTCGTTTGCGGGGGTCGTCAACGTAATTGGGGTTCTTATCCGAGGCTGGTTTAGTTTTCATTGGGCAGTAGTAATGTGGCGGGACCCAAACCCTGCGCACATTCCATGTTTAAGGTCTATGGAGTGACCCGCCGCTCAAATTAGCCGTCAAACTGACGGATGCCAGTTTGCCGTTGCCCAGGGAACACCACGTGGAGGTTTGAGTCGACTTGAGACGATTTCGACATGGATAATGCTGGCCTCGCCAGGTTGAGGCGGTCAGACACGTTGCCATGTGAAGGTTCGCCCCCTGTTCCCTCACCACATACCATAAGAAATTTCTGACGCTTAAACAAATGTTTTTAAGGAACCAAATAGGTTGGCGCTCTAAAAGAGACGACTTTGTCTCTTCTGCCGCAGAATTATTTGACATCGCTGCTTGTAAATGCATTTCTTTTTTTTCGTGCAATTGTCCAAAGGAAAGGAAAGTTCGTATCATTGAACAATCATTTCTCTTGGATCAGAGAACCAGAAGAATTGGTCGCATTGGAAGTGTTGATCTACCTGAAACAAAAAAGATTACAAAGAGAAATTAACTTAAAGAAAACCTTTCAAAACGTAATCCAACATCAACACCATTTCATTCAGATCAACCAGACACTCACACAGACGACAACAATGTCGGTGCATTGCACATAGCTTCTTCCAAAAACGATGTTGATGCTGAATTTTCTCTTCCATCCTCTAAACACACTATCATTAGAACACACTGCTTTACCTGCCCAAAGATTCGGATTAAGTGACAGAGCAGCGGCCTTGATTGTTTCATCTACCTTTCTGGATGCCAAAAATGCAGGTTTGATAACAGAGGATCAGGCTAGCTTTGTAACTGACAAATACAAGATTAGTAGAGCTAAAAAAAACGTTGCAATTAAACTCGAAAACACCGAAAGTATTGACTCTGAATACGGGCTGTATTTTGACGGCCGCAAAGACAATACACTCACACAAGTCCGTGAAGGTGAAAAGTACTACCGCGTCACTGTCAAAGGAACACATTTCTCTTGTACCGGAACCTGGTTCTCATTACTTTGGCCACGTCACCTCTCCTTCCGGGTCAGCTGAGGATGAGATGCAAGCTATATGGCAACATTTACAAGACAATTCAGTAGATGTGGAACACTAAAAGTTGTCGGTGCTGATGGCACCAACACAAACACAGGTTGGAAAGGTGGAATCTTTCGGAAACTAGAAAAAAAATAGGTATGCCGTTCAGAGAGTTGTTTGTCTTCTACATTTCAACGAACTTCCATTTCGTGCTTTTTTCGAACACATAGATCTTGTGTCTCAAAGAGTCCAAATACATTCTCTGGCGACATAGGTAAACTGCTCCCTGATTGTGAGAAGTTGCCTGTCGTCAAATTTGAAAGTTTTCCATCATGCCAATTACCTTCTGAGGTTATTAATCCGCCCCAATTTCGTACAGGCCAAGCTTACCTCTACAAAATATCAGAAGCTGTTATTTCCGGTCAATGCTCTTTAGACTTAGCGTCGATGCATCCAGGTGACATGTGCAAATCTCGCTGACTCACCTGTGCAAACAGAATTCTGAGATCATAAATTTCTACAGACAAACCAACAAAGGAAATATAGATTTTGGTCAAGTACATACTTACAGTTAACTCACCTTTGTGGTTCTCAATAAGATTCCACAGTTCAATCAAAGATGGCTCGCGCTATCTCAGTCGAGATACTTACTTGCTAAACTGCGCAAGGTTGTCGATTCGTCCATTCAACAGAATGCATTCTTTGCTCTCCAGAAAACATTCTCCTTACTATGATGACTGACGAACGGGTAGAAGTCAGAAAGTTGGCCCTTGACCGTCTTCTGGCAGCCAGAGAAGCAGAGACTAACACTGTAAGTGGATGGGTTACAAAGCTGAATTTCAAAGCTAATAATTATTACGATATGATTAACAGGAAGGCTATTACCTTGACTGTTAAACGAGTTCTTCATAAAAGGGTATAGCTCATAAAAGGGTTTTCGGGAGACACTGCAGAGATATGGAAATTTAGTGAGTTCTCCCCTCACAACATGGCAATCGAGAGAACCGTCAGAGTGGTGACAGAGGCATCTTCTAAAATTATTGGCCTCCAGTCTCGTGATCATTTTATACACCTGTACTAAAAATGGGTGTGGCATTTACGCTCACTGTTCAGAAATAATTATAGTTCCTGAGATGTAAATTTTTCCGATAATAAATATATATTTTCCATAATTCAATACGAGTATAAATAAAAAATAATTTATAAGGAGCAATAACATTTCATTTAATATTTTCAATATTTTAACTATGATAAAAATAATTCAAAACAATACATTTTCTTCAACCATACAGTGATTGAAATTTAATGTTCTCATCTTTATTTCTTCATTCAAAACCACAAAAAAAGACACTACGCCCACTTTTCAGAAGACACGTGAGGATAAAAGCCTATTAATTTCGTTTATTTACAAACATTTGTTATACTTATTTGATAATTGTATAATTAAAATAAAAAAATAAAAAAAAATATATTTACTTAAAAATAAAAACAACAGCAAAATGCATGTTATTATGTAACATAAATGTCGGCATAACTTTTGCTACTGAAAATTCCCTACTTTCAGAGAATGTAAAAAATTTGTCCTTTTTCTCTCTACGCCTATATTTTGCAAGAATGTAGGGATTTTAACTATATGTACCAACACTGACACCAAGAAGTTAATTTGACCCCTCACTAACACATTCAAAATGTTTAAGAATGAGATAGTTGTATGTGAAAATTTTCTCATGCAAATCGTTAAATTAATCGAAGTACCTTTGCCATTTAAATTTTTTTTTTATGTTTTTGACGAAAAATTGTTTAAAATAACATTAAAAATTAATAAAAAACTATTTAAAACGTAAAAAGTTTGCAAAAGCATACAAAATGTGCGATGCAGATCGGTGAACCGTGGGTATGTAGATATTGAAAGTTTCTCTTTTGAAAAAAAAACAAAAACCGCGATTCAATATATCGCCACAAGGCACCACAAAGGCCGTGGTGCTAAGTCAACGAAAGGATATATCGCGGTATTCATAAGCATGGCGACTGGTGCGATGCATCTAGAGTTAGCAGGGGACTTGTCTTCTGAAACATTTGTTGGAGTCTTAAAACGGTTCATATTGCGCCGCGGCCATTGCCGTAAGTATTATTCGGAAAATGGTACAAATTTCGTGGGCTCTGAACGAGATCTACAAAATATGTACCAACAAATTTTAAGAGACGATAAACTTCGAAAATACCTTGCAAATTCTGGCATGGAATAGAATTTTAATCCACCAAACGCTCCACACATGGGTGGTTATTGGGAAATAGCTGTGAAAAGGGTTAAATTTCACCTCAAGCCGGCCTTAACCTCAACGCTATTAACCTATGAAGACTTTTACACTATTTTAGTAGAAGTAGAGGCTTGCGTAAGCTCGCGTCCGCTTTGGCCACTATCATCTGATGCTTTTGACTTGGAAACAATTACGCCTGGTAATTTTCTGATCGCTGAACCGCTCAAAGTCCTACCCGAACCTAAAGTGCTGGACTTCAAAGGAAGTGTCAATCAGAGATGGCAGCTAATATCTTAAATTCGTCGGCATTTTTGGCGACGATGTCATTTGGAGCACCTGGTTGCGCTGCAACGGCGATCGAATGGTTGCGACGGCGATCGAAAGTGCTGTCCTGGGGATGATGGAAAGGTTCGTGCCGTGCAGTTGAAGACAGCAGAAGGAACGCTCACACGCCCTATAGTAAAGATTGTGCCAATTCTCGCTGAAGCGCAAGAAACTTAGGTTGAGTTTGATTTGTTTCTTATTAAATTTCATGCATTTATTTATTATATCTAAATTTTTAGGAATTTGAAGTGATCATTTATTTTTGTAAATAAATTTAAATCGTTTAAGCTCATAAAGCTATTAGATTTCTCATATCGTTAAAATAACGTATGAACATATAGTATTTACATATTCTTGTGTATCAAATTTTTTAACTATTTTGATAGTTAAAGGCGGCCGGCATGTTGGCGCTGAACACGATGCAATATTAATCACCCTGTATAAATTTATCACTAATTTACTCTCTAAATGTATTCACTGTTATATTGAAGTATGTACAAGGTATTTGAGTTGTTTTAAGACACATTTAGAGTCAGTAATAAATGAACCAGCAAGCAAACTTTCGTTTTTCAATTACTCCGCTACTAACGCGAACAAAGCCAGATGGGTATGCTCCTTCAAAGCCTTATGGCAATGGGCAAAATATTGTAAAATAAGAATTTATATGTATATCTTCATAAGAAAATAATTTGTGTATTATGTATTAAATTTGTGATAATTTGAGTGGAAATATAATAAAAACAATATAAAAAAACTATAAAATATGAAAGATATTTTAAATTTGCAAGAAAACCTGTAACATTCAAACTTAAAATCAACTGCGAAATGTGAGCATAAAGAAACTCGAGATGAACAGTTGATTTTGACAACTAGCCTGCATTTTCTCTGCCTTCTACTTTATTCTTCTCCGAGGCTGCCCTACCTTATAATTCTGCCATGCTTTGTAGTAAGTTCTCAATAGTTCGTAAAGCTTTATTTGGTGTTACTCTGAAAATAACTCTATTTTGACTTCATTGGCTGTAAAATTTTCATTCACGTGAAATATTATATTTTTTGAAATTTGTACACTCCGTGCACACGCATACTGTTTATTTGAACTAGTTCCGTATGTTTTGCTGCATTCATTGTTAGCGTAAGTTTACGCAATACATCTCACGCGTTATTGGAAATGTAGCTTATCGTATGTGGCGAACATGCCCACATAGTTGCCGGATTGGCCCACGTGGCCCTTCATACAAATTTTTGTCTATCTTACTTTTGTCTTTGCGCTAAGCCAAAAACAAAGAACACCTGCACAAAACCACAACACAAAACACACTGGATCACTGTTCAGCACATTTTCTCACGCACTATAAAAAAAAAAATTTATTAAAAAACAATATTAAAAACACATACTCGACGATGTCGATGCTTAAGCTGATTGTCTCATTACTTGTGAATCGAATGATTTTGAATTTTTTGTTATTGTAAATTGTAAAAAACTTTGTAAAAAGAAGTTTTGTTGTTGTTATTTTTCGCAGTGCACTAGCAAATAAAATTGTGTTCTTTGTGGTGATATTTTGTCTTATATTTTTGAAATGATTCTTAATATATATTTGTGGAAATCCCAATAACACGCCTAAGCTAACACGTCAAACATCTATACTGAAATACTTTACAAAAAACTACTTTTATGAATTTTGTCAAAACACTAAATGCCATAAAATTTGCGAACTAATAAAGCGAAAATATTGGCCATTTCATTAATTGTTCTGTGTTTAATTTGAAAAAAAGCACCCTTTACCTCTAAAAAAAGGTAAAGCACCCTTTTTCGATTCGAGATTTCTAATAGTACGGAAAAGTTGCCTTAGTACTTCCTGATTCCAATGCAATTTATCGTTTTGAGATCGGACTGCATCTTCAACCCCAACTGCGACCTTGAAATTTCCCAAAAATAGTGAAATTGCCTACCTAGCGCCTGAAATACGCGTCTCATGGCAAAATGTAAAAAAAAAAGTTGTTTGTCGCGTCATTAGCTTCCGAAATGGTATGGACGATCACGGTCGTAGGACGAACCGTTCCCGAGATACGAGTGAAAAGGCGGCACGCCGCAGCGCAAAGTTTAAACCGGCTTGCGGCCACACTTCTCCCTGAATGCGTATTCAAAGCGTATTCGAATCTGCGCCATACGATACGTTCGGAAAGGTCTCCACACAAATATTCTTTCATCGAGTTCCTTCACTCTTGTCGTTGATTTCGCCGAGTGCTATCACTTACATTCTCTCAACAGAACACAAAACTCAACATGTCTGTATCTAAATTTAAATTTAGACTGAAATGTCCTGTGTTTGGCATATATCCGTACGATCTCACTGAGTCCCAGCTACCCAGTTACCAGGATGTTCTTTTGTTTTATCAGTTTGAAAGATTTCGTATAGGGCGACTCCGAGGCGACAACTATGAAACTAGGAGTAAAGAGGTTTCAGAAATAGTTGCAAAAACGTTTGAAAATATTTTCAAAAAGTCATCTATTCCGATAGTCTCACACACCAGAGTTCTACAAATGCTCACCACAAACTTACTTACTTACTTAGTTGGTCGTAACAACCCGTGTCCGGGTTTCAACCGACCTCATCAGCTCTCGCCAGGCGCCTCTGCTTTGCGCGCGCCTTCTCCAATCGGATACACCAAGTGCGGTTAGGGCTTCCTCAGCCTGGTCCATCCATCGGAGGCATGGTCTCCCTCGTCGTCGTTGACCAGCGACCCTCGCCTCGAGCACCTTTTTCGCTGGAGCTTCGTTGTCCATACGATGGACATGACCCAGCCAGCGTAGTCGCTGCACAGTTATACGCCGAACTACGCTCGTGGTTCATTCGGATGCGATAGTCATCGCCGACTCGAACAGGACCGAAGATTTTACGAAGAACTTTTCTCTCGAACACCCCCAGAGCGGCTGCGTCAGTTTGCGAAACTACCCATGCCTCAGCGCCATAAAGCAGCACAGGTAGAACGAGCGTCTTGTAGAGTGTTAGCTTTGTCGATCGAGAGAGGGCTCTGGAACTTAGTTGCTTACTGAGCCCGTAGTAGCACCTATTAGCAATTATTGTTCTTCGCTTTATCTCCAGGCTGATTTCGTTTTTGGTATTAATGGCGGTGCCAAGGTAAACGAACTCCTTGACTACTTCAAAGTTATCGCTGCCGGATGAAACGTGGGAGTCTAAACGCCGAGCTCCCTTGTTTGTAGACAGCATATATGTAGAAAATGGTGCCATTACGATGCACACCGGCCTTTCGTACGATCCCCTCCATGATGATGTTAAAGAGATCGCAAGACAGTGGATCACCTTGCCTGAAACCTCTTTCGGTATTGAAGGTTTCGGAGAGGTCATTTCTTACCTTGACGGAGCTGCGTGTGTTGCTCAACGTCATTCTGCAAAGTCTAATCAACTTTGCAGGTATACCGAACTCAAACATTGTTGCGTATAGGCAATCCCTTCTCGGGCTATCGAACGCAGCTTTAAAATCGACAAAAAGATGGTGTGTGTCAATTTGATTTTCGTGGGTTTTCTCTAGGATTTGTCGTAGCGTGAAAATCTGGTCTATGGTGGACTTACCAGGTCGAAAGCCACACTGATAAGGTTCAATCAGTGTTTTTGTAATCGGCTTTAATCTTTCGCACAGTACGCTTGAGAGAACCTTATATGCGATGGAAATAAGACTGATACATCTATAACTTGAGCAGATTGTTGGGTCTCCTTTCTTAAGTATAGGACTCAGTACGCTGAGGTTCCAATCGTCGGGCATGCTTTCTTCTAGCCATATTTTGCTGATGAGCTGATGCATGCGCCTTATCAATTCATCGCCGCCGGTTTTAAACAATTCAGCTGACAGGCCGTCAGCACCCGCTGCTTTGTTGTTTTTGAGTCGTTGGATAGCAACTCGAACCTCATCATGGCTAGGTGGTGGTACTTCCACTCCGTCATTGTTGATTGGTAGCTCTGGACTGCGCTCTCCATGGGCGGCATTGGTGGAATCGTCGCCAGTAAGTAAATTGGAGAAGCGCCGTCTCCACAATCTCAGCACACAATGCGTATCCGTATTCAGATCTCCATTTTCGTCTCTACAAGTGGATGCTCCGGGCTTGAAACCTTGGGTTAGACGCTTAACCTGTTGATAGAATTTTCGTGCATCGTTCTTGCCCTGGTCTACCTCTAGTTCCTCACGTGCACGCTTTTCCTGCTCTCTTTTCTTGCGTCTGAAAAGGTGCCTCTCTTCCTTCCTCTTTTCGCGGTAGTTTTCTCGCACGGCTCGCGTTGCAGCTGACTGCAGCGTTTTTCTATATGCGGCGTTTTTTACTGCGGTCGCAATGCGTCACTCCTGATCATACCATTGGTTCCGAGGTTGCGGGCGCCGGAAACCAATGACTTCTTCAGTGGCAGCGCGCATGGAGTGGGATATATGCGCCCAAAGTCCGCCGGCGTCGTCGGGTCCAGAGGTTGGTTGGTTGAGCTTAACCGAGAGTTGAGCGGAGTAGGCTTCGGCAGTCCGTTGTAATTGCAGCTTAGCGACATCTAGCTTTCGTTGTATTCCTGTGCGTATGTTCTTCGCATTGCATAATCGCATGCGGATCTTGGCTGCAACAAGATAATGGTCGTAGTCAATGTTGACCCCCTGAAATGTACGCACATCTAGAACACTAGAGGCATGCCTTCCGTCGATTACAACATAATCAATTGGTTTCGCGTTTTTTTATCCGGGGACAGGCAGGTGGCCTTGTGGATGTCGAGGTGCTTAAATCTGGTGCTACTAACTAACATGTTTCGCGCCGCGGCGAAGTCGATCAGACTTAGACCGTTGTTCGTGGAGGTCTCATGAAGACTGAACTGACCGACAGTGGGGCCAAAGATGCCTTCCCTTCCGACTTGCGCATTAAAATCGCCGAGGACTATTTTCACGTCATGGACCGGAAGGTGGTCGTATACGTCCTCAAGACTAGCGTAGAAAGCGTCTTTGACGGCGTCGTCCTTTTCCTCCGTCGGGGCGTGCGCGCAAATAAGGCTGATGGAGAAAAATTTTGCCTTGATGCGGATCGTGGCCAATCTTTCGTTCACAGGTGTGAACCGGGAAACAAGGTGGCGTAGTTTCCGGCTAACAACGAATCCACATCCAAATTCGCGCCTATCCGCATGGCAGCTGTAGTAGATATCACAGTGTGCTTGTTTAGAGCAGCCTTGCCCTTTCCATCGCATTTCCTGGATGGCGGTGATATCAGCCTTTATTGTTTTGAGGGCTTCCGCCAGTTGGATAATGGCACCTTCCCTATAAAGGGTTCGGACATTCCAGGTGTATATCCGTAAACCATTGTCCGTTTTTCGTTTGCGGGGGTCGTCAACGTAATTGGGGTTCTTATCCGAGGCTGGTTTAGTTTTCATTGGGCAGTAGTAATGTGGCGGGACCCAAACCCTGCGCACATTCCATGTTTAAGGTCTATGGAGTGACCCGCCGCTCAAATTAGCCGTCAAACTGACGGATGCCAGTTTGCCGTTGCCCAGGGAACACCACGTGGAGGTTTGAGTCGACTTGAGACGATTTCGACATGGATAATGCTGGCCTCGCCAGGTTGAGGCGGTCAGACACGTTGCCATGTGAAGGTTCGCCCCCTGTTCCCTCACCACATACCATAAGAAATTTCTGACGCTTAAACAAATGTTTTTAAGGAACCAAATAGGTTGGCGCTCTAAAAGAGACGACTTTGTCTCTTCTGCCGCAGAATTATTTGACATCGCTGCTTGTAAATGCATTTCTTTTTTTTCGTGCAATTGTCCAAAGGAAAGGAAAGTTCGTATCATTGAACAATCATTTCTCTTGGATCAGAGAACCAGAAGAATTGGTCGCATTGGAAGTGTTGATCTACCTGAAACAAAAAAGATTACAAAGAGAAATTAACTTAAAGAAAACCTTTCAAAACGTAATCCAACATCAACACCATTTCATTCAGATCAACCAGACACTCACACAGACGACAACAATGTCGGTGCATTGCACATAGCTTCTTCCAAAAACGATGTTGATGCTGAATTTTCTCTTCCATCCTCTAAACACACTATCATTAGAACACACTGCTTTACCTGCCCAAAGATTCGGATTAAGTGACAGAGCAGCGGCCTTGATTGTTTCATCTACCTTTCTGGATGCCAAAAATGCAGGTTTGATAACAGAGGATCAGGCTAGCTTTGTAACTGACAAATACAAGATTAGTCGAGCTAAAAAAAACGTTGCAATTAAACTCGAAAACACCGAAAGTATTGACTCTGAATACGGGCTGTATTTTGACGGCCGCAAAGACAATACACTCACACAAGTCCGTGAAGGTGAAAAGTACTACCGCGTCACTGTCAAAGGAACACATTTCTCTTGTACCGGAACCTGGTTCTCATTACTTTGGCCACGTCACCTCTCCTTCCGGGTCAGCTGAGGATGAGATGCAAGCTATATGGCAACATTTACAAGACAATTCAGTAGATGTGGAACACTAAAAGTTGTCGGTGCTGATGGCACCAACACAAACACAGGTTGGAAAGGTGGAATCTTTCGGAAACTAGAAAAAAAAATAGGTATGCCGTTCAGAGAGTTGTTTGTCTTCTACATTTCAACGAACTTCCATTTCGTGCTTTTTTCGAACACATAGATCTTGTGTCTCAAAGAGTCCAAATACATTCTCTGGCGACATAGGTAAACTGCTCCCTGATTGTGAGAAGTTGCCTGTCGTCAAATTTGAAAGTTTTCCATCATGCCAATTACCTTCTGAGGTTATTAATCCGCCCCAATTTCGTACAGGCCAAGCTTACCTCTACAAAATATCAGAAGCTGTTATTTCCGGTCAATGCTCTTTAGACTTAGCGTCGATGCATCCAGGTGACATGTGCAAATCTCGCTGACTCACCTGTGCAAACAGAATTCTGAGATCATAAATTTCTACAGACAAACCAACAAAGGAAATATAGATTTTGGTCAAGTACATACTTACAGTTAACTCACCTTTGTGGTTCTCAATAAGATTCCACAGTTCAATCAAAGATGGCTCGCGCTATCTCAGTCGAGATACTTACTTGCTAAACTGCGCAAGGTTGTCGATTCGTCCATTCAACAGAATGCATTCTTTGCTCTCCAGAAAACATTCTCCTTACTATGATGACTGACGAACGGGTAGAAGTCAGAAAGTTGGCCCTTGACCGTCTTCTGGCAGCCAGAGAAGCAGAGACTAACACTGTAAGTGGATGGGTTACAAAGCTGAATTTCAAAGCTAATAATTATTACGATATGATTAACAGGAAGGCTATTACCTTGACTGTTAAACGAGTTCTTCATAAAAGGGTATAGCTCATAAAAGGGTTTTCGGGAGACACTGCAGAGATATGGAAATTTAGTGAATTCTCCCCTCACAACATGGCAATCGAGAGAACCGTCAGAGTGGTGACAGAGGCATCTTCTAAAATTATTGGCCTCCAGTCTCGTGATCATTTTATACACCTGTACTAAAAATGGGTGTGGCATTTACGCTCACTGTTCAGAAATAATTATAGTTCCTGAGATGTAAATTTTTCCGATAATAAATATATATTTTCCATAATTCAATACGAGTATAAATAAAAAATAATTTATAAGGAGCAATAACATTTCATTTAATATTTTCAATATTTTAACTATGATAAAAATAATTCAAAACAATACATTTTCTTCAACCATACAGTGATTGAAATTTAATGTTCTCATCTTTATTTCTTCATTCAAAACCACAAAAAAAGACACTACGCCCACTTTTCAGAAGACACGTGAGGATAAAAGCCTATTAATTTCGTTTATTTACAAACATTTGTTATACTTATTTGATAATTGTATAATTAAAATAAAAAAATAAAAAAAAATATATTTACTTAAAAATAAAAACAACAGCAAAATGCATGTTATTATGTAACATAAATGTCGGCATAACTTTTGCTACTGAAAATTCCCTACTTTCAGAGAATGTAAAAAATTTGTCCTTTTTCTCTCTACGCCTATATTTTGCAAGAATGTAGGGATTTTAACTATATGTACCAACACTGACACCAAGAAGTTAATTTGACCCCTCACTAACACATTCAAAATGTTTAAGAATGAGATAGTTGTATGTGAAAATTTTCTCATGCAAATCGTTAAATTAATCGAAGTACCTTTGCCATTTAAATTTTTTTTTTATGTTTTCGACGAAAAATTGTTTAAAATAACATTAAAAATTAATAAAAAACTATTTAAAACGTAAAAAGTTTGCAAAAGCATACAAAATGTGCGATGCAGATCGGTGAACCGTGGGTATGTAGATATTGAAAGTTTCTCTTTTGAAAAAAAAACAAAAACCGCGATTCAATATATCGCCACAAGGCACCACAAAGGCCGTGGTGCTAAGTCAACGAAAGGATATATCGCGGTATTCATAAGCATGGCGACTGGTGCGATGCATCTAGAGTTAGCAGGGGACTTGTCTTCTGAAACATTTGTTGGAGTCTTAAAACGGTTCATATTGCGCCGCGGCCATTGCCGTAAGTATTATTCGGAAAATGGTACAAATTTCGTGGGCTCTGAACGAGATCTACAAAATATGTACCAACAAATTTTAAGAGACGATAAACTTCGAAAATACCTTGCAAATTCTGGCATGGAATAGAATTTTAATCCACCAAACGCTCCACACATGGGTGGTTATTGGGAAATAGCTGTGAAAAGGGTTAAATTTCACCTCAAGCCGGCCTTAACCTCAACGCTATTAACCTATGAAGACTTTTACACTATTTTAGTAGAAGTAGAGGCTTGCGTAAGCTCGCGTCCGCTTTGGCCACTATCATCTGATGCTTTTGACTTGGAAACAATTACGCCTGGTAATTTTCTGATCGCTGAACCGCTCAAAGTCCTACCCGAACCTGAAGTGCTGGACTTCAAAGGAAGTGTCAATCAGAGATGGCAGCTAATATCTTAAATTCGTCGGCATTTTTGGCGACGATGTCATTTGGAGCACCTGGTTGCGCTGCAACGGCGATCGAATGGTTGCGACGGCGATCGAAAGTGCTGTCCTGGGGATGATGGAAAGGTTCGTGCCGTGCAGTTGAAGACAGCAGAAGGAACGCTCACACGCCCTATAGTAAAGATTGTGCCAATTCTCGCTGAAGCGCAAGAAACTTAGGTTGAGTTTGATTTGTTTCTTATTAAATTTCATGCATTTATTTATTATATCTAAATTTTTAGGAATTTGAAGTGATCATTTATTTTTGTAAATAAATTTAAATCGTTTAAGCTCATAAAGCTATTAGATTTCTCATATCGTTAAAATAACGTATGAACATATAGTATTTACATATTCTTGTGTATCAAATTTTTTAACTATTTTGATAGTTAAAGGCGGCCGGCATGTTGGCGCTGAACACGATGCAATATTAATCACCCTGTATAAATTTATCACTAATTTACTCTCTAAATGTATTCACTGTTATATTGAAGTATGTACAAGGTATTTGAGTTGTTTTAAGACACATTTAGAGTCAGTAATAAATGAACCAGCAAGCAAACTTTCGTTTTTCAATTACTCCGCTACTAACGCGAACAAAGCCAGATGGGTATGCTCCTTCAAAGCCTTATGGCAATGGGCAAAATATTGTAAAATAAGAATTTATATGTATATCTTCATAAGAAAATAATTTGTGTATTATGTATTAAATTTGTGATAATTTGAGTGGAAATATAATAAAAACAATATAAAAAAACTATAAAATATGAAAGATATTTTAAATTTGCAAGAAAACCTGTAACATTCAAACTTAAAATCAACTGCGAAATGTGAGCATAAAGAAACTCGAGATGAACAGTTGATTTTGACAACTAGCCTGCATTTTCTCTGCCTTCTACTTTATTCTTCTCCGAGGCTGCCCTACCTTATAATTCTGCCATGCTTTGTAGTAAGTTCTCAATAGTTCGTAAAGCTTTATTTGGTGTTACTCTGAAAATAACTCTATTTTGACTTCATTGGCTGTAAAATTTTCATTCACGTGAAATATTATATTTTTTGAAATTTGTACACTCCGTGCACACGCATACTGTTTATTTGAACTAGTTCCGTATGTTTTGCTGCATTCATTGTTAGCGTAAGTTTACGCAATACATCTCACGCGTTATTGGAAATGTAGCTTATCGTATGTGGCGAACATGCCCACATAGTTGCCGGATTGGCCCACGTGGCCCTTCATACAAATTTTTGTCTATCTTACTTTTGTCTTTGCGCTAAGCCAAAAACAAAGAACACCTGCACAAAACCACAACACAAAACACACTGGATCACTGTTCAGCACATTTTCTCACGCACTATAAAAAAAAAAATTTATTAAAAAACAATATTAAAAACACATACTCGACGATGTCGATGCTTAAGCTGATTGTCTCATTACTTGTGAATCGAATGATTTTGAATTTTTTGTTATTGTAAATTGTAAAAAACTTTGTAAAAAGAAGTTTTGTTGTTGTTATTTTTCGCAGTGCACTAGCAAATAAAATTGTGTTCTTTGTGGTGATATTTTGTCTTATATTTTTGAAATGATTCTGAATATATATTTGTGGAAATCCCAATAACACGCCTAAGCTAACACGTCAAACATCTATACTGAAATACTTTACAAAAAACTACTTTTATGAATTTTGTCAAAACACTAAATGCCATAAAATTTGCGAACTAATAAAGCGAAAATATTGGCCATTTCATTAATTGTTCTGTGTTTAATTTGAAAAAAAGCACCCTTTACCTCTAAAAAAAGCACTTTTTATAAAACTGGATACACACTAGGGTGGGTCGATTCCGTACTTTTTTCGATTCGAGATTTCTAATAGTACGGAAAAGTTGCCTTAGTACTTCCTGATTCCAATGCAATTTATCGTTTTGAGATCGGACTGCATCTTCAACCCCAACTCCGACCTTGAAATTTCCCAAAAATAGTGAAATTGCCTACCTAGCGCCTGAAATACGCGTCTCATGGCAAAATGTAAAAAAAAAGTTGTTTGTCGCGTCATTAGCTTCCGAAATGGTATGGACGATCACGGTCGTAGGACGAACCGTTCCCGAGATACGAGTGAAAAGGCGGCACGCCGCAGCGCAAAGTTTAAACCGGCTTGCGGCCACACTTCTCCCTGAATGCGTATTCAAAGCGTATTCGAATCTGCGCCATACGATACGTTCGGAAAGGTCTCCACACAAATATTCTTTCATCGAGTTCCTTCACTCTTGTCGTTGATTTCGCCGAGTGCTATCACTTACATTCTCTCAACAGAACACAAAACTCAACATGTCTGTATCTAAATTTAAATTTAGACTGAAATGTCCTGTGTTTGGCATATATCCGTACGATCTCACTGAGTCCCAGCTACCCAGTTACCAGGATGTTCTTTTGTTTTATCAGTTTGAAAGATTTCGTATAGGGCGACTCCGAGGCGACAACTATGAAACTAGGAGTAAAGAGGTTTCAGAAATAGTTGCAAAAACGTTTGAAAATATTTTCAAAAAGTCATCTATTCCGATAGTCTCACACACCAGAGTTCTACAAATGCTCACCACAAACTTACTTACTTACTTAGTTGGTCGTAACAACCCGTGTCCGGGTTTCAACCGACCTCATCAGCTCTCGCCAGGCGCCTCTGCTTTGCGCGCGCCTTCTCCAATCGGATACACCAAGTGCGGTTAGGGCTTCCTCAGCCTGGTCCATCCATCGGAGGCATGGTCTCCCTCGTCGTCGTTGACCAGCGACCCTCGCCTCGAGCACCTTTTTCGCTGGAGCTTCGTTGTCCATACGATGGACATGACCCAGCCAGCGTAGTCGCTGCACAGTTATACGCCGAACTACGCTCGTGGTTCATTCGGATGCGATAGTCATCGCCGACTCGAACAGGACCGAAGATTTTACGAAGAACTTTTCTCTCGAACACCCCCAGAGCGGCTGCGTCAGTTTGCGAAACTACCCATGCCTCAGCGCCATAAAGCAGCACAGGTAGAACGAGCGTCTTGTAGAGTGTTAGCTTTGTCGATCGAGAGAGGGCTCTGGAACTTAGTTGCTTACTGAGCCCGTAGTAGCACCTATTAGCAATTATTGTTCTTCGCTTTATCTCCAGGCTGATTTCGTTTTTGGTATTAATGGCGGTGCCAAGGTAAACGAACTCCTTGACTACTTCAAAGTTATCGCTGCCGGATGAAACGTGGGAGTCTAAACGCCGAGCTCCCTTGTTTGTAGACAGCATATATGTAGAAAATGGTGCCATTACGATGCACACCGGCCTTTCGTACGATCCCCTCCATGATGATGTTAAAGAGATCGCAAGACAGTGGATCACCTTGCCTGAAACCTCTTTTGGTATTGAAGGTTTCGGAGAGGTCATTTCTTACCTTGACGGAGCTGCGTGTGTTGCTCAACGTCATTCTGCAAAGTCTAATCAACTTTGCAGGTATACCGAACTCAAACATTGTTGCGTATAGGCAATCCCTTCTCGGGCTATCGAACGCAGCTTTAAAATCGACAAAAAGATGGTGTGTGTCAATTTGATTTTCGTGGGTTTTCTCTAGGATTTGTCGTAGCGTGAAAATCTGGTCTATGGTGGACTTACCAGGTCGAAAGCCACACTGATAAGGTTCAATCAGTGTTTTTGTAATCGGCTTTAATCTTTCGCACAGTACGCTTGAGAGAACCTTATATGCGATGGAAATAAGACTGATACATCTATAACTTGAGCAGATTGTTGGGTCTCCTTTCTTAAGTATAGGACTCAGTACGCTGAGGTTCCAATCGTCGGGCATGCTTTCTTCTAGCCATATTTTGCTGATGAGCTGATGCATGCGCCTTATCAATTCATCGCCGCCGGTTTTAAACAATTCAGCTGACAGGCCGTCAGCACCCGCTGCTTTGTTGTTTTTGAGTCGTTGGATAGCAACTCGAACCTCATCATGGCTAGGTGGTGGTACTTCCACTCCGTCATTGTTGATTGGTAGCTCTGGACTGCGCTCTCCATGGGCGGCATTGGTGGAATCGTCGCCAGTAAGTAAATTGGAGAAGCGCCGTCTCCACAATCTCAGCACACAATGCGTATCCGTATTCAGATCTCCATTTTCGTCTCTACAAGTGGATGCTCCGGGCTTGAAACCTTGGGTTAGACGCTTAACCTGTTGATAGAATTTTCGTGCATCGTTCTTGCCCTGGTCTACCTCTAGTTCCTCACGTGCACGCTTTTCCTGCTCTTTTTTCTTGCGTCTGAAAAGGTGCCTCTCTTCCTTCCTCTTTTCGCGGTAGTTTTCTCGCACGGCTCGCGTTGCAGCTGACTGCAGCGTTTTTCTATATGCGGCGTTTTTTACTGCGGTCGCAATGCGTCACTCCTGATCATACCATTGGTTCCGAGGTTGCGGGCGCCGAAAACCAATGACTTCTTCAGTGGCAGCGCGCATGGAGTGGGATATATGCGCCCAAAGTCCGCCGGCGTCGTCAGGTCCAGAGGTTGGTTGGTTGAGCTTAACCGAGAGTTGAGCGGAGTAGGCTTCGGCAGTCCGTTGTAATTGCAGCTTAGCGACATCTAGCTTTCGTTGTATTCCTGTGCGTATGTTCTTCGCATTGCATAATCGCATGCGGATCTTGGCTGCAACAAGATAATGGTCGTAGTCAATGTTGACCCCCTGAAATGTACGCACATCTAGAACACTAGAGGCATGCCTTCCGTCGATTACAACATAATCAATTGGTTTCGCGTTTTTTATCCGGGGACAGGCAGGTGGCCTTGTGGATGTCGAGGTGCTTAAATCTGGTGCTACTAACTAACATGTTTCGCGCCGCGGCGAAGTCGATCAGACTTAGACCGTTGTTCGTGGAGGTCTCATGAAGACTGAACTGACCGACAGTGGGGCCAAAGATGCCTTCCCTTCCGACTTGCGCATTAAAATCGCCGAGGACTATTTTCACGTCATGGACCGGAAGGTGGTCGTATACGTCCTCAAGACTAGCGTAGAAAGCGTCTTTGACGGCGTCGTCCTTTTCCTCCGTCGGGGCGTGCGCGCAAATAAGGCTGATGGAGAAAAATTTTGCCTTGATGCGGATCGTGGCCAATCTTTCGTTCACAGGTGTGAACCGGGAAACAAGGTGGCGTAGTTTCCGGCTAACAACGAATCCACATCCAAATTCGCGCCTATCCGCATGGCAGCTGTAGTAGATATCACACTGTGCTTGTTTAGAGCAGCCTTGCCCTTTCCATCGCATTTCCTGGATGGCGGTGATATCAGCCTTTATTGTTTTGAGGGCTTCCGCCAGTTGGATAATGGCACCTTCCCTATAAAGGGTTCGGACATTCCAGGTGTATATCCGTAAACCATTGTCCGTTTTTCGTTTGCGGGGGTCGTCAACGTAATTGGGGTTCTTATCCGAGGCTGGTTTAGTTTTCATTGGGCAGTAGTAATGTGGCGGGACCCAAACCCTGCGCACATTCCATGTTTAAGGTCTATGGAGTGACCCGCCGCTCAAATTAGCCGTCAAACTGACGGATGCCAGTTTGCCGTTGCCCAGGGAACACCACGTGGAGGTTTGAGTCGACTTGAGACGATTTCGACATGGATAATGCTGGCCTCGCCAGGTTGAGGCGGTCAGACACGTTGCCATGTGAAGGTTCGCCCCCTGTTCCCTCACCACATACCATAAGAAATTTCTGACGCTTAAACAAATGTTTTTAAGGAACCAAATAGGTTGGCGCTCTAAAAGAGACGACTTTGTCTCTTCTGCCGCAGAATTATTTGACATCGCTGCTTGTAAATGCATTTCTTTTTTTTCGTGCAATTGTCCAAAGGAAAGGAAAGTTCGTATCATTGAACAATCATTTCTCTTGGATCAGAGAACCAGAAGAATTGGTCGCATTGGAAGTGTTGATCTACCTGAAACAAAAAAGATTACAAAGAGAAATTAACTTAAAGAAAACCTTTCAAAACGTAATCCAACATCAACACCATTTCATTCAGATCAACCAGACACTCACACAGACGACAACAATGTCGGTGCATTGCACATAGCTTCTTCCAAAAACGATGTTGATGCTGAATTTTCTCTTCCATCCTCTAAACACACTATCATTAGAACACATTGCTTTACCTGCCCAAAGATTCGGATTAAGTGACAGAGCAGCGGCCTTGATTGTTTCATCTACCTTTCTGGATGCCAAAAATGCAGGTTTGATAACAGAGGATCAGGCTAGCTTTGTAACTGACAAATACAAGATTAGTCGAGCTAAAAAAAACGTTGCAATTAAACTCGAAAACACCGAAAGTATTGACTCTGAATACGGGCTGTATTTTGACGGCCGCAAAGACAATACACTCACACAAGTCCGTGAAGGTGAAAAGTACTACCGCGTCACTGTCAAAGGAACACATTTCTCTTGTACCGGAACCTGGTTCTCATTACTTTGGCCACGTCACCTCTCCTTCCGGGTCAGCTGAGGATGAGATGCAAGCTATATGGCAACATTTACAAGACAATTCAGTAGATGTGGAACACTAAAAGTTGTCGGTGCTGATGGCACCAACACAAACACAGGTTGGAAAGGTGGAATCTTTCGGAAACTAGAAAAAAAAATAGGTATGCCGTTCAGAGAGTTGTTTGTCTTCTACATTTCAACGAACTTCCATTTCGTGCTTTTTTCGAACACATAGATCTTGTGTCTCAAAGAGTCCAAATACATTCTCTGGCGACATAGGTAAACTGCTCCCTGATTGTGAGAAGTTGCCTGTCGTCAAATTTGAAAGTTTTCCATCATGCCAATTACCTTCTGAGGTTATTAATCCGCCCCAATTTCGTACAGGCCAAGCTTACCTCTACAAAATATCAGAAGCTGTTATTTCCGGTCAATGCTCTTTAGACTTAGCGTCGATGCATCCAGGTGACATGTGCAAATCTCGCTGACTCACCTGTGCAAACAGAATTCTGAGATCATAAATTTCTACAGACAAACCAACAAAGGAAATATAGATTTTGGTCAAGTACATACTTACAGTTAACTCACCTTTGTGGTTCTCAATAAGATTCCACAGTTCAATCAAAGATGGCTCGCGCTATCTCAGTCGAGATACTTACTTGCTAAACTGCGCAAGGTTGTCGATTCGTCCATTCAACAGAATGCATTCTTTGCTCTCCAGAAAACATTCTCCTTACTATGATGACTGACGAACGGGTAGAAGTCAGAAAGTTGGCCCTTGACCGTCTTCTGGCAGCCAGAGAAGCAGAGACTAACACTGTAAGTGGATGGGTTACAAAGCTGAATTTCAAAGCTAATAATTATTACGATATGATTAACAGGAAGGCTATTACCTTGACTGTTAAACGAGTTCTTCATAAAAGGGTATAGCTCATAAAAGGGTTTTCGGGAGACACTACAGAGATATGGAAATTTAGTGAATTCTCCCCTCACAACATGGCAATCGAGAGAACCGTCAGAGTGGTGACAGAGGCATCTTCTAAAATTATTGGCCTCCAGTCTCGTGATCATTTTATACACCTGTACTAAAAATGGGTGTGGCATTTACGCTCACTGTTCAGAAATAATTATAGTTCCTGAGATGTAAATTTTTCCGATAATAAATATATATTTTCCATAATTCAATACGAGTATAAATAAAAAATAATTTATAAGGAGCAATAACATTTCATTTAATATTTTCAATATTTTAACTATGATAAAAATAATTCAAAACAATACATTTTCTTCAACCATACAGTGATTGAAATTTAATGTTCTCATCTTTATTTCTTCATTCAAAACCACAAAAAAAGACACTACGCCCACTTTTCAGAAGACACGTGAGGATAAAAGCCTATTAATTTCGTTTATTTACAAACATTTGTTATACTTATTTGATAATTGTATAATTAAAATAAAAAAATAAAAAAAAATATATTTACTTAAAAATAAAAACAACAGCAAAATGCATGTTATTATGTAACATAAATGTCGGCATAACTTTTGCTACTGAAAATTCCCTACTTTCAGAGAATGTAAAAAATTTGTCCTTTTTCTCTCTACGCCTATATTTTGCAAGAATGTAGGGATTTTAACTATATGTACCAACACTGACACCAAGAAGTTAATTTGACCCCTCACTAACACATTCAAAATGTTTAAGAATGAGATAGTTGTATGTGAAAATTTTCTCATGCAAATCGTTAAATTAATCGAAGTACCTTTGCCATTTAAATTTTTTTTTTATGTTTTCGACGAAAAATTGTTTAAAATAACATTAAAAATTAATAAAAAACTATTTAAAACGTAAAAAGTTTGCAAAAGCATACAAAATGTGCGATGCAGATCGGTGAACCGTGGGTATGTAGATATTGAAAGTTTCTCTTTTGAAAAAAAAACAAAAACCGCGATTCAATATAAAAATATTGTTTTTACAGGAGTCAGAGACTTCTGCTCTGTGATAAGTTTTCTTCCTCGATAATATTTTGTTTCCACTCCTAGGGTGCCACGATTACATATTGATGATAAGTTTACTTTCTCAATAGTGTAATCAAATTTGTTTGCAAGGAGTCAGAATCTTCTCCTCGATCCAAGGTGACATATTATCGGTGGTAAGTTTTCTTCATCGATAATATTTAGTTTCCGCGACTATATATTGGCAATAACTTTCTTCTCAGAGATAGCTAAGAAACTCTCCCCACGTTACAACGTTAGTACAAGGTTAAGCAAGGTTAGTGCAAGGTTACGCAAGGTCATCCTAATCTAAAAACCACGCCCGATTCTATCATACGCAATATTCGCAAGTTTGATAGTTCTCACCCCAACCCGGATAGCCAAGAGCACCACGCCCCAGCCGCAAGCAATCGTCGTCGCCACATCGAGTGACACTTTTGTTTTATATCAGGACCCCCAGGAACCCTAAGGACATCATTCGCCACAAGGAAGTCAAAGTCATCGTTGTGGGTCATAACTGTGTATAGATCCAGAGTTAGAGTTGTAAATAAGCCACTAGGACTAAGCTGAATTTTGTATAGAGTATGTTAGAATTGAACTAGAGTAAGTATGTAAAGGGTCCACCAAATAACTTTTTTTTTTTTGAAAATGCAAAAAAAAACTACTGAATATTTTCTCAAATTTCTTTTTTTATTTGAATGTAAAATCCTTCCCGTTAATAATGGAAAATAATTTCATTGAAATGGCTGCCTCGGCTGGCCATGCAGTAGCCGACACGATTGGTCCAATTTTTAAGCACATTATCGATTGTGTGCAGCTGCAATTCACCAATGGCTTCACGAATATTGTCCTTTAAAGCGTCAATTGTATCTGGCTTGTCGGCGTAACACTTATCTTTGAGGGCACCCCACAAATAATAGTCCAACGGTGTCAAATCGCAGCTCCGAGGTGGCCAAACGACATCAGCTCTGCGGCTGATAATGCGATCTTCAAAAACAGGGCGCAAAACATCGAGTATAGCTTCTGCTGTGTGGCACGTAGCGCCGTCCTGTTGAAACCAAATGTTTTCAATTTTTGTGAACAAAAATTCGTTCAACATGGCCCGATAACGATGGCCATTCACTGTAACGGCCACTTCTTGCTCATTTTCGAAGAAAACTGGCCTAATTATACCTCTGGACCAAAATCCGCACCAAACAGTGACTCGTTTTGGGTGCATCGGCTTTTTAATGTATGCGTGCGGGTTTTCTGTGCGCCAAATACGATAATTTTGCTTGTTTACATACCCGCCGAGATCAAAATGAGCTTCATCTGAAAAGATGATTTTTTTGGCAAAATCGGCACCTTCTGAAAGTCGATCGCAGGCCCACTCAGCGAAGCGAAAACGCATTGGATGGTCAGTTGGCTTCAACTCCTAAACCAATTGGACTTTGTATGGCGTCATACCAAGGTCTTTATGCAAAATTCGTCTCAATGATGTCTCCGAAATGTTCAATTGTTCAGAACGGCGGTGAATTGATGTTTATGCCGCTTCACCCACACTTTCTGCCACAGCAACAATATTCTCGGGTGTACGTACTGTTTTTGGCTTTTCACGCTTTGGTTTATCGATGAGGATGACAGTTTCTTTCACTTTTTCCACAAGATAACGAACATACGGAGCTGACGGTGCTTCTGTTCTTCCAAAATCCGTACGCAATTTTCGCACACATTCTGCAACATTACCATGATTTTCAAAGAAATGTCGCAATATTTCCCAGCGTTGTTCAAGCGTATACACAACCATATTCGTTCAGCGTAAGGATAAAACTAATTATCTGTCAAATCAAACATGTGCTAAGTGTTACCATTCTCGCAATAAGCACTAGTTGAAAAAAAAAACGTTAGATGGCGGACCATTTATTTTAATAGTGAAAATAGAATTTTTACGGAAAGGACATGTCGTGATAAGCATTTGGTGTCCAAGCGCATCAATCCACTATTTGTGATGGCTAAGAAGCCTCGCTTTATTTTTAGTCGGCTGAAGAGCCGAGTTGAGAAAATAATAGAAACCGAGAGCAGGTGAGCTTAAGAATAGTTTTCATTAATATCTGATTTTGTTTACAAAATTGTATGGCTTATTAACACAATTTGCCAGTGTGTAGCGGAACGGAAAAAGAGGAGACACGACCGAAAATAAAAATCAAACAAAATATTTAAATTTGGTTGCGTCTGGCAATGCTGAACGGTGAGGCCGGCTATTGAAGCAGCAGCCCTGACTTTCATATTTTGAGGGCGCACGGTGAATGCGCCCCTGTGTACCTTTTACAGAAAAGTAGTCAGGGCGCCTGCTTCCCTCAGCTGACGCCACCGCCCCTGGTCAGGTGACCCGCGGACACGTGATTGGCCACGACTGCACGTGCTGGTTTGCCTGTGCGCCAGCAGTTCGGTGAGATGTGGGGGGGTTCGTGGTGGCCAACCACGCGTGCCTTCCTCGCACAAATGTTTCACGTGCTTAAAAAAAATTATTAAGTCGAAATTCAAACCCAAACGCAAAAAAAAACACAATTTTTTTTTTACCGGAGCTGAAACGAGATAATAAAAAATTTAAATTAAGAAAGAAAGAAAAGGTTGTGAGCACCTGGCTCATTCATCCAACAATCAACTCGCGAGTCCAGGTGGTCGGACTCTGCCCTCACTCTGCCCACCCGTCGTGGAGGATTTGGGACCAAACAAATTGTTCCTCCCCTAAAGCAAACATTCTCCCTACCAAATAAAAATAACTTACTGGTTCATGTTAGAGATTTAATACATTTGAATTCGATTTAATACCTATGACAACGGAATTCAAATTAAAGATAAGGATACTGATTCAAGACATATTTTCAAGTACATACGCCAATAATACCTGCATGTTATTTACTCTAGTTTAGTCTTAGTAGTAATCTTAGTTATTATTATATTTTTTATTCTAAGTTATTATTCCTGTTTTAAATAAAACTTTTTAATTTTTATTTATAGTTTAAATACATATATATGTATTTTTTTTATTTTATTTAGAAAAAAAGATTTAATTTTTATTTAATTTCCAAGATAAAAAAATTTTTATTTAAATTGATTTTTAATTATATAAAAATGTTTATTTTTATTAATTTTCATTTATTATCCAATTTTGATTTTTTTTTAATTTTTTTTTGATTCTTATTATTATCCTTGTCTTAAATAAAAATTTTTCATTTATATAAATAACCTTTTATTTTTATTTGCTTATTTTAATTTATTGTTATTGTCAAGTAAGGATTTTATTTTAATTAAAAGTGATTTTTTTATTTTTGTTGTTTTTTTTAGAATTTATTTTATTATTGTGTTATTCGTTTTCATTAAAAAAAATTTATACATAACTTTATTTTAAATTTTATATAAACAAAAATAATAAAATTTTAAATTTTTTTTAATTCAGAAATAAAATGTTATAATTTTTTTTGTTTATTTTTAATTTATATTTTTGGTTTCATTATATATTTATATTTTAATAAAATTTTATTTTTATATTCACTTAATTTGAAATTCTATTCTTAGTAAAAAAAATTTTATTTTTAAGTTTTCAATTAGGATAGCCTAGAGTAGTTGGATCTTAGTAAAGTTTTCAATTTGGTTTAAGCATAGTTTTTAAGGAAGTGCAAATTTAAATTTTTCATCTCTTTTTTATTCCTTTCCAGCTAATTTAACATTAAACTTCAATTTAGAACTTAGGTACGCTTGCACGTAAAGTTTAGCATAAATTTTAAGTAAGCTAAATTCTAGTACGGACATTAAATTCTTATCTAGATTTAAAGTAAGTTTTAAGTCACACTCAACTATTTAACTGTGATTGAGGTCATCAAAAGAGATTAAAAGAAAAAAAAAGCTGATGCCCGGTCTGCTGACTACCGTATTGGTGTTGGCTGCTGATAGCTTTTATTTACCGCTGGATTAACGGTGCCCTTGGAGCTGCGCTGCTGCTGATACTGGTAGGGGCTCTTTGGCGCTCTTATGATGTTGCTGATGTTGTTGCGCTAGGTGTGCCACGGATGCTGTAGCTGCAGCTGTAGCTCTTAGGTGCACTTGGGCGTTCTAATGCTGTTGCTGATGTTGTTGCTCTAGGTGTGCCACGGATGCTGTGTTGGGCCCGGAGGCTTTAGCCGCTGCTGAAGCAAGTGGCTGTTGCTGAGCTTGTGCTGCGATAATGTCAGGTCCGGTGAGTGCACGCTTGTTGCTGTGCCCTACAACGCTGATGCTGGGATGCCGCTGCCTGCTGGTTAATGTCAGGTCCGATAATGTCAGGTCCGGTGAGTGCACGCTTGTTGCTGTGCCTTACAACGCTGATGCTGGGATGCCGCTGCCTGCTGGTTGCTGTGTCTTGCTTGCAGCGCCAGTGGCTAAGTGCTGTGCATAAGATGAGCCATTATTCTTTCATCTGCACACAAACTCAACTTACCTCGTATTTACCTCAGCGTACATATGCTGATGATGCAGAAATTATTGCTGCTGCTGGTTGCTGTGTCTTCCCCCACTGGTATCCAAGATGAAAAGACAATTTTTATGGCGGAAGTTGGCCATTTGCCTATAACTGCCAATTTTCAGTGGCATTACAACAAATGCTAACTGGGGGTGTTCAATAAGGTGCACTTATTTTATTTTTTTTTTTTTTGGGCTGAGTGCCAAGTTCACAGTGTCTGACAACCTGCTAAATTCACCAGGTTTCACACCCTATGTGACCCTGTCAATCCTTGCAACGTTCTACTAGAACTATTCACCACTGACGCACTCGACGTGCGACAGCCGCCAAGGAGCTGTGACAGCGGTCCGTCGGAAAACAAACTGTCAGATTTGAATGAAGGGAAATATGGGAAATAAATTCAAAAGAGAGAAAAAAAATGTCAGAATTAAATTAAAAGGAAATGTCAGATTTTAATAAAAGCAAACTGTCAGATTTGAATTAAATAAATCTGTTTAATTTACAAAAAAAAAATGTCGAGTGAATAAATGAAAAATGGCAGGTTCGAATAAAAAAAAAATGGATTATGGAAAAAATTGAGGATTAAAGTGACGGGATTGTCAGAATTAAATGAAGTGAAAATGGTCAGAGTTAAACAAAATTAAAATTTCAGAATTTAAATGATAGTAAACTGTCAGATTTGAAAAACAAGAAAGTTCAGAATTAAATGAAGACATGTCAGAATTAAATAAAAGATAAAACGTCAGATTTAAATTAAATACATATGTCAGATTTGAATAAACGAAGAAACGTCAAATTAAGATGTAAGAGAAACGTCAAATTTAAATGAAAGGAAACTGTCAGAATTGAATAAATGGTATACCGTCCGTTTTGAAATACAAGAACTGTCAGATGTCATATTCAGCAAGTAGGTCAGCTGTCAAAGACAAAGTGGTAACGGTCAAAGTACAAAGTGTTAGCTGACAAAGTGTCCGCTGTCAAATTAAAACAATCAACTGTCACAGTCATCTGTCACACCTCGAACGCGTCAGCCGTGGTATGAGCAGTACGTCACTCATGTTTGCATACGACACTGCCATGGCGAATTCTGGTCTCAATGTTCGAATGTGGATTCAACTTCCCAGTCAAATCAAAGCCACCTTCAAACATGGAAGCAAGAATTCACCACTTTGTGTGTCGTAGCAAGTATTATTCTTATATTATATATATCCCTATTTCCCTATGCTTCTTCTTAAATTCCAATTTTTAAAAATATAAGTTTTAAAATTAATAATTGACCAATAACTTTCAGTTAGTCATCATTCTTCCGAATTACATTCATATTCTTTACCAATATTAGTTGGTTCGCTTAATTGTGGCCTTGACTTCAAAGTGTTAGCGCCACTAGTTCAAGTCATAGCATGCTGTTGTTGTTGTGTTTTTTGTGCAATGTACTTGTAACACAACAGTCGCTGTAGCGCTCATGTGTGTGCGGTATTTAGCGGCACAAGCGTAAAGGGTGCAACGAAATGAATTTGAGTTCAACGCTTTGTTTACGTTAACTTTTTTAGGGCTTTTTACTTTAGAATTTTTGTCAATATAGTCTGTTGATATCTTTTTGTAATTTTAATTGTTGTCATGTGTTAGATAAATATACCTACTAGTGATGGTCTTTGGGTGGTCGGTTTGTGTTGCTACGTGTGTAGCAACTTGGGTTTGCAGTATCGACAGTTAAATCCGCTCCTACAGTCATTTACTCCAAGAGAGACTGCTAGACAGTTAAAGCAGTATCCAGCTTTCTTTACTGTGGCCAGGCGGTCACTAACTTTCATGGAAATGAAGCGTGGGCACTCCCGAATATCGAGTAAATTTACAAAATCCCACAATTGTTCACCGACAGGTAACACAAATTGTTTCTCGAGATGGTAATACCAAATGAGAATAAATGTTTAGCTCAAGTGTATGTATGTATGTATGTTTATGCGTATAAGCAAAGAGTGGGTGGGAAAGTAAACAAGAACTTGACAAACAATTAAATCAGCTGTACAATATTAAGTGCAAGCTTGCAAAATAAAAATAAAATGTTATTGTTTATAGGTGAATTACAACAGCTAGTTTTAAGTGTTTTTCTAGTGAAGTTTATGTAATATTTGTGCACTTATTTATTTTTAAATGTTTCAAAATATTTGCCGGTTTTTTTTTTGCAGCGAAAGTTTGTATTTTCTATGGCATTTGGGTGTGTTTTTCAACTTTTTTGTGTCCAAATATTTATTGTTAATTATAATTTAAAATAAAAAAGCATTGAATAAATGAATTTATGTGACTCGTTGTTTTTTGTGTAGGTTTTTGTGTGGATTTTTGAGTGTTTTTTTTCCTTCTTGCTTTCAAACTTTTAGCAGAGTTCTTCAGGTCTTGTTCTTCAGTGTTAATTGTTGAAAAATCCAAACAATTTCTCCTTCGCCAATATGGGAGGTTCCTTTGTCGGCTCGAGTGGACCAAAATGTTCGGGCGCGTAACGATCGGGGTTGTGGCGGAGAAAAGAACAAATGAAATAGTCTGTTACTTTGAGTTAAGAAATGTATAATTTTTAATGTTACAATTTACGCGGAACGATCGGGGTTGTGGCGGAGAAAAGAACAAATGAAATAGTCTGTTACTTTGAGTTAAGAAATGTATAATTTTTAATGTTACAATTTAGTATTATAATTTTACACATCAACTTAATGTTTAAGTGCTACAAAGTTTGTTAACAATGCATTTTGTATAAACTATAACTATTGTATGTTTTTGTAACTTTAACTTTTAGAATATGCCTTCTGTTAATCGGATTTGCGTTAAGAGTGTTGCTGATGGTAACTGCTGTTATGTGATATTGATGTACGTTGAACCCTGTGTTGTTTTCCTTAAGTTGATATCGTCTTCTGTGATTTGATATTCTTCTCTGTGAATTGATGTTGTTTTCTATGTTTGGGTGGGTGGGTTAAAACCGCGAAGTTCTTCCTTCTGTGTTCTACAACGAATGACACGACGCAGGCGCAACGTTGATATTACCGAACGAAAACGTCAGGTGTTCGTGCCACTTGCAGCGAGTAAGGTGAGCAGATGTGTTTAGTGGACACAGGGTTTATGTTTGACGTAAATAATGATCGATAAAATGTAATATTAACTACAAAATGTCATTCCATACTTAAACAAAGTCGACGTATTTTAATTGGGTCAGTGAAAAACTGCAATGATCATACTATCAAGTGCTCTCAAATTAGTACAGAAATTCCATTTTTGGGTAAAAGTTTCACTTCTACCGTGCGTGGCGGCCACACACATCTTTTTATCAATTGTTTGATATAAGGCCTGATAGAAGAAAGTTGAATTCTCATTTTTGTAGTTACATAGGTTAAGAAACCTGTTTCGAACAAGTGTGTTGTTGGGGACGGGCGGAAAAAATGTAGAGTCTTTGTGTAAAGAAATAAATATTCATCATTGATCCTGCACTAAAAACCATTCAGAAGCATTGTGCTGAACAGTGACGCCATACTGGTGACTTATGACATTTCTTAAAATTATTCAAAAATCTCGTTTAACATACTTTCAGGCTTTTGCAAGTTGCGTACAAAAGGATTTTGAATCCATGAACTTTAATTTATATATTCTGTCCTTTGGGAAAATACGTCCCAAAGCATGCCCGCACAGCATTGAGATATTGGACTAATTCTTCAAACATAAATATTGAAACATTTTTTAATTCGTTAACGAACTCACTGAGTGATGAAAAGCTTTCTGTTTCTCTCTTGCCAGCACGAATAATCCAAAAATCTAATTTTCTTTTGAAAGCGGTAATTTTGTTACTAGCGTTAAACACTGCTGTCTGTATTGGGGTAAGTAGGATAATAATCAGCAGGACGATAACAGCCAAAAGTATTTATGAACCGAATACAACGGATCTTTACCCGATCCGACTCGCGATTTGGAATACTCATATTTATTGAGCCGCTGCATTGCAGCTTCGTAAAATTAAGTGTGAATCGGGTTGCGCGCACTAAGGATTGAGTAGGTTTTTGTACTTGTTTTCTAAGAGTCACAAAAAAGCTAACCGTTGCTGATCACTGGTCGCCCGCATTCGACGTTGAACACGATTAAGCAACAACAAGTGTGTATGCTTGTGCGTTAACGCAATTATTTTTGCATGTGAATTTTGTTATTGAAATTGAAACTTAATTTTGTTTATCCAAAGTGTGAGAGCTGAAAGTTTGCCGTGTATGTAACCCTGAGTATATTATCCTTTTCCACCGTCAAGTGACATATTTTTTGTTTGGCAGCTGTCATATTTTTAAAATTTTGACAGCTGACAGATTTCCAAGTCTAACAGTCATTATAATTTACTTTTGACAACTGACAGATTTTCTAGTCTGACAGCTGACACATGAACCTGACAGCTGACACACTTTTTAGGTCTGACAGCTGGCACATACTTGAATCTGACATACTTTTTAAGTCTGACGGCTGACACATTTTTGAATCTGAGAGTTGTCATTGATTTTTAAATTATTATGAAATTGTTATGACAAATTTTCTATTGGTTCTTTTTTTCGATCATGTCTCATGGTAGCGACATCTAGTTCCGCCGAAAGGCACAACACACACACCGCACACCGACGTGGCAACTTGTAGAAGGATTCCCAAAAAGTTAACGATAATAATAGTTGTCGTTATCGGTCATTGTGCATGCACAGTTTCATAGTAAATGACAGTTTTCGCTAGTTAACTACAGAGACAATCGTCGTTAAAGCGTTTGGGAATCCCACAACTGGGCTTACTTTAGGCCCAACCAAAATAGACGTGTTGCCCTGTAACGAGTAGAGACGAAAATGTTCGCTTTAATGCAATTCAATGTTGTTGCCCAAAATGAACAAACGTAATTTGATGAAGCTGAACGAAACAGCTTGTCCATACGTTTTGTTCCGTAAGAACCGAACTGCTGACGTTCGGCAAGTTGCAATCGTCTCGTTTTGCCTATTTTGGTTGGGCCTTTTGTTGGCGAACCATTTCTTAACTGACCGAAGGTTTTTTTCGGTAGCTGGGGGTATGGTTCCACCAAAACATTTGAAAATTACACGTCATTTCACAGTTTTGCGTCAAAATCGGTCTAACTGCAAGCTATTGGCAACCTTTATCGATTGGTATAAACTACTCAACGAATCTCGGCAGACAAGATCGTAGAAAATAAAGAAAACGTTTTGATTAGGTGTGCTCAATTAGGTTTTAGTACTAATACTTTATTATTAAATTACCACGCATTCAATTTGTTTATTCACAATATAATATTGTATAGAATTTACTTATTATACTCTAGTCGAAAAAATTTTTTGTTTTTTAAATATGTCCCTTTGGTGCTACTTTTTGTTTTTGTTATATCTTCGGTGTTTCTTATCTGATCTTAAAGTCTTGTATATATATTTTCCTTTGTTTATTTTTTGCATATTTTTCCTGATGTTTTTTAACCTAACATTATTTTTTTTTTTGACTAATCACCCACTTTATCTAAGTTCCTACTAAATAATCAAATTTAAAAATTGAAGCTTAGGAAAAATCATTATAACCATGGGAGCAAATGAAAACGATAAAATTGATTTTTAACATGGATCCGATCGATTTTATTCAAAGAATCATACTTTCTATTTTCTTATATTTATTTTCCAAATCTTTTCGGAATTCGAGCTGTAGCGGTCGCAACTGTCTAGCTTCGCGAAAAGGTGCCCCAAACAATTTTCGTCAGTAGCTGCTGTAGCTGACTTGCACAATCTGAACAAAACGCTCCGTGTTTTGCGAGTAACAAGGATAATCTGTCGAAAATATAACATGAAATAAACGATTTGGAATATGAAGTTAAATCTGTATGGATTTTTGAAAAAAATTGAAAAAAACGGATATAGGGTGGCTAAAAAAAAATTTTTTGACTAAAAACCAGAACAGCGCATACACTCTGATGACCGAACATAGCAATCTTCTTCTCTTCTATATATTTATTTCTGTAAAGGTTCCCTTATTCCAGCAAATCTACAAACGGTACAGCAACACTTAATATATCATTAGAAAGGTCTTGAGATGTAGGTAAGCCGAAAATATTAGATTTTCGATAAGTGGTAGCGTTAGCAGATATATGCGTTTTAAGTTGAAAAAATGACAAAAAGTCTTACGACACGATGTGAATGAGAATGTTTGATTTCTAAATCGAAGTAGGAAAGTGCGCAAGTATCTCTTAATTCCTTGAACGGCTGCCCTTGCGTTACATACCATCGCAATATAAGAGATGTTGTTGTTAGCTATTGTTGTTAGTATGTGCTAGAAAACTCAAGTTTTCTCTCAACTCTCAAAATGAAATAACAATCGGATCGCTGTGTTTGTACACTTCGTAAAAGTTTTTTTTATCTCTTTCTGTGTGCTTTCTTTGTTGTTTGTTGAACTCTGCGTTGATGACCACTGTTGAAAACGCCCGAGACTGCCCAAATCAACAAAAATTTTGGAAAATGAATAAAAAATAGAAAGGATAACTTTTTGACTAAAATCGATCGGATCCATGTTTAAAATCAATTTTATCGTTTTTATTTGTTCCCATGGTTATAATGATTTTTCCTGAGCTTTAATTTTTTTGCATCTTTGAAACTTTATTATGTATTAGGAACTCAGATAAAGTTGGTGATTAGTCGAGAAAAACCTAATATTAGGTTAAAAAGCATCAGGAAAAATTTGCAAAAATTAAATAAATGCAAATATATATAAAACTTTAAGATCGGATAAGAAACACCCAAGATATAACAAAAACAAAAAAAGGACCTCCATAGAGACCTATTTAAAAAAAAAATATCTCTCTGTACAGCGGTCTACTGTACATAGATAAGATGCCATCAATGGATTTTATTTTAGATAAACTGGCTGAAAGTAAGCGTAAACTGAATTTGAAAATATGGTTTTGGTTTATTTTGTTAATCTAAATCCCAATAATCCTAAATTACAAACTACAAATTTTTCTGTGAAAAGCAAACAATTGATCGCAATTTTTTAAATTTTTAATTATTGGGTAATACAAATAAAATACTTTTTATAAAAACTTATTTTTCATTACCATTAGCTGCATTCCCGTGGTCATTGATCTAGAGCGTGGCTATATTTTATTTACAATGCAATAACAAAAATTAGAACCAGCTCTTTTACCAGCTCTATTTCTGATCTCAAAATGCTGCCAACTTTAAAGCAGTTTTTTCAAAACGAAAATAGTTTGCAAATCTGAAGTACTCTTCGATGATTTTTCGTTTTACTGCTCGCACTCGTTGATTTTGATACTTCATCGCGAGTGATGCCAAATTGCAATAAAGTTGAACTAAAAATGTTCCACTGAGATTTGATCTGATCCATTTGCCACGGGAATGCAGCTATTATGTATGTTATCATGGTGTTGTGTTTTGTTTGTTAACTTTACCATACTTTCATATGCAAATATTACTCCCAAAAGTTGATATTTACTACTGTGAGGTGAACAGTGACGGACTGGGGCCTAAAATTTGACCTGGAAAATAATGAATTGACCGGCCTTCTGACCTTAAGGCATTATTCTTCATTATGTTTATGTTCAAAACGTTTTACAATGTTTTAAGATGCTTTTAAAGTTCAGAAAAAATAAATTTTCCAGTAATTTCTATAAATAAAGGTGCAGCATGTTCTGAAGATACCTTTCAAATAAAAACGCAAATGGATCCAGCAATAGCTCGATAGCCTTTGCCAATATTAGTCAAAATACCAAAATAAAAAATTGCATAAATAACATGCCTTTAAAAATAGTATATAAAAATATAATAAATAATTAAGGATTCTCTCCTTTATAATTTGTTAAAAGCATACTTGACTATTAACTTTTTAAAATGTTCTTTGAGACAAACATCATATTTACTTTTTAAACGAATCAATTCTGAAAAATGTCCATATCAATGAACTCAAATTGTAACCTCATATTGCTGCCTCTTGTTCATTTTCTCTGAAGCTAATTCATGTTTTGCATATTATTTATATAATGTTAATAATTCTTTTAAGATTATCACGCCTATTTGTTTTTACTTAAGCCAAAGACTTTACTTCAGATATTTGATTGAAGCAACTTAATTTTTCAATACACCAAGTTTTCAATGTTGGTGTCAAATATAAATAAGCTTCAGAAGAGTTTAAATGTCAAGAAGTTTTTGTATGCTTTTCTACAGATTTTCTACAGATGCATATACCTTCTACTATTTTTTCGTTGCATTTTTAACAGTATTTTCTTGGCACCTCCTTTAATTTTTTTTTAATGAAAACATTTCTATAAAAATTTATTATATTATTTCTTAGAGCTCTATGGTCCACCCTTCCATAACAAATATCAAGAATACTAGCAAATGCTATGTAATCAAGTTTTTATAAAAGTATATTATAAGTTTGTTTGGAAAATTGTTTTCAATTGATATGTATATTAATAAATGTGCTTTAAAATATTAACTATTTGAAAGATATGTAATAAATGCAGATGTGGAACAAAGACGAAATTTTGCTAATTAAGGAATTATTTGTAACGGCACACATAGTGGTGAATTCTCGCTTCCATGTTTGAAGGTGGTTTGACTGGGAAGTTGAATCCACATTTGAACATGGACGCCAGAATCCGCCATAGCAGTATCGTATGCAAACATGAGTGACATACTGCTCATACCACGGCTGACGCGTTCGTGGTGTGACAGATGACAGATGATTGTGACAGTTAACAGTTTTACTTTGACAGCTGACACTTTGTACTTTGACCATTACCACTTTGCCTTTGACAGCTGACCTACTTGCTTAATGTGACATCTGACAGGTCTTGTATTTCAAAACGGACGGTATACCATCTTTATTTCTGACATTTTTATTTCCTTTGAAATCTGGCATTTCTGTGACATTCAAATCCGACATTTCATTTCATTAAAATTCTGCCCTTTATTTTTGAATTTAATTCTCACCTTTCTTTTCATTCAAATCTGACAGTTTTTCGTTTATTCAATTCTGACAGTTTCCTTTCATTTAAATTTGACGTTTCTCTTACATCTAAATTTGACATTTCTTGATTTTCAAATCTGACAGTTTACTATCATTTAAATTCTGACATTTTAATTTTGTTTAACTCTGACCATTTTCACTTCATTTAATTCTGACAATCCCGTTACTTTAATCCTCACATTTTTTTTTTATTCCAATCTGGCATTTTTCATTTATTCACTCGGCATTTTTATTTGTAAATTAGACAGCTTTATTTAATTCAAATCTGACAGTTTGCTTTTATTAAAATGTGACAGTACTTTTTAATTGAATTCTCACATTTTTTTTCTCTCTTTTGAATATATTTCCCCCATTTCCCTTCATTCAAATCTGATAGTTTTTTTTCCGACGGACCGCTGTCACAGGTCCTTGGCGGCTGTCGCACGTTGAGTTAAAGGGGAATGGTTAAAGTAGAACGTTGCAAGGATTGACAGGGTAACATAGGGTGTGAAACCTGGTGAATTTAGTTCGCTACAGAAGGTTGTCACACACGGTGAACTTGGCAATCAACCCAAAAAAAAAAAAAAATAAAATAAGTGCACCTTATTGAACGCACCCAGTTGATATTTGTTGTAATGTCACAGAAAATTGACAATTATAGGCAAATGGCCAACTTCCGCAATAAAAATGGTCTTTTCATCTTGGATACTAGTGGGGGAAGACACAGCAACCAGCAGCAACCATTTCTGCATCATCAGCATATGGACGCTGAGGTAAGTACTCGTTGAGTTTGTGTGCACAGCACTTAGCCACTGGCGCTGCAAGCAAGACACAGCAATCAGCAGGCAGTGGCATTCCACTATCAGCGTTGTAACGCACAGCAACAAGCGTGCACCCACCGGACCTGCCATTATCGCAGCACAAGCTCAGCAACAGCCACTTGCATCAGCAGCGGCTATAGCCTCCGGGCCCAACACAGCATCCTTGGCACACCTAGCGCAACAACATCAGCAACAGCATCAGAGCGCCCAAGCGCACCTAAGAGCTACAGCTGCGGCTACAGCATCCGTGGCACACCTAGCGCAACAACATCAGCAACAGCATAAGAACGCCCAAGCGCACCTAAGAGCTACAGCTGCGGCTACAGCATCCGTGGCATAAGAGCGCCCAAGAACACCTACCAGTATCAGCAGCGGCGCAGCTCCAAAGGCACCGTTAATCCAGCGGCAAACAAAAGCTACTAGCAGCCAACACCAATACGGTAATCAGCAGACCGAACATCAGGTTTATTTTTCTTATATCTCTTTTGATGACCTCAATCACGGTTAAATATTTGAGTATGACTTAAAACTTACTTTAAATCTAGATAAGAATTTAAGGTCCGTACTAGAATTTAACTTACTTAAAATTTATGCTAAACTTTACGTGCAAGCGTACCTAAGTTCTAAATTTAAGTTTAATGTAAAATTAGCTGGAAAGGAAAAAAAGAGATGAAAAATTTAAATTTACACTTCCTCAAAAACTAGACTTAAAGCAAATTGAAAACTTTACTAAGATCCAACTACTCTAGGCTATCCTAATTGAAAACTTAAAAATAAAATTGTTTTTACTAAAAATAGGATTTAAAATTAAATGAATATAAAAATAAAATTTAATTAAAATAGAAATAATCAATAAAACGAAAAATATAAATTAAAAATAAACAAAAAAAAAAAAATTATAAAATTTTATTTCTGAATTAGAAATAAATAAATGTAATTCAGAGTAATTGCTCTAACATTGACAGAAAACAAATAGACATGAACGGCTAGGTTTATCATCGCTATCATATAAAGGCTACTGATGAGTTGGTGTAGCGGCCAACGAAACAGCTGTCTTGTCTACTGTATGATTGCCACTCTATACAAAGGGTATTGTTGTTGTTGTTGGTTGTTTTCTTCAGAAAGCAACATAGCCTTGAGCTCAAAAATATATCTCCTAATTAATAATTGAAAAATTATTAGAGTTTAAACATAACACAAAAACAACAATTTAAAATTTTATTATTTTTGTTTATATAAAATTTAAAATAAAGTTATGTATAAATTTTTTATTATAAACAAATAATAACACAATAATAAAATAAAAATTAAAAAAAAATAATATATCACTTTTCATTAAAATAAAATCCTTACTTAACAATAACAATAAATTAAAATAAGCAAATAAAAATTATAGGTTATTTATATAAATGAAAAATTTTTATTTAAGACAAGGATAATAATAAGTAAAAATAAATAAAAAAAATCAAAATTGGATAATAAATGAAAATTAATAAAAATAAACATTTTTATATAATTAAAAATCAATTTAAATAAAAATTTTTTTATATTGGAAATTAAATAAAAATTAAATCTTTTTTTTCTAAATAAAATAAAAAAAAATACATATATATGTATTTAAACTATAAATAAAAATTGAAAAGTTTTATTTAAAACAGGAATAATAACTAAGAATAAAAAATATAATAATAATTATACTTCCTTTGACTTAGAACTGAACTAAGACTAAGCTAGAGTAAATAACATGCAGGTATTATTGGCTTATGTACTTGAAAATATGAATTTCGTTGTCATATTTATTAAATCGAATTAAAATGTGTTAAATCTCTAACATGAACCAGTAAGTTATTTTTATTTGGTAGGTAGAATGTTTGCTGTAGGGGAGGAATAATTTGTTTGGTCCCAAGTCCTCCAGGACGGGTGGGCAGAGTGAGGGCAGAGTCCGACCACCTGGACGCGCGAGTTGGTTGTTGGATGGATGAGCCAGGGGCTCACAACCTTTTCTTTCTTTCTTAATTAAATTTTTTATTATCTCGTTTCAGCTCCGGTGAAAAAATGGTGTTTTTTTTTTGCGTTTGGGTTTGAATTTCGACACGATAGTTTTTTTTTTAAGCACGTGAAACATTTGTGCGAGGAAGGCACGCGTGGTTGGCCACGACGAAGCCCCCCCCCCCCCCCCCCCCAGCTCACCGAACTGCTGGCACACAGGCAAACCAGCACGTGCAGTCGTGGCCAATCACGTATCCGCGGGTCACCTGACCAGGGGCTGTGGCGTCAGCTGAGGAAAGCAGGCGCCCTGACTATTATTTTGTGAGAGGTACACAGGGGCGCATTCACCGTGCGCCCTCAAAATATGAAAGTCAGGGTTGCTGCTTCACTAGCCGGCCTCACCGTTAAGCATTGCCAGACGCAACCAAATTCAAATATTTTTGTTTGATTTTAATTTCCGGTCGTGACTCCTTTTCCGCTCCGCTACAAATTGGCGCCCAACGTGGGGCCAATAACTATTTCGGTTCCCCAACTCTACTTATGTTCGGTATCGCGTCGGGGATTCAAGCCAGAAATGTCGTTTTTTTCAAGCAGTTTTGATGACAAATATTTTGTATCGTTTTTATTTTTGAATATAATTTTCGGGGTTTCGGCACCTGGAATATTCGTGTTGAGGCATTACCTTATCACGGATCCGTGTCGAAAGCACTGAAATGATTTATTCCTTTTTGTCTGCCATGAAAACGGCTAAAGTGTGTAAAGTTCAACTTTCAAACATTTTCTTTAATAAAGTCACTCAATTTTTTTTGATTTTTTATCGCTCTTGATGGAAGTTTTCGTGTTGTGGAGGGTAGTGTCGAGTGTCGCATGGAATGCGGTGTCAATGCGTTCAATCGCACTGGTCGACCGCTTTACTCGGGACTATTCCTCCGTAGCTCGAGGCTTCCAGTAAGCCCATTTAACGTAACTTGTTTTTTTTCACATTTATAAATTTTTTTTTCTAAAGGAACCCCTGACAGCCATCCAACAACAACCAACACTCAACATTTTTTTAAGTGCAACATTCTCCCTCGACCAAATTTACCAAACATATCGTAACACTTTTTATATTTTATTTTAATCATGCCACTTCAACACAGTGCAGAAGATATCCCTGCCCAAGTGGATACGGATGAGAACATGTGCAGTATATGCAAACAGGGGTACACGAAGACCGATGTCGTCGTGGTTACACCCTGTCATCACGTGTTCCACAGTGGTTGCATCACGCAGTGGATAACAACCGCACACAGTGTCCCATTGTGACGTACTATCTGCAGCGTGAAAAGATTAAGCCGTATCAGCCAGCTCTGTCCGAATTCAAGTCAAGGTGCTGTTAGAAAGGAACGTACGGCCACTAGAAGCCAAAGAAACCTAGGTTTCAGCCAGGCACAATCTTTAGACGGTATGGGAAGATCTTCTGGTAATAAGTCGGTTGAACGGACCTCATATAATGCAGCCAGCCAGTAATATTCAGTTCAAACTGAGTCATGCCATCCGAATGGGATGCAATATGACGATGAACAGTTGCAGCTCTTGATTAATGAGGGAGTTCGAACCGAACTCTCAAAACTCAGTTTATACTCCAGACATACTCCTCACGGACAAACTCCACATCTTGTTCCGTCGCGCTGTCTCCAACAGGCTGGGGCAGCAATGCCTTCTGCTAATAACCAGCAATTTTCAACTTTTAAACCACCTCATCTTCACCAGGCACCACTTCCAGATCTCGGATACGGTAGAGGATATCCTCAGGGCTTTCCAGGTCCTCCGCCACTGAATCAGCAGGTGCACAATGCCAGCGGTGTTCCAGGGTGGTCCTCGCACTTTGTGTTGGCAGAGAGTGTAGCCAGTAAAATTTCAAACTGGAAGATTTCCTTCAGTGGTAAAGATAGTGCGCTGACTATCGATAAATTTATTCATCAGATGCACTCTCTGACAATGCAAAGCTTGCGGGGGACTTTGGAACGCTAGCTGACCATGCGGACTTGCTGTTCGTGGGCAAGGCCTTGGATTGGCTCTGGTGGTATCATCGAAGTGTAACCCGAATCGAATGGACAGCACTGTGCGCTGAGCTTCGAAGCCAATTTTTGGATCACAGAACCGATCTCGACATCATGGATTTAGTGCGTAGCCGCAAACAAAAAATTGATAAGAAGTTTGACGAATATTATGAGGCAGTCTTGCAGCTTACAGACAAACTGCAAAGGCCTCTTGATCCTCAGGCGCTGTTGGAGATTTTGCGACAAATTTTTAGATGTGCGACGTAGTTTGTTGTATGTTTCGGTGGACAGTGTTAGTCAGCTTCGCGTGAGTTATGTCTGCACCCTGCGAAGTGCAACTTGATCCACCACAGTCCAAACAGTCGAAGATCTTTTAGCTTATTTTGCATTTTAAGTCACGTACTGCTAAAAGAGCTTCGATTGGAAACAAACAAAATATTATAAGCAAGCATTAAAGATAAATAAAATCAGTCGTAATTTGGACAAGAAACAGAAAGGAAGTGTTTTTCATCAAAAGTACGTATCTCGCGCAGTCGAAATCGAACCGTTCTTTTTATTGTCTTAAGTACTAATAAAGTGGGAAACGAAGTGACTTTAAGTAAAATTTACAAAGTTGCGAAGAAACTACACTGAGTAATTAAACATAAAATAAAAATAGACCTTAAATAAATTAAAAAGAGACTTTAAATAAATTAAAAAGAAACCTTAAGTAAAATAAACAGAGATCTTAAGTGAAAAAAATTAAGAGACCTTAAATGAAAAATTAAGAAACCTAAAGTGAAAAAAAGTCAAAATTGAGAGAAAAACAATCCGGCAAAGCATTTATGATCAACAAAGAAACATGACAGAAAATCAACAGATTGCAGAATGCTTAGTAGCAATAACGCAGCAACTTATGCAAAACAATCAAGATAGCTGGAGAACGAGAATCGAATAAGAAATCCGATTTATGCCTACATTCAGCGTTGAAGAAGGAACTTTAGCAGCATTCATACACGCTGTGACAAGAACGTTAGCAGATTACAGAGAGGAAAGGGATGCAGTTTTTAAAGTTATCTACAGTAATAAAATCCAAGGGAATGCGAGAAATGTGCTGAATATCAATCCACCAGCAAGCTGGGAAGAGTACAAACGCCAATTAATTAAACATTATAAAGCAACGAAGGATCAAATGATGATTACTAAAGAGATTGGAGCACTAAAAGTAAGGAATATTCGAGAATTAGATATTAAGTTAAGAAAAATTGTAGAAAGTATTGCGGAATTCGCTGTATTTGAGTACAATGACAGAGTTATGGTAGACATTTTAAGTGTAATGCTAGTACAAAAAACTAAAGAGATAGCTACAGGATCTTTAGCTTATGCGATAATGAATAAAATTAATTTAACGGAGATTAGGGAAATAGTTCATTCCTTTATCGGACAACACTGGGGGAATTTAAATAATTACAGAACTAACACTGAAAGTAACGAGCAAACAAGACACACAAATTATCAAGCATCAACTAGTAGAAAAATCAACTGGCAAGCGAGACAAAATAATAGTTTACAACAAAGAACTAATAGGGATAATAATTTTCAACGAATAAATATTAGTTTCCAAGAACGGGCAAATGCAAACAATAACTGGCAGGTTAGAGAAAATAATAATCACAACAATAATAATAATTGGCAAAGAGTTTTCAAGAACGGGCAAATACAAATGCTAACTAGCAGGTAAGAGAAAGCAATAATCAAAACCGTAGTTGGCAGCCAAGGGTTCAAAATAATCAAAGAAATAATAGTCAGCAAAGCAGACAAAGTAGTATGGACGTAGACGCTGATGTCAATAATATTGAATCAGATTTTTTTATAAACTAGACTCGGACGTTACAAAAATATTTCTCAAATTAACACTATAAGAAAAACATTTTTATGCACTTGTAGATACAGGATCAACTGTCAGTATTTTGAAGAAAACAAGTTTTTAAAATTTTAACCTACCAGTATTAAATGAAACCCACAATACTAGGTTAAAAACTATTACTGGGGAGGTCTGTATACCAAGTGAAAATGTAGTAACGCCATATCCAATTGAATTTGATATTCCATCAAATGCAAAAATGCGTTGGACTATGATAGATTTTGATAAACCTTTCGACATTATATTAGGAATGGATTGGATTAAAAGCAACGTTCATGAGATAAATATTCAAAGTATGGAGATAATAATGATCAATGGAGTGAGCCTCCCTTTTCTAACTAAAACTGTTCAGGAAGATATAGAAGTTTTGGAAGTAAGTGAAGTACAAAACATTCAGTTGAATCATTTAAATAGCCAAGAAAAAGAAATTATTAGTAAACTTTTGAAAAAGTATAATAAAGTGATATATAAAGAAGGAGATAATTTAACGAATACCACGTCTGTTGTTCATGAAATAAGAACAATAACGGACCATCAAATTAATTCTAGACTGTACCGATTGCCACCGAAACATGAAGAAGAAGTAAGGGTACAAATTGATGATATGGAAAAGCAAGGAATTATAAGGAAAAGTAGAAGCAAATATAGCTCCCCAATAATAGTGATTCTAAAAAAGAAAGATGATTCAGGTATTCAAAAATTTAGAATAGTAGTAGATTATAGACGGCTGAACCAATTGACTATCGATGACAAGTATTCGTTGCCAAATATTGAGGGAGTTCTGGACAAGCTTGGTAAAGCACAATATTTAAGTACTATTGACCTGGCTAAAGGTAATCATCAAATTTTGATGGCAGAAAAAGACAGAAAAAACAGCATTTGTGACTCCGTTAGGACTATACGAATATGTGAGAATGCCTAATAAATAAATGAAATACTTCGAGAATACATCAACAAGATATGCGTTGTTTATCTTGATGATATTCTCATTTTTTCTACTACATTAGAGGAACATGCTGCATCATTAGAAAAAATTTTCTCAAAATTACAAGCAAATAATCTTAAAATTCAAGCTGTCAAGTGCAGTTTTCTTAAAAAAGAAACTAACTTTTTGGGACATATTCTTACAAAAGAAGGAATTAAGCCCAATCCGGACAAAATATCAACTATTCAAGAGTTAGAAATTCCAAAAACTGAAAAGAAATTAAAAGGCTTTTTGGGTGTTACTGGCTACTATAGAAAGTTCATAAGGGACTATTCGAAAATAGCTTACCCCATGATAAAATATCAAAAAAAAGGTACTAAAATAAATACAACGATCCACAATACATAGCCAGTTTTGAAAATCTTAAATCATTAATATCGTCACATCCAATTCTCAAATATTCAGAATTTGACAAAGAATTTACCATCACTACTGATGCTAGTGATTATGCAATTGGCGCTGTCCTTTCTCAATGTGGGCATCCAGTTTGCTATATATCACGAACGCTTAAGTCGGTCTTCTCATTCAAAACCCGTTTTTTGGACCCTTTTTAAAAAAATTCTTATTTGAAAACGCAAAGAATAATTGAAAACTTTTTTATTTATTGTATTACAAAAGGTTCAAAGTAAATAAAAAAATTTTTTTTGCCTCGATACGTGGGCTGTTCAAAAAGTAATGAGACTTCAAAGTTGGTGGTGAAAAAAAAAGGTGTCGTCACGGCGGCCACGATTCCGGGTCTCCGGAGCGTCTGAAATGAAAAAAAAACGGGGTTATAATCAGTATAGATGTAATTCTCGGGTGAACCTCAAGCTTAATTTTGTGATTTTTTTTGACAAAATGGCGGCCATTCAAAAAAAAAATTTCAATTTCGGGTTTTTTTTTGTAGTTTAGTGTAAAAAAAAATAGTAAAAAATTTTTTAAAATTATGGTCGAGGTTCACCCGAGAATGGTGACAATTCTGCGTCGATTCCACTTTGTTTCATGAAAATCGGTTCAGTTGAACTGGAGATATCATGGCCGCCAGTTCGAAAAACGTGGGTTCGAGATAAACGCGTTTAAAGTTTGAAGTAATTTTTTTATAGCTCATTTTGACGAAGACCTTGCTTCACAAAAAAGGCTGTATCTTCTAAAGTATTTCCTTTAGGGGCATATTCACAACTACCCAAGCTATAAATAAATGCAAAAAAAAAAGTAAAAAAAAAAAAGTTGCTCAATGAGAAGACCGCCTTAATAATCACGAGCAGAATAATGCGACAACAGATAAAGAATTTCTCACAATTATTTACGCTGTTAATTATTTTAGACCATATATATATGGAAAAAAGTTCAAAATTGTGACAGACCACTGTCCAATTACATATTTAAATACAAAATACAAAGGCAAAGAATTTTCTCAACGACATCAAAGATGGCTACTGAAATTGCAAGAATATAATTACGAATTAGAATACATCAGAGGAAAGGAAAATATGATAGCAGGTTTTTTAAGTCGTTTAGAAAATTCCCCAAAAATCAATGAAACTAATGATTGCGAGTCCAACTTAGAAATCTCAGAAACCATTCATTCAGCTAATGAACAGTTATTATACCATATTATTATTAAAGAGGAAATTGTAAATAAGTACAAAACTCAAATCATTTTCACTTATAGTCCAGGAACTGAAATGCAAACCATACATAGGAGAAAAATAGTAGAATTAAATCCGTTAGAAAATGAGATAATTATTAAAGAAACTTTACTAAGGCATGTTAAAAATGGTCATATAGGTATTTTTACTGAATTATCCGATAGAGATTACCAAAAAATTCAACTATTGCTTATTGCAATGTTTCCAAGTCATAAAAAAATAAAATTTATACGATGCACAAAAAGAGCAACTGAGATTATGTCAGAAGAAGAGTTACATAAACAACTATCGTTATACCATATTAAAGAATCAATGCATAGTGGTATCAATGAATGTTACTACGCATTAAAAGATAAAATCTATTTTCCAAAACTTCAGGAACATATTCAATTAATAATAAATAACTGCCCAAAATTTAGTCAAATAAAGTATGACAGAAAACCAATTCAACCAAAATTTTTATTAACAGAAACTCCAAAAGGAACAAATGAGATAATAATGAGAGACACTTAGATAATTTTCATTTTAAAAAAATGGCTTTTGTTACGACTATTGACAAACTTACAAAATTTGCAGCTATATACGGCATTACGGACCGAAACTGGAGATCAAAAAAAGCAATAGTTATGGAACAGTTCGCTAAATTTGGTAAACCAAAAAAAATAATAATGGATAATGAATTTAGGGCAGAACAGTTGATACAGTTTCTAAGGAAAGAAAATGTAGAAGTTCATTTAACGAAACCAAACAACATTACGGGGAATGCCAATATAGAAAGACTGCACTCAACCCTGTTAGAAAAAACAACAGGCATTGAGGGCAGTGAACTTTCAACAGAAATAAAGATGCAGATGGCTATAGCAAACTATAACGATCGATATCATTCTACAATTAAATGTACCCCTAGAGAAGCAAAAGAACTAATAAAATTAAGGAATTGATAGAAAGAATAGACAAAGCTAAAAATGTAATAGTTAACAAAAGAAATAGTAATAGAGAAGACTACATTGAGAACAGATTAGAAGGCCCAATTAGAAATTATAAGAGACTAAGGCATTAAGATGAACCGTACTACAGAATCAATCCTTTACATAACGTTCACTTTTCAAATATTAAAAGACCCTTGAAATTTACAGGTATACAACCAAATAATAGTGTTCTTAATGACAATCTTAACGACACAAGGGCTGTTGCAGGTGTATCAGTTACAGGAGGAGACAGGATGCCTTAAAATAAAATTGAGAAAAGTGGAGGTGATAAATCAAACAAACACCGTTTTAAACATCATAGATCCGAATGAACTAAATAATATACTAACCCAAATTGAAACAAACATAAAACATATTGCTGTTTTTAATAGAGATCTTTTAAACTTAGAAGTTGAATCCATTCGAGCTAAAATTAAATCTATAACACCAAATAAAATGAAAAGCGAGGTTTAATAAATTTTGGTGGCAGTGCGTATAAATGGTTGTTCGGGACCATGGATAATGAAGACAGAATCGACATTTTAGAACACTTAAGAGTGGTTGACGAAAATAATCATAACATTATTAACTGTAAACAAACAGATAAGTATTAACAGACACTTTAATGAAGCAATGACAATACTTAAAAAATCCATAGAAAGCGATAGAATTAAAATTACAGGCACAATGAAGGAAATTATGAAAATAGAAAATGAAATTATCAGTCACTTATTATACTCCGATCAATCGTCAAAATTAAAATACCTAGAAAGTAAGATAAATAATATCCAAGACAACATTCTATCAGCTAAACATAACATTATACACCCAAGCATATTAACTAAAGAATAAATAGAATTATATGAAATTGATTTTTATAAATTAAAGCTACTTAAAAGAGGAGTTATGGAGTATAAAGACCAACAGTTAATAATCGCAATAAAAATTCCTAGAAATTATATATCAACTGATCTTAAGTTGATTACACCATTACCCAATAAAGAGGAAATAGATGAAATAAATGAATATGTTATTCAAATAAAAGATAAAATATTAACTTATAAGGAAAACACGGAAATAAAGAATCTAAAAGAAAGTAAAAATTGTATTTTTCAAAATAAATGTAAGTATAAACAAAATAATGAAAAAAAAATTGAATGTATTGATGACGAAACTATATTAGTGAAAAATGCTGTAAATGAAAAAATTTACCAGAATTGTGATGATCGCAATATAACTATTGATAAAAATAATTTCATTTCATTTTGTAATTGCGAAATAAAACTATATGATGAAATTTTCTACAATAAGAAAAAAGTAGTTAAAGAAAAATATTTTTATGAAAAGAATCCAATTAATCACACAAAAATAGAAAAATTAACTTTTGAAAATATTGTAACCAATAATGTTGAAAACTTGAAGGAAATTCAAGAATTAAAATTCTATACAAAAATAGCGAATGGTATTAATGTAACATTGAGTATAATAGTAATTGGTATAGTAATTATATTTGTTATTTTTTGGTTAAGAAGAAGAAATCAAATTAATGTAAATATTGAAAACAAAGAAAGCTTTACTTTAGAAAAAAATTCAGGAGAATTTAAACTCTGGTGGTGGAGGAGTTATGTCTGCACCCTGTGAAGTGCAACTTAATCCACCACAGTCCAAAAAGTCGAAGATCTTTTAGCTTAATTTGCATTTTAAGTCACGTACTGCTAAAAGAGCTTCGATTGGAAACAAGCAAAATATTATAAGCAAGCATTGAAGATAAATAAAATCAGTTGTAATTTGGACAAGAAACAGAAAGGAAGTGTTTTTATTCAAAAGTACGTATCTCGCGTTTGTTCGGAGGCGTGAATTACTGGACGAGGAACATGTAAGGAATTCCAGAAGCTTCCCGCCGCAGCGTCAGGTCTCCGAGCTGAGATTCGAATCTGGCAGCACTGGCGCCAAACACAACAATACACTTACAAATGATACTTCTTTTTTAGATTTTCCTCCTGCCCCTTAACTTAACTTAACTTAATTAACTTCTCAGGTGGCATGCCAAACTGAGGCAATCCCAGACATACCGAAGGTTAAAATTCAGATTTTAAAACGTGAACAAACGGCTTCTATTGCGCCACAAAGGACGTTCAAGCCTTTGCACGTGCGATGGCAGGAATATAACGCTGCTCGCAGACGTATTTTTCAGAGCGAGGGCTCCAGCCAAACAAAAGAGAAAAGAAAGCAACGATCAACTGCGAGATTGAGGCAATTTTGGAACAAAGCCTTGAGAAAATTTGCGTGCTCGGCGGTTTGTCGGCTGCTCCCGGGAATGATGTTCGGTCCTTACGCACCGGTCTCATTAGCCGGCGAGACGTTAGTAGGGTTAATCGATACTGGCGCCACTGTCAGTTGCATTGCCAGTAATTTGGCGCAAAGACTTTTGTCTATTAAGCAACTGATGTGGCAAAGATATTCGATTGATGTGAAAACGGCGGACGGGACGAGTCATTCTTCGGCAGGAGTATGCGACAACACCATCACCTTTCGAGGAGTCACCAAACCACTCAAGTTTTTGATCGTTCCAACTTTGTCTGAAGACTTGTGTTTGGGAGTTGATTTCATTAAAGCTTTTGGCTTGGCTGGAGATCTCTTCTGGAAAATTTCATCTGCTCTTCAGTTAGTGGCGTGTGCGAAGTTGATCCCACTCGACACGTTTTGACTGCTCTCTTTTGCCGAAGAAGGCTTAGGCCGCACCAGTTTAATTAGTCACGTCATTGACGTAGGCAGTGCAAAGCCAGCCAAACAACGGCATTTCTGTTTCTCCTGGTGTCGAAAAACTGCTTTTCGTTGAAGTAAGTCGTATGGTAGCACTTGGGGTTATTGAGGTGTCTCAGAGTGCTTGGTCATCTCCTGTAGCACTGATCGTCAAACCAAATAAAGTGAGGCTATGCCTCGATGCGCGAAAGGTCAATGAGGTTACTGTGAAGGATGCCTATTCTTTGCCGCTCAATGACGGAATCCTCAGTCGGCTTAAGCTCAATTTATTTCGAGTTTGGATCTCAAGGACGCCTTCTGGCAGATTCCGTTGGATGCAGCGTCAAGGGATAAGACAGCCTTCACAGTGCCTAATCCACCATTGTACCAGTTCGTTACAATGCCTTTCGGCCTATGTAGTGCGCTGCAGACGATGTCCCGCTTGATGGACAAGGTCACACCTGCTCATTTGAGAACTAAAGTTTTTGTCTTCTTAGGCGACTTATTGATAACCACCGAGACATGCTGGTCTAACCATTAACATTGAAAAGAGCAAATTTTTGCTTAAGCAAATTTATTATCTTGGTCACGTGATTGGGCATGGAACCATAAGTACCGATCCAGAAAAAGTGAGGGCAATTCGAGAATTTCCCTTGCCAAAAACTGTTCGACAGCTTCGTCGTTTTCTTGGAGTTTGTGGATGGTACCGACGGTTCGTGCTCAATTACGCTTCCATTTCCACACCTTTGACCAACATGTTGCAAGAAGCGAAAAAATTTGTTGTTGTTACCCTCAGCGCGATGATGAGGGTAATGAAGTCCCGATTGCGTACATGCCGCATAAATTTAATCAAGCGCAAAGAAGCTATACTGTTTCGGAACAAGAATGTCTTGCAGCGGTCATGGCCATAAAGAAATTCCGAACTTATGTCGAACGACATGAATTCGAAGTGATCACCGATCACGCCCCTTTAAAATGGTTGATGGGCCAAACCGACTTGCATGGCAGACTTGCTCGCTGGGCATTGAAACTGCAAGGTTTCAAATTTAGCATTCTTCAGAGAGTGCATTCGCCTGAAGACGGTGAAATTTCAGAACTAACAGAGATTTCGACTGCGATCTCGACAGTTTTAGATTTTTCTTCAGCACCTTTTAAAACTGAGAATTATCTAAAACTGGTTAATGAATTCCAAAAATGTGGCAGTCAGCAGCCGGACATTCAGGTAGTCGGTGGATTTACAAGCGGTGTGAATTTGCCAGTGGTGATCCCACTCAAGAAGAACAATCATGGAAGCTCTGGATGCCTGAGGAATTGAGAATTTCTCTCATAGTTGAAGCTCCCAATGACGATCACCCAATGAGTTCTCATGGTGGGATTCACAAAACACTGACCCGTTTAAAAATGTTGTATTTTTGGCCAAGAGTGGCAAAACAAGTACGTGATTACGTTTTAGCATGCGAGGTTTGCAAAATGACAAAAGCGCCTAATTTCATGCTTCGTCCGCCTATGGGACAACAACTTACTTCAGCACGAATCTTTCAGAGACTCGTCACGCTCAGGGAACGTGGATCTCGTGATTGTGCTTGATCACCTTTCAAAATCCCAGAAGTTTTGCCCAAAGTAAAGCCTCTGAGCATTTTAATGCTAAGCTGGCAAACGTTTTTGAAAAAGCTAGGGTCATTAAGAAGATGGGTTCGGCATACTATGAGCTGGCTGATATGGCTAATAAACAGCTGGGGGTGTTTCACGCTAAAGACATTAGGGAAAAGTGCTTTCAGTCCTTGCAACAAGTGTAATTGTCTTGTCCGAAGATAAGGACAAGCTGTTTTTATGGCCAAAATGCCGTACTTATTAGAATGGAGAAAGAATTCAATTAGACATTCATTCCGCTTCTATGATCAAACAAAAACTTGTCTTTATTAAAAATTGTTCTGCTATTTAAAACAAAAATACCACTAATAATAATGTTTCAATTCTTATGCTATTTCTTAAACTCCTCCCCCACTATTTCATTGTTACTCTAGTTTTGCAGTTTAAAATTTCGTTCCACATTTGTTTCGCTTCCTCATTGATTCATCGATTGGTGTTTGAGAATTTGTGCTGCGCTTGCACTTGTGCTTGTACTTTGAGCTGCTAATGGTTATGACAAAATGTAGTCATTCAAAGTGACAAAAGAATAAATGAAAGAAAAGAAAGCGAAACACAAAACACCTATTGTTATTACTAAGTAGCGCACCGTAAGCTGGCTGTGCTATGACACTACACAAGTGTTCAACTTTTTTTTGAAGAACTGTTTTGTACCGGCACACAAAGTGGTGAATTCTTGCTTCCATGTTTGAAGATGGCTTTGACTGGGAAGTTGAATCCACATTTGAACATGGACGCCAGAATTCTCCATAGCAGTGTCGTATGCAAACATGAGTGACATACTGCTCATACCACGGCTGATGCATTCGAGGTGTCACAGCTGACAGATAACTGTGACAGTTGACAGTTTTACTTTGACAGCTGACACTTTGTCAGCTAACACTTTGTACTTTGACCATTACCACTTTGCCTTTGACAGCTGACCTACTTGCTTAATGTGAAATCTGACAGTTCTTGTATTTCAAAACGGACGGTTTACCATTTTTATTTCCTTTGAAATCTGGCATTTCTTTGAATGCTGACATAAAATTAAATTAAATTAAATGTCAGATTAAATTGTGACATTTTAATTTTGTTTAACTCTGACCATTTTCACTTCATTTAATTCTGACAATCCCGTTACTTTAATCCTCACATTTTTTTTTTATTCCAATCTGGCATTTTTCATTTATTCACTCGACATTTTTTTTAAATTAAACAGTTTTATTTAATTCAAATCTGACAGTTCGATTTTATTAAAATCTGACATTTCTTTTTAATTTAATTCTCACATTTTTTTTTTCTCTTTTGAATTTATTTCCCCCATTTCCCTTCATTCAAATCTGATAGATTTTTCTTCCGACGGACCGCTGTCACATGTCCTTGGCGGCTGTCGCACGTTGAGTGCGTCAGTGGGGAATGGTTCTAGTAGAACGCTGCAAGGATTGACAGGGTCACATACGATGTGAAACCTGGTGAATTTAGTTCGCTACAGAAGGTTGTCACACACGGTGAACTTGGCACTCAACCCCAAAAAGAAACTTGTTGAACACCCCCAGTTGACATTTGTTGTAATGTCACAGAAAATTGGCAATTATAGGCAAATGGCCAACTTCCGCCATAAAACTGGTCTTTTAATCTTGGATACCAGTGGGGGAAGGCACAGCACCCACGTTACTTGCGCTGCAAGCAAGACACAGCAATCAACGGGCAGTGGCATCCCACGTTCAGCGTTGTAGCGCACAGCAACAAGCGTGCACCCACCGGAACTGCTCAGCAACAGCCACTTGCATCAGCAGCGGCTATAGCCTCCGGGCCCAACACAGCATCCGTGGCACACCTACCGCAACAACATCAGCAACAGCATAAGAGTGCTCAAGCGCACCTCAGAGCTGAAGCTACGGCTTCAGCATCCGTGGCACACCTAGCGCAACAACATCAGCAACAGCATAAGAGCGCCAAAGAGCACCTACCAGTATCAGTAGCGGTGCAGCTCCAAAGGCACCGTTAATCCCGCTGCAAACAAAAGGTACCAGCAGCCAACACCAATACGGAGTCGGCAGACCGGACATCAGGTTTTTTTTCTTTTTATCTCTTTTGATAAAAGTAAGTTTTATCTCTTAAAACTTACTGTAATCTAGATAAGAATTTAAGGTCAGTACTAGAATTTAACTTACTTAAAATTTATGCTAAGCTTTACGTGCAAGCGTACCTAAGTTCTAAATTTAAGTTTAATGTAAAATTAGCTGGAAAGGAAAAAAAGAGATGAAAAATTTAAATTTACACTTCCTCAAAAACTAGACTTAAAGCAAATTGAAAACTTTACTAAGATCCAACTACTCTAGGCTATCCTAATTGAAAACTTAAAAATAAATTGTTTTTTACTAAAAATAGGATTTAAAATTAAATGAATATAAAAATAAAATTTTATTAAAATAGAAATAAACAATGAAACGAAAAGTATAAATTAAAAATATATTAAAAATAAAAAAAACTACAATTTCATTTCTGAATTAAAAATAAAATTTAAAATTTTATTATTTTTGTTTATATGAAATTTAAAATAAATTTATATATAAATTTTTTTATTATTAACGAATAATAACACAATAGTAAAATAAAAACTAAAAAAAAATAGTAAAATATCACTTTTCATTAAACTAAAATCCTTACTTAACAATAACAATAAATTAAAATAAGCAAATAAAAATAAAAGGTTATTTATATAAATGAAAAATTTTTATTTAAAACAAGGATAATAACAAGAATCAAATATATAAGAAAAATTATATTGGAAAATAAATGAAATTAATAAAAATAATAAACATTTTTATTTAATCAAAAATCAATTTATATAAAATTTTTTATATTGGAAATTAAATAAAAATTAAATCTTTTTCTAAAAAAAAAATACATATATATGTATTTAAACTATAAATAAAAATTAAAGTTTTATTTAAAACAGGAATAATAACTAAGAATAAGAAATATAATAATAATTATACTTCACTTTGACTTAGAACTGAACTAAGACTAAACGAGAGTAAATAACATGGCAGGTATTATTGGCTTATATACTTACAAAATATGTCTTGAATCAGTATCCTTATCTTTACTTTGTATTCCGATATCATAGGTATTAAATAGAATTAAAATGTGTTAAATCTCTAACATGAACCAGTAAGTTATTTTTATTTGGTAGGTAGAATGTTTGCCACAACCTGTCACAACCTTTTCTTTTTTTTTTTTAATTTAAATTTTTTATTATCTCGTTTCAGCTGCGGTGAAATAAAATTGTGTTTTTTTTTTGCGTTTGGGTTTTAATTTCGACGCGATAAGTTTTTTTTAAGTACGTGAAACATTTGTGCGATGAAGGCATGCGTGGTTGGCCACCACGAACCCCCCCAAATCTCACCGAACTGCTAGCACACAGGCAAACCAGCACGTGAAGTCGTGGCCAATCACGTGTCCGCGGGTCACCTGACCAGGGGCGGTGGCATCGGCTGAGGGAAGCAGGCGCCCTGACTACTTTTCGGTGAGAGGTACACAGGGGCGCATTCACCGTACGCCCTCAATATATGAAAGTCAGGGCCGCTGCTTCACTAACCGGCCTCACCGTTCAGCATTGCCAGATGCAACCAAATTTAAATATTTTTGTTTGATTTTAATTTCCGGTTGTGACTCCTTTTCCGCTCCGCTACACAGTTTCCTATATGCTGTACGGCAACCGGCTCTAAATGACACCGGTCCTTCTGGAATTCCCCAAATCCTCCAGAATGGCCGCCACTGGAGTTGAAGAAGTTGAATGGTAAGATGTTGCTTGCCCTGGCTGAGGTTTTAACCAGGAACTATTATTGCAAAAATCGGACTCACTAACCAGTACACAATAGCCACTGTAGTAACGTGTTTTTTTATATGTAAGTCCGACCTATTTTAAAATTCCCCAAAAAATATTTCTAGTTGCGCGCCTGCCCCAGACAAACCCACTTTATACAGAGACCAATACAACTCCATCCCATCCAAGGCCGCGTCACAATTTATTCACCACAGACGTATACGTCGGCTCATTAGACATATCTGCTTAAGAGTCGTTCAACGCGGGGGAGAATGTTGATATCTGTAAATTAAGTAAGCAAGAACTACAATTATGAAGTGGTGTTCGTGAATTCAAAGGGTATGGATGTGCCACCCGACCATCCCCTTAATTAATTTTCAAATGTATTTTGTACACGTTACTATCTCTTTCTATCTCTGTCGTGTGTGTTGTGTTGTGTTATTTCAAATAAATAAAATAAAACTAAACTATAATCGAATAAATTTAATTTTACAATTTTGAGTGCAAAGTGCATAACTAAGAAAAAAATTCCGTGCTTTCGTTTCGCTAAAAAATTTCCGTCGTCAAATGAGTGTCTGTCAATTGTCCTGTGCTTTGTGTATGGAAGCTACTTTTTCAATACATAACAAAATTTTACAAATTTTACAAAATTTTACAAAATATGTTTTACAAAACAAATAAATAAATTCGATAAATATGATTAACAAAATCTTAAAAAAATACTACTAATAATATAACAATAACGAAAGTTAAGTGCATAAAAAGATATATAAAAAAAATTAAATAAATCAACACAAGCAACAGCATAACAACAACTCAACAACTAACACAGCATAAACCAGATTTGTCGAGAGTCGGCAGCAGCAACAACATCATCGATAAGCTGTGGACTATGATTTTTTTTTAGCTGACCACGCGAAGGGCTTTTCTATGCTCATCGCCGCGTAACTAATTGTTGTATATTCGTGTCCGTTAACTCATCCATCCTCTCCGATTAGTTGCGACTGAGTGAGGTTGTACTGTGGGCAGAATTGTGCTAAAGTAAAGGCGTAACACTGGCCTTTGCACATATTTATGTCCGCAGAGTTTAATCTCATTAATCAGTTGTAACTAATTATATTTTTTACCCAATTTGTTTAATATTTGCACGGTGCGAAAATGTCGAGTCATTATTGCATAGATTTTTGCAATATACGTGGACTAAGGGTGAATTTCTTCTCGGTCTATGCATATTGTACTCTTAATAGGCCTCAAATAATGGCACTAAGTGAGACCCAGGTGAGCGAGGATGCAGATCCACTGTTTTTTTTATATTCCTGGGTATCACTTAGTGCCATCGTTTTCTTCACATGGGGGTATCCTTTTATACGCTAAAATGTAGCATGTCAGTGGAAGCGGGGTCTGGGCCTGACCGATCCGGAATTCAGCTTTATGCGTGTTAGGTTCAGGGTCCGCTCGCACTTGCTACATTTCTGCTACGTTTATAAAAGTTCGAATTTAGGGAGAAGCCTACTTATAACAAACTAGACTCTCTCTCTGATTCGATATCGCACATTTTGGGGTTGTTCCCTGATAGTGAAATCATTGTAACTGGTAATTTCAATGTCCACAACACGGCTTGGTAATGTCACTCGGGCTAAACAACAACTGAAGGGCAATATGTTGAGCTTTTTGTTGAATCGAACGAACTGATTCAACAAGTGAAGGAACCAACTTTTTTCCCACGAAGTGATTTGCATAGCCATAATATCTAAGTCCTCTTTCTGGCTTCGCATCACGAAAAATATGATGTGAGTGTCAACGCACCTATTGGTAATTCGGACCATTGCACCACCTCCCCTGTTTTTCCATATTCTAACCATCGCATCTTTACGCCTGAAGACCCGGAAAGGACTGCATGGATTAGTGGAAAGGCAAATTGGACTGCGCTAATTAGTTTTTATCGCAACTTCAATTGGAAATTATGTTTCGCTGACAGAATGTGAATGCCGCGGCTCCTATGGTACAATAAATCATCTTATTGAGTATGCGGTCTTTCATCCCCAATAAGATGTGAACTATTAAACCAAATCACTCATGGTTTAATGAGACTTGCGAAAAGACTTCGCATTGAGGCTAGGAATCGCTGTAATGCAATTTTATAACGCGAAAAGTTTCTTCAGAACAGGCTCTTCTTTGCCCCATAGGCAGCAAAAACTTTTCGTCATTTGTTAAAAGAGTAAAGAATTACACGTCATCCAGCTCTATTCCAGCTCTTTTTAAAGATGATAAAATCTTCACGGACTCGGCTGATAAAGCGTACTTGTTGGCCGGATTGTTTGCACATAATTCCACAATCCCAGCAACTGCCTTTCATTGAGAGTTCGTCTTCTGTTAAGCAGGAAAAATATTTTCGTACGAGAGCAGTAAAAAAGTCGTTTTTGCCATTCATATTCGTTTAAAAAACGCCCGAGCTCTTTGGAGATTGAGAGGAAAAGGCAACATATGAATGACACACTCAAATATGACTTAAAAAAATTTCCGAGTGGGGTCTTGCTAATAGAGTAGAATTTAATGCTAGTACGGCCCAGTGTTGTCTGTTAGCAAACAAGCGAATCAATTTCCCCCTAGCTCCCCTCAATATGAACGGCGTAGATCTTTTGGAGTCAGATGCTCTTGACGTATTGGGTATATCAATTCAATCGGATCTTCGGTTAAATGATCACATTTTTGATGTTTCAAAAGAGGCAGCCAAGCTCCCTCCAAATTTTTTTATATTGCGGATGAGCTGTTTAGCTGTCCAAATACGTTTCTTTTTTAACTTTTCCTTCATAACTGCCGAGACATTTCGATAGGGTTCGCATCTGGAGACTGTGAAGGCCAATCCAATACTTCGACATTATTTTGCTCTTTCCACTTTTTGCCCAAATGACTTCGATGTTTGGGTTCGTTGTCTTCTTGCAAGATCTAGGAAACTCGAGTGGCGAAGGCTTCGGCTGTCCATTTTGACTGCAGCTTGTCGACGTCTAGCTTTCTCTGTGAAGGATTGCGCGCATTCTTTGCAGCGCACAGACGTGTACGGCTCTTAGCTGTGACAAGATAATGATCCGAGTCTATATTAGCACCACGGATCGTGTGTACATCTAATACACTGGAAGAATGCCTTCCGTCAATCAAAACGTAATCAATTTGTTTGCGCGTTTTTTGGTCATGGGACAACCAGGTGGCCTTATGAATATCTAGATGCTTGAATCTAGTGCTACTTATAGCCATGTTTCGTGCTGCGGCGAAGTCAATCAGCCTCATTCCGTTATCAGATGTGTTGTCGTGGAGGTTGAACTTTCCGACTGTTGGACCAAAGATGTTTTCCTTGCCCACCTTAGCGTTGAAGTCACCAAGCACAATTTTTATGTCGTGACGGGGGCAGCACTCGTAAGCGTCTTCAAGGCGTTCTTAGAAAGTATCTTTGATCTCATCGTCCTTGTCCTCTGTCGGAGCATGCGCACATATTAGGTTTATATAAAAGAATTTAGCCATGATGCGGCTTATGGCAGGTCGTTCGTTCACAGGACTGAATCGCAGGACGTGATGCCGTAATCTCTTGCCAACTACAAATCCGCACCCAAACTCGTGCTTCTCCGCATGGCCGCTGTAGTAGATATCACAGGATACTTGCCGAGAGCAACCCTGTCCCTTCCATCACATTACTTGGATTGCAGTGATATCAGCTTTGTATTTTCCAAGATATCAATCAGTTGGATAGAGGCACCTGCCCAATTAAGAGTTCGGACATTCCGGTTGCATATCCGTAAATCATTATCAGTTTTTCGTTTGCGGTGATCGTCATCAGTAAGTCGGATCTAGATGACAGATATTCACTATAGCGGTTCCTAAGAGAATCGCCTTTGAATTAAATTAGATGCGAAGCATGACTGAATATTGCTTATATGTTCTGAATTGTCAGTGGACTTTAATTGTGTTAGATGGGAACGCTGAATTGTGCAATTTTTGTTTGAGCTTGGTTGCTCGTATATGGAATGTGGAGTTAAATTGGATTGAACTTTTACTCCAGCTGGAAGTGTTGGAAGATACATAATTATGTAATAATGTGTTGTGTCTTTTGTTGCAGGTATAACAATTATTAGTGCTCTTGTAGTTTTTTTATGGAATAAGCGCGAGCCAAACAAAGTCCATGTTTTTTGACCATTTCCTTTCTTTCGGAAGGGTTCATTTGAAGAAAACGTGGACATTGTTGGATTCCACGCTGCTCTTTTGTACATATTTTGCACGTAGGAGTTGCTACATTTGTGTGGTATGTATTAACTTTTCTAGCTTCAGGAATAGATGAATTCGAAGTTAACTTTATTAGACCTTGGGACTTGACATTGGTTGAGGATCGGATGCCCTCTACTGTTTCAAGTGTCTGATAGCGATCTGTTATGAAGGAATTTAGATTTTTCCAAGCGGGTATATCTGTTTTATTTTGGATTGATTACTCCCAAAGAGCCAATGTTGCATCAGGAAGACGAAGAACACAAGAAAACGAATATTGCATACTAATTATCAATTGCAATATCGTATAATTGGAGGGGCAGAAATACAACTATTAATGTCTCTTTGGAGTTTTTTGATCGCAGTACCAGACTCAGTAGATACCACGGGAAGATTAAGCAGTATGCGCAATTGACTGTGAACCAGGATCCGCTTGTTTTCAAAACGATCTTTTAGATTTTTCCAAACTATTGGTAACCCATCGTTGGTGAGTGGAGTCTTTTTGACGGTGTCACGAGCTTCACCTCTAGCTTTCTGATTAAGGTAGAATAATTTTTCCACCGGACTTAATCGAGAATTATTTATGTAGATAGCCTGAAACATATCCCGGAATGAAGGCCAGGACAAATAATCGCCGCTGAAAACTTCTGTATCGCATGGTGGAAAGTGAAAATTGCTAATTGGAACTGGAGCCTCAGCCGTGCGCAGATGAATGGATTGCTCATTTGCATGTAATGCTACCCGCTCACTATATTTGCCAATCTTGGAAGCATTGCCGAAGCCTATTCCGCTCAACTCTCGGTTAAGCTCAACCAATCAACCTCTGGACCCGACGATGCCGGCGGACTTTGGGCGCATATATCCCACTCCATGCGCGCTGCCGCTGAAGAAGTCATTAGTTTCCGGCGCCCGCAACTTCGGCACCAATGGTACGATGATAAGTGTCGCATCGCGACAGCAGTAAAAAACGCCGCATATAAAAAAACGCTGCAGTCAGCTGCAACGCGAGCCGTGCGAGAAAGCTACTGAGAAAAGAGGAAGGAAGAGAGGCGCCTTTTCAGACGCAAGAAAAGAGAGCTGGAAAAGAGTGAGCGTGAGGAACTAGAGGTATACCAGGGCAAGAAGAATGCACGAAAATTCTATCAACAGGTTAAGCGTCTAAACCAAGGTTTCAACTTGTATAGACGAAAATGGAGATCTGAATACGGATACACAGTGTGTGCTGAGATTGTGGAGACAGAACTTCTCCAATTTACTTACAGGCGACGATTCCACTAATGCCGCCCATGGAGAGCGCAGTTCAGAGCCAACAATCAACGATGACGGAGTGGAAGTACCACCACCTAGCCATGAAGAGGTTCGAGTTGCTATCCAACGACTCAAAAACAATAAAGCAGCGGGTGCTGACGGCCTGTCAGCTGAATTGTTTAAAACCGGTGGCGATGAATTGATAAGGCGCATGCATCAGCTCATCAGCAAAATATGGTTAGAAGAAAGCATGCCCGACGATTGGAACCTCAGCGTACTGTGCCCAATACTTAAGAAAGGAGACCCCAACAATCTGCGCCAGTTATATTTCATTCATATAATATTACCGTATATTTTTAACTGTGAATTTCCTCATCTATTAAATAAACCAAATTTTAATTATCTGAATAGCCTTGCATCTGCAAAGTTCACTCACCTTTTTTTTTAAACTGAACAATAATGATTCCTTATTTTCTAATTTAATGCCGAACGGTCATCCCGAAAACATTCTTTTTGCAGCCATAATGCAAGGTGGGCGTCGAGGTTTATACCAAAAGGCTTTTAAAGCACTTATTTCATCAAGCATGACAGCTCTGGCAGGTTGGAGCTTTTGCTCAATTAATATTAAAATTATCTGAAGTTATCTTATTGTAGTTCTGTAGGTTCCTAAGCTTAGTTTTTAATTCTTGTTAAGCACTTATACCTGTGCGCTCTATGTGGTAAGTGGACACCAAAAATTTATAATAAATATAATCATAACTCTAATTCCTCTTGCGTTGATTATTCCAGAGTTTTTCACTACTCTTCCAAAGGCTTATTTATTTAACACGTAACAATTACTTACTTACTTAGGTGGCAGTAACAACCCGTGTCCGGGTTTCGACCGACCTCATCAGCTCTCACCAGGCGCCTCTGCTTTGCGCGCGCCTTCTCCAATCGGATACACCAAGTGCGGTTAGGGCTTCCTCAGCCTGGTCCATCCATCGGAGGTATGGTCTCCCTCGTCGTCGTTGGCCAGCGATCCTCGCCTCGAGCACTTTTTCGCTGGAGCTTCGTCGTCCATACGATGGACATGACCCAGCCAGCGTGGTCGCTGCACAGTTATACGCCGAACTACTTCAATGTCTTCGTAGAGCTCATACAGCTCGTGGTTCATTCGGATGCGATAGTCATCGCCGACTCGAACAGGGCCGAAGATTTTGCAAAGAACTTTTCTCTTGAACACCCCCAGAGCAGCTGCGTCAGTTTGCGAAACTACCCATGCCTCAGCGCCATAAAGCAGCACAGGTAGAACGAGCGTCTTGTAGAGTGTTTTGTCGATCGGGAGAGGGCGCTGGAACTTAGTTGCTTACTGATCCCGTAGTAGCACCTATTAGCAATTATTGTTCTTCGCTTTATCTCCAGGCTGATTTCGTTGTTGGAATTAATGGCGGTTCCAAGGTATACAAACTCCTTGACTACTTCAAAGTTATAGCTGCCGGATGAAACGTGGGAGTCTAAACGCCGCGCTCACCGGCCTTTCCTACGATCCCCTCCATGATGATGTTGAAGAGATCGCATGACAGTGGATCGCCTTGCGATCGAGCTGCGTGTGTTGCTCAATGTCATTTTGCAAAGTCTAATCAACTTTGCAGGTATACCGAACTCAGACATTGTTGCGTATAGGCAATCCCTTCTCGGGCTATCGAACGCATCTTTAAAATCGACAAAGAGATGGTGTGTATCAATTTGATTTTCGTGGGTTTTCTCCAGGATTTGTCGTAGCGTGAAAATCTGGTCTATGGTGGACTTACCAGGTCGAACGCCACACTGATTAGGTCCAATCCGTGTTTTTGTAACTGGCTTTAATCTTTCACACAGTACGCTTGAGAGAACCTTATATGCGATGGAAATAAGATTGACACCTCTATATATATTATGAATACGATATTATAATTAAAAAAAAAAAAAATTAGGTATACGATAATATAAGATGGCTAAATATTTACAAGGTGCCTTTTTGTTGTTTACTTCAAATTTATAAGACTTAATTCATTCAAAAGAAAAAAAAATAGAACGTATAAATTAATTATTTGAACTGCGCACGTTACTGATAGGATCCATCCGAATACGGTTTTGAGCGAAAGAAAGTCCGCTTGTACTGGGCATCATCCCAGGTAAAATCATCTTCGGATATAGATCAGCACCTAAAACTAGGGATAAGTGTGCTTGTAAAAATTGGGATCGGCGAGAAATACGTTGTGATATTTGTCCTTGATGGCTTCGTCGATGGAATTCGCATTGTTATGCGATTGTCGACGCTAGCATTTGCTTGTTGTTTAAAGCTTAGATCATATGGAGATCTTAGAAGAAAGGAACAAATCTTTTGGTAACCAATGGTTGTGGTAGTTAACTGCGGTTTCTTGAAGAGTTCGGATGAAATGTGGCCCAACGTCAGTGGCCGATGAGGATCCAATAAAGATCGTATAAAATGCCGTTTTCCTTGGATTTCCAGCTGCACTACAGCCGAAGGGAGCAAGGTGACGACGTGTTGAGAAAAAATAGATTGAATAGATGGACGTGGAGGAGCTCGTCCATCGAGCCACAGATCGAGGATTTCGCAGGCGGTCGTGTATGTGTAGCAGGATGTGATGATCTCGACAGGAATGACAACCGGTTTTGCTGCGACATGATCCATTGGAATGCTTAAGAGGTAAGGAATTTGCACAATACTTGTGGTGAAGTACGACTCGCATTCTTTTTTCCGTGTTCATTGCGAGGAATATGGTGCAAAAACTGGGAGCATGATTTTCGTCACAGATACGGCACAGAAAGTTCATCCTGTCATAGCGACGAAGCACTTTTGTACGTTTAGTTAAAACGTCTGCTACTCGAACTCCATTATCGTTACCGTAATAAGTTTTTGTAACACGACCAAGTCGCCATTCGTTCGAAGGTAGATTTTCGCCTTTTATAACTACCATCATTTTTATCCAAATAAGGTTCAGGTTTTTTTCATTTGTTTCCTTTTTGAAGCTCTTTGAGGTATTCATGCTGCCATCGAGAGCATAAATGCTGATGAAGTGCTTTTAAACGATGCCATCGATTAATAATCGATACAGGCTCTTCGTGAATCTCGGGTTCTAGAGGAGCTATAATTGGAGCACAGATAAGGAAGCGACCTGGAGTCGATGAGGTAAGGTCATGTGGATTCTCTGATATTGGAGATAATAGATAGCATTCTACAGCCGTTTCTTCCCATTCTTGTATGCTGGGGGTGGATGTGGTGTATTCTGTACCGAATCTCACACTGGGTATGATATAGTCGGTTGCTCTTTTTGATTCCTCGGTTCCAAAGAGATTAAGAATAGACGCATGTCCGAATGTGTTCTTCTTCCAGGCTTGTGATTCGTTAAGGCGAATCGCGCTCTTGGTCGCCGAACACTTAAGGAACTATTCTATGGGGAGAAGATTTAGCATCATTTCCAAACCCGCCTGTGGCGTAGATCTCATGGCTCCTGTTACTCCTATGCACGCTAACCTTTGTACTCCTGCTAGGGAGCTAAGGTAGCTCATTTTGTGCGCTATCGTCCACCATACGAGAGAGCCGTAGGTAAGAATGGGTCTCAGGATCGCTGTATACATCCAGTGGATTATGTGCGGTCGCAGTCCCCATTTCCTTCCAAATGCTCTCTGCTCTTTCCTTCTGCGTATAAAGCGCACAGTGCTTTTTCCCTTCTTTCCTCTGTGTTGCGTTTCCAGCTCAGCTTGTTATCAAGGATAATTCCAAGGTATTTGGCTTCCGTGGAAAGCTTCATAGTTACTTCGTTGAGTTTCGGTAATGTGAAACTGTCTATTTTTCTTCTTCTTGTGAACAGAACCAGTTCGGTCTTTATTGGGTTCACACCAAGTCCATTCGATTCTGCCTACCGCGATAGCTCATTCAGAGCCCCAGACATTAGTTCGCTGTTTGCAGGTATTTACCGCATATTAGGATGGCAACGTCATCGGCAAAGCTACCACTTTTGTTCCTCCAGTTTTAAGTGAAGTGAGAATCTTGTCAACCACAATCAGCCATAGAAGTGGGGATATGACTCCTCCCTGCGGTGTGCCTCTTGTGACCTCTTTCTTCACCACGCTCATTCCCATTTGCGAGCTTATACGTCTGCTATTGCGCATTTTATAGATCCACTGGGTTATTTTACTGTTGACTCCTTTGCCTACTAAAGCATTTTTTATAGAATCTGTGTTTACATTGTTAAATGCACCTTCGATATCTAAAAACGTTGCTAGGGTATATTCTTTGTGATGAAGGGTTCTTTCTACGACTGAAACCAGCTCATGCAGTGCCGTTTCCACTGATTTACCCTTAAGGTATGCGTGTTGCGCACTACACAGGTTAGTATCATTCAAAGATTCTCTTATATGAAGATCTAATATTCTCTCTAGCGTTTTCATCAAGAACGATGAGAGACTAATAGGCCTGTAATCCTTTGGTGCTGAGTGTATTGGTTTCCAAGCTTTAAGAATGAAGACAACTCGCACTTCTCTCCAGATTTTTGGAACATATCATGTCCTGAGGCAACCGGTGAAAATTGCTATGAGCCAGGGCATGATGCCAGGAAGGGCATGTTGCATCATGGCCGGTAGGAGATCGCTGGTCCACCAACTCGCATTTGTAGGTTTGCGACTTCGAGACTTTGGGCAATACTTCTTGAAAGCCTGGTTCATTTTTTCCGTTATAAACTCAACTGCATTGCCAATGGATGCAGCGTTTGGGAGGTATTCTGTGTTTAGGTCCGCTATATTTGTACTAATTCAGACTGAATACCTTTCCGCGCATTCCCAGTTAGTTTTCAATGGGTTCCTTAATTGTTTCCTTATTTGGGGGTCGTAGTCAATAGTAAAGAGAATCCTGAAGTGGTTGGAAAACGACTCCTTTTGTGACACCTCCCAGTTATCGACTATAACCTATTCCGAGTTACTAGCTAAAGTAAGATCTATTATCTCTTCCCTGACTCTATTCTGAAAAGTTGGCCTATTGCCCCTATTGCATAGAACTAGGTCTGTAGTATGGATAAATTCAAAAATAGACTCACCTCTTTTGTTGATGTCTTTACTGCCCCATTGCAAGTGGTGGGCGTTTGCATCACAACCGATGACCAGGAATGCCCTGCTTGTGTAAGCGTGTTCCGTCAACTCGCGGACTGCTTGCACTGGTGGGTTCGTCTCTTCATAGGGCATATACGCCGAACAGAGGATTAGTTTTGCTGACCTTGTTTCCAAGCTGGTTGCCACTACGTCTTCAAGTGCAAGTTGATTTGCACCACTTGCAGCTTCCTCCTGCTCTCAGCTATTGTTGGTTCAGCCTCTTCACTTTAATGGATCCGAGGCCGAATTTTAGCATGTCCGAATGCTCCTTCAGCCAGCCCGTGGAAGCAGCGTCTACAGAAAAGAGAAGTATTTTCCCTTCGCTGCCGTGACTTTTCTGCGACCTGACCAGCTTCCACTCCTGAATATTGGCGTCTTTATTCTGCGAAGCCAAAAGTCTCTGAATAGGCACATCCTCGTGCAAAGCAGGAGGAGGTATCCATAAAGATACCTTGTGGCGGAGCGGAAGCGTGGACTTGAAGATCACCTTAAGTGAAGCTCCCTTCCAAATTTCACCAATGCTGGTGATGGTTTTGGTCAGGAACTCCAGGGATTTTTTTGATCCACATCCGACGACTTTGACTCCTTGTTGCCAACCAACACCGTCGAGCTTGTAATCACCGTCATAGAGCCGTCTGGGTCGGTTTCGTCGATAATGGCTACTTGCAGCTCCTCCGGTGAGTTCTCAAAGCTTCCCTCGGCTTTACTACGCTTCGAGCAACTCGCAACGACCTCATCCGTAGATCTGTGCCGTTTGGCCGTGGGACCAGCTCTACGCAGAGGCTCTCTCGAAACCGTGGTCAAACCCCGGTTGGTCCCTGTTTGAAGTAACCTTGGTTTGACCTTGTCTCGTCTTGCCTTCACCTTGTGACTGCTGGTTCCGCCTTTTCCACACTCCTGTTTGCCGCTTTTGACGACATTGGAGTAGGAAGGACCTGCCTTAACCGTCGTTTCCCTTCTTCCCTTCCCTTGCTGACACCGATGCCGCAACCACGTTTGTCACTTGTAGCGACATTGGATTGGGACAGTTCAGCCCTGTCCCTCTTCTTCTTCCTGCCTCTTTTCCTCCTCTTTCTTCCTACCATTTCCCTCTCCCGTTTGTCACTTTTGGCGTCATTAGAGTGGGATGGACCTGCCTTGCTCAGACCCTCATCTGTAGAAGCAGACAGAATTGTGACAGCTTCGATCGTCGATGCTTTGGGAGCATAGTGACTCAAAATTTTTCACTATCTTCGTGTGCTTCCTGATGAGAGCCTTGTCCCTGGAAGTAAGAGTGGTCGGGTCTGCGTTTTTCATTTTCAGCAGATAGTTATTAGCAGTCCTGCAGAACTTTCGTTGCTTCGCTTCTTTCGAAGCAGAACTACTGTGAACTGCTGCACTACCCGCTTCAATGACCGTCGCGTCGGAGTCAGAGTTGAGTAGCTCGTCTTCAGTTTCTGAACTAGGAACATTGTGAAGGACTTGAGAAATGCTAGATTCCTCGGTGTCCCTATGAAGGACATTAGAAATGCTAGCTTCCTCCGTGTCACTTCCTATGCTCAACCTGTCCAGAATCCTCAGAGTCGCTAAGTCCAGGTCCCCAACCTTGTCGGTGTTGTCCTGTCTGGTCAGAGTAGGTCGCCCTATGCTAGACCTGCCAGCATCCGTCGCCGTTTCCGTTAAGCTTGCTGTTATTGTTGTTTTTGTCGCCTCCGTACGTTCTTCCTTGTTATTTTTGTTTGTATTTTTGTTCATTTTTGGTCGAAAGGCCACAATTACTCACTGAGGCGGCCAGGTATCAGTGAGGTCTCCGTTCCAATACAGCCGGTATTACCTCTGGCTGCAAACCATCCAATGGGCACGGTGCAACATAACACCCTGGGTTAGGGGGGGGGGGGACAACTCTTTGTTCATTGCTCCACAATGGCCTGTATGACATGGGTGACCCTACCAGGAGCTTACGTTCCCGTCATCATAGCCCAATGTGTCATTGCAACTTAAGCCCCTACACCACGAAAAGGTGGCTGTCCTTCGTAAAATTAGTTGAATGTATTACGAATATTTTGGTAGGTAATTAGCGCATATTTGTTACCTAAAATCTACTCGCATTCAAACTTATTTCTAAGAGATAATTATTTTCTCATTTTTGTTCGAATTTCCCAGAATACAATAATTCTTCAATATTTCTGCTAATTATGTTGAAGAAATATTAGCACGTATAAATGTGCCGATTTATGTCTCGTTTGGATGAGCAAAAGAGCAATAAAACCATAAAACCCAGTCTTTGCGCTAAGGGTTGAAGGTTTCGTTCAGCCAGTTTGGCGAGCTTCTTTTCATTCTAGAGATTGCTATTGAAGTGTGAAGTTTATTTTCGGAGTGAAAAAATATATATTACTAAAAAAAAAAAATATGGCTGGAAGAAAGTAAACTGAATTTTTGTCAGGAAATCGATATTTGAGGTAAATTCAAATACATAACATAATTTTATATATGTAATTTTATATAATTTTATTCAATATAAAATGTAATTATTTACATAATTTTTATAGATTATCCAACACTGAGAAAGAGCGGTATATACAAGGCCTGTTTGACGACGTTATGGAAGAAGAATTAGTATAAGACGCGAAAGATAATGACGACGATCAGGTAGAAGTTGCCAATAACATAACTTTGTCGGATGTCAAGGACACCAATGAAAATGACAATGAAATTGACAATGCTACCGATGATAATGAAGAGGATGATGATATGGACCATGAAGATGATTCTGTTCAGATAAATCTACGTGCACATGAATATGTTGCTCGTGATGGCACCACATGGAGCTCAGAACCAAGACGTACACGCCAAACGAGGCAGCACAATATATTACGACAGCGAAGTGAGCCCGCAAGATCAACTGCTACTATGTCAATTTTAAATACCTTCAAATGTTTTATGACCCCGGAAATGGTTGATATAATAGTACGCCACACCAACAGGAAATCGGAAGCGACATACAATGAATATAACGAAAAACATCTCGAGGCGCAACCAAAAACATGGAAGACGGTAACGTTGAGTGAAATATATGCGTTTATTGGTGTGCTTATTATAACTGGCAGCAACCGCAGCAACGGCAAATGCGCCATGAACTTGTGGTCGGTGGAAAATTGTTCATTGTATCGTGCTGCAATGGCCATTAACCGTTTTCAGGCCATACTGAGATTCATCAGATTTGATGATTCCAATACAAGGCATATACGCCTCCAAACTGATAAATCTGCACCAGTATACGAGCTTGGGACGACGATGAATTATAACTTTGAGCAGACATATGAGCGAAAATTTAACCGTGCACGAACAGCTTTTCCCATATCGCTTCACGCTTCACGCAGTACATCCCATCAAAACCGGCAAAATATTGTGTATTTATTTGTGTATTTATTTTTTTTTTATTTTATTTTTTATTTGTAGTAATAAAGGTATTAGCATGCAAGATAAGCTCTTTTAAATGCAACAGTTTAATTACTTAATATAGATATTAACTCACAATTGGTATAACAACAGATAAAAGTGATGATAAAAGCAAAATATTATAAAGTTTACAATAAATTATAGTAACACTGATAAAATATAATTGAACGAAATGAATTTAATTTAAGAAATGGGTAATTATTGTGATAGAGAAAAGTAAAGTTCGGATAGTTTGTTTCAGAAAAGCGAAAATTATAAGAAGAGTCATGAGAAGTGTTCATAGATTAGATGCTTAAATTTCGTTATGTTAATAACGCGTTTTATGTTGTTTGGTAGGGAATTAAAGAGTCTTATTGCGCTAATAAAAAACAGTCTACTCGATTCATTGTAACGAAAATGGGGAACTACGAGAGATAAATTTCTAGTTGATCTGCAGAATTGAAGTTTATATTACAAGTAGCTGGGACATTTCAGAGTTACAAGCCTATGCAAAAAAATAGTTTCTTGCAATAAGGTGATTTGTAATGCTGCGACCTAGTATGCGATTGCTGAATGATGAGATATGGTCAAATCTTCGGATACCGTACACATATCTTGCTGCATTATTATAAGCCACTAAAAGCTTGTGGGATGACCTAGAATCCAGCTTGCTATAGACAACGTTAGAGAATGTAATAAGAGGTACAATTAATTGAATCACTAATTTACGCCTAGTTTCAGTGGGAATAAACGAAGCGGTTTTCCTAAGGTTGCGTAAGGAATAATAAACTTTACTTACCACACCATTTATGTGATCTGCACACGTAAGAGGAGAGTTTACAACAAATCCTAGATTAGTAACTTTGTTTACAAAGTCAAGCTTAGTGCCGCTTAGGAAAATAGGAGGCAAATCAATCAGAGGATATTTAGATTTCGCTACTGGTAAGACATACGATTTTAGAGGATTCAACTTCAATTTATTTGCATCAGCCCATCTGCTGACAGCATCCAAATCTTCATTAACTCTTGCGCAAAGATCTTCAATGAGGCATGTCGGTCGGGAGAGATAGAGTTGCAGGTCATCCGCATAGGCGTGCATTGTGACATTCTTACATAGAGAGAAGATGTCGTTGATATACATTGTCAACAGAAGCGGTCCCAAAACTGACCCTTGAGGCACACCACAACCTATAGTTCTGTAACTTAAGTATTTATTTCCTACCTTGACCCTTTGAGTTCTTCCTTCCAAGTAGCTTTTCAAGAGATGTACAGAAGAATCCGAGAAGCTGAAGCAGATTTCCAATTTTTTGCAAAGAATATGGTGGCTTACACTATCGAACGCTTTTGAAAAGTCTAAGAGGCAGACTAAGCTGAGATAACCTTTATCAAAAGATGACCTTAAATCTTCGAGAATTTTCACTAAAGCAGTGGAATAGCTATGTCCTGAGCGAAAGCCTGACTGAAGAGGAGACAAGAGATTATGTGTACAAAGATGGTTGGAAATCTGCTCAGCCATAAGAGATTCGAGGCCTTTAGAAATGGACGACAAAAGGTTTATTGGACGAAAATCACTTGGTACAGCTGCCGTGGGCTTTTTACCTATAGGTAATATCGTAGCGATTTTCCAGATAGAAGGAAACGTAGAGCTAGTGAGACAGTGGTTGAATATATGTACTAGAGGACTAACAACATAGGGTAGTATGAGCTTGATAAATTTAATCTCAATCCCGTCTTCGCCAATAGCATTTGATTTGATTTGACTTCTAACAACATCTGACTCATTTACAGCAGTAAACTGAAATTTTGCAACAAACTGGAGGAGGAGATATTGATATTTGAGCTAGAGTTCGAAGGGCTAGTCACAAAATACGCATTAAGAACATATGGATCTATAAGACATTCTCCACAGTTGTTATTGGTTCCAATTCCAATTTTTTTTTCAGGTTATTCCAGAGCTTCTTTGATGACGTACTTAGCTTTGAGAGATAGAATCTTTTTTTAGACAATTTCACTGCAGATGAAGCCTCATCTAGAAGCCCTCCTTTATTCTTCCCAGTTGGTCACAGTTGGATTGCGTTTCCACCTAGAATAGACCTTATGACGTTTTTTGAGAGCTTGCTTGATGGAATTTGTGATCCATACAAGTACTGTTAATGATTCGAGTTGTACATAGTGGCACATGGATTTCAAAAGTAGACGAAATTGTGCTTAGAAAAAAATTCAATTTATCATCAACAGAACTGAAGTAGTAGCAATCCATCCAATTTACTATAGACAGATCAGCAAATAGAGCATCAAAGCAAATCGATTTATAGTCCCGATAAGTGAATGTTCTGCTCACTTCAGAGTGCATGAGATGTATATTAAATATGCATATTATGCATATGCATAATGTCATTCGTGCAATTGAACCAAGCCTTGACATAGCTGCGTACAATGAAATTGCAGACATCACGTAGGCCATTTAGTTCTCGTTTCAATAAATGGAATTGGTCCCGGAATTAAATATTTTAATGGCATAAATCCCTTTTGACATCCATCGCGAATGATATGTTGGACCAGGAGTTCGAATGTTGCCACATCCCTCACCAAGAAATATCATAACGAGTTGTAGGAGCTCCTTGTAGTCGTCATGGCAGTGTGCTTTTGTTATGAAATTTCTACAAAAATTAATAATGGCCTTGCATTCTTCATCACTAATTTGTCTTCGAAAAGTTAAATCTCCGAGGCCGCTTAAGTACGAACTGTGATCTAAGTTTGGCCAGGCGTTTGAAAATCAATCAAAAATAGGAACGTCTGTGCTTTTGGTGGGTTCAAATTTCAAATCGAAAACACTTCTTAACATAACTTCATATATGTGATGGCGGCAAGATAATTTTAAAAGTTTATTTAAACGATTTAAACGTTGCTCCAATAGCACACATGCGCCAGCCTTACCACCTGTATTACTGGTGGTTGTATCAAAACCCATGGCTTCAACCCGCTCTTCTATTTCCCACTGCTTCAAAATTGAAAACACAGCTAATGATATATTTTCCCCAGTTCCAGACGTAAGCTTAGGAGCACCAAGAAACTTAGATGTCCCATTGCAACTGACAAGAACAGCTATCCTATCAACTTTCGTTTTTCCAGTAAGGTCTGGCAGGATTTTTCCGTCCCAGTGCACTACTACAGAGTGCTCAATACTTAGCTGCATTAAAAAAATATTATGCAATAATTTTTCGAAAAAAAACATTCATTAACTTACGTCGTCTACAAAATCGCTCTGAATACTTCTTGCTTCCATTTTACGGATATGTTCCCGAATCCTACGGATAGATGAACGGTTGATTACAAGGTCCTCGATTTTGTGCCCCAAAGCCTCTGCAGTTGCAATCAAAATATGTACATCATCTCCACTGGATACCTTGGCTTTGTCCAATGCGGATACCAAGCGTGGGATAATAAATTGCTTGCGACCTCTTGTTTTTGTAGTTGAAGATGTACTGGCTCCAATTGGACTCTCTTCTAAATTTGCATCACTTTCTAAGAATTCAGTAGATATTGGATTCACTATCATTTTCTGATTCTTCATCCCAATCCATCGGTACTGCATATTTTTCGCTATTATTATTTGCGGAATGTATAGTGAAAGAAATAATATACTCACCAATACCTTGCAAATTTTCATCATACTTTCGTTTTCGTGACAGCTCTAATTCTCTACGATCGAGAGACCGTTTTTCGCGTAAATAAAGAGCCATGTCGACACCAGCCATATACCCTGGACGTCCTTTTTGTCTTTGCATAATTAAAAACTGCTTGTCTTCTTCCATGTTTATCATATATAGTGCATCCTGGTGCGAAATATCAAACAAATCGTCTAAATCTTCAGAAAATGACTCTGCTACTTTTTTTCCGCATTCGATCTTTTTGAAGGAATAACTTTTTGAATTTTTTTCCATGACTCGTATTGTTTTAATAATTTTTCGATACATCGTGGCTCATAACGTGTGGGAATACGCGCTTGTTGCCAAAATATTACCGTTGCACTAATAGCTAATTTGGAACCGTCTTTGGCGGACATTATTCCGCAACGCATATTGTAAAATAATACTTGTAAGACTTGGCGATTCGATGGAAGCTTAGAGCTAATAATTTGATGTAAAGGTTTTCCGATCAAATCGATTAGATTTAGCGATGCGTTTGCTTGACGCGTTGTTATCGATGCGGTAGCTTTTTTTAACACCGATTCCGACGTAGATGGCAAATCACTCATTGTTATAAAATGATTAATGTTTTCACTTTTCTCAACCTCACTTCGCAACACTAAATAGGTACATGTAAATTGCAAGTGACTAGCGATAATAAAAATCAATACTAACATGCCAGGTCATGTTTGGTGAGCTTATTTGTTGTTAGTGTTTTACGCATATAATGCGAAATAAGCTTTTCTCTCGTACTCATTTTGATGCGTAAAACACTAACAACAAAAAAAAAGCTTACTATACATGTCTGCCTAGCAAAACCACGGCATTACAGTTTTTAAGCGTTACTTTGGACAATTTTAAAAATAGATAGGTAATAACAGAGATAAAGAGATAGGAAACTTCGATTTTTTACTGTACATCGATTTTTACTGTGCGAAAGGGATAGCCTTATGTACTGCTTTCTTTCAAATTGAGGTTAATATTAACACAAAAACCTCACTACTATCACAAACTGCAATCCATTTTTACACACGTACACAATATGTGAGTTCATAAAAAAATAGGATTGCAAATTACAAGAGAGCGAATGGCCTTGAAAAAATCGAAGTTTCCTATCTCTTTATCTCTGGGTAATACTATCAATTTACAATTAAAAAAAAACAGTAACGAAGAAAGTTAATGGTTCTGGTGGAGAGAGGGGCTCAAAAATCAAATTTTTTTCAAAGAATTTCAGTGGTTTTATGGGGGAATCGGTTCTGGCCCGTGTACCCTTTTCGAATCTGCGCCACTGTAATAAAATGTAATTATTTTAAATTTTGCAGCAATATTATGCGATTACCAATCAATTTTAGTACAAAAAGTTAAAATTTTTTTTTTGTTAATTCACAGTCCGGGCAGCTAGTTTTTTAAATTTTAAATGAAAAACCGGGTCCACTTATCGTTGAACGATCAGGTCCAAACTTCGTTTTAGTAGTTTTGAGATCAAAACGAAAAAATTTGAGGGAATCTATTTAAAAAAAAATCATTTTGAAATTTGCCCATATAAATTAGGACACCCTTAATGGTCATAGTATATATTAAACAGCTTAGGTACATATTAAACAGCTAGATATCGAGGTAAATAACGCTTCAAGACTAGAGCTGCGGCTGGGATTGTATACGTACGAGAGATAAACTTTAACTCTGCAATCATAGATTTCAATGTTTAAGAACTCCGCATCAGATCCACTAGAGTCGCTCAAAAATTTGACATTAAGGTTTTTTTTACAATATATTGCAATACCCCCTCCCCTTCCGCTTTGTCTGTCATGACGGAAAAGATTATAGTTGTCAATGTTTACTACCGAGTCTTATATTATTGCATAGCCAAGTTTCAGTGACGCAAAGTACATCCACCGAGAAGTCAACAAAAATATATTTGGCACAATCTAATTTGAAGTCATTCAGACTTCTTGCATTAAAATTGACAATTTTTAAACCAGTGTGTTGCTTACACAGAATATCAATCATAATCTTCTGATTATTATTAGCATCAAAGTTATGGTTAGTCCCAACCATTAAATCGTTTGAGGACGAGAACGAAACAATAAGCTGTAGAAAGTAGGAAAGTTGATTTGATAGAGATTTTGTGGAAAGAAAAAGGAAACAAAGAGTTTAAGTTGCAGCAAAAGAGGAAAATTAGAAATTTAGATACCATCGAATAACAGTAAGAGTGATAATTAAAATGGTTTAACTGATTATTGATAAATAAACATAATATTATATAAGAAGGCAAATTAATCAATATTAGATTCAAGAGGTTCAGCAATACCAGAGGCTCCGTTAACTGCATGATGCAATTCATCAATACTGCAAATTGGGAAGCTGTCCGCATTTTTTTCCAGTCTGATGTGGACTGCACCACGAAAAGTAAACGCATTGAAGATTTTTTTCTGGCGCTTATAGACAATTGCAGCTTGTAAAGTTTTTCGGTTAGCTGCATTAAGACTTTCATGGATGTAGAAGTTGTTGTCTGAGTCAAACCCAGCAGCTCGCAGATTGACAGCAGATTTCGTTCGTCTGCGATAGTCGCCGAATGCTTTAAGAGCACGATTGCGGTCGAAAGGAGAAAAAAATTTTGCAATTATGACCGAATTTTGTTTGTGCTGGCTAAGTTTGACACTAAAGATATCTCTGAGCTGCGGTGGTTTGAAGTCAAAAAAGTGGCATACTCGGTTGAAGATATTTTTCAGATTTTCCTCTGCTGAGAGCGGCACTCCAAACAAGACAGCATCCGATGAGATATCAATGTTGCTCGAGTTATTGTGGTTGTTTGCAAGCTCAGTTTTTTGCTTTTCTAATTCCTCACACCGAGAAGTTATTGCGCGCAGTTTATTATCGAGCAATGCGATTTTTTTCACACTCATTGACAGCAGAATTGAGTGCGTTTATTTCCGTTTCGATTTTAAGAGCTACCTTCTCTTCAAGTTTAGCAGTTTCTGTAGCAAGCCGTTCAAAGAGACGATCTTCCAGAACTTTTCTCTCAGTCTTGATGTTATTGCTCAGACGTTGTTCCATTTCCTGGAGGTAAGTGCGAAGAGACCGAGATATTAGATCTCTACTCTCTTTGGTGTGCCATCAGTTTTGTTACCCATGCGAATACAATTTAGCTGCTGCTGTTGACGCGTCAATCGGGGAGACGGTGACATTGGCTTGCCGAGTTCTACAACAGAACAAGGCTACTAATGAAGAGACGAAAGATATACAGAGCAGGACAGACGTAACGGCAGGTTGTAGACCGCAGGGACGCAACCAAAGCAAAAGAGCACACGCGCACTGAGCGACAACAGAGTAAGCAGGCAATAAAACGTACAACAACGTAACAGCTGATTAGCAAACACAGCGAAGCAAGCAGGATGACAACATTCACGCAGACGAGAACGAAGAGATTAGAAGTAGCGGAGGAGTCGTAGATGACAACGTACGCACGATGATGAGACGTTGATTTTTGACTCAAAAACGAAGAGATTAGAAGTAGCGGATGAGGTGAAGATGACAACGAACGCACGAACGTTGATTTTGACTCAATTTGAGCGCGGCGGCAATGTTATTGTACCAAAACCCCGTTTAATAGATTTTTTTTGTTTAAATCATGATAATAAATGCTTAGCAAATAGCACAGTTTAGCGACTTGTTCTTAGACAATTAATTTCGAGAACGACACTTAATCATGATACACCATTTACGGAACGTATCTGGTAGTTAATGTTTTTTAATTAGCGTGATTAAACTTGCAGATTTTAAAAGATTGAGGAGCTCACAAAAATATGGGATCAAAGTGTGGTGGATATGTAATAACAAAAACTCGTACCCACTGCATGGACAAATATATACAGGCCAAGCAACTAGGGACGGGAAACCAACCAGGGTGAGCGCGTGGTGAAAGATTTAGTAAGCCGCTTTCATGGAAGCGGCCTAAACATTACTACGCTAAATTTGCTAGAGAACTTGTCATCCATGAATTTGACGGCGGTTGGAACACTGAAAAAAAAAATAAAACGATCGTCCAGAAGGATCAAGCATATTTGGTTTTACGGCAAACATAGCCATGTGCTCATATGTGCCGAAGAAGAAAGCAGTAATTTTACTGTCATCTTTACATGACGCCGAAAGCGGCAAACCAGAAATGATTGCATTTTACAACCAAACTAAAGGAGGAGTGGACGTGATGGACCAAATGATCGGCGAATATACTTGCCAAAGGTTGACAAAGCGTTGGCCATTGTCTATTTTTTTCAATATGATAGATCTAATGGCATTGGCAACGTACATCATTTACTATGAGAATAATCCGAACATATCGTTCAATAATTCAAGGCGTAAAAGCTTTCTTCGCCAACTCGCCAAAGAACTTTGCATGCCAATCATTGAAGAGCGGTCGGTAAATCAACAGAAAATGCGCACCTTCAATACAAAAATTGCCATAGCCAGTTTCATAAGATCGGCCTTACAAGAAACACTTGAAGTTCAACCATCAACCTCTGCAGCTGCTGGTGCGGAAGCAACGAAACCACAGATTGGAAGCTGCCATTTATGCTACATCCAGGATTAAGGCAGAAGACAAACCCGTAATTTGTGCTCAGTATGTCGCAAACCGATATGTCTACAACATTCTACAAATTCTTTTGTATGTTACATTTGCAATAATAGGGATGATAATTAAATTAATTATAAATAATATATTTAGTTATAAGAAACAATAAATAAACAAAAATTATTTGAATTTAATAACAAATTAAAATTGTGTCATTGAAAATATGAAGAAAACAGCAAAAAACCAACTGCTGGCCACACCTGCACCCGGGTATAAGACCGCGCAGGTGTCGACTTTGAAAGCTTATATCTTTTCAATTCCTTGACCAAATTTAATAAATTTATTCAAAAAGGTATCAATCGACGTGTAATGACTTCGTTTTCCTACATCCGGAGTTTTAGGTTATCTTAAGCGGTTCGGGAGGTACACCACTTTAAAGGGGATACTGGCCACACCTGTACTCGGGTAAAAGTCCTAGAGTTAATATGCTACCAGTGCCTGTTCATAGAAATGAAATATATGTTTTCTTTTTGTTCCTACACTATAAAATATAATATAGTGTAATATATTACTTTAATATGCTACAAGTGCCTTTTTTATGAACATGAAATGAATGTTATCTTTATTTCCAAAATCCTTTTCTTTAACCCTATAAGAACAGCAATGGAAAACAGCCTGACCTCTTTAAACATACATATAACCACAAACAATATTACAATTAAAAAAATATTAACAAATTTACTTTTAAATTATAGAAAAACTGAATCATTACAACTGTTTACGTCAAACGTAAATTAAAGTTTTTTTAAATAAATTAAAAGTTTTTATAACTTCTAAGATATCGCCATTGTTTCAACTCACCTTTGTTTATCTATTCGGTCCCACACCCACCCAAGAAACAATTAAGTTTAATTCTTTATGTATTAGTTAACTATTCAAGTTTATCAAAATATACCGAGATTTTAAAAATGGTTTTTTATTTATATAAAAATATATAAACAATTTTTTTAACAATATATTAATATAGCCAATTTTTTCTTACTTTTGTTGTTTTAAAGATATAACCAGTTTTATGTGGTCTTTAACGTTACATTTTTGGGCAAAATTACGAAACGTTAAAGATCTCATAAAACTGGTTATATCTTCAAAACAATAAAAGTAAGAAAAAAGTTACTTCACAAAAAATGTAAGGCCTGAGGCATACTTTAATGAACATATACAAATTTTTTGGTTTTATGGAAAATTTTCGATATAAGGTGTGTTTCATATACATAACGCCATTTCGAAATTTTAAATATTTTTGTAACGGCCAGCTTAAAAAAAAGAGAATGTTTTGCGAATTTGGTCATCTATGCACAACAACAGTAGTGAGCAAGACCAAAGTCTATTCTAATAACGGTACATTGTTTATTGCTAAATATTACTTTTAATGCTGTTTCATATTTATAACGCCACTTGCAATTATTCCTTCTGCTGCGTTTCAACTGTAGAGATTAATAAAATTGTGTAGTTAGTTTTCAAGACCTTAACAATAGAAAAAATTTAAAACGTAATAACTCGTGCAACCCAACATACTTGCGAAAAAATGGGAAAAATAAAAATTCTTAAAGAAGGCTATGGAATTCTGGAAATTGGGCGTAGAATTAATCGCAGCCATAGAGTGATTCAACATTTTTTTAACAAACCTCAAAATTACTGCAAAACAAAATGTTTGGGCAAAAAAAAAACCTCTTACCGCGATCAACAGAAAATAATCCGAGCTGCGAGCAACACAACACACAGTTTAGAAGAGTTGCGGAGTTTTGTTGCTGAAAAAGTTCCCGAACACCGGTATGGAGAGTGCTACATCAGTGTAAACATATCCGTAGTGAACTTATGAAGTGTGTTTCTGCTCTTGCTAGCAAACATAAGAGAACGAGCTTGGAATTTGCAAGAAGGAACATAGGAACAAATTGACTACCAGTCAGCTTTTCAATAATGTTTTAAAAAAAAGAGTCCCACGTGTTACGTGTCCCTAGCTATCGTACCTGGCATGACCGCGCCGACTAGCTCAACATTTTACGGGCGCAGTTCTCAGCCCGTTATGCCAGGTCGAGGGAGCAACAATGGCTGCATTCTGCAAAAGCGAGCGCTATTGTAGCAATGGATCATTTTACGCTGGATTTCTCTGAATGCGTTGCTACGTCGAACGTCAGATCTGTTGACAACTGACGTTTGACGTAGCTATTCGCTTGTTTTGTTGAATTTAAAAACTAATTTTTTTCTGCTAAGAGGTTTACTTAATGCAAAACGTAGTGCTAGAGATGCTAATGGATGATGATCTTGATATGGCTATTAAGGAGCACATTTCGGACCTCATTCAACCTTTGCAAGGAGCAAAGGATTGTTAAAAACATTAAAAATAGCACAAGCCACGAAAATTTGCATTTATTTCATTTGAGTGTTTGCAAATTCATGCAAATTGACGCGCAAACAGCTGTTAAATAGCATAACTTGCAACTGTTGAGTAGAAGTAGCGTAATTTATTTCGCTAGGTAAAATGCACATCGCTCGAGCTGTCAAAAGTGTAGCCATTCACCTGAATTTTCTTGAGCGCTAGTGTTGGCGGAATGCAGCCAATAACTTCCTGTTTGCACCGGAAGCATAATAGAAAAAAAACTCAAAAGAAAATTAAAAATCAAAACAAACAAAAACTGAAAGCCAAATTAATACTTTAACTACTAATAAAAAAAAATCACTGGAACCAAAACAAATAGAAATCGAACCAAAATAAAATATGAAAAAAAATCCTTAAAACTCGCGACTCAAACAACACCAAATACCGAAGAGAACCAGGAGATGTTTATCCTTCTGCGTCGTGCCCACCCAACCTTAGTTATCATCCATTTCATTATTTTTTATTTAGATTACCCCATAAAAGAACCACTGAAACAAAAATCGCCTTTAAATGCCCATGTCACCTGGTAAGTACCACCTTAAGAACGCCCCTGTATTTACTTAGCATTAATTTATTTAGCAAATCATAGTTTTTCCAATTTTAAATTTACATTTTTATTTATAAAAAAACTTACATTACTTTTCCTCTTTCTTTCAGACAATAGATATTATTCTACAGGATTGCTAACCATACTCATATATATGAAAAAATATCTATACGTATTATATATTTTGAAAAAAATCTTACGAAAAAAAGAATATGTATTACATAAAAAAAATCAGAAAGATTACATGTTTACAATAAAGATATAATAATAGAAATTACCCTTCCACTGCAAAAGAAAAGCTGTTACATTAAGAACAATATGTATTATAAACGTAATAATTATAGAGAAAATAATAAAATTTTATGTAAAACATAAAAAAACTTGTATCAAAAAAATTATATATTATATAGATAGATATGTATAGACTAATACATATGTCCGTATCATTAGGCATTGTATTCAAGAATTTTAACATGGTGAATTATAACTATGAAATGAACATGGTGAATTATGTATGATGATGTATTATATTAAAGATTTTAAAAATTTTTACTTCAAAGAAAAAGCATTATTTTCTAAATTTTTTTTTAAACTGATAAAAGTTGTATTTTTCTCAAAATCAAAATTCGGAATGTACGTAAATTATGGGCCTTTTTCTTTAATTACGATTTTTTTTTGTTTTAAATCACTAGACTTATATTCATCTAATATTTTTTCTACCTAAAGGAGCTCGCTTAGGGGTATTTTTTTTTTTAGAGTAAAAATTAGAAACTCATCACAAAAAGACTCAGATAGCCTCATAAATTCAAAAATTTTCCGAATTTGAAACTTGTTTTAAATTTTTTTATCATCGATAATATTTAGCCAATATAAAGAAAAAAATATAACAAAAACGTATACGTATAGATTTAAAAAAAAAAAATGTTTCCTACTATTTAAATATACCAATGACAAATTGATTTAAATTAGATTAACAAAAATAAACAATAGAATATAAAATGAGTGCACTCTATTTAGCCATATTAAACCATCTTTGCCTGTTTCTATTTTTAGCCGCCATTTTCGACGCAGACTATATTTGGTCTATCGCGACCACTTTCTTTCGCGCAGCAAACTTTTCAGAATTTTCAGGTATTACTATTATCAACTTTCCTCTTTTATTTGGCACTCGCAGATTTAATGCGTGGGAGCCCCTTTGACTATTCAGCTGCGCTGAATATATTTTAATTGTAACTTTAACTGAAAGTTGGTGCCTACTTTCAGGCCTTCACAAAAGGGTGTCTCGAAAAACTTATCTACTACTATTTGCTTAAGTCTTAGTAGTAGATTGATGTGTATAAGGAATAATAAAAATTGTGACCGACTTATCTTATTTATGAGGATCCTCGATGCCTGTCAAAAAAGTCCTCGGATTCCGGTCGGCCACACTGTTGAATTAGAATATATATCTTCTCTGGATTATTTTTTATTTTCTTCAATATCACCTACATTTTTCTTTTTGATTCCGCCTCTCTTTTCACGCTGTTGTTAGACTAGCTTCAGAATATGTAGTCACTTTTTATACTTGGACTCCTTATCTCGCGGATATCACTTTCACTAAAAAAAAATTCCTACAAAAAATGTCGAAAATTCTTACCAATTTTTTTATTTTTTACTTTTACTTCCTTGTGAGTTCCTCGCTCGATGCTGCAGCCTTCTTCGTTTTAAAACGTCCAGTCGACACAAACTTTTTTTTTCACTCTTACACTTTTTAATATATATAAGTATATTTTTACCTATTTTTGTTTTTTTTTTTTTTACTTGACAACTGGCACCTTTTTAAGCGAAACGTTTGCACCATATTAAAAATCTAGAAATTTTCTTCATCAAGCGAACCCTCACAAACAATTTGCAGGAACTGGACTTTCCATCCTGTGACTCATAATTTTCTTTCTTGACACCATCAACACCCTATCTACTCCTTACTCCTACATGTTTCTTTGTCTCTTGGCACCTTTTCATTTTATGAAGTTTAGCTGTTTTATTTTTGTTTCTATTAATAAAAAAAATTTTCTTCAACTCCCCCTGCCACTTTACCTATCTTGTTCTGTTTTTTTATCTCTAACCTATCTCATCTCCCACCCTTTTATGATCCCATAATAACATCCCTTCTAACTGATCCTTTTCCTCAACCTACCTTTCTACTCTCCCAAAAAATTTATAATTTTTCCGCCCGCATCCAATGCCTGCCACTTTTCTCATACCCTCAAGTTTTATTCCCCCTGTTTATGATATTTTTATCCTGTACACCACCCTTTCTTATTTTCACCATTTATTCCCTCTGCAATTTCTATCTCACCATACCCGACCTGCTTTATCGACGAGATCTGAACTGTCACTTTCATTAAATAATAAGCCCAACAGACGGACTAGCAGAATGCTTACCTGAGTAAGCATTTTATTTACTTGATTTTATTCAATTTACTTGTGTTCTTATTGTTTTTTTATAGGAATGTTGTTCTTTAGATGGATTTCTGGCTAAAGAAGGTGCTAATTTTACGGGGCAGAGGCCATAAGCAGAAGGTAAGCGAAATGAATTTTGCATGCAAACCAAAACGCGTCATTAACCCTTTTCGCCATTTCAGATACCAGCACGCAACACACGTTGAAGTGTAATTTTGACATGTTATTTTTTCCGATGAGAAAAAATGGAATCTTAATGGCCAGGATGGATTTTGACATTATTAATACGACATACGCCGCGAACCACTTCCGTTTTCAAAAAAGTTTTGGTGGAGAGAAAGCGATGGTGTGGGGTAGTTTTTCTGAAAATGAAAGTTCAAGCATGAAGAGCGCTGACTACACTCGTGTGCTGGAGAGCAGTTTGACTCCACTTTTGGAAAAAAACGGACAGACACAACTAGTTTTCCAGCAAGATAATGCGGCAATCTACGTAAATCGAGATGGTTTCAGGCCAATAACATTGATTCATTGGAGTAGCCGGCGTACTCTTCAGATTGTAATCCCATCGAGAATTTATAGGGAGTTCTTGTACGCCAAGTGTATAAAAATAACAGACAATTGGGCAAAATGAAAGAACGGAAATCAGTTATTTTCGAAGAATGGAGTTAAATTGATTCAAGCACATTCAAAAAATGAATTGCAAGAATGCCAAACCGCATTTACAATATTTTTGGAGCCAATGGAAGAGAAATTAATATATATTTTTTTATAAATTCAATAAAAATCGTTTTTATTAAAAACTTTGAAATGGCGTTATAAATATGAGACAGCATCAAAAGTGATATTAAGCAATGAACAGTGCACCGTTATTAGAAAAGAGTTCACTTTTGCTCACTATTGTTGTTGTGCATAGATGACCAAATTTGCAAAACATTATCTATTGTTTAAACTGGCCGTTACAAACATATTTCAAATTTCGCAGTGGCGTTATATTTACGAAACATACCTTATTCGTAGAAATATGCGTTCGAGTGTAACGTTAAAGAGAAACAATTGGCCATATGCCGTAAACATAGTATATCAAATATTCTACCCGCAGGACATTTTTACTTTGAAATAAAGTTAAAATGAATGATGCAAAATGGTCCTGTTGTATTGCTTCTCCGTGTGGGAAGGTATTTCTCTGTGTGGTGTCATAAAGTACTCCATGAATTGCTCACGAGTCCGCATTGCATTGTCTGATGCCCGACCATGGTTGCTTGATTGCATTGAAACTAGTTTTTCGTTTTCTCCTAGGTCTGCACGCCAATCTCCAGTCGCCGCCACACCATTCATTTCATCGACATCGGATTTCCTTAAATATACAGACTTGCGCTTAATCAAAAAGTTATGAAAAGCACAAATTGCGAGGACAATAAATTTTGTATTTTCTGGGCTTAGGTCGATTGGCCTTCTTAAGATTCGGAATCTTGGAGCGCAAAATTCCACACACATTTTCGACCACATTTCTTGCTCGTGATAAAAGATAATTAAAAATTTTATGCGACAGGACTTGCTCACGGTAACAAAATGGTTTAAACAAGTAGGTATTTAGAGGAAATGCGTCGTCAGCTATGATAACAAATATCATTGGAGCTTATTCGTTTGGGAGTGGTTTCAAAGCTGGAAAATTTATACTGTTATCAGCAAGTGCAAGTGTTTTTAACTAAACTACCAAAATACTGTGAAATTTTGCCTCGAGAATACACCGCCATCAGACTCTCGCCCATACGCTCCAATATCTACAAATAGAAATTTTTAGTCGGCGTCTACCAATGCCATAAGTACAATGCTGTTGTGTTTCTTATAATTAAAATACTCCGATCCAAAGTTGGCCAGCGCTTGGATCATTACGTGCTTCCCATCGATAGCACCGCAACGATTTGGAAAATTCCAACGTTGTTCGAAATTGTCAGCAATCCTGGTCCATTCCTCTGCACTATTCGGAACCTTTAATAAAATATCTTATGACTGCATTTGCAAATAAACTGCAGGATAACTACTTTTAAAAATTCATCCTTTAATGCCTCGTAAATACATCTGCATGTCTCATTAACAATGTGACATATTGTTGTTTTCCCCACAAGAAAAAGACTCGTAAGGGTGGAATAACTATCGCCAGTTGCTAGGTACCGTATGGTAACGGCTAATCTTTCACCCACTGAAATGGCTTTTCGAAATCGCGTGTCTTTTTTCTTTATATATGGAGTTAGCCGCTCCACCAGAATGTCAAAATCCTCTCTTCGTTCATCCTCAAAAAATTTTTAAACCAACGCAGTTTATTATGCAGCGTGGCCTAAAATTCCCACTCCATGCGCGCTGCCGCTGAAGAAGTCATTGGTTTCCGGCGCCCGCAACCTCGGAACCAATGGTATGATCAGGAGTGTCGCATTGCGACTGCAGTAAAAAACGCCGCTTATAGAAAAACGCTGCAGTCAGCTGCAACGCGAGCCGTGCGAGAAAACTACCGCGAAAAGAGGAAGGAAGAGAGGCGCCTTTTCAGACGCAAGAAAAGAGAGCAGGAAAAGCGTGAGCGTGAGGAACTAGAGGTATACCAGGGCAAGAAGGATGCACGAAAATTCTATCAACAGGTTAAGCGTCTAACCCAAGGTTTCAAGCCCGGAGCATCCACTTGTAGAGACGAAAATGGAGATCTGAATACGGATACATAGTGTGTGCTTAGATTGTGGAGACAGCACTTCTCCAATTTACTTAATGGCGACGATTCCACCAATGCCGCCCATCAAGAGCACAGTGCAGTGCCACCAATCGACGATGACGGAGTGGAAGTATCACCACCTAGCCATGAAGAGGTTCGAGTTGCTATCCAACCACTCAAAAACAATAAAGCAGCGGGTGCTGACGGCCTGTCAGCTGAATTGTTTAAAACCGGCGGCGATGAATTGATAAGGCGCATGCATCAGCTCATCAGCAAAATATGGCTAGCAGAAAGCATGCCCGACGATTGGAACCTCAGCGTACTGTGCCCTATACTTAAGAAAGGAGACCCTACAATCTGCGCAAGTTATAGAGGTATCAGTCTTATTTCCATCGCATATAAGGTTCTCTCAAGCGTACTGTGTGAAATATTAAAGCCAATTACAAAAACACTGATTGGACCTTATCAGTGTGGCTTTCGACCTGGTAAGTCCACCATAGACCAGATTTTCACGCTACGACAAATCCTGGAGAAAACCCACGAAAATCAAATTGACACACACCATCTCTTTGTCGACTTTAAAGCTGCGTTCGATAGCCCGAGAAGGGATTGCCTATACGCAACAATGTCTGAGTTCGGTATACCTGCAAAGTTGATTAGACTTTGCAGAATGACGTTGAGCAACACACGCAGCTCCGTCAAGGTAGGAAATGACCTCTCCGAAACCTTCAATACCGAAAGAGGTTTCAGGCAAGGCGATCCACTGTCTTGCGATCTCTTCAACATCATCATTGAGGGGATCGTACGAAAGGCCGGTGTGCATCGTAATGGCACCATTTTCTATAAAGGTGTCCAGCTCCTTGCTTACGCTGATGATATTGATATTGTTGGCAGAACCAAGAGAGATGTTACCGCTGCTTTCGCCGCTATCGAAAAGGAATCAGCCAAAGTGGGTTTGACGATAAATGAGGGTAAAACAAAGTATATGCTGTCTACAAACAAGGGAGCGCGGCGTTTAGACTCCCACGTTTCATCCGGCAGCTATAACTTTGAAGTAGTCAAGGAGTTTGTATACCTTGGCACCGCCATTAATACTAACAACGAAATCAGCCTGGAGATAAAGCGAAGAACAATAATTGCTAATAGGTGCTACTACGGGCTCAGTAAGCAACTAAGTTCCAGAGCCCTCTCTCGATCGACAAAACTAACACTCTACAAGACGCTCGTTCTACCTGTGCTGCTTTATGGCGCTGAGGCATGGGTAGTTTCGCAAACTGACGCAGCCGCTCTGGGGGTGTTCGAGAGAAAAGTTCTTCGCAAAATCTTCGGTTCTGTTCGAGTCGGCGATGACTATCGCATCCGAATGAACCACGAGCTGTATGAGCTCTACGGAGACATTGAAGTAGTTCGGCGTATAACTGTGCAGCGACTACGCTGGCTGGGTCATGTCCATCGTATGGACGACGAAGCTCCAGCGAAAAAGGTGCTCGAAGCGAGGGTCGCTGGTCAACGACGACGAGGGAGACCATGCCTCCGATGGATGGACCAGGCTGAGGAAGCCCTAACCGCACTTGGTGTATCCGATTGGAGAAGGCGCGCGCAAAGCAGAGGCGCCTGGCGAGAGCTGATGAGGTCGGTCGAAATCCGGACACGGGTTGTCACGGCCACCTAAGTAAGTAAGTAGGCCTAAAATTCATGGCTTGTTCTGTCCCTCAGCCCGGGCCTTATCCACCACTCCTTTTTCTTTTTTTTTATTTTTTTAATTTTTCCAGGCCTTTAAACTCGATAATAAACGCAAAATAGCGCTAGTCACTGCAATTTCCTTTATTTTTGTTCATTTTGATTAGTTTAAAAGAAAATGTGAATTTAAAGAAAAATAAAATTCCAGCAGTTGTTGATAAAAAAGCACGTCAAACGATGACATCTCTCAAATAACAACGAAAGTGAAAAAAGCATGGCAATCGATTGACACATAAATTCAACGTCAGTTTTTGACATTCGATTTTATGTCAGTTTTTGAATTATAATGAAAACGCATTTGACGTCATATGCTACGGTCATCAGCGATTGTCATTGAAATTGACCTAGTGAAAACCAGGCTTTACAAAGGCTTTGCAAGAGGTTTATAACTTTTTGTGAATACGGCTGTAAGAATATATTTATAATTTTTAACCAAAAAAAATGTTCAATTCCAGGGTTGTCCATACACCGTTTTTTCCAATTTTTTCATGTTGTAGCGGCCGTGGGTAGAGTGTGTGGCCCATACGCCAGGGAACCCTGGTTCGAATCCCACCTGACGCAGCACATTGAAAAAACATTTCATAACACACACAACACAACTGATCATAGAAAGCTCAGTAAAAGTCCTTTCAAGGGCTTAAATGGCCATTTCGTTTTTTTTTTTAAGTTGGATTTACGTATTTTAACGAAAAAGTCCCCAAAAGTCGAAAGATGCTAAGTTTTTAACACGTATGTACTAATTTCAATTATTTATCTTTAAAACATACGAAAACTAAATTTCAAGTTACGTAGAAGCCGCGTTCCAAAATAGGTACAAATTTAATTTTCGTATATTTTAGGGATAAGTGAATGAATTTAGAGCATGGTGTTAAAAAATCAGAGCATTTTTCGACTTTTGGGCACTTTTTCGTTAAAATACCTAAATTCAACTTAAGAAAAAACGGAATGGAAAAAATGGTATGCTGGCAGTCCTTGAATTAAAAAATTTTGTGACTAAAAGTTAGGAATACTTTCTTAGAATTATTGAAGGTGCTCCAAGAAGTATATGTTTTACGATTCTTTATGATTTTTTTTTAAAGGCACTTTAAAATATTTTAGAGAAAAGTCAAGTTTCGACAGGTACAAGTTTTGGTTTTTTTCATTTCTTGCAGAAAATAGCTCAAGACTATTTAAATCATCCGTTTTGTTTTCCATATTTTTGAATTTTTGGGATTCTTTTTTTTTTTTATAAAATAATTAAACTCGAAATTTTCAAAAAAATACACTTCTAGCAAAAAATTCATAACGACCAGGTGTTCAACATAATTAAAAAATTTTTGTATCTCCATTTGGTATAGCTTACGAAAATATTTCCACAAGATTTCATTGAAATTTTCTCAATTTGGATTTTATATATTTTTTTTTTTTTTACAAGAACAAAAATGAGTTTTTTTAGGAAAGTAAAAAATCACAACTCTGGAGGTTTTCGTCCAATTTTCATATATTATAGCTAATTTTAAAGACACATAGATTACATAGAAAACGAACTGCGAACCAGATTTTTCAAAAATTACACTTATGCAAAAGTTATTTGGATTTTTTCAAAAAATTAGCACTTTTTTCCCATATTACCAAGTACTGACATGTACCGATGCAAGTCGGCACGGGTTCCCGTGCTCCTAGGTAAACCAATTGTTTTTTAGATTTATTTTAACATCAAACGAAAATATTAAGGGGGTTCCATATAAAAAAAACTTGTAATGTAATGTATATGTATTGCACAAACTGTTTCTTTTTCTCAAGAAAGTTCACAAACTTTGATTAAGTTCAGTGCTTAATTCTTCTAAATTGACCAAAAACAATAAGATATGTAGTGACATGTATAGTAGATAAGTAACATTTTCTAATAAAATCCAAAGTGTTTCTGTACCATGCGAAGAAAAAATGGCCATTTCAGCCCTTGAAAGGACTTTGACCGAGCTTCTTATGATCAATTGTGTTGTGTGTGTAGTGAAATGTTTGAGAACTGTACCTACCAGCTTTATGCCGACTCCGAACGGCATATGTTCTAAAAAAAGCTTTTCATGGCCATTTTTACTGTCTGCGGCTTGCCATTGTCTGCAAAGAGGTGACGGCCGAGCATAAAAATTAATTCAATTGACAAAACTCTCTGTCAGATGGGGGATCCAAACCTGGGTTCTCTGGAGTATGAGCCACACACTCTACCCACTACGCCACGGCCGTCATCTGAACCATGTACGCGGTAGAAATTATGAAAGGCGGTGGTAAGAGGATGAACAATTATTAAATTGCAGTTCAATATCTCAAAAACTAAGACAGCTCAAAGCAAAAACCAATATTTTATGTTATTTTTAGAGTCTCACGTCTAATTATATAAAGGATATTGAAATTGATTTTTTAAGGTTTAGAGTTACATTCAAAGTTGTGGTCGTTTTAAAATTTTATTCACCTTTTTCTTAGATATATTTTGTTACAAATTAAAAAATTTACTAAATTAGTAAATGAATGGAAAATTAATGGTATTTTTATACCGTTTCATTTTCTTTTAAAATAAGAAACTGTTCTGTTTAATTGTGGTAATGTTGCGTTTAACAAAAGTTTATCGTTAGAAAAATAATATATGGCAAAAACTCTAAAATTACTATTTCCTAATGTCTCATGTAACTTGTAACAGATAATTTTGTCACATAAACATAATACTTGGTTGTTAAGTGCTCTCTATTAATATGCAAGTTCGAACCTTTTTGTAAAATTATTTGTAATACATAAAAAAATATTACAGTATTAATAAAATGAACTATACCATATTAATATTTATTTATAACTATATATTTAGTCGTCGGAATTTTGATAGTTTTGCCGTCGGAATGCGGAAAGTCGTGACCGTTCTACTTGTAGTGCTTGTTCAAGTTCCAAAACTTTAACAATTATATCCATTTCCATGGTTTTCGCTTGGTTGGAAGTTAATTTTCTCAAATCCACTTCATGAGATAACTCCAGTTGCTGATTACAGTCCTTTACTGTTGCAACAACAGCTCCTGTAGCTTGCGACACATTGCGTGATGCCCTTGTTAAATCGACTAGCTTGAGGCTCTCTCTAGGTGCTTTAACCTTGCTTGCAACAACTAGTTGTGCAGTGCATGCCGCAATTTCCTGCGCAGCAACAATAATTTCAAAGCTGTTTTTTGATTCACCAGATACTGCTTTATTTGCAGCTTCTAGAAGCATGTTTGCTCCTTTTGCTACACTTTTTGATGCTGATATCAAACCTTCGCTCCATTGACTGTTTCGTTTGTAAAATTCCTTGACAGTTGTACTCCCTAAACGAAACATTAAAAAACGGTAAATTATTAAGATGCATACAATAAATTTAAAAAATAAATCTTTAAACAAAACTAACCTCTATTTAGAGACAATATTTCTTCCTGCAAGGTTTTAGATTTTTTAATTAAAATTTTTATGCACTCCATCAAATTTGTACATGCGTCTAAAATCTTTTCGTTGACTTCTAACTTAATTCCGCTATCCACAATTCTTGCGCTGGACAACATATCTGCAATCTTAGCTGTTGCTTCTTCAATTGCTTTATCCATTTCCCTCAATTCGATTTCAACTAGATCTCCAAGGTCAATTGATGCGTTGGTCAATTTCTGTAAGTCCTCCACTAATGAATTGAAATCATGTAGATGTTGCTTTATTGCTGATATTTCTGAAGCCACTACCTCATGAGGAACCAATTGATATAAAGCCTCATAAAATTTTATAAAAGGATCGGTAAGAGCGTTGAGTTTTGATAAAATATCTGAAAATTAAAATAGTCTTAGTTTATTTAAAGAGTTAGTTGAACAATTTTATCTTTTCTTAAATATATATCGCACCGTAAGTAAAGAGAACAACTCTAAATTTTCTAATTTTGGCTTTTAAATGTAAAACAATTGCAGTGCACATCTTCATCGATAGAAAAACCAAAATTATTTATCTCTCTTAAAATATTCAAAATTTTGAGTTGTTTGAGTGCGACATATGTATGTATTAATTATGTATATATATAAAAATAAGTTTAATTTTGTGTTAGTAATTGATGGTCTCTGTAATGCGTGAACCGATTTTGTTTATGGAAAATTTTCCATGAAAGGTGACGTCAATACAAAGGTTTTTATGTATACACGGTCTTTGTATGTGTATTGGTTCATGAGTAATAGGCATTTTATTATGACTCTGTAATCTGTATCCTCTATATATATATAAAAATAAGTTATATTTGTGTTAGTTATTGATGTTCTCAGTAATGACACTTTCCATGAAAGGTGACGTTAATACTAAGGTTTTTATGTAAACACGGTCTTTGTATGTGTATCGATTCATGAGTTATAGGCATTTTATTGACTTTTTTAATACAAGAGCAGAGGGGTTTTTTTCGAAAAGTAAAATATCACAACTCTGGAGATTTTACGTATGCATTATTTATTTATTTTATTTAATTTAATTTAAGCGCTTACAAGAATAAACTTATAGTTAAGCACCGATAACATAAGTTATATTTGTTATATTTTTTATGTATATTTTTTTATGTACTTATATTTTTCGTCCAATTTTCATGTGTGAAAGCTTATTTTAAAGAAAAATTAAATAAAAAACGAACTGAAAACCAGCTTTTTAAAAATTTACACTTCTACAAAAGTTATTTGGGTTTTTTGAATGATTTAGCACTTTTTTCCATATAACCAAGTACTGACATGTACCGATTCAAGTCAGCAAGGGTTCCCGTGTTCTTAGGTACACAATTTTTTTTACATTTATTTCAATATCATACGAAAAAATTGAGGGGTACGGGGTAACACATAAAAAAAAACTTCGACTTTTTTGGAACACCCTAATATACATATGTGGTGACTCAATACTACCACCACAATATAGAAACACGATATTACACTTGACACAAGCACTTTACGCAAATTCACTTTGCTTTTAATGATGTTTATATAATTAAGTTTCCTTGAAATTAAAATTTAATATATCAAAAATTTTCATTTTTGATTTTCAGTTGTAAAAAAATTATTCAAACAAATGTGTTACAAAAAACAGTTGTGCTACAAAATAAAAAATATTTAAATAAAAATTACTAGTGATAACACCCCGAAAGTCGGGTGTTCCTCCCTACTTCGCTTTCGAAATTACACTTTCTCATTCACATTAGAGCAAGTTCGTGTCTTAAGTCTTTTAGTCATTTTAGTCAAACAAGTCTTTTAGTCAAACGCTCATATCTGCTCAACGCTACTAACGCTGATAAGTGTATCAAAAATCGAATAATTTTCTGCTTACCCATAGCTCAAGACCTTTCTAATAATATATCAAGTGTTGCTGTAGGGTTTGTACATTTGCTGGAATAAGGGGACCCTTACAGGAATAAATATATAGATTATAAAAAATAAAAACACCAAAAATATATCCGCTCCTAAATTCTTCCTGCCAGGAGCCCCACGCATTGAATGAGCAGCAATCAACAGCATAAATTAGAACCTTTGGACTCACCAGTTGCTATCGATAAATTTCTGGGTGCCATACAGCCCTATGCACAACCCATCGATTGTGATCTCAACGAGCTACAGACACAAAATGAAAATCTAGAGCGTCAGAATTCATTCCGCCCGGTTATCTTGAACTACTTCAAGACTACGCTCTATCATCACGAGCGTGCTGTTAAATTTCGCATTATTTTAGCGGAGCAGAGCTACGATTTGCACACCTTGAATGCTATTTGGTCGGAGAAACAGAAGGAGGGCTTAATTGAAGTCTTGCTGGTTATTGAAGAGCTCAAGCCAGAGGATAAAACAGAGTTGATTGATTTGTTTGATAGTTATTTTGATCCCAGTAAGGCGACTATTAAGCCGATTATAAAGAATAAAAATCGTCGCCGCAATAGGCGTGGAGTTCGTAATAACAATACCAAAAACGAGGGCAGTAACCACAATATTAACAACTACTACAGCAGCAGCAGCAGCAGCAGAAACAACAACAACAACAACAACAACAACAACAACAACAACAAAAACAACAACAACATAGAAACATTAAAACCTACATAATCAGCATCGACAACCAACAACGCAACAACTACAAATTATTAAAATTTTTTGTAAAATTTTTGTAAGCTTTTTCTTTTTTATATTTTTATAAACATTTTTCGACAGGGTTTGTTCTAATTTATTAGCTTAACACGAGGCACACGATATATTTAGCTTTTACACGGTTGGCAAACGATCGGGTCAGAAGGGTCGATCGTTTGGCTCCGTAGGCACTCCACTGCACCCAATTTACAGATAGGAAACAAAGAGGTACACAAAGTTGATTAGGTACATAATAGTTTATTAAAATGAGTCTTCTACATACACCCACCCAACCTTCTCACACATTCATACCACCACACACATCCAACCCTCCCACACACCCCTCTCACTTCGGCAAACGTGACCAACACCATTCTTTAATAAATTTAAATCCACTTGATGCACCAGTGCATCCCGAAATACTCGCAACATCAGTCAAATTACCACAATTCTGGACTACGTGTCCCGACGCATGGTTCGCCCACGCAGAAATTCAATTTCAAACCAAGGCAATTTCGACTGATAATACAAAATACGAGTACCTAGTCACTGCACTACCGCAAGAGGTAATTGTCACGGTGCTCGATTTCATTCAAAAGCCCCCTGCCACAGACTTGTACGAAGGTTTAAAGAACATTTTGATCAACCGACACTCTTTAAGTGAGCCCAAGAGGTTCGACAAAATATTATCTGGTACCAAAAACCATCTCAATTCTATAGGTCACTTCTCATGCTAGCAGGCTCAACAGTCGATAGCGATTGTTTATATTAATTTACAAAATATGGCTTCGTAAACTTCCTAAAAGCCTTAATATCGCTTTGACCGGATCTGGTCATAGGGAACTAGACGATCAGTTAACGCTCGCAGATAACTTATGAGAAGTTATCGCAGAATCTGAAGTTTCAGCAGTTAGCAATAATTCCCGTCACACAGTGAGATCTGTCCCCAATTCCGACCTAAACATGGTAACGCAGATGTTTGCTGAAACAACGTCAAAAATATTAGAAAGTTTCAACAAACTCTCACTTGAGGTTCAAGAATTATGAAGCGAACGATACAATCGTTCACGCTCAAATTTCAGAAGCTTTTCAAGGCGTAGATCTCCTTCGAGAAGTGTGTCACGACAGCGACCGGCCAACTGGGTATGTATATACCATTTTAGATACGGTAGTGCAGATAGACGATGCAAACAGCCATGCGCGTTTGTTCAAAACACAACACAACACAACACAACACAACACAACACAACTCAACAAACTAAGTAATTCCATCATTGCGACGGCTAATGATGGAAGTCAAACTACACTGACACGCCGTTTATTTATTTACGACAACGACAACAAAATTAAATTCCTGATAGGCAGTAGGGCGGAAGTGTCAGTACTTCCAGTAAATAAGTTCAAAACCCACAACAAGAATTCCGACTTGTTTCTAACTGCAGCGAACGGTAGCACAATTTCAACTTTTGGTAAGAAATAACTAACTGTTAATTTAAAACTAAGACGTGAGTTCCCATTTACTTTCATATTAGCAGACATTACAAGACCCATCATAGAAGCAGATTTCCTAACGAAATATGGGCTCTTGATAGACCTGAAACATAAGAAACTGATCGATCCACTTACAAAACTATCTGTTAACGCAATCACTGCACACTAGACAAAAAGTACACAAACATACTCAAAAACTATCCATCATTAATAGCAGAACCTGACTACAATAAACCAGTTAAACACACAACAGAACACCACATCACTACAGAAGGACATTTACCATTTTTAAGACCACGACGCTTGGACTCAAACAAATACAAAATCGCAAAACAAGAGTTAGATTTTTTAGTCAAGTCAGGTATCTGTTGTCCATCAGACTCCATGTCAGCATCCCCACTAGATCTTGTTCCAAAGAAAGATGCATACGACTGGAGACCCTGTGGCGAATATAGAAGACTTAACGCAATTACAGTCCCAGACCGTTACCCTCTACCCCACATTCACGACCTATCCATCGACTTACATAACAAAAACATTTTTTCAAAATTAGACTTGGTAAAAACATACCACCAAATTCCCATGACCATAAAGACATTCACAAAACCGCGATTACGAAACCTTTTGGAATGTTTGAGTTTCTAAGAATGCCGTTTGGTTTAAGAAACGCAGCTCAAACATTCCAGCGATTTATTAATGAAGTTCTAAAAGAATTAGATTTCATATTCGTTTACCTTGACGACATTCTAATGGCCAGCGAATCAGAAGAAGAACATTTCAAACATCTAAATTTAGTATTCGAACGATTAGACAAATACGGACTTAACATAAAACCAAACAAATGCATTTTCGGTGTCGACAATATAAATTTCCTGAGTTATAATATTTCGAAAAAAGGCAAACAACCATCTCCCGATAAAATTCAATGCATAGTTAATACCCAAAGCCCGAAACAGTTAAACAAATGCAGAAATTTATCGGGATGATAAATTACTACCACAGATGCATACCAAAATTAACACACTAACTCACACTCGTCTACGAAATGGTTTACGACAAGCACTTTACATGGACAGATGACACAACAGAAGCATTTACAACGATAAAAGAAAGTTTTACTAAGGAAGTGATACTTAATCATTTTAATAGCAAAGCAAAACTTTCTATCGTTGTAGATGCATCTAACACTGCTATCGGCGCAACCTTACAACATGAACACAATCACATAATAGAACCATTAGCTTTCTTTTATAAAAAATTATCAGCGTCCGAAACGAAATACAGCACGTTCGATCGCGAACTTTTAGCAATTTATGTTACAATCAAACACTTTAGGCACTATTTAAAAGGACAAACATTTACAACCTACACAGATCCTACACAGATCAAGCCACTCACTTCAGCATTACACTCAAAGACAGAAAGAAGCCTAAGACAAACACGGCACTTAGAATTCATCGCGCAATTTACAAGCGACATCAGACACATCAAAGGTACAGACAACGTCGTAGCAGACACACTGTCACGGGCTGAGATAGAAGCTTTCACAACCTCAGATATCAATCTCAGAACTCTACATAAAGAACAAACGACAGATTCGGAATTACAGAAGATACTAAACAAACACACTTACAATTTTGAACAAATACACATTCCACTACCTAACATTAAAATTTGGTGCGAACAAACGAGTGCAGGAACACGTCCCTACATCCCAGAAACGTTATGGAAACAAGTCTTCGAACAATTACATAACATTTCACACCCAGGTACACGAGCTTCACGACGACTAATAACACAATATTATTTATTATGAGATATTTCTGGCCCAAAATGAGCACACAAATTAACAAATGGTCACAAGAATGCGTTAGATGCCAACGATCAAAGATACACAGACACACGAAAACAATCCCACAAAAAATAGACATTCCACATGGACGTTTTGAGCATGATCACGTAGATCTAGTAGGCCCATTACCGATATTAAATGGTTACAGATATCTACTTACTTTAGTTGACCGAAACACACGTTGGCCCGAAGCGTATCCACTTAAAGATACCATTGCTAGTACTATTGTAGACACACTTCAAAAAGAATATGTATCACGTTTTGGAGTTCCTCTGGAAATTACTTCCGATCGAGGACCTCAATTCATATCAACAATATTTAGAAACTTCGTCAAAAACCTAGGAAGCAAACACATCACCACTTCTGTTTATCATCCACAAGCTAACGGAATTGTGGAACGTTTTCACCGCCAACTCAAGACTTTTCTAATTGCGAGTAACAACCAAACAGACTGGTACACAGAGTTACCACTAGTTCTTCTAGGGCTCAGGTCTACGGTAAAAGAAGATATTAAGGCATGACCGGCTGAAATGGTTTTTGGTCAAACACTCAGGTTACCACAACAATTGATAGTACACAATAGTCAGATTTTTAATTCGTCGGACACCTTGTCCAAACTTAAAGAGGTCGTAGAAAGTAAACAATCAAACATTGTACATCATAACTCTAACTTCCAAGCATATATACCTCGAGCACTCAGTACTTGTAAATTTGTCTTCGTTCGCAATGACACAATTCGAAAAACTCTCCAAAAGCTTTACGATGGTCCCTTCGAAGTTATTGAGAGAACACCGAAATTTTTCAGAATACGCAAAAATAATACTAACATTACAGTCAGCATAGAAAGAATAAAATCCGCTCATAAGACACCGAAACAGCGCAAACACATACAACCAAAATTAAAAATAACAAAGTACACTTTAACCAATTAGCCAACACGATAAAAAATTTTTTTTTAAAGGTAGGGGGAATAATGTGGTGACTCAATACTACCACCACAAAACAGAAACACGATATTACACTTGACACAAACACTTGATACAAATTCACTTTGCTTTTTATAATGTTTATATCATAAAGTTTTCCTTGAAATTAAAATTTTATGTATCAATAATTTTAACTTTTGATTTTCAGTTGTAAAAAAATTATTTAAACAGATGTGTTCCAAAAAATAGTTGTGCTACAAAATAAAAAATATTTAAATAAAAAATAAAAACACAAAAAATATATCCGCACCAAACATAACATATAAATAAGTTACATTTAGCGTTAGTAATTGATGTTCTCTGTAATGCGGAAACCGATTTTGTTTCTGGAAACTTTCCATGAAAGGTGAGGTCAATACCAAGGTTTTTATGTACACACGGTCTTTGTATGTGTATTGATTAAAGTAAGACAGTCTTCAAAATTTGAACCATTACGTCGAATTAACGCAAGTAGTGAATATGCTTTTGGAATTATGTAGTTGAGATGGGATATGAAAGTAAATTTACAGCCCTATTCTACTAGCTTAACAAAGCTCACCACATTAACAAAATAGTTAATATTAACAAGTTGTTAATGTTCCGTATTCTGGTGAAAATTTAAAAGCTCTTTTCTTTACAATTTTGTTAATTGCACAAAGTATCTTAACAACGACAACATAATCTTAAAATTTATGTGTTTATGCTTGAGAATTGTTGTGAAAATAATAAAAATTACAATATAATATTGAATTATATTTAATAAATATATCTTATTAATAAATAAGTCTGTGAAAAATGGATGAATTTTTAAGTGTTTTAAGTTTTGACAGAGAAGATCAAAGAAAGGAAAAACTTGAACGACGGCGATAATTCAAACGTCTTCAAAATGAAAATGATTCATTCAATCTATTTCTTTTTATTTTTATTTCTATCCAACTCTAAATACAATTAAGTATGCTACCCAAAAATTGAGCGTGCTGCCGGCAAAAATTGTATATAAAATAGGACGTAAATATAAAATAGGCGTGGTTCACTCAAAATTAGTTTGGCTATTAAAAAAAATGTATGTTTAAGTTTTAAATAAAAAAAAAAAATCTTGAGTTTACTTGATTTTTTGCATTTTCCATTTTGCTTGCTGAAATAATAAACAATAAAATTTCATCGGAAAAACAGCTGGCGTCTGAATGCTGTGAGTTTCACATTCTCACCACGCGTGGTGAACTTTTAAGCTTTTTAGAGCTTTCAAATTGTTAATGATGTTTTAGAATATGAACATTTACATTACATAACAATAATATTAACAAGAGCTGCTTAACAATTCCTTGTTAAGTTAACAAGCAGAATAGAGCTGTTAGAGTCAAAAAAGACCCCAAGATCTTTTATTTCATTTACATATGTCAATGGAGTATTATTCAAATAATAAGACGTTTTTAAAGGCACTGATGACTTACAGCCCTATTCTACCAGCTTAACAAAGCTCACCACATTAACAAAGTAGTTAATATTAACAAGTTGTTAATGTTCCGTATTCTGGTGAAAATTTAAAAGCTCTTTTCTTTACAATTTTGTTAATTGCAGAAAGTATCTTAACAACAACAACATAATCTCAATATTTATGTGTTTAGCTAGAGAATTGTTGTGCAAATAATAAAAATAATATAAATTATAATATAATATTGAATTAAAATAAATAAGACTGTGAAAAATGGAAGAATTTTTACGTCTTTTAAGTTTTGAAAATGATTTATTCATTTTATCTATCTATCTCTTTATCTATTTTTTTATTTCTATTCAACTCTAAATACAATTAAATACCGAAATGAAAAACCGAAATATAATAATATACAGCGTGGGCCCTAATAACTGTCGCACTAATTTCTTCAACACAAAAAAAATATACAAAGCATTTTGGGCTAAAAACATTTTTATTTTATTTTTTAAATTGTTGACTTACATTTTTATTGATTTAGTTCAAATCTTTCACCCTTAACTTTTTTTACGAGCTTCAAACGCTTTTCGAAGCTATTACAGGCGGCACGAACGACTTCATCGGGTATTTCGTCCCAAATTTTTTGTAAGCGGCGTTTAAATTGTTCCAATTTCATGTTTTTAAGATTTTTTAGTTTATCTAACATGTATCCCCATACACAAAAATCCAAAGGATTTAAATCCGGAGAAGATGGAGGCCATTCATCCACTGGAATGAAACAGGAAATATTGTCTTTGCACCAACGCTGAACAGTTTTGGCCTTGTGAGCCGGAGCAGAGTCTTGCTGGAAGCAATATGGCTCATTGCCAAAAAGCTCAGATGCATGAGGGTGGAGATGCTTGACAAGCACTTCGTCCAAATAGTATTGGGCATTGATTTTTACGCCTTTGTCAATGAAAAGGAGCGGGAGCTTGCCTTTTGTGGATATAGCTCCCCAAATCATAACTGATGTGGTGTTTTGGTACCGTTCAATAGCTTTTTTTTCTGCTGAAATGTCACACATCCTCGGTGCGTATACGCGGTCGTTCTGTGGATTGTGACTTTTTTGCAGAATGAATAACTTCTCGTCAGAAAACACAATTTTGCAATTTGCGTGCCTCTGAAGGAGCAAAGCACTTCTTTCCCTCCGCATTTTCTTTTGCCGTTCTGTAAGACCATGAATCCTTTTTTTTTTGTAAGCTTTCATCTTTAAATTTTTTTTTATGACATTCCTGATGGTTTTGCGGCTCACATTTAGGTCCTTGGCCAATTGTCTCCCTGAAACTGCGCAATTTCTTCTAATTCGCTCTCGTACAACCTTCACCAGTCCTGAAGTTCTAACGGTGCACTTCCGACCAGGTTTTTTAGAAATTTCGACGCTCCCAGTTGCCTTATATCTAGCAATAGTGCGTTGAACGAATCTGCGGTTAACTCCTAAATAACGTAGGATGTTAACAATTTCACAAGTTTTCTTGCCTTGCATATGCAATTTCTGAACAAGCTCTCTTTTTGCTTCCATCGCTCACAAACTTTTAATAAGAACTATTTCAACAGACAAACAGATCATTTGAATTCACAATTAATGTATAAAATTAAATTACTAACGGTAAAAAGTCTATGTATACTTTGTTTGGCACAGGGGCGCTTGAAAAAGGTGCGACAGTTATTAGGGCCCACGCTGTACATATGCCAGCCAAAAGTTAAGGTTGCTGCCGACATAAATTGTATATAAAATAGGAGCTGCTCCTGCGTCGCTCACTCAAACTTTGTTTGGCTATTAAAATAATGTAAATTTGTGTTTTAAATAAAAAAAAAATTTTGGGATTACTTAGTTCTTTGCATTTTCATTTTGCTAGCTGATATAATAAACAAAAGAATTTCATCGAAAAAACAGCTGGCGATTTGAATGCTGTGAGTTTCACATTCTCACCACGCGTGGTGAACTTTTTGAGCTTTTCAGAGCTTTCAAATTGTAAATGATTTTTTAGAATACGAACATTTACATTACATAACAATAATATTAACAAGAGCTCATTAACAATTCCTTGTTAAGTTAACAAGCAGAATAGAGCTGTTAGTGTAGGTAGAAAAAAACATTTTTTGAGGTTAAGAATGAGACTATTTTTAGAGCTCCAAGCTAAAATAGAATTTAAGTCGAATTGCAATAAGAAGGCATCAGACAAAGTATTAACTTTTAGTATTAAAAATTATTAGATCATCAGCATATAAAAGACACTAGGTATTTTTTACTATTAATGCTTTATCATTTATAAATAAAATTAAAAGTAGCGGACCTAAAATGCCCCCTGAGGACCAAAAGAGGCAACAATCGGTCTTGAAATTTCATTTTCAATGTAGACATGACTTATACTATTTCTTAAATATGATCGAAACCATTGAAGTAAACTGGAATGAAAACCAAGCTTACATAATTTTTTTAGTAAAATGTCATGCGAAACTTTGTCAAAAGCATTAGCGAAATCTGTATAAATCGAATCGACTTGATATCCCTGTTGAAAAGCAGAAATACAATACTCGGAATATAAAGTGAGGTTTGTTACAGTTGATCGACCCGATACAAACCCATGTTGGGAAGGAGATATTACGTGTTTTACAGCAAAATATATTTTTTCTTTTACTAAGGACTCAAAAAGTTTGGAAAAGTTTTGATATCGGTCTGTAATTTTCGATGTTGTTTTTATTTCCGGATTTGTGAATCGGTGAAATTAATGACACTTTCCAATCATCGATAAATAGACCAGCAGAAAGAGATTTATTGAAAATTAGTTGTAGGGCTTTAGCTATTGATCGACAACAATTTTTTAATACGATACTCGACAAACCATCCGCATCAGGTTTAGTTGTCACTTTAAGTTTTAAAATACCATTTATTATCTCTTCTTCAGATACATATAAAGAACCCAAGTCAAGCAATGAGTTAATGTCTTCAGAAATATCATCAGAAGAAATAGTTGAAGGCTCAAAATTTGACTCAAAGAAGTCCGCAAAAAGATTAGCGCTTTCGATAGCATTTTTAGAGCGTTTATCCCTCCAAAACATACTACTAGGAATATTGAAATTTTTTTTCTATGAATTAACAAAACTCCAAAAAGCTTTTGGATTCGATTTTATATTTGCCTCAAAATTTTTAATATACTATTTGTATAAAAATTTATCCAGAAAATTAAATTCTCTCATACATTGCCTATATTTATTAAAGTAATCTATGTTGTTAGACGCAGACCATTTTTTATAGTTGATTATTTCGACGATTTTTTAACTTTAAAAGACGGGCAGTATACCAGGGCAGTTTGTAATTTTGTGTGCGTTTTTTAGGAACATTCTCACACAAAGTTTTTAAAATAATCGACTTGAATCTCTTGAAAGAGTCTTGAACATTACGATAATGAAGTTCATTATACCAATCTATGTTGTGCAAAATATTATTCAAAAGATCAAAATTACAATTGTTGAAATTAAAGTTATATTCATTATTTATGCCCCTATCACCGTCAGCGAATCGAATTTTCTACTCGATTCGACTCAGTTGGAGAACTTTCAATTCTGCCGTATCATGGTTTACGACTCTACTTGTTCGCCGCAGATTCAATGCTGCCAAAGCATAAAAACATAAAAGTAAACAAAGTTACGTCAAAAAATTAAATTTCGAAGGAAACACATTCAATTCGTTCGGGTTTTGTCTTAAGTAAATAGTAAAACAAAACTTGTAACCACCTTCGAGTAATTTTTGAATTAATTGTGTAGACGCCAACAGTTTAATCAAGTGAACTTGAATTTTTAAAATATTTTTGATGGAACATTTATTTCCTGCTCCAATAGCAGCTGCACTATTTCATGTAGTTGCTGAGTGTTAGTGTTTTTTATAACGTGTATATTAGTGTAAAATTATAAAGATTAGGTTAGAAATAAATGCATATAATGTGGAAATGATAATAAAAAAAAGATAAAAAGAATATTCATTGGAATAAAAGAAATAAATTGCAAGCAAATCCCGCATTCGCCGGCTACTCACAAAGTTTTTTCATTCGCCAGCTTTTGACGTTTAGGTCGAATGATATCTGGAAAGTTCGCACACTGTGATACCGCGCCCGCGTTTATTATTCGACTCGCTGACGGTGATAGGGGCCTTATTATAGACTCACAAGAAAGAAAATAATAAAATTCCAATTCTATAGATAAAGGAATGTGATGTATTTTAGATGGCGAAATAGGAAATCCTACTCACTTAAAATGAAATTAATATTTTTACTTATAAATACAAGATCTAACAATTTATTAAGTTTATTAATACAACTGTTTATTTGTAATAAATCTAGTTCCAAGAAACTATCCACAACAAATACCTCAAGGTCATTATTTACATTCAAAGGCACCAATCCTTTGTCTACCGATACTTGAGACCAGTTTATTCTGCTTAAGTTGGCATCTCCGAGAATGCATAGATGATGATTACAACTTAAATTTTGTGAAAGATGATCTATATTTTCCATGTGTGCTTTATAAAGTTCACACGCCCTGTTTGGAGGAATATAGGAGACACATACAAGTAATACATCAGATGAGTCGTGAACAGAAACACACATTTGATCTAACAGAGAATCTGTGTTTTTTAAGATGCAAGTTGATGCTTGGAACATAGACTTTACAGCGATAAGGACTCCTCCACCACGACTGCATCGAATTTTTTCGACATCACGATCTTCCCGAAAGACATGGTAAATATTAGGGTCAAAAAACTCTTCCACAAAAAAGTCAGAGTTTAGCTACGTCTCAGTTATCACATAAACAACATATTCCTTTTGAGCAGTTGCCAAAAATATTGAGCTTGTACCAGATACCAGATACATTTTGGTAGTATATTTTTAATTTTTTATTATCAACATTGTTTATAACTTTTGCTGATGGACCCTTGCTCTTCGAAAAAATTTAAATGAGCTTACCTTGACATCCGCAGGCCAAAGAGACGCATTAAAAACTTCATTAAAGAGAGAAGCTGAGACTCCCAATTTAAATCTGACTCTTTTAATCGAGTCTTTCGGTGCAAATTTTTTTAAAACTTATAACAAAGCAGATTATGCATTTCAGCATTAGAATGTTTTACAACATAATTTAAAATATTTTCCTCAGAGACTGATGGCATGAAAGACGCAATGTGTAGCCATCTCATATCACCCGCGACAGCAAACTCTGAGTTTAAGCTTTGACCAACGATTATGGTATTGTTATTAATAAGATTATTCTGCGAAAGAGCAGCAGCAGAGGCCACATATGGGAGCTGAGAAACAATGTCATCAGCAACTGCAGCAGTAAAAGCAGAGCTTTGAGATGCAGAAACAGCAACAACAGTCTTAGCGACAGCACCATGATTAGATGTAACGCATAGAGACGGAGAAACAACGCCGTCGTCAACAGCAGCAGTAGAAGCAGCGCATTAAGATGTAGAAACAGCAACAACAGCCTTAGAGACAACACAATCATTAGATGTAACGTGTGAAGACGGAGAAACAACGCCATCCACAACAGCAGCAGTAGAAGCAGAGCATAGAGATGCAGAAATAGCAAAAGGAGTATTTGAGACAGCACCTCCATAAACAAGAGCGGAAGCTGGAGAGATAGCAGCACCCCAAACCAGTTTTTCTGAACTTTGACGATTCTAATGTTGCTTGAGAGACAACATTGGCATTAGATTTAGATTTTTGTTTGGCAGACTTATTAGTGGGTGGCTGCAGCGATGAGACTACAGCAGCATAAGTCGAGGAAACAGCACGTGCGGGAGAGTGCACACAAGCCGCAGTTGAGAGATCATCATTCGAATTTAAGGCAGCAGTATTCAAATTCAGCAATGCACTGCCTGGGTTCAATGACCACACCTTGTTGTTAATTTTTTTTATGGTTTGCAAAATCACGACCAAGATTAGCCACTAATAATTTAAGCTCACGAACTTTGGCAACCAAACTAACAACCGAACTAAAAAGAGTGCCTGTTTGACTAAGACACTCATCACAATTAAATACAATGTTTTTATTAGTGTTTATTAACTGAAAAGAATTCTCTTCAAAGTTCAAACACGATTTGTGATATTTATTTTTACAAATATTACAGCAAAGAACTGAAACTTTGGCAATTGATTTATTGCATAGAGCACACCGAGATCTCAGCTGAGACATAATTACCGATGACTAATAGGTTTCGCGGTCAGAACTGAACTCGCAGAGATGCTCTTTCAAGGCCACCCCAACATTCGCAAATAAACTCAACATCAGCCTCAGCTCATAGCGACGAAAGCTCATCACATAATCTTATTCCCACTGTGGAAGTACCAGTTAATGTATTTAAAAACCAGATCCACATACTAATAGACGAAGAAAATAGTTATAAATTCGAAATACCTTTTCCAACATATCACAAGCACATTATAAAACAGACCGACTATACCGAAGAAAATCTAATCTCAATTTTTAAAAGATATCTTGATTCCAACCTTATAAATGGTCTTTATACTAATGAAGAAATCATGGGAAGAATTCAAAACTTTTACCCCATACATTTCGCTAAGTATAAAATCAGATTTACACAAACACTAGTGAAAGACATTACTACAGAAGGCGAACAAGACAGCGTAATAATTAAAGAACATACAAGAGCTCATAGGAATAGCCAAGAGAATAAAGATCAAATTATTCAACGATGCTACTTCCCAAAAATGAAGGAAAAAAATAGAAAAAATAATTAGACAATGCAGGGGTTGTAAAGATCAAAAATATGACAGGCATCCGAATAAACCAGAGATACAACCGACCCCTATCCCAAAAAATCCAGGCGATATTATACATATTGACATTTATTCCACCGAAAAAAATTTAGTTCTTACAGCAATAGATAAGTTTTTTAAGTATGCCCAAGCCAAAATATTGATATCCAAAGCAATAGAAGATATTAAGGAACCTCTTAGGGAATTAATAATAGCATATGGTGCACCAAAAACAGTGGTCATCGACAATGAGAAATCTCTTAATTCAGCAGACATATCCTTTTTACTTAAAGATCAATACAGCATAGAAATATATACTACGCCCCCTTATACAAGCTCAGCTAACGGCCAAGTCGAGAGATTGCACTCGACTCTATCCGAAATCATGAGATGTCTAAGAACAAACAGAAACCACACTTCCTTTCATGAATTGCTAATGAAAGCCGTTTACGAGTATAATTTGACCATACACTCTACTACACAGAAAAAACCAGTAGAAATATTCTTTGGAAAAACAGTTAGTACAGACGCACAGAAACTAGAACAGGATAGGAAAGAAAACATATCAGGTTAGAAGAAAAGCAAAAAGCTGACCTAACTTATCATAATAAAAAACGACAAACAATAAAAACATATAATCCAGGAGACGTCATCTACGTTAGAGTAAATAGGAGACTAGGATCTAAACTTACAGCTCAATATAAAAAACAAACAGTTAGAGAAGACAAACATAGTACGACCATAGCAGAATCAGGACGAACAGTTCACAAAAGTAAAATCAAAAACTCATAAATGCACTTGACTGAAAATTATTTTAAAATCCTATATTTACAGATTACTTGTCACCACGGCTAAAGCCGACATTCAAATATTGAATTATACATCCAATTATCTAATCTCAATAAATGACGGTTATGCGAAAGTGCAAGACGGGACCTTTAAATTTATCCATTTAATTAACCTTGATCATTATGAGACCTTCCTGGGAGAAACGGAGAAATTCATTGCAACAAATATACCCAAAACACACTCTATGTACTCTCTTCTAAATCACAAGCTATCTCAAACCATTAATATATTTGAAATGATCAAACCAATTTATAAATTCAGACCTAAAAGATCGTTTGACTTTATAGGAACAGCCTGGAAGTACATAGCCGGTACACCAGGCCACGAAGATATGGAGATTGTGAACAAATCCATAAATGACTTAATAAAAAACAATAATGAACAAGTAATTATAAATGAAGCTTTTAGTGAAAGAATAAAGAACTTAACTTTAATTACTAACGAAATAACTAACAGTATAAGAAAAGAAGGAACATGAAATAATAAATAATTATCAAAATAGAATAAGATTAGTTACGGAAGATCTAATAAATATTAGATACGCCATAAAATGGGCAAAAAATAATGTAATAAACACTATTTTATTAAACAAATTTGAATTAAATTTAGCAATGAAAAAATTAAAAGAAGAGAATATGCCGTTTAACAATGTAGAAGAAGCGTAAGAATACGCAAATATAAATGTCTTATATAATGGCACAAATATAATGTACGTAGTAAAGATACCAATAACCACGAACGATTTTTATAGAAAAGTCATAATAAAACCAATAAAAAGGAATACTTCAATTGTGAAAATATTATATAATGATCATCTCTATTATATAAAGAAGATGACATTTATGGAATAAATAAAGTATGTAATAAATATAATTCCATGCATATTTGTAAGCGATACCAACTAGTTAATTTAAGTAACGAAACCTGTATAAGTAAGATTATTAGAGGACTTAGCTCTAGCTGTAATATTACAAACAGTCACCACATTCCAACTTTAGAGGAAATCTCTACAGGAATAATACTACTGAATGACTTCAATGGAACCATCATAAGTGAAACAACTAACCAATTTTTAAAAGGAACATACGTTATCAAATTCCACAATAGTACAATTACAGTCAACAATAGAACTTTCTACAATCTGTTAGCTTCATCATTAGAAGTCAAACCAACAATAATTCAGCCAACACCCACAGAAACGCATAGATTTAACCTGCTATCATTAGAAAAACTTCATGACCTAAACATAAGGAATACTGATGCAATCGCATTAATCAAAGGAACTGTTACCTACAATAGAACTGGAATGATATTGGCTCTCAGTATCATCATGGTACTAATAGTAATAGCAGCTAAATATTCACGCAGTAGATCAAAAATTATTCTGCAAGAAGTAGAAAAGGACCATAGTACTTTTGGCAACACGCCCACAAAAAAGTCAGCACATTTATTACCAAATTTCCATAACCTACCCTATTTCTAACGATTGCGGACAATCGTTTTGAGGAGGGAAGAGTTAACGAAGAAAATATTCTCTATTCTCGTTAACAAAAAATACACCTACTTCAACTGCACGCGCATCCGTTCCAGACGCTTACGCTGCATTTTCACACAATAATAAATAATTCACAAGAATTGGAATAACAACCGAATTCTACCTACAGCGCAGCTACGCTGGCAGAACACGCGAGCAGAGCTAAGCTATCTTTAAGGTGTAAAAAATTGTTAACTTTTAGGCTTAAGTAATGAATGATTGAATAAAGGTCTTATGACCAGAAAAATATATTTTTTTAAAACTTTTACTAAATAAAAAGTTAACTTATATGTATGTTGTCCCCAGACGCGTTAATATTTTGTTTGGTGTTGTATTTAAAAATCGAAATAAAAACAATCAGCCTTACTAAAAAACTGATATTAAATTTTAGCGTCAGCTTTTAAATTTAGTAGCAGCTGTAGCCTCTGCTAAGCTTATGCTAAAAAATCTTTTTAGAGCTGGCACTAATTAGAGCCAGCACTAAATTACTTTTTTGGTAAGGCTGAATGGATTTTTTTTATTTCGATGAGTATGGAAGTGATGTGAGTGGTGATTATGATTCTGATAATGATGGTGAATTTGTACCAGAGGACAAAAACCACATAGCCATGATGAGTACGACAGTGATTATTCCGACGCCAATTTTGTCCAACAGGTGACAAGAAAATCGGCTGTTGTAAATCCTAATATTCATTTGCTGCTGTCAAAAGAAAAGCAAATTTGAATGAAAGAAATGTTACGTGTGATAATTTTTTCACATCTTATCTCCTTGCTATGAAATTAAAGCAACGGCAAATGACTGGAGGCACGATTTGTAAGAATCGAATGGAAATTCCTCCTTCGTAGGTGGATATGAAGAGAAAAACTATTCATCATACTGAAGCTGTATTCGATCATAACTTTCGTGCTTGCATGATTTCATACGTTCTAAAGAAAAATAGCTTTGTTACTCTGCTCTCTATATATGATTTGATCCACAAAAAAAAACCCAAATTTTATAATCAAAATAAAGGTGTAAACGACGTTTTGGATAGGTTGGACATACCGATGCAAAAGAAAGGTGAATCGAAGGCCAGTTGCCCTCTACTGCAATATGCTCGGTATATCGGCATGCAATGCTTTATTATATACAAGAAAATGAATCCCGGATGCATAGAGTGTAAATTATTATCTAGTGATTGCACCAATTCTGCTAAATCTCTTGCACGTGTTAACAGAGATATTTTACTTAAAAACGTGAAGGAAAAACTCTGTTAACCTCTGTCAACACGTGCCATAGATTTAGTAGAGTTGATGTAATCTCTAGATAACTATTTACACTCTATGCCGGATAAAAAATGCATAAAAAAAATATTAGAAGTGTTAAGTCACGAGCATCATATTTGAATATGTAAAATTATATTTTCCAATTTTAACTTTTCGTACTAAAACTTTACTTTTACAAGTCACATCACTGTTTGGTGTAACTGAAGTCAGTCTTTATGAACCTTTGTCTTTTGCATGCTTAAGAAGTAAAATCAGTTGAATTTTGCCTTTGCGTCGTTGTGGTCTATTTTTTCTTTCGCTACTGTTTCAGCAGCGCAGTTGTCAAGTTCTACCTTCTTTAAAGATCTTTATATACACTTGATCATTCAGAACCACAAAATCTTGAAACACTCGCTTCAACAAGTTAATCAAGAAAAAGCTCGTGGTCTAACAAGAAGATTATTTTTGGTCGAACTTGGTCAATCGTTGTGAAATCCATACATTAAGTAAGGTGCATGATTGCCACTAAATCCGAATGCACTTGCTGTCGTAAACAGTACCCGCAATCCAGACTAACTATTAACATCAAGTGTCACATCCCACCAGTCTTCAACCAGGACTCATCAACCAGTCACCAGGAAGAGAACTTGTGTCCATGTGTCCTTCACGCTCTATCTTAAATAATCACGCCCACGGGTGATATGTGTAAGAAGTAAGATCTGTCCGTCACTATAAACTATTCGAAAAATGTGCACATAAACGTAGCTTGAATGTATTTGAATTGTATTTTTGTTTTGTTTTTTCAATATTTTCTCAATTTTACGTTTTTATTTTTAATTTTTTGCCTTTTAGTACAGTCATTTGGGGGAAAAAACGAGGTTAACTGGAAAATTTTCCGGGAGAAAATAGGTGCATTTTATAGATTTCGATGTGCTCTTTCCGAATTTCAACTTTGCCACCTCGTATTGTTGCCGCTCTCGACGTCATATTGGCAAAATGGCGGCTAAAAACAGTTATTTGCTAATATCTGCTTTCCAAATCATTTCACGATAAAAACATATATGTACCAAATGACACTAGAGAAATTTCCTACAATTCATGTTATTACTATTACCTTTTTCGTAAAACCATTAGTTTTGGCGTACCGCCAAAGTGGAGCACCGCAAAGTGTCGTCAAGTCTATAAAATGCACCTATTTTCAAAACTCCCGGAAACTTTCCAGGTAACACTACCAAATAACTGTACTATGATATTTGTATTGTTTCAAAAATCGTTTTTTTTTATGAATAAATTAATGAATAATTTTAAATGACTAAATCGCGTTCATTTAATTCATGGATGAAAATATAGCTCTTGAAAAAAGGGTGTAAGATTTACACACATGAAGCCTATTCGTGTCTAGAAACAAGGGACCGATGAAGGTAAATTAATTATTTTTTATTTCATATGCTTCGTTATTTTACAGAGGTGGGGAGCGGTTTTGAAATATATTACGAAAAGTAACGAAAGGGGAGGGGGCGGGGGTGTAAGAAAAGCAAAAAATTGGTAACGTAGTTTATGAACGAACCATAAATGGCAGAGCTTGCATTAGGAAGCATTAGGACGATGATTATGAGAAGAGAGCGACGAAAAAGCATGTGAAGTTATAGCAGGAAAGGCAACAGAGCAGAAATTTTGAGCAACGATTAAAGAAGAGGCAAGTGAGTCACCGGCAATGAGAGAAGATGTAGCAACGGGAACTTTTTTATTGGCGAGTGGCTGTAGAGTAGACTGCACAGTGTTAGAAAGATTATGGATATCAGTTTCAGAGAGCGACGATGCATCAAGTACAGCAATTCCATTATGTGAAAAAATTATGCCAGGAGAGACGATAGAACTTTGATTTTGAGACGCAGCGTCAAGTGAAGCAACGTTTGTAGAAAGAGCATGTGAGTCATCCCCAACAACGGCAGCAAAAGCAACTTTTTAATAATTTTAGATGGCAGATTAGGCACAGTAGAGCAAAATTTGTTTTTTGCGAAATTGAGTCATTATTTATATTTAATAGATCACTTATGTGCAGCTTTAAAAGTTTTAGTTTCTGATACTATTTTGTGCATGACTGTACATTTGTACAGTGGAAAGTATTGATGTTGTTGGTTTTATGGCTACCATGGTGTTGTTCACCTAGGTAGGTATTGCTATCAGCCGATATAACTCAAATTGATCTGGTTCGGTTAATGGGATCGTTATTCTGAATATGGCATGTCTTTTCGTAATGCTTCCTTGGACCTTCATTAATTTTTATATTGGTTAATTAATGGTCATTAATTTATATTCTGCCTGGTTGGAGGTAATTGTGTCGTGATTTTTACAATTTCCTTGACGAGTTGATTAAAACGTTGATTATAGCTAATTGTATTTGTCGTATTTTTGATGATGATTTTAGAGCATTAATTGAAGAGCCAGCGAAAAGAATATTTGACTTAACTTTTCAATGTAAACCTCCTGCTCTTCTTCTTGAACCATGCTCACTATCTCAACAAATTTTGCAAAGGTTTTCTGTCATCACAACCTGCTGTTCGTTATTTTTTATATATTTGAATATGTAAAATTATATTTTCCAATTTTAACTTTTCGTACTAAAACTTTACTTTTACAAGTCACATCACTGTTTGGTGTAACTGAAGTCAGTCTTTATGAACCTTTGTCTTTTGCATGCTTAAGAAGTAAAATCAGTTGAATTTTGCCTTTGCGTTGTTGTGGTCTATTTTTTCTTTCGCTACTGTTTCAGCAGCGCAGTTGTCAAGTTCTACCTTCTTTAAAGATCTTTATATACACTTGATCATTCAGAACCACAAAATCTTGAAACACTCGCTTCAACTAGTTAATCAAGAAAAAGCTCGTGGTCTAACAAGAAGATTATTTTTGGTCGAACTTGGTCAATCGTTGTGAAATCCATACATTAAGTAAGGTGCATGATTGCCACTAAATCCGAATGCACTTGCTGTCGTAAACAGTACCCGCAATCCAGACTAACTATTAACATCAAGTGTCACATCCCACCAGTCTTCAACCAGGAAACGATTGTCTCAGACATTTGATTTGCGTTCTCGTAGTCCAACAATCCAAACAACGAATTACCTACGTTTCCCATAAAATTGATTGCACCTCTTTTTTGACGATGTGGAGTCAAAAAACTGTTGTACATAGCTAATTCTTTGCTAGCATGCAGCATTTGCGTGACCAGATCTTCACATAATGTTTTTTGCTGTAATTGCTGACACACGAGCTGCATGGCGTATGTGCCATTTGTTAACAACTCGATTTCAGTAAAAATGGTTTGAGATCATAAAATATCACTAGGTTCCATTTGCTGACAATGATCTGACTTGTTCCAATATGTTAAAAATGAATAACCTCAGCTGGATCAATTTTCTCGATTTGATTGGGCTACAAAGCGCGATTGGTAACATCAGAAGGATCACGAGAATTGTTATTGGAGTGTAATATAGTGGTCTTCTTTGCCTTTTCTTGGACACTACTTCCTCATCGTCGTTGACATTTCGTTGTGTATTTATTCGTCGCTCAAGGTTTCTGATCCATCTTTTGAATTGGATTCGTCGGAACCTTCTACTGACATGAATTTTCTGAGTTTTATCATTGTCATTGTTGTTTGATGGGGGGAGGGGGGGGGGGCTGCCTATTGTTCGTCGTTTTCCTTTGGACGACTGTCTTTATTAACTGGTAAAGGAGCTAGGCGATAAATTGCACGTTTGAATATACCCTTTGCAGTTTTTACGTCAACGACTCGTACAGCTCCATCAGCTCGTTTGTAAACCTGCACAATACGTTCAAAGTGCCAATGCATAACTGGGACATTATCTTCCTTAATGATGACCATGTCTCCTGATTTGATATGGCGTTGCTGGAGCTCGTAGAGGTATTCAGTGGTCCAACTTTTCCAAAAATCATGCTTTAGTTGAGGTACCAGCTCCAAGCGAAATAAAAGCGTTAGTTTTGTTAGTTTTGCTTGATTGTCAACTGGTGCTATAAGCGCCTCGCATATAAGCAAATGTCCGGGAGTTAATGTTGTTAAATTGGTCGGATCATTTGACATTGGAGTTAAGGGTCTTGAGTTGAGTATTGCTTCCACCTCTACAATTACCGTTTCCAATTCTTTATTTTATTTACAATAATTTACATTATTAGTACAATGACTACAACAAACATAGCAATTGTCACAAATGTCAAACATCGAAGTTATAATGTATCGCTACTGGTTTGTGTTCTTACTTTAGCTCTGTTCACATGGTCGAATTGTTCATCAATTGTTGTTTAAACATAATAGAACAAAGGGAAATTTCTATAATAATAAAACTTATAATTAACTAGCAGGACCCACTTTTCTCTTATCAATAAAGTTTTTCGAAATTGTTTTCTTCTTTCCTTCTTCTCCTCTTTCTAATAATATATTGTTTGTTAAAATTGGACGAAAAATTTGCAATTTTGCAGAAATTTCGATTTTAAAATCTCTATTTTGACATTCTTAGGACCTACAGTGTTTATTAATATTTCACGACTTTAGCTTACGTTATTGTTTCTAGCAGAAAAACTGACTTACATAAAACTTATTTTGATAGCTCATTATAAAAGCAATAAAGTCACCTTTCTAACGGCATATCAAGAAACCCCACCAACTTAACCGTTACCGAGCTGTGCTCGTTTGAAGATGAAATCAATCGATTGAAACTACCAATTTTAAATTTTGAGTGCAAATTTCTCAGAATTTCGCGTAATAAATGAATTTTTCAGGATTAATTTTGCAATTTATTCAATTTTCTTTTCAATGACACCAAAAACATAAACATGTCTTGAACAAATAAAAAAGTTGGGTGTACCTACTAAAATAATTATACTTATTAGTAAACAATATCATTATCTACTGCATAAGTAATTATAATGTCATTATTTACCATTATTTTCTAATAGGTATAATTTTTTTAGTACAGCCAACTTTTTTAAGATAATTTTATGTTTTTGGTGTCATTGAAAAGAAAATGAAATAAATTACAAAATTGATCTAAAAAACACATTAAAACACATTAAAACACAGAAATTTGTACTCAAAGTTGAAATTTGGTAGTTTCAACCGATTAACGGTTATGTCGGTACTGTTTGTTGATATACCGTTGAAAAGGTGATTTTATTGCTTTTGCAATGAGTTATCAAAAAAAGTTTTCCGTTACTTAGATTTTGTGCTAGAAACAATAACGTGAATCTCCTAAGAATGTGAAAATAGACCCCTCCCCTCCAATACGGTTTTTTTCTCAGCTCGACATAACCTTTCACCTCCGAAAATAGTTGCACTCAATTGCGGGACACCCTGTATATACAAATTTGTACAGCTTTTTATTTCTTACCAATTATAATTTAAATAGCAAATATTTTCTATGAAAAAGTATCGTCATAACTTGTCATATCATAAAAAACTGATTTTTCAGCAAAAACATTTTAAAATTTAAGCATGTATACGGAAGCACTCCACCTCTTTTAAAGTATCGTCAAAACATGAAATATACCACTAATTTTGAAAAAGTTGAATCCTAACATGACCACATAAAAAAATGTTTTTCTTACATGGAAAATCAAGAAGACATTTTTACCAAGATGAGGCATAAATTCGTTTTTATTCTGTCAAATGTTTCTGCGGATCAATCCTTACATATTTTTTTTTATTTATAAAATTATTGAATTAAAGGAGCAATTTCGATTCATTGTCATGAAGTTACTAAAATTTGGTAGATTAGTTGATATGGTTACTCCCAGAACCCTTAAGAAAATGGGCGAGTCGTACTCTATTCTTCGCCGACTTTTCAGAAATCATTGTAATTTCTGAGCTGTACACGTTTTGATAGTGAAACTTGGTATGTAAGTGCAATGGGACCAAGTGGCGGGCACTATATATATAAATGTTGCCATGCCTACTTTTTCTGCCCATCTATCTATCTGTAAGAAATGTATGCATGTATACTAAGGCTCCTCACGAAAAAAAGTTGTTCGGGTCGGTTCCTCACAATAATGCTTTATGGTATGATGATTCAAAAAATAATTCGACTGTTTGAAATAAAAACAAAAAAAACAAAAACGAAATGGTCATTTCAGCCCTTGAAAAGACTTTGACCGAGCTTCTAATGATCAATTGTGTTGTGAAATGTTTGAAAACAAATGATCGAGAACTCAACCTACAAGTTTTATGCCGACCCCGAACGGCTTATATTCTCAAGAAGCTTTTCATTGCAGTTTTTACTCACTGAGGTTTGCCATTGTCTGCATAGAGATGACGGCCGAACAGGAAAATGAATTCAAGTGAAAAAACTTTCTGTGTTAGGTGGAATTCGAACCTGGGTTCTATGGCATACAATCCACGCACCTCAACAAGTATGCCACGGAATGGTTTGAAATATGTGGTAGTTAAAAATAACAAACGGTCAGAAATAAAAGTAATGAAACAGTTCTTCCAATCTGCACCAATAAATTTTAAATTTTTGCAGTCGGACCAGAGGTAATGCGGATTTTCATTTATTTTTTAACGTTATATTATTTTCAATAAAATTCAAATTAAAATTTTTATGTGTTTTTGTTTTGCCATATTACTTTTAGTTATTTTTATTACCTATTGATGATAAAATATAGTGTAAAGTGAAGAATTAAATTGAATGAAATTACAAAAAAAAATTACACATTTTTTACATTTAATAATTTATTTGACTAAAAGTAGTATGGGAAAAAATTCATGATGAATTTTAGTGAAAATAATATGAAAAAAGTTAAAACAATCCATAAAAATCCGCATTATCTTTGGTCCAACGGGAAAAATTTAAGATTTTTTCAGGCAAAAGAACGTTTTCATTACTCTTATTTCTGACCGTTTGTTTTTTTTTTAACAACCATACCAGCCAACAAAACATAACCACGAATTATTTTGAAGAATCGGACTGAACAACTTTTTTTTCTAAGGGCCGTGAGACGACTTAATGTATATACGTATGTGGGTATATGTGTATATCACGTAAAGACTCCGAAACCGTTAAGCCAATTTTTATACCAAAGCCTTGGAAGTGTTCCTGTGAAGTCTGGTGCCGATCGTAAAAGGCACCTTAAATACGCCTCAAATTATTGATATCGAACAGTTTTGGAATTATAGGCCGCACAGCCTCAAAATTCAGTATTCGATCTCAATTTACACATGCCGTTCCACTGGTAACATTTTATGGGCGTTGGACGAGGTGCGTGGTACTTTTTCAGCACAGAACATTTTTGGTATAGCTTTCGAAATAAGTCACACATCAATGAAACTCGGTACGAACTTACTATAAAAGCATGGCTTCACTAAAGCTACGCCGCCTTTTAGGGAATAAGTGTTGAGCGCAACGAAGCGCGCCGGGCATAAGCTAGTTGCATATAAAACAATGAGTTTAAATAGTTAAACAGTTAAATAACAAGTAATTTCAGTGAATATTGTTATCGTGGCAGGTATTTCGAATGCATTTTTATGTTCTTTCTGTAATTGAAGCGTTCCCGCGAATAACGTTGTAAGCGACAAATTAATCAAAAATGTTTTTTTTTGCATATTACCATTAAAAATGCTATGGCGTATTATGAGATTACATAAAGCGATTTTTAATGTCCGAGCTGAGTAAAAACTGCCAAAAACAGATCTGCTTTTTTTTCTCTGACGCAGCTGTGTTCAATATATGCGGTTCTTTTTATAATTTAAGCATGCCTGAGTATTGGTCACATGCTGTTGACGAGCTCGGAAATTTTTTACTGAGCACTAAGCAATCGGCTGCCACCGCATACATAAAAAAAAAATCAAAAAGACGAATAACAAGAAGCAAGAAATGGCGGACACCAGTTCAGAAGGTAGTATTTTTCATAAAATTTAGTTATTTACCTAATTAATTACATATTTTAGCTACATTGACAAGCTTGCACTCAAAAGGTTTCATTGCCAAATCAGACCAAAATTGGTTTGATCTGATGTTGTGAGCTCAGGATATAGTCAGTTTGATTAGTATCTGCTCTGTTCTGTGTCTGCCTTACGAATTCTGTGACAAAATGTCGTTCTTCTCGGAGTAGAGTTTGCCAACGTCCACACAATACGTTGCTCCACCTGTACAATCCTCCAATGCCACATCAACAAAGCGATGCTGCAGCAGCTAATGGCATAAATACTCCACAATATGTGAGTGCTGCAGCATACTTTAACTATCCACAAGCCTGTCATGCCACGCCAAGGAGCAATGTGCAACAGAACGCACAATCGATTCACACGTGTGATAATGCAGCTAGAGTTATGTTAGCAACAGCGGTAATACAAACAAAAATACGTTCGGAAATTATCAACTTGCTAGGTCTCTTCTTGACTCTATCCCAGGTTAATTTTATCACCGAAGACTTAGAACAAAAATTTCTAATAAGCGAGAAGAGAAGTCGTTAAATGTAGTAGAATCGGCAAAGCAAACACAGCAATTACACAAAAAATGCGCACTTTTGTCAAATCCCGTATTGACGACTTTGAGTTTTCTGCCGATTTCTACATTATTCAGTCTATTTCCAATTATTAGCCAGATAGTGACTTCTCAAAGGAAGTAATTGCCCATCGCCGATCCAAGTTTCAATAAAGCCCAAATGATTGACATGCTCCTAGGAGCAGAATCGTTTTTGAACTTTTGTCAATTGAGCAAATACAATTAGGTCCATCTTTACCGACACTCCAAAACACTCTCCTAGGTTGGATTGTGCCTGATAAAGTCAGTACGGCACACAATCTCAGACGTCAGGTGCAGAGACGGATTAACACATAGCGGGGCCTGGGGATAAAATCAACACGGGGCCTACTTACGGACAGAGCATTTAGCTTGGATCTCGGATAATCAAAATATTAATTTTTATGCATTAATGTCGCATTATGTCATTCATGTTAATTTTTCTTTCCGTTATGCAAAAGCAAAAAAACAAACAACAAAGCTTTCACATCAAGAAAAACACATACTTAAAAACCATGCTTATAATAATGTGTAGTAAGTAGAAAAAACATTGTTATCTGATATTTATTTTTTGATTTGGATGGCTGCTAATGTAACCAACTTTGCTTATCGAAGGGCTTTGGATTTGTGTTTAGTGTATAAAGCTTTCACGCGATGGGGTATGATTTTCATACCCATAAAGGGCAAACAATTTTTTTTTAATATGGCATCCTTTTGCTATAATAGACGCAAGCAAAAAGGAACATAAATAATTATTATTATTATTATTTATTTGAATGCTAAGCACATATGGCTTTATAGCAATTAATATTAAACAAAATAAATACAATTTATTTAAGTACAATTAAATTTTTATAAAAAATGTAAAATTGCCAGGCTTTCAGGAACATACAGTTGCAATCCGGTTAGCTTCTTAGTAGTAAATAGAATGATTGATTAGAGCGGTGCTCCCATATGCCAGGCTAGACGGACGAGGTCGAGCTCATACATACACAATAATTTGGAGCGACAACGCCACAAATTTTGTCGGTACAGCAAATTTACTCAGCGAGAAGGACAAGGAGAATATACAACAACACAGCGCAGAACGCGGAGTAGAATTCCAATTCATCACTCCAAGAGCTCCGAACATCGGCGGGCTGTGGGAAGCAGCCGTAAAAAGCTCGAAGCATTTGTGGCTTCGAACCGCCAGTAACGCAAACTTGACATACGAAAAGCTCACAACTGTACTTGTCGATGTTGAAGCCATTTTAAACTTCAGGCCGATCGCACCCTTATCCGAAAACCCGTGCTACGCATCGGGTCCTGTATGAAGGCGCTACCCGAGTCCAGTTTAACCAAGGTCAAGCTCAGTTGCTTGAAGCGATATCAGCTTCTATTTTGCCTTAAGCAACGTTTTTGGTCTGCATAGGTGCCCGACTACGTACTGGAGCAGCAGCAACGAACCAAATGGCTTCAACAAACCAACAACGTCAAGGTTGGAACTGTGGTCATCGTACACGAGGACAATCTACCGCCACAGAAATGGTTACTGGGCAGAATCGCCTCGAAAAGTTTGCAGGTCCTTTTAGGGGCTGTTCATAAATTACGTAACATGTTTAGGGGGATATCAAGTATGTGTGATGAAGTGTGACATGGGCACAGGCGGATCTGGAAAAACTCTTGGAGGGGGGACGTAAATATCAATGAGACTCATTTTCAATTTGCAGGAAAATTCGTCTATTCACAAATCGTCTTGCTCAAATTCGTTTGAAACAATTCGTCTAAAAACCATTTGTTTCAAACAATTTGTCTGAAACTTGATTGATTGGTTGATTTTATTATGAAACATTATATATAAACATATAATGAAATTACAGATCTTGGACAGTAGTTAATAAAGTTTCATAAGCCTGCATTCCGTAGCTCAAGGAGCTAGTGGCGAATGCAAGGTATATACATAAAACTTACAGATAACACAATGTCGTTCGTTGGGCTTAAAAGTAGATATACACATTTTAAACAAGTTACAATTTTTTTGATTAATAATTCAATAAGATAATTTAAAAATAAGTCAAGTAGGTGGTAAGATAATTATTTATTTTAATAGGAAATATAAGATAGATAAAAATAAGTAACGTATAAGAAGCATGTTACACAAAGACAATTATATTTGTAGACGGGGAATTAACTCTAGTTCATTATAGTTAAATTTGAAAAGCCACAATTTAATTTCTTTAAGGAATATATTTTGAACAAGTAAGCAACGAATATTATCTGGAAAGCTGTTAAATAATCTAGGAGCTATTGACGAATATGTATTTATTTATAAAAATCTGTGTATTATGAGGTGGAACTACAATTTTGTTTAGATTAATAATTCTTAGTTTGTAATTTGGGTTATTCCTGTTTATTAAGTAACCGTCGTTATGAAAAAAAACCTTTAGGACCTTATAAAAATATAAATGTTTGAGTGGAAGGACTCCGAGACTTTTGAATAGTGCAAAACTTGGTTCAAGTCGGTTTTTGCTGCAAATGATACGAATGATGTGTTTTTGAATAGTAAGCAGTGGATTGATTTTGTTACGATGTGTACCACCCCAACAGGATAGTCCATATTCAAGTTTTGAGTGGAAAATACCATAAAAGATACAAGTCAGAAGTTGTTTTGAACAGAAGTTTTATAAAAGATACAGTTGTCGTACCCCCAACATTGCATATCGTTTTAGTGCACTTGTGTGATCTGACCATGTCATTTTCGAATCTAACAAAATACCTAAATACTTAAAAGTTGTGACGCATTCAATTTTTAAACATTCCAAACAACACATTTTTTGATCGTTATGGGTTAGCAAATTATTCGATGTGCTACAAGTGTACTTATCAAACATAAATTTATCGGAGTTTGAATGGTGATATATAAAAATTTCGCTCTGCAGTTCTCTACCCGCTGTATTGAAAAACATTATTTTGGTTTTGTCACTTAGGACTAGCTTATGCATTGCAAACCAATGCACAGTGGCCCAAATGGCCTATCTAGCGGCATTTAAGTCAAATTTTAAAGTTTCTAATTCCTCAAATTGTTAAGGGGGGACATGACATTCGCGTCAGAGAAAAAATACCTTTTTTTAAAAATTCATTACTATATAATTCATAATATATTTTTCACTCCGACATGGTTTTATAGAGCTCCAAACTGGCGGCAGAGAAAAAAACGGGGCCTCGTGGTTGCAGCGCTGGGAGTTGCAAAAATTGTCCGATCGGGAAAAAAATTACTTTTTTAAATCTTAACAAAATTGGTTTTCGTATGACACGAGCTTTTTTTTTAAATTTTTTTTCAATTTTTGGTGATGTTCCAAATTTTAAAGTGTTTTTTCGAAAAAAATATTGACTTTAAAAATTCACAAAAAATCGAAAAAAAATTTTAAAAAGAAGCTCGTGTCATACGATAGCGAATCAAGTTTAAAAAAATACAAAAAAAAAAAAATAAAATTTCGTCAAAAAATTAACCCGCTAATGCCGCAACCAGTACGAAAAACATGGTTTCGAGATAAACGCGTTCAAAGTTTGTGAACAAAGAAAAAAAAAGGTTACCTTCAATCTGCCATGCCTGCTTCGTACTGTATGCCTTCGTTATCTTGTGTTGTGCTGTTTCTTATAGTTTTTTGCAATCGTTTATCAATTCGGGCTTCACCCTTCAATTGGTACGAAATAACCACCAAAAGTCAGGTAGCAAGTAAAAAAAAAGTATATACCAGCTGCCGTACGTAGGTAGCGCAAAAATTAAAAATGCGCTCTCACTAATCCGGCTGTAACTTTTGAACCCGTAGGAATTTTTCCATTAAAATTTTTTTTCTTAGAATCTTAAGAATATTTACTAAAATACAAAATTATTAAAAAAAGTCGATTTCAAAAAACTGCCAATGTCATGTAACCCCTTAATTAGCTATTATTTAATAATGCCCCACTGTGTTGTTTTGCGTTTTTCTTTTTGTTTTCATTTGCATATTCGCAGAGTTCTATGCTTTCAAACATAGCGCATTTTAGAGCAGGTGAAAAAAAACAAATTGGCTAATTTTTATAAAGTGCATTGATTTTGTTGTGAAAAAAAGATTTGCTCAGTAATCAAAGTGATTAAGGTGTTAAATTGAAACTTAAGGTGTGTTTTTATTAAAAAAATTAATGTGTGCAACCTTTAATTATGTTTTGTAATAAAAAATCGTTGTAGAATTTAACTCTTGCCATAGCGTTTTTTATGTGATTTATTAAATATTTCGTGGAGTGCACCTTTTGGGATTCGAGTGGATTCGGTTTAACTGTTGTTGTTTGTTTATATGTGATCCATGGTGGTTGTGTTTACAAAAAAATAAATTGCAGACTCTTGCAGTTCTCATTTTTATATGCACTTTTTATGTTCAAAAAGGTTTCCAAAAGAACACTTTTCCTCATTTGGCAAGGCGAAGACATCCCTACGAAGAAATTTTTGGCAGTAGAGAAATATGTATTTGATAATATAATCGAAAAAAATAAATATACTGAAGAAGAGTGCCATGATTTTCAGAGAAATTGAGAAGTTTTAACAGTAAATTATTGGAAAAATGGGACGCCTGGCATAGAAAATCAGTGGCTTTTGAAAAAAAAAAACAAGGAATGGTTGGATGGTGACCTTTTGTTAGTTGACTTAACTAAATCAGGCAGTTTTGGAAGACCACTTAAGGAGTTTCCAGAATGTTCTGCGAAAACCCAAGTTAACAGAGTTTCCACTCTAGTCCACAAAACTTCAGTTGATGAACTTCTGGTTGCGTCGCGAGTCAGTTTGTACAAGGGTGGAAAAAGAACTGCATCTGAAATAGTCTCATTGTTGAATTCTGATGCAGCAGTGAGTTCTAAAATAAAAAAAGTGAGTTCTAAAATATCATTGAATCGGATATTCAACATCTTATTAAATATATTTGTCTCTTTATGTCGATGGTGATTTCACAAAGCACTCTTATAAGCTGATGCAATCTGGCGCAAAATCAAGAAATGCAAGCATTTATTCCAGTTACGATTCTTTGGTATTGGCAAAAAAAAAATGTTACCCGATTGGAGTAACTAAAACCGAGTCTTCTGCTGAAGTGCCTCTTCAAAGCTACCGTAAAAAGGATCGTTGAAGTACAGGAAGAAGTGTTCCAAAGCATACGTTCCGATACAATAACTGCTATATACAAATGGGGCTGTGATGTTAGTAGTGGACACTCTATGTACCGTCAAGGATATAGCGATATGGAAGCACATCATAGTGATGAGTATGTGTTTGCGGTGAGTATTGTTCCTTTGCAAATGCAAGTAGGGGCAACTCTCTTATGGCAAAACTCGCGTCCATCATCTACTCGGTTTTCTAGACCAATAAGAATAACTTTTAAAAAAAAAACGAATGAGTTGATTAAAACTGAAGTTAAAAATGTCCAAAAGCAGATTTTGGATATTGTGCCAACACAATTTCAGTTATTTCGAGTCCACCATAAGTTTCATATGACAATGATTGATAGCAAAGTATTTAGTGTGATTGCAGAATCATCGTCACAAACATGCGGCATTTGCGGTGCTACACCGAAAGTTATGAACGATTTAAATGCTGTTAAAACGCTTCCTCTTAAAGCAGATTTGTACCAGTATGGCTTGTCAACATTACACGCTTGGATAAGGTGTCTTAAGTGCGTTTTACATATTGCTTACAGATTGCCTATTAAAACATGGCAAATTCGCGACTCGAATAAAAATATGGTTAAATCAACAAAAAAATTGTACAAGAAAAATTATGAAAAGAAATGTCTTTATTGGTTGATATTCCGCATTCTGGATCGGGAAATACTAAAAATGGAAACACGGCAAGAAGATTTTTTCAGCAACATAAATTGGCCGCCACTATAACTGGCGTCAATGAGAAGTTGATCACACGATTTGGCGTTATTCTGCGTACCATGGCTTGCGGATTTAAAGTGAATACTTCAGCTTTTAAAACTTTTTGTTTACAAACGGCGGATATATGTAGAACAGTATCCGTGGTTCTATATGCCTTCGTCAGTGCATTAAATTGTTGTACATGGAGCTGATATTATAAATAATGTATCTCTCCCAATCGGCATGATGTCCGAAGAAGCATTGGAAGCAAGAAACAAAGATTTAAGAAATTTGAGCCAATATACCCGAAAAACTTCTCGCGAAAACACTATTGAAGGCTTGATGCACGCACTTCTTTTTTCCTCTGATCCGGTAATATCATCAATTTCAAAAACCACATCTTTTTTCTCCCGGAAAAATATGAAATTAGATAGACTTTTAAATTTGCTTTCAGAACCAAATTTGCCAGAAGATAGAATCAATTCAGAAAGCTCCGATTCTGAATGAGCTTGATATTTTATCTTACCATTTTTAAAATTAAAGATAAATAAAATCCAAATTCAATCCTTTCAAAATCAATTATCACCTTATTCCGCAAAAATGTGTTTTAATAATAAAAAGACATCCGAATAATTTCCACAGAACACTTCATTCAAATTTTTATTGAATAGAATAAATTCAATGTCCCTTAAAAGAGATCATATGCACTAAGGCGTTAGTTAAATAAAAACTGCTGCTATTTTTGTTGTCAAAATAAGGAAATATTTGTTTTTTTGTTATTCGAAAACTTTTTATATGATTAAACTAAATAATTAAGTTGTGCTAAAAAAGTTTATTACAATTATGTTACACGGATGCATAAGGGTTAATATATTGGAATATACCTAAAATAGAACGATTTTAGTTTCATAAGCTTAATGCAGGCCTAACAAAATTATTGCATATAGACATTCACATGTTTTAAATTAAATGCGGCTAGATTAAATGCTGCTATTTCTGTTGTCAAAATAAGGAAATATTTTTTTTCTTTTATTCGAAAACTCTTTATATGATTAAACTAAATAATTAAGTTGTGCTGAAAAAGTTTGTTACAATTATGTTACACGAATGCATAAGGGTTAATATATTGGAATATACCTAAAATAGAACGATTTTAGTTTCTTAAGGGGGGGACATGACATTGGCAGTTTTTTTAAATCGACTTTTTTTAATAATTTTGTATTTTAGTAAATATTCTTAAGATTCTAAGAAAAATTTCATGGAAAAATTCCTGCGGGTTCAAAAGTTACAGCCGGATTAGTGAGAGCGCATTTTAAATTTTTATCCTTTTTTTTTCTTTGTCACAAACTTTGAGAACGCGTTTATCTCGAAACCATGTTTTTCGTACTGGTTGCGGCACTAGCGGGTTAATTTTTTGACGAATTTTTTTTTTTTTTTGTATTTCTTTAAACTTGATTCGCTATCGTATGACACGAGCTTTTTTTTAATTTTTTTTTCGATTTTTTATGAATTTTTAAAGTCAATATTTTTTTCGAAAAATAACACACTTTCAAATTTGGAACATCACTAAAAATTGAAAAAAAAAAAAGAAAAGCTCGTGTCATACGATAACCAATTTTGTTAAGATTTAAAAAACTCATTTTTTTCCAGATCGGACAATTTTCGCAACTCTCAGCGCTGCAACCACGAGGCCCCGTTTTTTTCTCTGCCGCCAGTTTGGAGCTCTATAAAACCATGTTGGAGTGAAAAATATATTTTTTTGAATTTTTTTTTTCTTGTAATTGTTTTTGGAAAAATGCTCGAGTATGTGCAAGCCATATCATCTGCAAAAGCAACAGTTTCGCTAGCAAAGTTTTGCATATAAAAATTGAATTTATACAAATTAAAAAAGTACGGGTCCCAAAACAGAACCTTGCGGTACATCTGTGTCAATTGAGACGAATGAGCTAAATTTATTGTTTATTTTTACTCGTTGCAACCTGTTTTCTAAATATGAGCAATACCATTTGTATACCGTTCCCCTAAGTCCGCATTTATATACTTTGTTTAAAAGAATTTTGTGGTCAACCGTATCAAAAGCCTTGGTTATGTCTATAAAGAGCGCAGCAGATTGTTTTTTGTTGTTTAGACCACTATAAACATTAATACAAAATTTAAGAGGAGCTTCCTCAGTTGATAAAGCCGCTCTGAAACCGTATTGGGTCTTGCTAAAAAAATTAATTTTATTTAAAAATTTAATATTCGAGCTTTCATTATTTTTTCATGCACCTTCGAAAATACAGGTAATAAAATAGAAATTGGACGATAATTATTTGGTAAATGTTTATCACCTTTCTTAAATAAAGGAATAACTTCCGCCTTCTTTAGTTCGTCTGGGAAAATTCCAACATCAAGACTTTTATTAATAAGTTGACAAAGTACGTCAACAGTATTGTGGACTATCTATTTTCACCGACTTCAAAAAGGAGGAGGTTCTCAAGTTCGTCGGTTTCTCTGTTTTTTTTTTTTTTTTAAATGTATGTACATCGATAACTCCTAAACCATATGCCTGATTGCCATAATTTTTGGGGAACAGATAGATATCATAAGCATGGAGGTGCCCGTTAAAAAATGGGCGTTATTCGAGAACTGGGCGTGGCAATACTAGATCTCGCAATACTAGATACTACTGTATCTCGAATAATATTGACACTAGGGTACTGCAATTTAGTGTAGTGGTAGGCACAATTATTACGAATTACCGGCGAATTAAAATGGACGTTATTCGACAAATGGGCGTGGCAATATTAGAAAAACAGTGTATCTTGAATACTTTTGGGACTAGAGTACTGCAATTTAGTATAGAGGTAGCCATTATTATTACAAATTATGGTCAATAAAGTGGGCGTTATTCGACAAATGGGCGTGGCAATATTATAAAACACTGTATCTCGAATAATATTGACACTAGTGTACTGCAATTTAGTGTAGGGTTAGCCACAGTTAATACAAATTATGGTCAAGAAAATGGGAGTTATTTGACAAATGTGCGTGGCAATATTAAAACAAGAGTATATCTCGCGTAATATCGATACTATGGTACTGCAATTAAGTATAGGGGTAGGCATTATTATTAAAAATTATGGCCAATAAAGTGAGCGTTATTCGATAAATGGGCGTGGCAATATTATAAAAACACTGTATCTCGAATAATATGGACACTAGGGTACTGAAATTTAGAGTAGGGGTAGGCACAATTATTACAATTTACCGTCAAGAAAATGAGCGTTATTTGACAAATGTGCGTGGCAATATTAGAACAAGAGTATATCTCAAATACTATTGATACTATGGTACTGCAATTTGGTATAGAAAAAAAATCAACCGACTACAAAATCACTACAAAGCAAAAAATTATTTTAAAAATACCTTTCTTTTTAATTTCTTGGTCATATTTGATAATTTATTTAAACATGTTATTATATATGAAATCTTATTATTTGAACTTTTTTCTTATTTGTTTTATTATCAGAAATATATCAATTTCTTGATGAATAAAAATGCTTTGAAGTTGGCGCTTCTGATTAAAAGTCTTATTATATTAGCGCCGACCTTAAAAGCATTTGGATTCATCAAGAAATTGATATATTTATAATAAAACATATAAGAAAAAAGTTCAAATAATAAGATTTCATATATAATAATACGTTTAAATAAATTATCAAATATGACCAAGAAATTAAAAGGAAAGGTATTTTTAAAATTATTTTTTACTTGGTAGTGATTTTGCAGTCGGTTGTTTTTTTTTTAAAGTTTTTTATAAAAGTATTTGACAAATTATTCTCTGTTTTTGCATTTGAATTTTTTACTGACATAATAACTTTATAGATTTCTGAGGAAGATGAGGGTTCAACAAAGATACTCTGTTTTTGGGACGGTTCTCTATCTAAACAACTACAAGTGATATTGCTGGCTCTATCAGGAATGACACTTTTCACAACATTTGCAAAAAAATTGTTCAAGGCGTTTGCTTTGTCATTTAAGTATTCGCCATTTGTAACTAAAGAGGAAGTTTTTTCTTTTTTAACTGATCTATTTAACAAGTTATTTACCAATCTCCATTCCTTTTTCAATTCACCCTTGTTGAATTCATTAATGTAGTAGTTATTTTTACATAGAACAATATAAGTTTTAATTTCTTTGCATAGAGATTTATATTGTGCGTTCAAAATATTATTAAACGAATCTGATTGAATTTGTTCCAGTGACTCCTTTTGTCACAATTCTGCTAATGAGTTGCTGGAATGGAGCCTAGAGTCTGCGTAGAAACTTCGTGCAATTTATGCTCGAGTTTATGCGCAGAGGAAAACCAAATAAAAAAACACCAATTAGTATGAACGAAAATATAAATTTAAATACCTGTAAGATCTTACGTTTGATTCTTCAATAAGTGACGATAAAATTCTCCAATATGGCGGTAGAATAAAATAGATATATGATGTATATATATAAACCGAGACTGGAGCTTTTAGAAAAAACAGCGTTTGCCGATGATAATCCAAAGGTGATTAGCAATAAGGCGGCAAACCAGCTCGTCAGATAAGCCGAACGCTCGACTCGTCAGAGCATCGATACTGGAATATCGATACTCGAACGAGTCGATAAGTAAGTATATTCATTTCCACTAATCTGTTACATTAATTTAGGGTTGCGGCCTAAACATGGCGCCCCCCTTGCAAAAATAGTTTAAAAAAATTATGTTGTAAGATTGCGAATACTTAAAATATCTTAGCTTTAGGAAAAAAGGGTTGATCGATTTGAAGTGTCTTTTTTCAAAATTCATTATAATATTTATTGAATCATTCATACAAATATACATATGTGCAAGTTCTGCCCTACAACAATATATATAAAAACTTCATTGGGCAACTGTGCCAGACAACAACCAGCCAAATATCGAATTCTGCCATTGACTACATTGACTACGTGACTACTCCGCCCAAACCACTCGGAAAAATTCCTGGCTGGATAATTTCCGGGTACACGTCTACCCCTAACACTATGCCGACCGGAGACGAAACGAGAAAGTCGGGATCAGCAAGCATCAGATTCGAAAAATGTGCTCTGATAGACGTGTCTAAATTTTGTCGTGGAGTGATTCACGTAAAATGACGCAACACTTTCGCTTGGGCTGTCACCGATTGGTTCGACTCGTAGTTAGCTCGGAGGGTTAGGGAGCAAACCTCATGCGAGTCAACCATCCGAGATGACAACTCAAGTTGGCGAACGAGGCGATGCGACACGATTGACATTTGTGCACACGGGTCTATCAGAGCACGAACCCGATGGATGGATGTGACCCTTATCGATCACATTTATGAGGGTGAGACTGCAATTTGAAATACACTTGTTTTGGTTTTTACTGTAGATTGAAAATAGAAATTTTGAGTAGCAACTTTTGCTTGATTTGAAAAAAATAAAAAATTTGAAAAATTTGAAAAGAAAGAAAATTTTGGGAGTCGAAAAAAAAAATTCGTTTGAAATTGAATTTGTGCCGGAAAATTTATAAAAAAAGAAAAATTAATAATTTGGAAAATTACCACGAAAAAGACAAACAATTTCTAAAGTGCGGTTAATAATTGCAAATAAAAAAAAAAAAAACGAATTGTGTGGAATTAATTGTAAACTTGCAAATAAAACAACCAAATTTTCAAAGTGCTGTTAACAATTGCTAATAAAAACCAACGAATTGTGTATAATTGGTTGAAAATTACAAATAAAAAAAAAAAAAACAAATTAAAATAATTTGTTAAAAAGTGCTGTCAGCTCCTCCAAATTCGTCGTCATACGTTTTTCCTTGGAAAACTTATATCATTCGATATATTATTCCAAAGCCCATTGCTAGCGCTTCAAAAGCATTGCTATCGCAGCAGCAGCAAAAAACATCCTCAACAGCATCACCGCCACTGTAAAGGCATACAGTATTAGTTCAAACCTCAGTTGATTTACGTTGGCTTTCGTAAAATTCAAGGAAAGAGCAGTGTCCCAAAATAATTATTTTTACAATCTATATTTCCACAAGACTCAAAATAAATTTTAATAATTCAAATTTTAATAATAATGTTAATTTATAATTTTCTTAAATCAGAATTGATATAATATCAGTTAAAATCATTATTCCCATACTTAAAATTATCATGTAATATTTTTTTTAAATCTCAAAGAAGTATTTATATTTATATTGAATTGATTAATTAATAAATATAGCAAACACAACGTCACCAGGCGCCTGCAGACTACGTGGGAGTATAAAATGTAAGTCCTTGCATTTATTAGTTATTAAAAATTTTTTTTAAATTTGATAATTCATAATTAATTCAATATAAAGGTAAAATTCTCTAAGATTTACTATAAGATTTAAATAATACTTCAGTCTTTTTATTCATGTTGCTATTTAATATCATTTTTTTGTGCAATTAAAATAATTTGACAATTAATTTTATTCACCATACATACTTAACATATTTTAATGAAATTTACCATGTTTACTTTACTTGTTTAATACTTACCTTAATGTTATCTGTTAATTTACCACACTTGAAAATTACTTTACTTGTTTAATACTTACCTTAATGTTATCTGTTAATTTACCACACTTGAAAATTATTTTACTTGTTTAATACTTACCTTAATGTTATCTGTTAATTTACCACACTTGAAAATTTATACTTGATACTTTAAATGATTATCTTTTAATAAATTAATATAGTTATAATGCAACTTTAACTCAATAATCTTTTAATTACATTAAAGGTGAAAGCAGGTGAGGTGAGGTGAAGTGAGGTATTTTTTTTATTAGTTTCTCTAAATTCCGAGTTAGCAGTTAAAATTTTCTTTCGAATTATTGTCAATTTTCGGTTTTGGTTTGATTATTTAAATAATCTCTGCATACTTTTAAGTTTATGTAGCCGATAATAAAGTATGAGATTGGAGCAAAACCCACCCCATTTTCCCTGAGCATGGCTGGATTGATGTTATGCAGAGTGCGCTCCACTAAATAACGATTTTAATCGCTGTCGGTCGTTACATAAATTTAATGGCGCCCAACGTGGGGCCTCGAAATATTGGACTCGTAAATATACAATTAATTTAGGTTTCTGATTTCTAATTATTGTAAATTTTGGAGATCAGTGAGTAGATCTGACTCATGGATTTTAATCTCGATTTAGGTCGATGATGTACTTGAAGTTTTGTTTCGATCCCCAAAACTAAGTTTTTTGTTTTGACTCGGGTAATGATCCTTGGATTTCAGATGTTGGCATTGTTGATTTTTGACCAAGTAATCATTTCAATTTTTAGTAAAATTCAAATTATATTTCACTAAATTAGTATTAATCTGGAATGATGATTGGTTAAGCTTGCGTTTGCAGATTTAGTACCTTGTTCCAGATATGTGATTAACATTTTAAAATTTTCTGTTATTATTATTACTGTTTGAGATTTAATTCTTTGGGTTATCTCGAAGTTGTACTCACAGTGATAATGTGGTTTGCGTGATTTTCGGTATTTTTTTTTATTTTTGTTTATCAATTTTCAATTTTCATTTGTTCCTCAACCTCAACCAAAGCTATTTTCACCGAGTAGTGTAATTAATATAATATTATATTCTTTATTGTTGTTATCTAATTAAATTGATTAATTTTCATAATGCCTGTTACGCGAAGTAACGAGAATATTCCGTGTTTGGTGGACACTGATTCACTAAACGCGACATTTGAACATGCCCACTCAGATGCGGAACTTCCAGTTAGAAATACTATTAGAGAAAGAGTTCCAGCCACTTATGATCGTCCTAGAACGAGACTCTTCACTCGAACACATCCACAGGATCGTGGTGATTCCGCGCAGGTACCGGAATCGGGGCAGTCTCAAATACACGTAAATAGTCCTTCAATGCGTCAACAAAATACTTTCAGTGAAGTTAGAGTACAAGAGATGATATTGGCGTCGTTCAATAATTTTAGAAGTGAAATCACTTCATCGATTTCGAATGAAATTCAGTCGTTGATTCGAAATATCAATTTGAATTCTACTCCTTTTCAAAATCCTATACCGAATAATGCAGGGAATTGTCCTAATGAGGCATTTCGATCTGATCGGCAACTGGGCGCGTCTTCGAATGTTGGCAATCTTGTCAACATGTCTAACGAAAGAATTGCTTCCACTATCAACAATTGGCATGTTAAGTTCAATGGTTCCTGTAACGATATGTCAGTTGATGAGTTTATATATCGAATTAATGTGTTAACGTCTAATCATTTGAATGATAATTTCGATCTTCTTTGTCAACATTCTCATTCTCTTTTCGAAGGCAAAGCTAAACAGTGGTGTTGGCGATTTCATCGTCAAACTGAAAGTCTCAGTTGGTCAAATCTTTGTGTTGCTATGCGAAAGCAATACAAGTCATTTGTCACTGACTTTGATATCAAAGATGATATTAGAAATAAAAAACAAAAGAATTCGGAATCTTTTGATGAATTCTTAAATTCAATCATGGCACTTGCTGATAAGCTCAAATTACCAATGAACGACTTCGAAATAGTAGAAGTTATTACAAGGAACCTAAAACCTGACTTACGGCAGGAACTATTACATCTGAATATTTCAAATATTGCAGATTTGCGAAGAGAAGTTAGTAAGCATGAAAAATTCATGAAAGACATACATAATAATTTCGTGGCACGACCACTTTCGAAGTCTAAGCAAATTTTTGAAATTTGCAATGATGAGGTTGATAATGAATCAAACGCTGAAGTTGTCACAGATATGAATGTGTTAGAGCAAAAAACTATTAAATGTTGGAATTGTGATGGTATTGGTCATGGTTACCAAATTTGCCTTAAGCCCAGAAGAGTTTTCTGTTACGGTTGTGGGGCGATAAATACTTACAAACCTTCGTGTTCAAAGTGCATTAGTCAAGCGGAAAACTTGAAATTGGATGTTCGTCGGGTGAACAGCGGACATCCAACTCAGCGTCCTCGGGTATAATGTTTCAATCGGTATCTAGTTCCACTGATTTATTTATTTATCCACTACTTAGACCTTATCACATACGATTAGCCGAATATGACAAATGCCGCGCGAGATTTTTTAATTCAAACGCGCCGATCAAAACACCCAAACGTAACACTTTGCGAATTCGAAAATATTGGCAAAAATTGAGATCCCTTAAGAGATACGTGGTGTCAACTATTCAGCATAAAGGCTATGATATTCGTCCATATGCAAATCTTGAAATTTTTGGTAAAATGTATTTGTCTCTTTTGGATAGTGGAGCAAATAAAAGTTGTATAGGTGGGGATTTGTCAGACATAGTCAAAAACAAAACATATCGAAAGATATATGGGGCAGTTAAGACAGCTGATGGTCAAAAGCAACAGGTTGTGGGTTCGATTGACATAGCTGTCAGTTTCGAGAACCAAACAAAAGATGTTGAGTTTCTGCTAATACCTTCAATTAAACAGGATATTATTTGCGGTATGGACTTCTGGCATATTTTTGACATAAAAATATCACCAAATATTTCTGTCAATGAAATAGAAATCAGCGAAGATCCAGATATGCTTACTTTGAATCAAACGGAACGTCAACAATTGGACATGGCTATTGCTGCATTTCCTTCGTTTGAGAATGTGGGTCTTGGTAAAACAACTCTCGTTGAACATGTTATTGACACTGGAAATGCAAAACCTGTAAAGCAAAAGTTTTATCCAATTTCACCTGCGAGAGAAAAACTGCTTTCTGAAGAAGTAGATAGGATGTTAAATTTAGGAGTAATTGAGGAGTCGGATGGTTCCCCATGGTCTTCTCCCACAGTTTTGGTCGTAAAACCTGGTAAAGTACGCATGTGTGTGGATTCGCGAAAACTAAATGAAGTCACAGTGAAGGATGCATATCCCATTCCAAACATCGATGGATTAATATCTCGATTGCCACCGGTGCATTGCATTTCGAAAATTGATTTGAAAGATGCTTTTTGGCAGATTCCGCTTGAGAAAAGTTCGCGTCCAAAAACAGCATTCACCGTTCCTAATCGTCCCTTATACCAGTTTACAAGAATGCCTTTCGGCTTGTGTAATGCACCACAAACGATGTGTAGGTTGATGGACAAAGTCATACCTTATAATTTGAAGTCTTTTGTGTTCGTATATTTGGATGATTTGCTTGTAGTTTCCAATTCTTTCAATCAGCATATGGCTCACTTATTCGAGGTCACTTATTTCGACAACATCACGCACTTATTTCAACAACTTCGAAAAGCCGGTCTTACAATTAACATCAAAAAGAGCAAATTTGGTCTTAGTCAAGTCAAATATCTTGGATACCTCGTTGGTAAAGGATCTTTACAAGTCGACCCTGACAAAGTTCGCGCTATATCGGAATATCCTATACCAAAAAGTGTTCGACAGCTTCGTCGGTTTTTGGGTATGATGGGATGGTATCGAAGGTTCGTAGACGATTACGCATCTACAACGTTTCACTTGACTGAGTTACTCTCTAAAAAGAAAATTTTCGCATGGAATTCAGACGCTCAAAATTCTTTCGATTTATTAAAATCAAAATTATCGTCCGCTCCATTCCTAGTTCACCCAGAATATGCCAAGCCATTTATTGTTCAATGTGATGCTAGTCAGTATGGCGTAGGTGGTCTTCTCGCACAGCTAGATGAAAATGGCGATGAAAGACCAATTGCTTACATGTCACACAAGTTAAATAAGGCACAACGCAATTATACGGTCACTGAACTAGAGTGTTTAGCAGTAGTTTTGGCAATAAAGAAATTTCGGTCATATATTGAAGGTCATCAATTTAAATTAGTGACAGATCACTCAAGCCTTAAATGGCTCATGAGTCAAAAAGACTTAAACGGGAGGCTGGCAAGATGGTCACTTAAACTTCAAGGTTTTAATTTTTCTATCGAACATAGAAAAGGAAGTGAAAACATTGTGGCTGATGCGTTATCACGTGCTTTCGATAATGAAGATGTAGTTGAAACTTTGGAATTGGAAACTTTCCCTTCTATCGATTTAAAGTCAGGTTGTTTTGAAGCTGAAGAGTATAAGGAGTTGCGTGAAAAATTTAGAAATATTGAGGTCCCTGATTATAAAGTAATTGATAAATTCATTTATCACAGACTAGAATTCTCGAAAGGTGATAAAGATGAGTCCGACTCATGGAAATTGTTAGTGCCATCTGGGTTGAGAAAAGATGTTATTTATGCTGCTCACAACTTACCATCCTCAGCACATGGCGGAATCGCAAAAACACTTGAACGTATTCGTAGGCATTTTTTTTGGCCAGGTATGGTAGTCGAGGTTCGTAGCTATGTTCTAAATTGTGATCTTTGTAAAACATCCAAAGCACCAACTCATATCTTGCGGCCACCAATGGGACAGATGGTAATTTCAGAGAGGCCTTTTCAAAGATTATATGTTGATTTAATTGGTCCGTTTCCCAGAACAAAAAAAGGAAATATGGGCATATTAATTGTGATGGATAATTTTTCCAAATTCATTTTTTTAAAACCTTTGAAAAAATTTGTTTCGCGTAATATTATTGATTTTCTAAATTCTGAAATATTTAGTTGTTTTGGTGTTCCTGAATCCATTGTAAGTGACAATGGAGTTCAATTTCGGAGTAAAGATTTTGAATAATTTCTTTTGAAATATGGCGTAAAGCATATTTGTACTGCTGTACATTCACCACAGTCTAATGCATGTGAACGAGTGAACAGGTCGATAAACGAAGCACTTAGGACGTTCATTAGAAAAGATCAACGTGAGTGGGACATTTATCTCAGTAGTATTAATATGTCTTTGAGAAGCAGTGTTCACCAAACTACTGGTTACACACCTTATAATATTCTTTTTGGGCAAAATATGATCACTCATGGTAAGGATTATGGCTTGTTAAAAAATTTAAATTTACTTTGTGAAGCAGACACAAAACTTGAAAGACGTGATGCTCTTACAATTATTCGAGATTCGATTAAAGCCAACGTAAAATCAGCATATGAGAAAAATGCTAATACGTATAATTTGAGATCTCGAAGTCGACAGTTTCAAGTAGGACAAGTAGTGATAAGGCGAAATTTTGTGCAAAGTAGCTCAATAAAATACTTCAATGCTAAATAAGCTCCAGTAGGTGTTAAAGCTAAAATCAAGCGCAAATTAGGAAATGCATATTATGAGCTTGAAGATTTAGATGGTAAGAATGTTGGAATTTTCCATGTTAAAGATATTTGGTAGTTGTGTGTTGTAGTAAAATGCATTAAAATAAGTTTTGTTTAATAACACAGTGATACAAAAGTGAAAAAAAAAATATGCAGGGGTTCTCATGCAGCAATTCTGTTTTGCTGGAGTCCATAGAGTACGAAAAAAGTTATACTTTTTCTCAGTCACTTCGTTAAGTAAGTTTTTTTATAACAAATGTAGTGATATAACGATATTCGCAAAATTACAAGTTCAAAAAATCATAAGTTTACTCTGAATTAACCGATTTTCAAAATTTTGCTTTTCTTTTACAGCTCTGATGTGTACCTTTTAATAAAAATCAACATTTTGACAATCAGTTCAAAAATGGCTCAGTTACGGTCGATAAAGTAAAAAAAAAAAAATAAAAATTAAAAAATTTTCATTTTCATCCTGCTCTAAATTAACCGTTAGTCAGAAAAATCCGTTTTTTTTAATTTTATTGACAATCATATTAAAATAGGTTTCTAAAACAGGTAAGATCATAAAAATCGGTTACAAAATGAATCACTTACGCCGAGTTTTGTGATAACATGTTTTTTGCTTTTTTTTGTGTTTTATTAGAAATGCTTGCGTTTCATTTGTTTTTTATAAAGAGCGCTGCTAGTTTCTCGCTTTATAGACCAGCAGTAGTTAGACAGCATACTGACTTTACTTTTTCCAACATACCGCTGTTCAATTCTTGAAATGTCCTGGTGAAATCGTTCACCTTGTTCATCACTCATCTGCCCTAAGTTTGATGGGAACATATTCAAATGAGCATGGAGATGATGCAATTTGATAGACATTTTGCAGCCCATTGCATGGTAGGCAGACAGCATTTCGTGTACTATTTCCTCATAATTTACACTTCTTGTGTTTCCAAGAAAATTTTCACACACCGAAACAAAACCTTTCCATGCTTTTTTTTCAACTAATGTCATTTGTTGTAAAAAGTTTTCGTTTTTCATCAATTGTCGTATTTGGGGACCTACAAAGATACCTATCGAAGAATATGATTTGTTTTTATTATGCATAATGTGAAGTATATTTCTCTACTTACCCTCTTTTAATTTCCCATAACTTATTCGCGGAAAAATTTTTTCAAGATATTTAAATGTTGAACCATTTTTGTCAAGTGCTTTGACAAATTGTTTTATAAGACCCAACTTAATGTGTAGCGGTGGCAGTATAATGTCCGATGCATTCACTAACGGGATATTTATGCTGTTCTTTTCCCCAACAACAAATGCTGTACGGGGATTCCAATCTTTTTTAATATAATGTTGATCAGTAGCTCGGCTGTTCCATTCACAAAAATAGCAAGGATACTTTGTATGACCACCTTGCATACCATGCAAAATTGTCAATACTTTAAAATCAGCAACAATTAGCCACTTATGAGTGTTGTAGTCCAGGGCATTCAATATTTGAATCATGCTATCATAAGATTCTTTCATTTGTGTTGCGTAAGCCAGTGGTAGTGATGGAAATGATCCTTCATTATGTAAAAGTACTGCCTTCAAACCTGAAAAAGAAATTATTAAAAAAATTTAAAATATACATTTAGATAGTAAAGAAAATATTATACTTTTTGTTGAACCGTCGATAAATAACCGCCAATCTTGTGGTATGTGATCATATCCAAGCTTATTAAACAATTCTGTTACATTATTGCAACAAACCAAATTACTGTTTTCAGTGCTTTCACTGAATACGGATCCAAACAAGGAAGTTTCCTCTGTTCTTCGAAATGTAATGGTGACATTTTCTTGCAAATGATTCCATTGTTGCATTCTTGAACCTAAAATTTCTGTCTGCCTTTTGGACAGTTCTAACCAACCAAATTACTGTTTTCAGTGCTTTCACTGAATACGGATCCAAACAAGGAAGTTTCCTCTGTTCTACGAAATGTAATGTTGACATTTTCTTGCAAATGATTCCATTGTTGCATTCTTGAACCTAAAATTTCTGTCTGCCTTTTGGACAGTTCTAAGTCCAAGATCATTGAATTCAGCTTGTGAAACAAAATTTTGTATATTTAATCCGCATTGATCTGGAATATATTCTGATGTTGAACTTTCGGTATAATTAGGAGATGGTTGAAATTCTGTTGAACTCGGTGATATTCCTTCTGTTGGTTTTGGTTTTCCGTCATCCCTTCCACGCATTACTGTCTTAACGACATTATCAACATCAGCGTATTTTATAGATTGCCTTATTTTGAAATGGTAACCTGTGGTGTTTGTTAAACAGAAATAGCAATTATTTGGTCTATGAACGCGTTGTGGAAGCCAAGTTACTGGTTCAAGAAATGGCAATGCAAAAGACCCATTTTTATTTTGTTTCCAGGATCTTATTGTTGAGTAGCACGATGAACAGCAAACTGATGGTATATACCACATTCCTTGAATAAAGCATCGATCAAAGTACTCTTCATAAAGTGGTATAATATGTTTATTTTCAGACAGATAAATTTTATGTCGCTTATCCACAAATAATCCACATATGAAACAAAACTTCTTACTGTTATCACACATTTTATTGAGTTATTATTATGTTTTCACTTTAACTTTTCGTTTGCTTAATTTATTTGTTTGTTAGAGCACGACCAAATTGAATACAACCGTACCACGATAAAATGGTTACGTTCTATAAATAGAAATACTTTCAATAATTCAGCACTAGTGCGGTTGTGAGTAGGAAAGGAAAAACAAAAATCGTGTTTGTTGTGATGCAAAGTGTCACCCACGCAAAAGACGTGAAAGCGGAGAAAGGGGAGAAAGGGGAGAAACGCATCTAAACGTGTGGATAATGACTCCAATTAGTGCGAAATGTAAGCAAGCGTTGGATGAGGCAAACAGTGTAAGTAATTATCCAACTATGATTTTGTATATTAGGCATGTTTTCGTTTTATTATCTGAAAAATATTAACATTTCTAATAAAACACAAAAAAAAGCAAAAAAAATGTTATCACAAAACTCGGCGTAAGTGATTCATTTTGTAACCGATTTTTATGATCTTACCTGTTTTAGAAACCTACTTTAATATGATTGTCAATAAAATTAAAAAAAACGGATTTTTCTGACTAACGGTTAATTTAGAGCAGGATGAAAATGAAAATTTTTTAATTTTTATTTTTTTTTTTACTTTATCGACCGTAACTGAGCCATTTTTGAACTGATTGTCAAAATGTTGATTTTTATTAAAAGGTACACATCAGAGCTGTAAAAGAAAAGTTTTTTACAAAATTTTGAAAATCGGTTAATGCAGAGTAAACTTATGATTTTTTGAACTTGTAATTTTGCGAATATCGTTATATCACTACATTTGTTATAAAAAAACTTACTTAACGAAGTGACTGAGAAAAAGTATAAGTTTTTTCGTACTCTATGGACTCCAGCAAAACAGAATTGCTGCATGAGAACCCCTGCATATTTTGTGTGTAGCACTGTGTAATTTATTTCTCACCTTTTCCATTTTCCATTCTGCAATTTGGAATTTTGAATGGAATATGTTTTATGAGGGTGAGACTGCAATTTGAAATACACTTGTTTTGGTTTTTACTGTAGATTGAAAATAGAAATTTTGAGTAGCAACTTTTGCTTGATTTGAAAAAAATAAAAAATTTGAAAAATTTGAAAAGAAAATTTTGGGAGTCGAGAAAAAAAATTCGTTTGAAATTGATTTTGTGCCGGAAAATTTATAAAAAAAGAAAAATTAATAATTTGGAAAATTACCACGAAAAAGACAAACAATTTCTAAAGTGCGGTTAATAATTGCAAATAAAAAAAAAAAAAAAACGAATTGTGTGGAATTAATTGTAAACTTGCAAATAAAACAACCAAATTTTCAAAGTGCTGTTAACAATTGCTAATAAAAACCAACGAATTGTGTATAATTGGTTGAAAATTACAAATAAAAAAAAAAAAAACAAATTAAAATAATTTGTTAAAAAGTGCTGTCAGCTCCTCCGAATTCGTCGTCATACGTTTTTCCTTGGAAAACTTATATCATTCGATATATTATTCCAAAGCCCATTGCTAGCGCTTCAAAAGCATTGCTATCGCAGCAGCAGCAAAAAACATCCTCAACAGCATCACCGTCACTGTAAAGGCATACAGTATTAGTTCAAACCTCATTGATTTACGTTGGCTTTCGTAAAACTCAAGGAAAGAGCAGTGTCCCAAAATAATTATTTTTACAATCTATATTTCCACAAGACTCAAAATAAATTTTAATAATTCAAATTTTAATAATAATGTTAATTTATAATTTTCTTAAATCAGAGTTGATATAATAGTGGTATTCAATTAACGCCGTATTTGTGGTGTAAATAGCGTATGGGCCGTAAGTTCATACAACTTACCACACATACGCAGTTTACATCACGAATACGTCGTTCATTGAATACCACTAATATCAGTTAAAATCATTATTCCCATACTTAAAATTATCATGTAATATTTTTTTTAAATCTCAAAGAAGTATTTATATTTATATTGAATTGATTAATTAATAAATATAGCAAACACAACGTCACCAGGCGCCTGCAGACTACGTGGGAGTATAAAATGTAAGTCCTTGCATTTATTAGTTATTAAAAATTTTTTTTAAATTTGATAATTCATAATTAATTCAATATAAAGGTAAAATTCTCTAAGATTTACTATAAGATTTAAATAATACTTCAGTCTTTTTATTCATGTTGCTATTTAATATCATTTTTTTGTGCAATTAAAATAATTTGACAATTAATTTTATTCACCATACATACTTAACATATTTTAATGAAATTTACCATGTTTACTTTACTTGTTTAATACTTACCTTAATGTTATCTGTTAATTTACCACACTTGAAAATTACTTTACTTGTTTAATACTTACCTTAATGTTATCTGTTAATTTACCACACTTGAAAATTATTTTACTTGTTTAATACTTACCTTAATGTTATCTGTTAATTTACCACACTTGAAAATTTATACTTGATACTTTAAATGATTATCTTTTAATAAATTAATATAATTATAATGCAACTTTAACTCAATAATCTTTTAATTACATTAAAGGTGAAAGCAGGTGAGGTGAGGTGAAGTGAGGTATTTTTTTTATTAGTTTCTCTAAATTCCGAGTTAGCAGTTTAAATTTTCTTTCGAATTATTGTCAATTTTCGGTTTTGGTTTGATTATTTAAATAATCTCTGCATACTTTTAAGTTTATGTAGCCGATAATAAAGTATGAGATTGGAGCAAAACCCACCCCATTTTCCCTGAGCATGGCTGGATTGATGTTATGCAGAGTGCGCTCCACTAAATAACGATTTTAATCGCTGTCGGTCGTTACATAAATTTAATGGCGCCCAACGTGGGGCCTCGAAATATTGGACTCGTAAATATACAATTAATTTAGGTTTCTGATTTCTAATTATTGTAAATTTTGGAGATCAGTGAGTAGATCTGACTCATGGATTTTAATCTCGATTTAGGTCGATGATGTACTTGAAGTTTTGTTTCGATCCCCAAAACTAAGTTTTTTGTTTTGACTCGGGTAATGATCCTTGGATTTCAGATGTTGGCATTGTTGATTTTTGACCAAGTAATCATTTCAATTTTTAGTAAAATTCACATTATATTTCACTAAATTAGTATTAATCTGGAATGATGATTGGTTAAGCTTGCGTTTGCAGATTTAGTACCTTGTTCCAGATATGTGATTAACATTTTAAAATTTTCTGTTATTATTATTACTGTTTGAGATTTAATTCTTTGGGTTATCTCGAAGTTGTACTCACAGTGATAATGTGGTTTGCGTGATTTTCGGTATTTTTTTTTATTTTTGTTTATCAATTTTCAATTTTCATTTGTTCCTCAACCTCAACCAAAGCTATTTTCACCGAGTAGTGTAATTAATATAATATTATATTCTTTATTGTTGTTATCTAATTAAATTGATTAATTTTCATAATGCCTGTTACGCGAAGTAACGAGAATATTCCGTGTTTGGTGGACACTGATTCACTAAACGCGACATTTGAACATGCCCACTCAGATGCGGAACTTCCAGTTAGAAATACTATTAGAGAAAGAGTTCCAGCCACTTATGATCGTCCTAGAACGAGACTCTTCACTCGAACACATCCACAGGATCGTGGTGATTCCGCGCAGGTACCGGAATCGGGGCAGTCTCAAATACACGTAAATAGTCCTTCAATGCGTCAACAAAATACTTTCAGTGAAGTTAGAGTACAAGAGATGATATTGGCGTCGTTCAATAATTTTAGAAGTGAAATCACTTCATCGATTTCGAATGAAATTCAGTCGTTGATTCGAAATATCAATTTGAATTCTACTCCTTTTCAAAATCCTATACCGAATAATGCAGGGAATTGTCCTAATGAGGCATTTCGATCTGATCGGCAACTGGGCGCGTCTTCGAATGTTGGCAATCTTGTCAACATGTCTAACGAAAGAATTGCTTCCACTATCAACAATTGGCATGTTAAGTTCAATGGTTCCTGTAACGATATGTCAGTTGATGAGTTTATATATCGAATTAATGTGTTAACGTCTAATCATTTGAATGATAATTTCGATCTTCTTTGTCAACATTCTCATTCTCTTTTCGAAGGCAAAGCTAAACAGTGGTGTTGGCGATTTCATCGTCAAACTGAAAGTCTCAGTTGGTCAAATCTTTGTGTTGCTATGCGAAAGCAATACAAGTCATTTGTCACTGACTTTGATATCAAAGATGATATTAGAAATAAAAAACAAAAGAATTCGGAATCTTTTGATGAATTCTTAAATTCAATCATGGCACTTGCTGATAAGCTCAAATTACCAATGAACGACTTCGAAATAGTAGAAGTTATTACAAGGAACCTAAAACCTGACTTACGGCAGGAACTATTACATCTGAATATTTCAAATATTGCAGATTTGCGAAGAGAAGTTAGTAAGCATGAAAAATTCATGAAAGACATACATAATAATTTCGTGGCACGACCACTTTCGAAGTCTAAGCAAATTTTTGAAATTTGCAATGATGAGGTTGATAATGAATCAAACGCTGAAGTTGTCACAGATATGAATGTGTTAGAGCAAAAAACTATTAAATGTTGGAATTGTGATGGTATTGGTCATGGTTACCAAATTTGCCTTAAGCCCAGAAGAGTTTTCTGTTACGGTTGTGGGGCGATAAATACTTACAAACCTTCGTGTTCAAAGTGCATTAGTCAAGCGGAAAACTTGAAATTGGATGTTCGTCGGGTGAACAGCGGACATCCAACTCAGCGTCCTCGGGTATAATGTTTCAATCGGTATCTAGTTCCACTGATTTATTTATTTATCCACTACTTAGACCTTATCACATACGATTAGCCGAATATGACAAATGCCGCGCGAGATTTTTTAATTCAAACGCGCCGATCAAAACACCCAAACGTAACACTTTGCGAATTCGAAAATATTGGCAAAAATTGAGATCCCTTAAGAGATACGTGGTGTCAACTATTCAGCATAAAGGCTATGATATTCGTCCATATGCAAATCTTGAAATTTTTGGTAAAATGTATTTGTCTCTTTTGGATAGTGGAGCAAATAAAAGTTGTATAGGTGGGGATTTGTCAGACATAGTCAAAAACAAAACATATCGAAAGATATATGGGGCAGTTAAGACAGCTGATGGTCAAAAGCAACAGGTTGTGGGTTCGATTGACATAGCTGTCAGTTTCGAGAACCAAACAAAAGATGTTGAGTTTCTGCTAATACCTTCAATTAAACAGGATATTATTTGCGGTATGGACTTCTGGCATATTTTTGACATAAAAATATCACCAAATATTTCTGTCAATGAAATAGAAATCAGCGAAGATCCAGATATGCTTACTTTGAATCAAACGGAACGTCAACAATTGGACATGGCTATTGCTGCATTTCCTTCGTTTGAGAATGTGGGTCTTGGTAAAACAACTCTCGTTGAACATGTTATTGACACTGGAAATGCAAAACCTGTAAAGCAAAAGTTTTATCCAATTTCACCTGCGAGAGAAAAACTGCTTTCTGAAGAAGTAGATAGGATGTTAAATTTAGGAGTAATTGAGGAGTCGGATGGTTCCCCATGGTCTTCTCCCACAGTTTTGGTCGTAAAACCTGGTAAAGTACGCATGTGTGTGGATTCGCGAAAACTAAATGAAGTCACAGTGAAGGATGCATATCCCATTCCAAACATCGATGGATTAATATCTCGATTGCCACCGGTGCATTGCATTTCGAAAATTGATTTGAAAGATGCTTTTTGGCAGATTCCGCTTGAGAAAAGTTCGCGTCCAAAAACAGCATTCACCGTTCCTAATCGTCCCTTATACCAGTTTACAAGAATGCCTTTCGGCTTGTGTAATGCACCACAAACGATGTGTAGGTTGATGGACAAAGTCATACCTTATAATTTGAAGTCTTTTGTGTTCGTATATTTGGATGATTTGCTTGTAGTTTCCAATTCTTTCAATCAGCATATGGCTCACTTATTCGAGGTCACTTATTTCGACAACATCACGCACTTATTTCAACAACTTCGAAAAGCCGGTCTTACAATTAACATCAAAAAGAGCAAATTTGGTCTTAGTCAAGTCAAATATCTTGGATACCTCGTTGGTAAAGGATCTTTACAAGTCGACCCTGACAAAGTTCGCGCTATATCGGAATATCCTATACCAAAAAGTGTTCGACAGCTTCGTCGGTTTTTGGGTATGATGGGATGGTATCGAAGGTTCGTAGACGATTACGCATCTACAACGTTTCACTTGACTGAGTTACTTTCTAAAAAGAAAATTTTCGCATGGAATTCAGACGCTCAAAATTCTTTCGATTTATTAAAATCAAAATTATCGTCCGCTCCATTCCTAGTTCACCCGGAATATGCCAAGCCATTTATTGTTCAATGTGATGCTAGTCAGTATGGCGTAGGTGGTCTTCTCGCACAGCTAGATGAAAATGGCGATGAAAGACCAATTGCTTACATGTCACACAAGTTAAATAAGGCACAACGCAATTATACGGTCACTGAACTAGAGTGTTTAGCAGTAGTTTTGGCAATAAAGAAATTTCGGTCATATATTGAAGGTCATCAATTTAAATTAGTGACAGATCACTCAAGCCTTAAATGGCTCATGAGTCAAAAAGACTTAAACGGGAGGCTGGCAAGATGGTCACTTAAACTTCAAGGTTTTAATTTTTCTATCGAACATAGAAAAGGAAGTGAAAACATTGTGGCTGATGCGTTATCACGTGCTTTCGATAATGAAGATGTAGTTGAAACTTTGGAATTGGAAACTTTCCCTTCTATCGATTTAAAGTCAGGTTGTTTTGAAGCTGAAGAGTATAAGGAGTTGCGTGAAAAATTTAGAAATATTGAGGTCCCTGATTATAAAGTAATTGATAAATTCATTTATCACAGACTAGAATTCTCGAAAGGTGATAAAGATGAGTCCGACTCATGGAAATTGTTAGTGCCATCTGGGTTGAGAAAAGATGTTATTTATGCTGCTCACAACTTACCATCCTCAGCACATGGCGGAATCGCAAAAACACTTGAACGTATTCGTAGGCATTTTTTTTGGCCAGGTATGGTAGTCGAGGTTCGTAGCTATGTTCTAAATTGTGATCTTTGTAAAACATCCAAAGCACCAACTCATATCTTGCGGCCACCAATGGGACAGATGGTAATTTCAGAGAGGCCTTTTCAAAGATTATATGTTGATTTAATTGGTCCGTTTCCCAGAACAAAAAAAGGAAATATGGGCATATTAATTGTGATGGATAATTTTTCCAAATTCATTTTTTTAAAACCTTTGAAAAAATTTGTTTCGCGTAATATTATTGATTTTCTAAATTCTGAAATATTTAGTTGTTTTGGTGTTCCTGAATCCATTGTAAGTGACAATGGAGTTCAATTTCGGAGTAAAGATTTTGAATAATTTCTTTTGAAATATGGCGTAAAGCATATTTGTACTGCTGTACATTCACCACAGTCTAATGCATGTGAACGAGTGAACAGGTCGATAAACGAAGCACTTAGGACGTTCATTAGAAAAGATCAACGTGAGTGGGACATTTATCTCAGTAGTATTAATATGTCTTTGAGAAGCAGTGTTCACCAAACTACTGGTTACACACCTTATAATATTCTTTTTGGGCAAAATATGATCACTCATGGTAAGGATTATGGCTTGTTAAAAAATTTAAATTTACTTTGTGAAGCAGACACAAAACTTGAAAGACGTGATGCTCTTACAATTATTCGAGATTCGATTAAAGCCAACGTAAAATCAGCATATGAGAAAAATGCTAATACGTATAATTTGAGATCTCGAAGTCGACAGTTTCAAGTAGGACAAGTAGTGATAAGGCGAAATTTTGTGCAAAGTAGCTCAATAAAATACTTCAATGCTAAATAAGCTCCAGTAGGTGTTAAAGCTAAAATCAAGCGCAAATTAGGAAATGCATATTATGAGCTTGAAGATTTAGATGGTAAGAATGTTGGAATTTTCCATGTTAAAGATATTTGGTAGTTGTGTGTTGTAGTAAAATGCATTAAAATAAGTTTTGTTTAATAACACAGTGATACAAAAGTGAAAAAAAAAATATGCAGGGGTTCTCATGCAGCAATTCTGTTTTGCTGGAGTCCATAGAGTACGAAAAAAGTTATACTTTTTCTCAGTCACTTCGTTAAGTAAGTTTTTTTATAACAAATGTAGTGATATAACGATATTCGCAAAATTACAAGTTCAAAAAATCATAAGTTTACTCTGCATTAACCGATTTTCAAAATTTTGCTTTTCTTTTACAGCTCTGATGTGTACCTTTTAATAAAAATCAACATTTTGACAATCAGTTCAAAAATGGCTCAGTTACGGTCGATAAAGTAAAAAAAAAAAAATAAAAATTAAAAAATTTTCATTTTCATCCTGCTCTAAATTAACCGTTAGTCAGAAAAATCCGTTTTTTTTAATTTTATTGACAATCATATTAAAATAGGTTTCTAAAACAGGTAAGATCATAAAAATCGGTTACAAAATGAATCACTTACGCCGAGTTTTGTGATAACATGTTTTTTGCTTTTTTTTGTGTTTTATTAGAAATGCTTGCGTTTCATTTGTTTTTTATAAAGAGCGCTGCTAGTTTCTCGCTTTATAGACCAGCAGTAGTTAGACAGCATACTGACTTTACTTTTTCCAACATACCGCTGTTCAATTCTTGAAATGTCCTGGTGAAATCGTTCACCTTGTTCATCACTCATCTGCCCTAAGTTTGATGGGAACATATTCAAATGAGCATGGAGATGATGCAATTTGATAGACATTTTGCAGCCCATTGCATGGTAGGCAGACAGCATTTCGTGTACTATTTCCTCATAATTTACACTTCTTGTGTTTCCAAGAAAATTTTCACACACCGAAACAAAACCTTTCCATGCTTTTTTTTCAACTAATGTCATTTGTTGTAAAAAGTTTTCGTTTTTCATCAATTGTCGTATTTGGGGACCTACAAAGATACCTATCGAAGAATATGATTTGTTTTTATTATGCATAATGTGAAGTATATTTCTCTACTTACCCTCTTTTAATTTCCCATAACTTATTCGCGGAAAAATTTTTTCAAGATATTTAAATGTTGAACCATTTTTGTCAAGTGCTTTGACAAATTGTTTTATAAGACCCAACTTAATGTGTAGCGGTGGCAGTATAATGTCCGATGCATTCACTAACGGGATATTTATGCTGTTCTTTTCCCCAACAACAAATGCTGTACGGGGATTCCAATCTTTTTTAATATAATGTTGATCAGTAGCTCGGCTGTTCCATTCACAAAAATAGCAAGGATACTTTGTATGACCACCTTGCATACCATGCAAAATTGTCAATACTTTAAAATCAGCAACAATTAGCCACTTATGAGTGTTGTAGTCCAGGGCATTCAATATTTGAATCATGCTATCATAAGATTCTTTCATTTGTGTTGCGTAAGCCAGTGGTAGTGATGGAAATGATCCTTCATTATGTAAAAGTACTGCCTTCAAACCTGAAAAAGAAATTATTAAAAAAATTTAAAATATACATTTAGATAGTAAAGAAAATATTATACTTTTTGTTGAACCGTCGATAAATAACCGCCAATCTTGTGGTATGTGATCATATCCAAGCTTATTAAACAATTCTGTTACATTATTGCAACAAACCAAATTACTGTTTTCAGTGCTTTCACTGAATACGGATCCAAACAAGGAAGTTTCCTCTGTTCTTCGAAATGTAATGGTGACATTTTCTTGCAAATGATTCCATTGTTGCATTCTTGAACCTAAAATTTCTGTCTGCCTTTTGGACAGTTCTAACCAACCAAATTACTGTTTTCAGTGCTTTCACTGAATACGGATCCAAACAAGGAAGTTTCCTCTGTTCTACGAAATGTAATGTCGACATTTTCTTGCAAATGATTCCATTGTTGCATTCTTGAACCTAAAATTTCTGTCTGCCTTTTGGACAGTTCTAAGTCCAAGATCATTGAATTCAGCTTGTGAAACAAAATTTTGTATATTTAATCCGCATTGATCTGGAATATATTCTGATGTTGAACTTTCGGTATAATTAGGAGATGGTTGAAATTCTGTTGAACTCGGTGATATTCCTTCTGTTGGTTTTGGTTTTCCGTCATCCCTTCCACGCATTACTGTCTTAACGACATTATCAACATCAGCGTATTTTATAGATTGCCTTATTTTGAAATGGTAACCTGTGGTGTTTGTTAAACAGAAATAGCAATTATTTGGTCTATGAACGCGTTGTGGAAGCCAAGTTACTGGTTCAAGAAATGGCAATGCAAAAGACCCATTTTTATTTTGTTTCCAGGATCTTATTGTTGAGTAGCACGATGAACAGCAAACTGATGGTATATACCACATTCCTTGAATAAAGCATCGATCAAAGTACTCTTCATAAAGTGGTATAATATGTTTATTTTCAGACAGATAAATTTTATGTCGCTTATCCACAAATAATCCACATATGAAACAAAACTTCTTACTGTTATCACACATTTTATTGAGTTATTATTATGTTTTCACTTTAACTTTTCGTTTGCTTAATTTATTTGTTTGTTAGAGCACGACCAAATTGAATACAACCGTACCACGATAAAATGGTTACGTTCTATAAATAGAAATACTTTCAATAATTCAGCACTAGTGCGGTTGTGAGTAGGAAAGGAAAAACAAAAATCGTGTTTGTTGTGATGCAAAGTGTCACCCACGCAAAAGACGTGAAAGCGGAGAAAGGGGAGAAAGGGGAGAAACGCATCTAAACGTGTGGATAATGACTCCAATTAGTGCGAAATGTAAGCAAGCGTTGGATGAGGCAAACAGTGTAAATAATTATCCAACTATGATTTTGTATATTAGGCGTGTTTTCGTTTTATTATCTGAAAAATATTAACATTTCTAATAAAACACAAAAAAAAGCAAAAAAAATGTTATCACAAAACTCGGCGTAAGTGATTCATTTTGTAACCGATTTTTATGATCTTACCTGTTTTAGAAACCTACTTTAATATGATTGTCAATAAAATTAAAAAAAACGGATTTTTCTGACTAACGGTTAATTTAGAGCAGGATGAAAATGAAAATTTTTTAATTTTTATTTTTTTTTTTACTTTATCGACCGTAACTGAGCCATTTTTGAACTGATTGTCAAAATGTTGATTTTTATTAAAAGGTACACATCAGAGCTGTAAAAGAAAAGTTTTTTACAAAATTTTGAAAATCGGTTAATGCAGAGTAAACTTATGATTTTTTGAACTTGTAATTTTGCGAATATCGTTATATCACTACATTTGTTATAAAAAAACTTACTTAACGAAGTGACTGAGAAAAAGTATAAGTTTTTTCGTACTCTATGGACTCCAGCAAAACAGAATTGCTGCATGAGAACCCCTGCATATTTTGTGTGTAGCACTGTGTAATTTATTTCTCACCTTTTCCATTTTCCATTCTGCAATTTGGAATTTTGAATGGAATATGTTTTATGAGGGTGAGACTGCAATTTGAAATACACTTGTTTTGGTTTTTACTGTAGATTGAAAATAGAAATTTTGAGTAGCAACTTTTGCTTGATTTGAAAAAAATAAAAAATTTGAAAAATTTGAAAAGAAAATTTTGGGAGTCGAGAAAAAAAATTCGTTTGAAATTGATTTTGTGCCGGAAAATTTATAAAAAAAGAAAAATTAATAATTTGGAAAATTACCACGAAAAAGACAAACAATTTCTAAAGTGCGGTTAATAATTGCAAATAAAAAAAAAAAAAAAACGAATTGTGTGGAATTAATTGTAAACTTGCAAATAAAACAACCAAATTTTCAAAGTGCTGTTAACAATTGCTAATAAAAACCAACGAATTGTGTATAATTGGTTGAAAATTACAAATAAAAAAAAAAAAAACAAATTAAAATAATTTGTTAAAAAGTGCTGTCAGCTCCTCCGAATTCGTCGTCATACGTTTTTCCTTGGAAAACTTATATCATTCGATATATTATTCCAAAGCCCATTGCTAGCGCTTCAAAAGCATTGCTATCGCAGCAGCAGCAAAAAACATCCTCAACAGCATCACCGTCACTGTAAAGGCATACAGTATTAGTTCAAACCTCATTGATTTACGTTGGCTTTCGTAAAACTCAAGGAAAGAGCAGTGTCCCAAAATAATTATTTTTACAATCTATATTTCCACAAGACTCAAAATAAATTTTAATAATTCAAATTTTAATAATAATGTTAATTTATAATTTTCTTAAATCAGAGTTGATATAATAGTGGTATTCAATTAACGCCGTATTTGTGGTGTAAATAGCGTATGGGCCGTAAGTTCATACAACTTACCACACATACGCAGTTTACATCACGAATACGTCGTTCATTGAATACCACTAATATCAGTTAAAATCATTATTCCCATACTTAAAATTATCATGTAATATTTTTTTTAAATCTCAAAGAAGTATTTATATTTATATTGAATTGATTAATTAATAAATATAGCAAACACAACGTCACCAGGCGCCTGCAGACTACGTGGGAGTATAAAATGTAAGTCCTTGCATTTATTAGTTATTAAAAATTTTTTTTAAATTTGATAATTCATAATTAATTCAATATAAAGGTAAAATTCTCTAAGATTTACTATAAGATTTAAATAATACTTCAGTCTTTTTATTCATGTTGCTATTTAATATCATTTTTTTGTTCAATTAAAATAATTTGACAATTAATTTTATTCACCATACATACTTAACATATTTTAATGAAATTGACCATGTTTACTTTACTTGTTTAATACTTACCTTAATGTTATCTGTTAATTTACCACACTTGAAAATTACTTTACTTGTTTAATACTTACCTTAATGTTATCTGTTAATTTACCACACTTGAAAATTATTTTACTTGTTTAATACTTACCTTAATGTTATCTGTTAATTTACCACACTTGAAAATTTATACTTGATACTTTAAATGATTATCTTTTAATAAATTAATATAATTATAATGCAACTTTAACTCAATAATCTTTTAATTACATTAAAGGTGAAAGCAGGTGAGGTGAGGTGAAGTGAGGTATTTTTTTTATTAGTTTCTCTAAATTCCGAGTTAGCAGTTTAAATTTTCTTTCGAATTATTGTCAATTTTCGGTTTTGGTTTGATTATTTAAATAATCTCTGCATACTTTTAAGTTTATGTAGCCGATAATAAAGTATGAGATTGGAGCAAAACCCACCCCATTTTCCCTGAGCATGGCTGGATTGATGTTATGCAGAGTGCGCTCCACTAAATAACGATTTTAATCGCTGTCGGTCGTTACACATTGACGACCGCCGTGGGGAGGAGCGAAGTCACCTGTTGCAGACATGGCAACGGTGATGGCGAGGGCAGGCGCTGAGCGCCACTATAAGAGCGGCAGTGAGTTGCTCGAGGACGTCCCTGCAAACGATTGCGACGCTCATCTCTCGATACGCGAGATCTTCGGTTTGAGCGCCGCGTAGTGTGAGCTTTCTGAGTGCTTTTCGGACCCGCAATCCCCCTCGACGCTCAATGCTTCCTGCGGCAAGTTAGGCCGGGCAGCAACACTCCCCTCGACGCCCGTCACGCGCTGACGAGAGGACTTACGCAAACGAGGCCTGCCTACGTCATGCGGCTTGGGCGGTGCCGACTTCCCGCCGTTCTTACTCCGGCCAAGGTGCAACATGGTATGATGCGCTCCATCGCATATTCCGCATCGCCCCCTGCTGGAACACTCATCGGTCTTGTGATTCGGGGAGACATCTGGAGCAGTACCGGAACAAAAGCACTAGTCGCAGCCGATCTGCAACCTTCCCCGCTACAAACGCCTTGCAGAAGCGCAATGGGTGACGAGCCAAACACACCCGACATTTTTGGGGGACCTTACAGGCGGATTTCTTGACGCTCGACATTGTTCGATTTCTAGAAAAAAAAGAAATTCAATTTGTTAATTTCCTCTCATCCGAAAAACGACAACACGCACACAAAGAACACTGACGAAAACAACTAGCTACGAAGTTGGTGGCAGACTAATCACTTTTACCACCGGCCGAGTAATAATTCCGCGTTCAGTGCGCAGATCGCTGACACGGACACGGTTGTCAGAGCCTAAATAAACTTTCACAGCTCGACTTAAACGACACTCGTTAGCTGAAAGATTATCTGACTTGATAACCACCAAGTCGTCAATTTTTAAATCTACTCGGGGACGTTTCCACTTGTATCTTTTGTGAAGCTCGTTTAAACAATCTGTTTTCCAAATGCGACAGAACTTCTGGTTCAATGCTTTCAATTTCTGGCAACGATTGACAATAGACATTGGACTTTCGGCAATATCAGGTTCAATAGGTGCCAGTAAAGGCCCACCTACTAAGAAATGCGCTGGAGTTAAGGGCGCTAAATCATTTGCATCTGATGACATTGGACTGAGAGGGCGTGAGTTCAAGCATGCTTCGATACGCGAAAGCAAGGTTGAGAGCTCTTCAAACGTACATTTTAAATCTGACGCTACTTTGCGAAATTGCAACTTAAAACTTTTGACACCTGTCTTCCACAAACCTCCCATATGGGGAGCACCTGCCGGAATAAAATACCAAGTTAAGTGCTGGTGTGCAAATTTCGACACCACTTTCTCTCTAGAATCATTTAAAAAGGCCTTAAAATCTTCTTTAAAGGCACGTGAGGCCCCAATGAAGTTAGTTCCATTGTCGGAGTACATTTTCTCCGGACATCCTCTTCGTGCAACGAATCTCGAAAATGCGGCCATAAAAGTAACCGTACTGAGATCGCTAGTAGCCTCTAAATGAATAGCTTTGGTAGCAAAACAGACAAAAACGCAAACATAGCCCTTAGTTATGAGACAAGCGCGTCCCGTATAATTTTGAATGTCGTATGGACCAGTAAAATCGACTCCAGTAGTCGCAAATGGGCGAGATAGTTTTGTGCGCTCTGGAAGCAATGAGGCCATAATCTGAGTCTGCAACCGACCAACAATATTTAATCATATTTTTTACTCTAGGAATCCAGTATTGCATCCGAATAAGTCGCAATACAAGCTGGTTCCCACCATGAATGGAAACTTCATGGGTAAATTTCACGAGCAACTTGGAGAATGAGCAGTCGTACGGTAAAATAACCGGATGCCGTTCATCATAAGAGATGTGCTCGGTCTGTGACAACCTTCCGCCAACTAGGAGCACTTGGTCATTGTCGAGGAAAGGGTTAAAATTTAACAGCGAACTTTTCGCGTCGATCAAAGTTTTCTTTGATAAGTGGGCGTACTCTGAGGGGTACCCCAATTTTTGACTCTCAATAATGAGTCTTCTGGTTGCCTCTTTGTTGTGATATGACAACAGTGATGGACAACAGAAATTACCTTTATGTGCCCTGTGAGTTCGATGAAAGAATCGTAATACGTACGATAGAACCCGCAAGGCTCGAGGCAGTGACGATAAACGCTCCAACATACCTACAATTTATGTACAAGCCACATGAGCTTTTACTGCTCTTGCTTCCATGGTGGTCTCGTGCTCATCGATGTGATTAGGCCAAGAATCCGATTCCTCTTGTAGCCTTAAGGGCCCATGCCACCACAAAGAACTGTCTTTTAAGTTCTGTGGTTCCAATCCTCTGCAAGCTAGATCCGCTGGATTATCCGCTGAATCTACGTGACTCCAGTTCTCCGTCCCTACCTTTTCGCTGATTTTTTGTGACGCGATTGGCAACAAAAGTAGTCCAGGCACATGGTTGTTTTCGCAGCCATACCAGCACAATGGTTGAATCTGTCCACAAGAACAGCTGATGATTGTATGTTTCTAAATTTGATTTATTCATTTCAACCATATCCGCTAGCAACAGTGCACCGCATAACTCCAGCCTAGTTAACGACACGGTCTTAACTGGTGCTACTTTGGTTTTGGTGATGAAAAGATGGACGCTTACTTGATCAAACATTTTAAAGCGAATGTAAACGGCAGCTCCATATGCTTTCTCGGAAGCATCTCAAAATCCGAGAAACTGCACATCGCCATTAGGTGAGTAATTAATCCACCGTGGAATCTGGATACTGCTAATATGAGGATAGTTTTCCAGAAAGGCTTTCCAACGTTGCAAAGTAGAGGGAGTGAGCTGATCATCCCACCCGATGCCATCCAACCAAACTTGCTGCATCAGCATTTCTGTGATGACCACGATCGGGGCTAACCATCCCGCTGGATCGAAGAGTTTTGCGATCGCCGACAAAACCTCTCGCTTTGAAAAACTTCCCTCCTGGTCTAATGGTCGCGCATGAAAGTAGAAATAGTTGGACCGCGCTAGGATTCTCTAGGAATCTAGGAATCTCTCGGAGTAATTTTTCGGATTTGGAGATCCATTTTCGTAGGACAAAACCTGCAGATTCCGCTGCTTTTTCAAGCTCCGTTTGAGCTTGAATCGCTGACTGCAAGTCATGACCTCCCACGAATGCGTCATCTACGTACATATTGCTACCCAGAACTTTAGACGCCTACGGTAAGCTGCCTTTTACATCGTCGGCTAGCTGCAAAAGTGTCCGAATTGCTAGAAATGGCGCACAATTCACTCCAAAAGTGACGGGTTTGAGCTGAAAATCTTTCAGCTGATCCCCTGTCGCGTCTCGAAAAATGATTCGCTGGAATCGCTGATGCTCTTCACTCACTAGAATCTGGCGATACATCTTTTCGATGTCACCATTAAAAACAAATTGGAAGAACCGCCACCTAAAAATAAGCAAAGTCAGATCACTTTACAAGACGGGCCCTGCATGAAGAACATCGTTAAGGCTAACGCCATTTGATGTAGGGCTAAGCGCTTTGAAGACCACACGAACTTTTGTAGTGGTACTATCAGGTTTTGTGACGGCGTGATGAGGAAGGTAATAACTCTGAGAGTGTCTCGGAGTTACTTCCGTCATATGTCCCAGCTCCAAATATTCCTTTAAGACACCATCGTATACCTGTTTTGCATCCACATTTTTACTCAGTTTCACCTCATTTCGGAGGAACTGGCGGACCGCAATATAACGGGAGTCACTTAAACAGGTGCTCTGAGGAAAATTTTCCTTAGCAATTTCCCAGGCAAGGTCACCACATAGCGGCCATCGGTATTACGCCTTGTCGTATTCACGTAATTGTCCTCACAGAATTTGTCTGTAATATTGGACACTACCTTTTGAGGTACCTCCTCAATTTCCCAGAATGAGGCTAGTTGCATATCAAGCAAAACTTCATTAAAGTAAGAAACGACAGTTGAGGAGGGTGGATTTTTCGATGTGGTAGATATGGAATTGGTTAAAATCCAGTCAAAAATGGTTTCTTGAGCAATAAGTGACCCAAGAACATTTGGACGGATACCATCAAGAAGGATCTGTGGGTATAAATCACCACCTAATAGTACATCAACTTGATCACTGCAGTAAAAACGTTTGTCCGCAAGAACAAGCTTTGGAAAAGCTTGCTACAACAAAGGATCTACTGAGCATGAGGGAAGATTTCCTGCAATCTTTGACAGGATGAGAGCGTTGGTGGTAAGTCGAACAGTTGGATCAATAGGCGATCCTACGACCAAACAGCAAGCTTTCTGTACTTTGGCCGAAACCACATTTTTAAATCCTGAAACTTGAGCGGAAACTCGGTGAGTAGGCAGCTGAATAAGTCGCTGCAACCTCTCAGAAATGAAAGAGCCCTCTGAGCCAGAGTCAATAAGTGCTCTGGCTGTGAAACTAGATCCTCGATAGCAAATATTTATCATAGCGGTTCCCAGCAAAATATTTTTGCTGCTTAAGATTGAATATTTCTGCTAGAGCTCGCAGTTGCTTGCGATTGCAATGCAGCTGGTTGAGTGGACTGTATACGTATTGCATTCGTGCTTGGACCTCCCGCATTTTGATGATTATTTACACCTTGAGGATTTCTGTGTAACAACGAGTGATGTCGTTGTCCACACGAGGAGCAATTATATCCGCTTTTACAATTTTTCGAAGCGTGGCCAGTTGACAGACAGTTGAGGCAGCAATGTAACCTTATTATATAAATTAGCCTTATAGCTGATGATCTGTCATTAACTCTCATGGACAAAAACTTCGGACAGAACGCTTGTTGCTGGTTTTTGAACAGCTTGCAGTTGGTGTTCGTCACATTTGTCTGGTATGTGTTGACTTGTTTCACATTCGGTGAAGGTGCGATCGGTTTTTGCCCTTTTTGCACCGCGTCTCTGAAGTCAGACACCGTTTTTAATGTCTGAAAAAGACTTATCAAGGTCAGCCCATTTGGGGATTTCTGCCTTGTCTTCAATAGATTGCTCCAATAAGGAGAGCGTAGTTTCTGGTAACTTCGTTGAACATAGATACGTAAATATCGCATCCCAATTGCTTATGTCAACTTTGTGCATAGTTAGTGCTGAAATGCAGTTGTTGATGTCTCTTTGTAACTTTTTTTTGTTATTTCACTCCTTGGTCACGGCTGGCAGATTAAATAAAACTTTCAGTTGGTTATTCACCAAAATCCGCTTATTTTCATAGCGGTCTGTCAAGTTTTGCCAAGTCGTCGCAAACCGTTTGTATGAGGGAAGATTTTTGAACAATCTCTTTGGCCTCTCCGCGAGTTTTTTGAATAAGGTGGAAAAGCTTTTCGACAGGTGTTAGCCGATTATTCGAAATGTAAATGGCTGTAAACATATCCCTGAACGAAGGCCATGTTAAATAATCGCCGTGAAATATCTCAGTATCGCACGGTGGCAACTTGATATTATGGCGAGACATTGTCATCTCCACTTTTGAAACATCAACTTCATTCAGTCTCTTTGCCGTGGACAACTTATCGCTAAGTTCGTTCATCTTTGCTAGACATCGAACATATGTTTGATAACATGAGCGATACTTGACTTTGAGTAGGGTGACGCTTTCATCCTTTTCGCCACTCGCTATCACTAATTTTAGCAAGCAACCGTCATTAGAAGACTTTACGTTAGCCCATTGAGACTTCAATTCATCCTCTTGAATTCTCAGAGCAAAAATTGTATGCTCATCGTGAGGAATAGCATTGAAGTCTTTTTCCATATCACAAATGGTGTCGGCATTTCTCATGAAAGAGATTAATTTAGCCATTATTTGTTTCTTGATCCAAAACGTGCAATAAAAAAACTAAGAAAATCGACGAAAACCGAAAAAAATTTCGGTTGGGCTCCGATACCAGAACAAATTTTCTGAAAAAAAAAATGGAAAATTGTGTGAAAAAAAATTTTTTTTTTTTCGATCATGAAGACTTGTTTCTAATAAGTAGAAACTCCCGAGATATATTTTCGAAAAACAAAATCAAAAAAAAAATTTTGTACTCCGTAAAAAGTTTTATTAAACTTCGTAGAAGAATTAAAAATGGTTCCTCATTTGTAGAAACTTTCACGATTTATTTCAAAAACCGGAAAAAATAATAAGTAGAATACTTTATTAAAATTTAATGAATAATTAAAAATGGTTTCTAATTTGTAGAAACTTTTACGATTTATTTCACAAAATATGAAAAAATTTTCTAATAAGTAGAAAACTTTATTAAAATTTAATGAACAATTAAATAAATAATTAAAAATGGTTTCTAATTTGTAGAAACTTTCACGATTTATTTTCACAAAAAAAAATCGGAAAAATCTTTCTAATGCGTAGAAAATTCAAAAATTTATTTTTTTTATAAAAAAAAACGATTAATAAAATCAAAAAAAATCGACCAAAACTGCTTTCTTATAACTGTTTCTAACTGTTTCTTTCTAAAACTGTTTCTTATTTGTAGAAACTTCCCCAAAAAAGATACAAGTGGTTAAAATATTTTTTTTTTGTAGATAATAAATGCTTTTATTTTTAAAATCTTCAAATATATTTATTCAATTTGAAAGTTTTTCTTTTATAAAAATGTTTTCCAAAAATTTTTGTTGAATTAATAACAAAATTATGTTTATTTGTTCCTTGCAACCGTCATCCAAAATCCCACGAGCATAAAAAAGATTTCAAAAATAATTTCCGTTGAAAGTTGTTGAAATGTAGTCAAAATATTAAATTTAACTAAAAAATTTTAAAATATGTAAAAATTTTCCGCAAATGTGCCAAAAGCGACAATCGCATACGTGCGGTAGTATTTCTATCGAATTGGCAACTCTTTTTCCAAGTTGTCTCAGCTGGTCTCAATTGCTGCTTTATGTGGGTTGTTGTTCTTCTCCGTGTTTGCGTTTTTTTTTTTGTTTTCTTTTTCGCGAGACTGATTTAATTTTTAAAATATGATAATAACTTACTTAGGTGGTCGTAACAACCCGTGTCCGGGTTTCAGCCGACCTCATCAGCTCTCGCCAGGCGCCTCTGCTTTGCGCGCGCCTTCTCCAATCGGATACACCAAGTTAGGGCTTCCTCAGCCTAGTACATCCATCGGAGGCATGGTCTCCCTCGTCGTCGTTGACCAGCGACCCTCGCCTCGAGCACCTTTTTCGCTGGAGCTTCGTCGTCCATACGATGGTCAATGTCATCGTGGAGCTCATACAGCTAGTGGTTCATTCGGATGCGATAGTCATCGCCGACTCGAACAGGACCGAAGATTTTGCGAAGAACTTTTCTCTCGAACACCCCCAGAGCGGCTGCGTCAGTTTGCGAAACTACCCATGCCTCAGCGCCATAAAGCAGCACAGATAGAACGAGCGTCTTGTAGAGTGTTAGTTTTGTCGATCGAGAGAGGGCTCTGGAACTTAGTTGCTTACTGAGCCCGTAGTAGCACCTATTAGCAATTATTGTTCTTCGCTTTATCTCCAGGCTGATTTCGTTTTTGATATTAATGGCGGTGCCAAGGTAAACGAACTCCTTGACTACTTTAAAGTTATAGCTGCCGGATGAAACGTGGGAGTCTAAACGCCGAGCTCCCTTGTTTGTAGACAGCATATACTTTGTTTTACCCTCATTTATCGGCACCCACTTTGGCTGATTCCTTTTCGATAGCGGCGAAAGCAGCGGTGACATCTTTCTTGGTTCTGCCGACAATATCAATATCATCAGCGTACGCAAGGAGCTGGACGCCTTTGTAGAAAATGGTGCCATTACGATGCACACCGGCCTTTCGTACAATCCCCTCCATGATGATGTTAAAGAGATCGCAAGACAGTGGATCGCCTTGCCTGAAACCTCTTTCGGTATTGAAGGTTTCGGAGAGGTCATTCCCTACCTTGACGGAGCTGCGTGTGTTGCTCAACGTCATTCTGCAAAGTCTAATCAACTTTGCAGGTATAGCGAACTCAGACATTGAATCCCTTCACGGGCTATCGAACGCAGCTTTAAAATCGACAAAGAGATGGTGTGTGTCAATTTGATTTTCGTGGGTTTTCTCCAGGATTTGTCGTAGCGTGAAAATCTGGTCTATAGTGGACAATCAGTGTTTTTGTAATCGGCTTTAATCTTTTACACAGTACGCTTGAGAGAATCTTATATGCGATGGAAATAAGACTGATACCTCTATAACTTGCGCAGATTGTAGGGTCTCCTTTCTTAGGTATTGGGCACAGTACGCTGAGGTTCCAATCGTCGGGCATGCTTTCTTCTAGCCATATTTTGCTGATGAGCTGATGCATGCGCCTTATCAATTCATCGCCGCCGGTTTTAAACAATTCAGCTGACAGGCCGTCAGCACCCGCTGATTTATTGTTTTTGAGTCGTTGGATAGCAACTCGAACCTCTTTATGGCTAGGTGGTGGTACTTCCACTCCGTCATTGTTGATTGGTAGCTCTGAATTGCGCTCTCCATGGGCGGCATTGGTGGAATCGTCGCCAGTAAGTAAATTAGAGAAGTACCGTCTCCACAATCTCAGCACACACTGCGTATCCGTATTCAGATCTCCATTTTCGTCTCTACAAGTGGATGCTCCGGGCTTGAAACCTTGGGTTAGACGCTTAACCTGTTGATAGTATTTTCGTGCATCCTTCTTGCCCTGGTATACCTCTAGTTCCTCACGCTCACGCTTTTCCTGCTCTTTTCTTGCGTCTGAAAAGGCGCCTCTCTTCCTTCCTCTTTTCGCGGTAGTTTTCTCGCACGGCTCGCGTTGCAGCTGAATGCAGCGTTTTTCTATATGCGGCGTTTTTTACTGCAGTCGCAATGCGACACTCCTGATCATACCATTGGTTCCGAGGTTGCGGGCGCCGGAAACCAATGACTTCTTCAGCGGCAGCGCGCATGGAGTGGGATATATGCGCCCAAAGTCCGCCGGCGTCGTCGGGTCCAGAGGTTGGTTGGTTGAGTTTAGCCGAGAGTTGAGCGGAGTAGGGTTCGGCAGTCCGTATTAATTGCAGCTTAGCGACATCTAGCTTTCGTTGCATTGCTGTGCGTATGTTCTTCGCATTGCATAATCGCATGCGGATCTTGGCTGCAACAAGATAATGGTCGTAGTCAGTGTTGACCCCCAGAAATGTACGCACATCTAGAACACTAGAGGCATGCCTTCCGTCGATTACAACATGATCAATTTGGTTTCGCGTTTTTTGATCCGGGGACAGCCAGGTGGCCTTGTAGATGTCGAGGTGCTTAAATCTGGTGCTACTAACTACCATGTTTCGCGCCGCGCCGAAGTCGATCAGTCTTAGACCGTTGTCCGTGGAGGTCTCATGAAGACTGACTGACCGACAGTGGGGCCAAAGATTCCTTCCCTTTCGACTTTCGCATTAAAATCGCCGAGGACTATTTTCACGTCATGGACCAGAAGGTGGTCGTATACGTCCTCAAGACTAGCGTAGAAAGCGTCTTTGACGGCTTCGTCCTTTTCCTCCGTCGGGGCGTGCGCGCAAATAAGGCTGATGGAGAAAAATTTTGCCTTGATGCTGATCGTGGCCAATCTTTCGTTCACATGTGTGAACCCGGAAACAAGGTGGCGTAGTTTCCGGCTAACGACGAATCCACATCCAAATTCGCTCCTCTCTGCATGGCATCGATACTGGAATATCTATACTCGAACGAGTCGATAAGTAAGTATATTCATTTCCATTAATCTGTTACATTAATTTAGGGTTGCGGCCTAAACAATTATTGTTTGGATGTTTTAAGACTTTTTTGTGAAGTTTATTTTTGATATTTATTTTGACGTTAAGTTCATAAGTCATCCAAGGCTTTAATTTTTTAAAATTAGAATTTCTTGCATTTTTAGTATAACTACAGTGATTAAGATGCTTTACTAAAGTTTTCATAAACAAATCAAACGCTTTTGACGGATCCACTTCATAATAAGCTTCATTCCAAAATTCAAACCTTAATTTATTATTGAGTAATGCAAAATCAGTTAACATGACAACATCATAAGGTTTAGCCCTGTTATCATCAGATTCAGATAAATTTTCAAAAGAGAGACATGTTAAACAGTGGTCTGACACTTGAAGATCACAGGCAGAACTACTTATGGCTGATTCACAAGATTGGCTATATCTTACAAATATATGGTCAATACATGAAGCTGAAAAGTCTGTATTTCGAGTTGGTCGATTTATGCAAGATTCAAGTCCGTGTGACGAAAGCAAAAACAAGTATTTATCTACGACATTTGACTCTATTAAAATATTTAGATTTATGTCACTTAGCACAACAAGGTTATAATTTTTGCTATTTTCTAGCATTTCACTGAGTTCATTCAAAAACACGTCACTCACATCACTGTTATGAAACCTATAGACGCAAATAAATGACAATTTTTTTATCACATATTGTACACGAAACTTTAACATCATCACAACTTAGGAAGCTTAATCTGGAGAATTCAGAATTTAGTTTTTTTTTAATAAAAACCGTAACCCCACCTGCTGGATATTGATTATTGCATTTGGCAAATAGATTGTATCCTGGGATATCAAATAAAGACTTCTTCATTCAAAAGAATCTAAATTTAATAAAAAACTATCTCTAAAACGACAAACTAAAGTTCGCCAATTGAGTCGAATCGAGTAGAAAATTCGACTCGCGGACGGTCATAGGGACAGTAATTAAACGATTTGTTTTAGACGAATTTTCTGTAAACGGATATTTCCATTTATTTATTTCAAAATGTGGAGCTATTCAAAATTTAAGAATTTATTCCGCTTTAAAAAATCATTACACTTTCAATTGTGCTTTAGAAAAAGCATTGTCTTTTTTAAATACGAAAAATATAAAACAATTTAAAATGAATATTTCTGGTGATTAATATTTTTGGAAAAAGAAACGAGCTTCAAAATACGTTTGCAATTGAATTGAAATTATTTCTTAATTCTCACCACAAAATGGAATAATCACTTCTGCAATATTAATACTTAATTTTTTTAGGCTTTCATTGTTGTGACTATCAATTTTGCTTGGTAGAACTTCGTTGATTTCTAGTTTAAGATGTTGTTGCTTTTTACGTTGATTTTCGGTTAAGCACGATTCTTCTTATTATTATAATTACTGAGATCTTGGGGGGATAATTACACCATTTATCCTCCCCTGGAATCCGCGCCTGGTCATGGGGGGAAGCAAGGAGGGAGGCGTAACGTCATAACAAAATATTTAGATACAATTTTTACAAATTTTAATAAAATTTAATTTTATTGTAAATTTTGCTTTAATTTTTTATCAATAAAAGAATGAACCTAATAAAATTAACAATCAGAAATCGAAAAAAGACAGCTAAAACAGAGGATACCGAATATCCGGCGAGCTGCCAGGCCGGATAGCTGAATATCCGTCGGCCGGATAGTAGGTCCATTGCCTCGTTGTAGCCAAATTAAATATATTTCTAATTCGACAGGCTACAATATACGGATTGATTTGTTTATGGCAAATAAAGCTGAGAACACCATTTACATTATAAAAATAATTGCTAAAATAATAAAATTGAAATAATTTTCACTCCTTTTTGTTCAGCGTAGTTATCTTTTCTAAAATTATTCAAACCATGACACAATCATAAGGTAGGTTCATTTTAAAATATCTGCTCAAAAGACAAGTTTTTCAACGGTAACGGCAATAGTAACTTCGGCATCTAGCTCGCATTTTTCTAGTTCCTCCCCAAGCTGAGCCTACCTTATGATTGTGTTATTGTTCCAAACTTTGAAAGAATTAAATACTTTAACCTGGCAGTACTGAAAAACTTAATATTAAAACAGCTGATGTTTTGATAATATTATTTGTCAATTCGTATATTTTTCATGTTGTCAATAAAAAAAATCGCCTATTGTTTTAATCGCTTAAAATTTAGTTTTTATTCACCATAATCAACCTTTTCTTAATTTTGATTATTAATTTCAATCATTTTACTAATTAAACGTTTTTCTTTAATTCATATTTAAGTTTTATATTTATAGTTTATGATAAACATTAACCCATTAATGACGAATGTAACATATATGTAGAGGCGTTCCAACTCTTAGTTTTTAATAAAAAATATAAATAAATCCATTTCGTCGGTCTCACACAACTTTGAAAATTTAAATGTTGGTGAACGGTCGTCAATAATGGGTAAAAGTAATTACATACTGAGAATGCAATCTAAATTTTTTGGTAGATACCTTGTAAATTTTTTGTTACTTTTTTACCTTCAAATAAAAGACGCCATAATTAGCTCCTGTTTAATTTTTATTTCCTTAAAAAGATTTATTTAAGTAAAATAATTTTAAGAAACTATTCGGTCGGCCGGAAACCGGGTATTGAGTTACTATCCGGCATCTGGCCGAAATTTAAAATTAAATTTTCATTATTTATGTCTTACTAGCTGAAATATACTCATAGTTTTAATTCTGGTGCCATCTCGTGCTCAAAATCAATCTACTGCCAAAATTTCAGCGTAATTGGCCCAGACGTTATTAAAAGTGGGCGTAATTATAGTGCCACCACGCCCATTTTAGTACAGTTGCATACATAATTAATTACCAAAATTAAGTATTATAAGACCAAAACTGTCTGATATATAGCATTTTCATTGATTTGTGGGCGGTAAAAGAGGGCTTGGAAACCCATTTTTGATACAATTGCCGAAAGTAACCATACACACTGAATTACCAGATTTTAGTCTCATACAATCGAAACAGTCAGAAATTTAGCATTTTTATTGATTTGTCGGTGGTAAAAACGAAAGTTTCATCGTCGCGATGGGACGTGTTCTAAGTCCGGTATTGCATTTGTTGTATTTGGTGCCTCAAAATTGTTTTAATTATTTTTTAAATACTGGCTTGAAGCTAGACTCACGTTGGATTTTGTTCGCTAAATAAAATACACAATAAATAAACAAAATAAATAAATATCGCTAAATAAACCGCACAAAAAAAAAAACAAAATTAATATAAACATTCTGTTCTAATTCGAACATTAACATTTGCCTTTACATATTCGTTTTAATGCCATATTCCTTTTAATGCCACCGACACCGATGCAAACGAGAGCTGCGTGGCAACAATAACAGCAACAGTACCAACAAAAACGAAAGTACGCCAAAATCGCAATCGCCAAAATCGCAATCGAAGACATTTTCCGTGGTAAGACAAATAATAACTCGAGTGATGTTGTTATTGTCAAATTTTACACGCCATACGACAGAAATTACCGTCGGCTTTTTGTTTTCTATTGCTATCTTAGCTTTCTATAATGCTTACAGCTGTGTTGATAGTTATATTGTTTCTTGCATCAAGTTTTGTCCACAAGACCTTGATTGGCGTTCTCTGTAAGCAACACTCCGGACTGAACATTGTTAATTTTAATGCTAAAAGTCTCAATGATATTAAACTAGATTGTGTTCGGTAATGCTTTGAAAATTATGGCGTTGACGTCATCTACGTCTCCGAAACATGGTTTCACAAAGACATCGGTGACTCTTGTTTGAATTTAAAAAATTATAAGCTATTTCGCAATAACCGAACTGATAAGAAAGGTGGGGGTGTTGCTATTTACTGCAAAAACAATTTATATGTTAATCTGTTACAAATTCTCTGGTCACAAGGGGCATGCGATTTATTAAGTCCTTATGGGTTCGTGAGTTTTCAGTCTGTTTTGCGCTTATAATTTCTGCTTATTCTTTCTAACTTTTGTACAATAAAAATAATAATGCAATCATAATCATAACAAAATTGAAAAAATTTAATAAAGTGAACGATAAAAGAAAAGTTACAAATAATGAGCAAAAATCATAAGCGCAAAACAGTCTGCTACGACTCTTGAAAAACTTATGCTCCTCGACTTATGAAAGTTGAACAACTGCTGCTGCTTCGACTTTCGATTTTGCTAACAGTTTAAGCCAGTCAAAACGACGACTGCCGAAGTTGTCGATTACCGAGGCACTTTGTAAACTATTCAAACTAGTTTTCTGCTTATGCTGCAACTGTTTGATTTTTCGCAAGCACAAGTTAAAGCAGAAGCAGGAGCCTTGAAAAAACTGAAAGTTTTTGAACGCTGAAAAGGAATGTAACGTTATACGACGCGACACTCTCATTGCCTCCAGCAAGAGAAATTTACTGCAAATCCACACTGTTGCTTGTGTAATTTGTCGCGTGGTAGAAAAAATGCTCACGAAACAATTGAGAGTATTGAGAGCCTATCCTTTTGCTTAATTCTTTGTGGTATGGAAAAGGGCATAACTCTAATGGCTTGAGAAATAGCATGTCCAAGGGTATACGCTGCCACCAGCCGGACTATAGGAGTTGTTTTTTTGTTTTTTCGTTTTATTTTTGTTAGTGTGTCAAATTTGGCAATTGACTATTATCATTTTGTGATATGTGGAGATTTTAATATAAATATTTTATCGATGGATAACCTTGTTAGGCAATTTCTCGATAAACTTGCTGGAGTTGGATTTCATACGGTAAATACCAGTATACCTACACGTTACGCAAATAACGCTTCTCCGAGCTTATTAGACCTTTTTGTTGTCTCAGATGTTTCTGATGTTTTGCTTTTTGACCAACTATCCTTTGTTTCTGACCACGATCTGATTTTTTATTCTTTAAATATAAATCCAATATAAACCAATTGCAATGGAAGAAACTTTTTGTTTTCGTCACTATAAATCTATCGATTATGCATCTTTGTTTAATAAACTGTCTTCAATAAGTTGGTCTGATTGTTGGTTTTTTAGTTCTGTTAATCAAAAACTTAATTTCTTCGATATTAAAATTTGCTCATTGTTTGACTTACATGTTCCATTAATTTCTCGTGGTGTTTCAGATATATACAAATAATGTTAAATTAGCTAAATAAATTAGTTAAATTAGGTTTACAAATACTGTTAAATTAGCTTTAAAAAAACGTAATAAAATGTACAATTATTGGAAAAGAAACCCCACAACAGCAAATTGGAAACAATACAATAGAACTAGAAATGTAGCTAACTTGACAGTTAAATTAGCTAAAAGTAAGTTTTTCATGTCTAAAGTAGATTCTGCGCAGCCATCAAAAAAGCTTTGGAAAAACTAAAGACTATGTAATATTAACAACTCTATTCTGCTTGTTAACTTAACAAGGAATTGTTAAGGAGCTCTTGTTAATATTATTGTTATGTAATAAAAATGTTCATATTCTATAAAATCATTTACAAATTGAAAGCTCTAAAAAGCTGAAAAGTTCACCACACGTGGTGAGAATGTGAAACTCACAGCATTCAAACGCCAGCTGTTTTTTTCTATGAAATTTTATTATTTATTATATCAGAAAGAAGAATGGAAAATGCAAAGAATTAAGTAATCTCAAGATTTTCTTTTTATTTAAAACAAGTTTACATTTTTTTGATAGCCAAATAAAGTTTGAGTGAGCCACGCAGGAGCAGCTCCTATGTTATATACAACTTTTGCCGGCAGCACCCTCAACTTTTGGCTGGCATATGTATATTATTATATTTGGATTTTTCAATTCGGTATTTAATTGTATTTAGAGTTGAATAGAAATAAAAAAAAATAAAAAGAAATAGATTGAATGAATCATTTTGAAGACGTTTTGTAAAGAAAAGAGCTTTTAAATTTTCACTAGAATACGGAACATTTGGTAACCCAAATTGCAACCAACCCAAAAGATCCCGATACCATCATCTCGGCCTCCCGAGACAAGACCCTGATTGTTTGGAAGTTGACCCGTGATGAGGATACCAACTACGGTTTCCCCAGAAGCGTCTGTATGGACACTTCCACTTCATCAGTGATGTTGTGCTCTCATCTGACTGCAACTACGCGCTGTCTGGCTCCTGGGACAAGACTTTGCGTCTCTGGGATTTGGCTGCTGGCAAGACCACACGTCGCTTCGAAGATCACATTAAGGATGTTCTCTCAGCCGACAATCGTCAAATCGTGTCTGGCTCTCGCGACAAGACCATCAAGTTGTGGAACATTTTGGCCGAGTGGAAGTTCACCATCCAAGAAGATGGTCACACTGATTGGGTATCATGCGTTCGTTTCTCTCCCAACCACTCAAATCCCATCATCGTATCTTACGGTTGGAATCGCACCGTCAAAGTCTGGAACTTGGCCAATTGCAAATTGAAGAACAACCATCATGGTCACAATGGCTACTTGAACACCGTTACTGTTTCTCCCGATGGTTCTTTGTGCACATCTGGTGGCAAGGACTCCAAGGCTTTGCTCTGGGACTTGAATGACGGCAAGAACTTGTACACCTTGGAACACAATGACATCATTAACGCTTTGTGCTTCTCGGTGCCAACCGGTACAAAATCTGGGATCTTGCATGCAAGAGGACTGTTGAAGAACTACGCCCCGAGGTTGTCTCCCCCACTTCCAAGGCTGATCAACCACAATGCTTGTTGTTGGCCTAGTCAACCGATGGCCAGACTTTGTTTGCTGGATACTCTGACAACACAATCCGCGACTGGCAAGTCTCTGTCTCCGCCCACTAAAAAAAAGAAGCGGTTTCGTTTTTGCATTTTATGTTTGTTTTTTGTATTTTTACATACTAATGGAAAATGTAAAAAATGTATTTGAAATGATAAAAAGTTGATTTGTTTATTATATAAACAAATAAATAACAAGAGAAAAAAAAATAACAACTTGTTCATAATCCTGTAAGTCCATTTCATTTTGAGTTCATTGCTGTAGATGAGCATGAGGTTGCTCATTGTATAAATAAGATTACATCAAATGCCGTCGGAGAGGATGGTATTTCAATTAAATTTATTAATCTCATTTTGTCGTACCTCATAATCCCTTTGACGCACATATTAAATCACTGTTTCATAAGTTCTTGTTTTCCCGAGGCTTGGAAAGCAGCGACAATCATTCCAAAAGCCAAAAAAAGTAATGCGCATGAACCTGCTGATTTTTGCTTAGTAAGTCTCTTATCATCGTTATCTAAAGTGATTGAGTCTATTATGGCCGTTCAAGTCTCGGAACACATTAAAAAATATAATCTTATGTTCTCACTTTCGATCAGATCACAGCTGCGCTATATTGTTAAAATCTTAGATGACATTAGACTGCCATATGATCTGGGGCACATAAGCTTGTTGTGCCTGTTAGACTTTTCCAAATCATTTGATTCAGTTGATCATGCAATTCTATGCCAGAAACTAGAGTTAGAATTTGGCATTTCCGGTTCGGCGGCCCGTCTGTTATATAGTTACTTAGTCAGAACGTCTCAGAAAGTTAGGGTGGGAAATAGTTTGTCAGCTTTCAGAAATTTAACCTGTGGGGTCCCTCAAGGCTCAGTACTTGGTACGCTTTTATTTACAATGTTCATTAATGGCATTTTCAGCATATGCAATTATGTTACAATGCATGCATATGCTGATGATCTTAAGTTGTACCTGTCCAGTCCTATTTGTCACGTTGATGATTTATGTATGAAAGTAAACGAAGAATTGTGTAAAATAACAAATTGAGCTAAGGCTAACAACTGTGACGAACCTATTTCAATGAAATAGGCCCCCACAATTGATACGTAAAACTAGACGTCGATACGCCAGATGTACAGCGCCATTGATACTACAGCTCAGCAGCCGACATCGCCCCGCAAGATAAGCCCCACGAGGCATACGCCACTGCAGCATGATTTATAGGCAACATTTGTACAATGTATACACGATTGGTATACAACGGCTCGACAGCCCAACATGCATATAAACATGTTGCCGAACATCGACACTCAACTACAAACGAGTTTTGATATACAAATCAAATACCATGCCAATGGTATGACGCAGCCAGCAACACATGAGATGCCGACACTCACCAAGCATCAACTATAGCGAAGTCTACCGAGCAGAACCAGCCACGACAATCATGCCGACTGCATGACCCATCAGCGAACCCGATGTAAGCATAAAGGCAACGCCATGTTAATGGCTCAAATATGTTTACTTTATTTTTATTAATAATATTTCATAATATTGCTATGAATACTTAGGGTATCTACTTATAATTATTCTTAGGGCATTTTACGCCATATACGTAGTAATATAATATTCTAAGTATACTCTTTATATTTTTTACGCATACACTGAATTACACACATGCATTAAGATTATTATAAAACATAACAACTACAACTGAATAACTATCATGAATATTGTAAATTATTATTCTCGAAAATTCTAAGCATGTATATGAATTAATATAAAGATCATACGATCTAATACTAATTAATATTAACATACTCATGTACATATTTTCCTTCTACATACTTACCCTATTGCTAAGCCGAATGTATAATATTCAATACTAAAACAAATCATACTTACTACACATTTGTAATAGTATTTGTCAAACATGGCTGGCAGAAGCCAACACCTAGTTATAAGATTAAGTTTTCAATAAACATCAGTCTTGTATAGAGCTTCAGATCAAACGGACGTGTTTTCTTTTAGCGCATGGAACAGGTAACAAGAACAAAAAGATTTATTAATTGCTCCTACTACCCATCCCTTCCACTTTGAGTTGTGTTTCTGTCCGTTGGGCCAGATCGGTCCGCTCAGTCTCACAAAACTCACGCTGCTCTACACGAGTGTAAATCACCCTAAAAGTGACCCTTGCCTTTTAGTTACGCTGTTGTCCGTTGGGCCAGATCGCTCCGTTCAACATCGTTCTCACCCGTGCTCTCCACGAGAATCAATTTGTCCCAGAGTGAATCTCCTTATTGTGAGAGAGTTGCTGTCCGTTGGGCCAGATCGGTCCGCTCAGCTTCACTCTTACCCCGCTCATCTCGAGTAACACTCTGCACCCGCTCTCCCCTCTCGCACATTGAGTAGCGTTGCTGTCCATTGGGCCAGATCGGTCCGTTCAGTAGCGCTCTCACACACACTCTCAACGAACATCGTTTCTACCCCTCTCGCCCACTGCTCCTCTCACACGACCGACAAGGACAGACACGCGACGGAGCGCTAGGAAACCCACTAGAGGTCAACACGGTCATACATCGAGCGAATACAAAAGAAAATCATCCAATTTTCCAGAGGATAAGGCAAGTGACCAGAGCCATCACCAGCCAACCACTCGCCAGCATCGCCGTCCATCTTGAGACGCGCCGAGCCAGGTTCACGAAGCACCCTCTAGCACTAGTCCTTCCGTGAAGGGCCTAGAGGAGAACCGCTGGCCAAATCGACTGCGATACCCGCAACGCGAATCATTCACGCAACAACAACAACAAATAGACCTTGCAAACAAGGTCGAGCGACCTGGAAAATCCTCCAACCAGGTCGTCTTGTAAGGACCCTGGACAGCCGCTGAGGATACCTCAGCAAATTAGCTGTGACGACCAGGAGGTTCGTTACAAAACCTTATTCTTAATCCACTTAAGTCATTTGTTTTGCCAGTTTTTAAATCTAGTTGCTCTTTTCTTAATTTTTCCGTGATTTTTTTTTAAAGGTGTCGAGCTCAAATTTGTTAATAAAGTTAAAAATCTCGGTTTTTATTTTACCTCCTCACTTTCGTGCAAAGATTATATAAATTCCGTTGCTAGCAAGGTTTATTATGCACTGCGAAACCTAAGGTGGACTGCATCATTTGTGACTGTACAGACTAGAAAAAATTTGTGTTTCAGCTGATAGTGCCAATTATTTCCTACTCAGATATAGTGTCTGGTAAAGTTGATTCACGATCCAAGCTTAAGTCACAACTTGAGTTTAATAATACTGTAAGATACATTTTTGGTCTCAGAAAGTTTGATTTGAGCTCGGCTGCAACATCTTCAACTATTTGGATGCTAGAAACTGCATCTTTTTACACAACCTGATCTACTCTCATACTCCTTATTTGAAAAGCTACAAACTTGCAAGACTAGAAATTTCAATCTTATAATTTTCCTAATTTTTTAAACTAACAGACTTCTCTTTGTGAACGCCATCAGATTGTTTAATTCACTGCCTTTAAGTATAAAAAGTATCGCAAGTAAACGCAACTTTAATTTGCATTTAATTTTCCTACATTTCTCTTAAATCTCTCTCTAATTCTATGGTAATGTTTTTAAAAAACTTATTCTTATTAAAATTGTTTAGTCTTTACCTGCTCTTTCTTTTTCTTTTTTTATGCTATGTTGTTAAAACCTTAAAAATTTTATTAAAACCTAAGTTGAATTAAAATTTTTTAATCTTTATTTGTTGCCAAACTTGGTTTTTTTCGATTTTTGATTTCGAATTCGTTTATTATTTTGATTAGATCTTCAAGTAAATGTATTAATTAATAATTTGCTATATTTTACTAAATAATTTGTTGTTGTTTTTATATGTATCTATATTCATCCAAATAGATACCAAAACCAGTTTAGATTTGTAAAAAAGTCAAACAAACAAACAAATAAACAGAAAATTATTTTTATTAAGGCGGTCTTCTCATTCAAAACCCGTTTTTTGGACCCTTTTTAAAAAAGTTCTTATTTGAAAACGCAAAGAATATTTGAAAACTTTTTTTATTTATTGTATTACAAAAGGTTCAAAGTAAATAAAAAAATTTTTTTTGCCTCGATACGTGGGCTGTTCAAAAAGTAATGAGACTTCAAAGTTGGTGGTGAAAAAAAAGGTGTCGTCACAGCGGCCACGATTCCGGGTCTCCGGAGCGTCTGAAATGGAAAAAAAAAACGGGGTTATAATCAGTATAGATGTAATTCTCGGGTGAACCTCAAGCTTAATTTTGTGATTTTTTTTGACAAAATGGCGGCCATTCAAAAAAAAAATTTCAATTTCGGGTTTTTTTTGTAGTTTAGTGTAAAAAAAAATAGTAAAAAATTTTTTAAAATTATGGTCGAGGTTCACCCGAGAATGGTGACAATTCTGCGTCGATTCCATTTTGTTTCATGAAAATCGGTTCAGTTGAACTGGAGATATCATGGCCGCCAGTTCGAAAAACGTGGGTTCGAGATAAACGCGTTTAAAGTTTGAAGTAATTTTTTTGGGAAAAAAAAAAAATCAAAAATGTTTAAATGCAGTTTTAAAGAGCTGACAATTTTTACTTACAAATATTAGTCGGCGATGCCAGCTCCATACAGGCCACCTTCCTCTTTTTCGTAAAAACTGCTTTCTGCTGCCCTCTCTGCTCTGCGAGCCGTTCTGCCAGCTTTTGATGATGCCGCAGCTCGAGTCTCTGATCGGTTCAATCTGTCTTCATTACGAGATAGTGCGTATTCGTATGCGTTTTTGCCAATCGCAATACCCATCAAACCCATAATTTTAAGTATGGGTATAAAACCGTCGTTGAAGAGGCACGTTGCAATGAAATTGGCCACTTCGATGGTGCGTGCGCCTGAGTTGATGTGTTTGGGCGAAAGTGACCAAAGAACAGAATTGTAGGACTCATTGGAATTCTGAGTTTCAGATCCAAGGCATCTTTCAAGCAAATTATCTGCCGACAGCGCTTCGTAAGCTGGTTTTATTACCTCCATCACCTTCTTGTCCATCAGACCTTGCTTCACAAAAAAGGCTGTATCTTCTAAAGTATTTTTAAAAATCCTTTTAGGGGCATATTGACAACTACCCAAGCTATAAACAAATGCAAAAAAAAAAAGTTGAAAAAAAAAGTTGCTCAATGAGAAGACCCCCTTAATCTAGATAAATATATTCGTTATATACAAAATTTTTTTTTCTCCTAACATGACTTTAAAACCAATATAACATTTACTATGTAATGCTCTACATAAAATTAATTTTATTATGTAAACATCAAAAATTTAATGTATTTAAAGAACTGAATGCAAAATTGCATTTATGAAAATATTACAGCGAACTAACAATCAAATACTCCCGCGTTGCTTGTCGACCAAAGCCGAAGCAAAAAATAATAAAAAAAGATTTGTGTGGCCGCCACGCATGGTAGAAGTGAAACTTTTACCCAAAAATGGAATTTCTGGGAAGATTGCTAATTTATTTTATTAACATTGCCTCCTTCAGTGCAACAAAATGGTTAACAAGCAGCCTGCTTTCATAGCAGTAGTAATTCAAGAACCGTCTTTTTTTTCATAAAGCCAACAGCTAGTATTTTCAAAATGGTGATATTATGGCAAATATCAATTGTGCCTTTTGTTTATTTGTTGAATGAAGTTTACTGAAGACTTCAATATTCACGTACAGAATTCTATCGCAGATTTTTTTTACTTTCGTGCCACAGTTAGTTATCAAGAGGATTTATTATTTTAATTTAATGGCTTAAGTAGTACCCAGGCTCGATCCTCATAGCACATACGACAGATCTTCGGTTTTATTTTTTTGTTAATTATATTTTTATTTATAAGTATTTAAAAGAAAAAAATTGTCGAAAAACCTGTGTGCGGGAATAATGCATTTTTCCCTTTCCGTACTCGCACTGAACTCTCTAGTCTACAAATGCTGGTTTGTGTACATAGCTAAGCGTGGTTTGCTTATCGTACAGGCTTAGTACTTTTTTGGTTTGGTACCGATTGGTTTGTGTACACAAACAAATTTCTAACGTATTTTAAAGGTTGCAGTAGCTATTGATCTGTAAAATTAAGTGCCACTCGGATAATTTTAGTGTCTATTCTTAGTACTCTTGTTAAAATTTCCTTTTTCGTGTGATTTTTTCGTTTCATCAAGTTTCAAATCAAACTTTTTGTGCTAAAAAAATTTCAATTCAATAAAACCGATTATAAACGACGAGTACAAGCACGCACGCATACTTGCAAAATTTACACGCACTCTGCAGAGACCTTTTCTCTTAACGCTGGCAAAATTTCGTGTTTTTCTTCTGTGAAATATAACGCGCTTATGACAAACAACATTAATTTCCAGCAAACAAATAACGTTAATAAATAACTGTTGAAACTATTTTTTTTTGCACACTTTTTTCTTTACAAACGTGCGAAAAACGTTTTTAAGCACGATCAATGAAGTTCGTTTGCGGCAAACTGGCGCTAAACGTTTTTTGTTCTTTGCGTGCAGGTCTTTTGAAGTTAAACTGAAGATAAAAATTTGTAATTCAGTTTTATAAAACAGTATCGATATAGATGGTGTATATATGGTTGGAATGGATTTAAAAGTATTTCTTAACACTCAATAAATAAAATCAAAGAGGTCTTATTCAATAATATTTGCTAAAATTTGCTATACAATAACGCTATGAAGTGTCGGTGTGACCGTTGGTCGACTTAAGGGGCATAATTACCATTTTTCGAATGCCCTGCCCCTTAGAGATGACTTTTTCAAAACTGTTTTTATTTGCCACTCTCGTAATAATGTAAGATTTTTCCACTTTTTCAAAAAACCTCAACTCAATATTATGTTCAAACTATATAGATTTGCATTCTTTATACCCCCTATATTTTTGCAATCCCCAATTTTAATAAAATTTAATGTTATTGTAAATTTTGCTTTAATTTTTTATCATTAAAAGAATGAACCTAATAAAATGAATTATCTCAAATCACAAAAAGACAGCGAAAACAGTGTTTAAACTAGAAATGCAACGGGTAGTGATTTTTTCGGTTACCGGATATCCGGCGAGCTGCAAGGCCAGATAGCTGAATATCCATCGGCCGGAAAGTAGGTCCATTGCCTCGTTGTCGCCAAATTAACTACATTTCTAGTTCGACAGGCTACAATATACGGATTGATTTGTTTATGGTAAATAAAGTTACGGACACATATAGTTTCGGCGTATGTCCATATTACTGGAAGTATCCGAAATTCACAAAGCTGAATAATTATTGAAGGACTTATATTTAAAATGTATATTTCAGCTATATTCGTTCAATCGCTTTTATTAAAACAGTTTTGTAAAGAAATTATAAGGACATAAGCTATTTATTTGTTTCACAAAAATATTTTACAGAAATGTACATACACATGTAATTATGAAGTAATATAATATACATAGCGCCGTTACCATACGCACTAAAATAATGCACTGATTCGGATTGAAAAAAAGAGTCAAATTGTAAACCAAACATGCTTGAATTTTTTTCTGCCCGAACTAAAGCGGTAAAAAATGTTCGAAGTGTAGAGATGTCCGTATTACTGGGAAGTCCGGTATAGCGAGTGTCCGGATAAGCGAAACTATACTGTAAATTTAAATAATTTTTACTCTATTTTGTTCACCGTTAGTTCTCTTCTCTAAAATTGTTCAAACCATGACACAATCATAAGGAAGGTTAATTTTTAAATAGCTGCTCAAATGACAAGTTTCCCAATGGTAATGGCAATAGTAACTTTGACATCTAGCTCGCGTTTTTCTAGTTCCTCCCCAAGCTGAGCCTACCTTATGATTGTGTTATGGTTCCAAACTTTAAAAGAATTAAATACTTCAACCTGCCAGGTACTGAAAAACTTAATATTAAAACAGCTGATGTTTTAATTATATTATTTGTCTATTCGTATATTTGTCATGTTATCAATAAAAATCTCGTATTTTCTTCGAACGCTTAAAATTTAGTTTTTATTCACCACAATTTACTTTTTCTCAATTTTGACTATTAATTTTAATAATTATTAATTGAACCTTTTTCTAAGTTTTTAAGTTATATATGAATTTATCATTAACGCATTAATGACGAATGTTACATATATGTAGAGGCGTTCGTCCTCTTAATTTTTAATAAAAAATATAAATAAATCCATTTCGTCGGTTTGACACAACTTTGAAAATTAAAATGTTGTTGAACGCTCCTCACTAATGGGTAAAAGTGAATACATACTAAGAAAGTAATTTTAGTTTTTTGGAAGATGCCTTGCAAATTTTTTGTTACTTTTTTACCTTTAAATAAAAGACGCCATAATAAGTTCATATTTAATTTTTATTTACTTAAAAAAGATTTATTTAAATGAAATAATTTAAATCTATCGATTGTGTTGTGTGTGTTGTGAAATTTTTGAACACAAATGATCGAGAACTGGACCTTCAAGTTTTAAGCGGACTCCGAACGGCTTATGTTCTCAAGAAGCTTTTGATGGCAGCTTTTTACTCTCTGAGGTTTGCCATTGTCTGCATAGAGGTGACGGCCGAACAGAAAAATTAATTCAATTGAAAAAACTTTCTGTGTCAGATGGGGGATTCGAATCTCTGGGTTCTCTGGCGTATGATCCAATCAATCTACCCACTATGCCACAGCCGCCAGCAAGCAAATAAACAAACAGAAAATGATTTTTATTAATATAGTTCGATTTATTCATTAATTACAAATATTTTTTACTTTACGTAATTTTTTAAATTACTTTAAAATCAATAAAAAAATTAATAACATTTCCTACGAAATAGCCAACTTAATTTAACTTTATTATATAACCATCAAAAATTTAATGCATTTAAAGAACTGAATGCAAAATTGCAGTTATGGAAATATTACAGCGAAATAACAATCAACTACGCCCTCGTTGCTTGTCGACCAAAGCCGAAGAAAAAAAATAATGAAATAAAACCGATTATAAACGACGAGTACAAACACACACGCATACTCGCAAAATTTACACGCACGCTGCAGAGATAACTTCTTTTTACGCTGGCAAAATTTCGTAAGTGTTTTTCTTCTGTGAAATAAACGCACTGTTTTTATTCTGTGCTCATCATATAAATCGAGAAAGTTTGAAAAATTTATCTTTTTTCGTATCCATATTTTTATACAGAAGAGTAGTTCTAAAACAGTATATACAAACTAAAAGGGTAAACTAAAAAAAAAAAAACGAAATAGTCATTTTCAGCCCTTAAAAGGACTTTGACCGAGCTTCTTATGATCAATTGTGTTATGAAATGTTTGCACACAAATGAACTGGACCTACATGTTTTATGCCGACTTCGAACGGCTTATGTTCTCAAGAAGTTTTTCATGGCAGTTTTTACTCTCTGAGGTTTGCCATTGACTGCAGAGAGGTGACGGCCGAACAGAAAAATTATTTCAATTGGAAAAATTTTCTGTGTCAGGATTCGAACCAGGGTTCTAGGGCGTATGGGCCACACGCTCTACCCACTGCGCCAAGACCGCCACAAAAGGGTAAACTATGATCAATTAAATGCAATATTAACTGCAAAATTCCATCGCATACTTTAAGAAACTCGAAGTATTGATATTGGATCTGTGAAAAATTCCAAAGATCATACAAGTGTTCTCAAATTAGTACTGTTTGATTAAAATTGGTGCCAATGACAATTTTGCTTTATTCCTTAGTAAAATGAAAATGTTTTGTAATGAAAAAGTTCAAAATTTAACAAAAGCAATAATTTTAAAAGTGTAGTGTTTGTGATTTAAAAAAGGTAAATAGAAATAAACAATCGGCAGCGATCGGACGTGTTTTTGCATCCCTCCTTGAAAAGTTTTAAATAAACGCATAATATTAACTTTTGCTTTAACGTTGGTTGGAAAAAAAGTTTGTTTCGCTACCCGTGGTGCCTATTAAATATATAGCAACAGCAAACTACCGATCGAAAAATTTAAAATCGACATTGAAAATCAAAAATAACTCTATTGCTCGGTCGCAGCCTGAATCATCGTTTGTCGCCTTGTCGTGTGCATTTCTTCGCATTCTTTTTTCAACTAAAGCTGCATCAGATATTCATATATTTCGCTGTCATTAGCATCGTCATTGTCATCATTTTCTGTTCTCTTCTAGTGTTGCTCTACATAGTCGACCGACCCCTATGACGCCGACTCCAATGCAAACTCGGCAACGTGAGCAGCGTGGCAACAACAAAAGCGACAATACGCCAAAATTAATCAGCAACGGAGCAAATTCTTTTGGCGCTCAATTACTTGCAGTAGAAGAACGGTTAAAAACGCATGCTAAAGAACAGATAAAAGAATCAGAGGAGCGTATTCGTCAGCACACTGACCGTCTCTTTGATAGACTCTCTTCTGAGATAGCTCGAGTTGTCAGCAGTCTGGAGACTGAGGTGGGCTCGCTTGAGAACAAACTAAGCGAGTGTTACACAAAAATACACTCACTAGAAGAACAAGTAAATGCTCTCACGGTTCGCTGTGATCAACTCAATAACCAACTGAGCGAAAGCAGCACTGCTAACAATAACAACAACAATAGCAACAACAGCAGAATGGATCATTCTACTGATGCTGTACTCTTCGGTCTACCTCTGCTTCAAGAAGAAGATAATCTCAAGAGTACTTTCAATTTAATCTGTCGCTCCATCGACTTTCTCTCCCCACCTGTAAGAGATATTTTTCGCATTAAGCAGAAATCAACCAATACAAGTGGTGTTGTTACAATTAAATTTTATACTCCATTCGACCGAAATCGAGTGTTGAAGGCTTTCGGAGATTATCGTCGTCAAGCTAGGAAAGCAATAAATTTAAGAGGCGCAGGCATTGACTCCGACAACAATATTTATTTGCACGAGAGCATTGCAGCTGACACACGTAAGGTTCTCCATGCGGCGATTATATGCAAACGTAAAAAAAGCATATTTAACGTGTTTACTCTGCGTGGCTCTGTGTATATCAGAATCCGGAAAGGCGGTGAGGGAATACGAGTTGACGGCATTGAAGAAATGCAAAATGCTATCTGCGCTGCGGTTGATGTTCGTGAGGAGAAAACTTAATGCTGCTGATGGTCTTCTCTTTATTTTTGCTTCTGTTATGTTATTCTGTAAGTTATACCAACTATCAATCCTCTCTTTTTCTATAACTTTTTCATGCGACGTTTTCTTTTTAGTTACTCTTTATTTATATATTTTCATTCTCTATCATGCTCTCGGTTGTGTTTTTTATAGCTTAACTTGCATATCTTTAAATGATTGCCAATAGTGAATTCCAAAAGATTCTGATAGGTGTTCTCTGTAAGCAACATTTTGGTCTGAACATTGTTCACTTAAATGCCAGGAGTCTTAACGATGTTAAGCTTGATATTGTTCGACATTGCTTCGAAAATTTAGCCGTAGATATCATTTGTGTCTCTGAGACCTGGTTTCACAAAGACATTAATGACTTCTGCTTAAATATTAATAATTATACGCTTTATCGGAATGATCGAACAGGTAAAAAAGGCGGGGGTGTTGCAATTTACTGCAAGAATAATTTAAATGTTAATTTGTTGGGCACGTCCAGTGGGACCGATGTTGAATTTCTCAATATCGAAGTCCGTGTTAATTGTACTAAGGTCTTTGTGTCATGCGTATATAATCCATATCGCAATTGTTGTTTGGATCAGTTGTTTTCTGCTCTGTTAAATTATTCAATTAGGTACGACCATTATGTTATGTGTGGCGATTTTAATATTAACATGTTATCTAACGACAATCTCGTCAGTCATTTTACTGATATACTTACCGGAGTGGGACTTCAAACAGCTAATACTAGTATACCAACGTGTTTCGCAAACAATTCTATTCCCAGCTTATTAGATATTTTTGTAGTCTCAGACATTTCTTCAGTTTTGCTTTTTGAACAATTGTCTTTCATTTCAGATCATGATCTTATCTTTTGTACTTTAAATATAATTACTTCGCCAGCTATTGTTCAAAATACTATCTCGTTTCGTGACTATAAATCTGTTGATTATGACCCTTTGCTTCGGGCCCTATCAATTATTAATTGGTCAGAATGCTGGTTATTCAGTTCTGTAAATGAGAAAATAAGGTTTTTTATGAATACAATCTGTGAACTTTTTGACTCTCATGTTCCAATAGTCACTCGTCGACTAATTAACAGCAGTTGTCCCTGGTTTACAAATTATGTCAAATTAGCCCTTAAAAATCGTAATAGAGCATACAACCGATGGAAAAGAAGTCCAACTGCATCAAATTGGGAACAGCACAAAAGACTAAGAAACGTAGCTAACGCTACAGTCAAATCAGCAAAGCGTGTATTTTTTATGTCCAAGCTGAGTTCAGCGCAATCATCTAAAAATCGATGGAATAATTTAAAGCAAGCGGGAGTTTGCAAAGCGAAATCTGAAGACTGTGAGCTTGATATCAATATTCTTAATGAATATTTCATTTCCAATTCTACGTCTTCTAGTAATGTGTTAGCCTTTGACACAAGATCGTTACCACCTGACTCTCTTTTACGTTTTGAGTTTGTTGCTGTAAGCGAGTATGATGTTGCCAGAAGTGTAAACCAGATTAAATCCAATGCAATGAGTGTGGATAATATATCCATCAAATTTATTAAACTGATTTTACCACACGTCCTAAGCCCACTTACACATATACTTAACCACTGCTTTACAAGTTCTTACTTTCCTGATGTCTGGAAAGCAGCCACAATCATCCCCATTGCAAAGAATCTAATGCTTGTGTTCCGTCTGACTATCGTCCTGTAAGCTTGCTATCATCCTTATCTAAAGCTTTTGAGTCTCTCATGGCCGTTCAAATCTCAGAACACATAAGAAGATTTGAACTTTTGTCTCCGTTTCAGTCCGGTTTTCGACCTAGTCACAGCTGCTCCACTGCCATATTAAAAATCTTAGATGACATCAGAGTGCCATTCGATCTTGGGCACATAAGTTTGTTATGTCTTTTAGACTTCTCGAAAGCATTTGACTCCGTTGACCATTCAATACTGTGTCAAAAATTATATGTAAACTTTGGTTTTTCAAGCACGGCGGTCCGTCTGTTATATAGCTACCTTGTCGGGAGGTCTCAAAGAGTCAGGGTTGGAAATAGTCTGTCCGCATTCTGTTACTTATCTTGTGGGGTGCCGCAAGGCTCAGTCCTTGGTCCGCTTTTATTTTCAATGTTCATAAATGATATCTTTAGCAAATGTCGTCATGTTACCATGCATGCTTATGCTGATGACCTTCAACTGTACTTGTCCAGCCCGTTTAACCTAGTTGATAGTTTATGTTTTAGAATGAATGAAGACTTACGTGAAATAACTGAATGGGCTGGATCTAATAAGCTTAATCTAAATCCTCTTAAGTCATTTGTCTTACCAATTTTCAAATCTTATCTGAAAACGTCTGAGTATACCAACGATTTATCTAAACGGCGAAGGGCTGAAGTTTGTTGAAAAAGCTAAAAATCTTGGATATTATATCAATTCTACACTTTCTTGCGAAGATCATATTAATACTGTTGCTTGTAAAGTTTACTATACCCTTCGGAACCTCAGGTGGACGGCATCATTTGTACCTGTCGATACTAGGAAAAAGTTAGTACTCCAACTCATAATGCCAATCATTTCATACTCAGATGTTGTATATAGTAAACTTGATTCCAGGTCCCAACTGAAATTACAACATGTTTTTAATAGCGCTGTTAGGTACGTTTATGGCCTTAAAAAGTTCGACCGCATCAGTCATTTGAGTAGTCAAATACTAGGCTGCGATATTTTCAATTATCTTGATGCCAGAAACTGCATATTTTTGCATAACTTAACACAAAAACACCTAAATATTTATTTGAAAAGATACAATTTTGTAGATCGAACAGAAATCTGAACCTCATAATACCTTTGTACAATTTTCTGAACTCCAACAGACTTTTCTTTGTTAACGCAATCAGAATCTGGATTTCGTTGCCCGTTAGAATAAAATCAATTAAAAATAAACGCAACTTTAAGCATGCAATTTTTCAATACTTTTCTTAATACTTTCTCTTTCTTCTTAAGCTGTTTTATTTCTTCTTTTCTTTTAGATTAAGATTAATTCCTGTTTTTTGATATCAAGTTAATTCACTTAATGTTAGTTTTAAGTTAAATTTATTCATTGTTGCTTATTACCTGTTGTTATTATATAATTCGTATTGCATTTAAAAGACACTGTCTTATATGTTAACGTTATCTCTTAAATAAATAAATAAAAAAATTAAGGGTGGTTAAATTTTAAAGGCCGATATTGAATGTGAACAACACCTAAACGTCAAGTTTTTTCTGCATTTCATTTGACATTTCTCAATTTCAGACTAACTCAATTTGAACCATGGAAAGATACACAATCGAGCAACCCGTTAAAGTTATTCAGGCTTATTATGAAAATGGGCGTTCAAATCAAAATGCATATCGTGCCCTTCGTGATTTTTTCGGTAATTTTAATCGTCTAAATTTGCGTACTTGCTTAAATTTCAGCAAACCGGATCTGTAGAAGATGTGAAAACACCAGTGCATGCTCGTACAGCTCGTACTGCAGAAAATATTGCTGCTGTTCGTGATAGTGTGGCTGAAGAGCCGTGAGGCAGTTACTGTGAATGGTGTTCGCTATCGTGAGATGATAACGAACTTTTTATGGCCCGAATTGGAAGATATGAATGTGGACGATATGTGGTTTCAACAAGCCGGTGCCGCTTGCCACACAGCTAACGAAACAATGACTCTTTTGCGCGACAAATTCAATGGTCGTGTTATCTCACGTGGTGGCGATGTCAATTGGCCGCCAACATCATGTGATTTGACACCGTTGGACTTCTTTCTTTGGGGTTATTTGAAAGAAAAGGTGTACGTCGATAAGTCAGCAACAATTCAAGAGCTAAAGGATGAGATAATTCGGCACATTAACGGCATAGAACCTCACTTATGCCTCAGCATCATCGAAAATTTGGACCATCGGATGGAGGTGTGCCGCCGAGGTCGAGGCGGCCTTTTGGCCGATATTTTGTTCCATACATAATTGAACCATACCAATATTATCATAATAAAAGAAAATGACAATAATTTCCTAAATAATTTGTGTTTTATTCAAAATCAACATCGGACCTTAAAATTTAACCACCCTTAATTTCTAATAGTGGAAAAAAGGGTTGCTGCAAGTTTTTTAGATAACGGTCAATTTTGGGAGCAAAGCACAAGCAAATTCTTAGTACACCTTTTAATTAGATAACAACCAATTTTTCTACATACTTACAATTTACCGTTACCGAAATCTACACTGTTGTACGCATGCTAGCTTTAATGCACATATAGCTACTTCGCTGACTGTATTTCATGAATTCTTTGGGAACCTTAAATCGATGCTTGATTTTCTTATGACATTGTCGCACAGTTCGGCGTCCCATAGACAAAAATCCAAATAAAAAAATATTGAAATTTTTTAAAGGTAATACATCCACAAAAATAAATCAAAGAAAATTTTTTAAAAATATTTACATTTGCGTTTTAATTTAAATTTGCGGATAAGGGCTTGAACAATTTGACTATTTTTATATTAATTTTGTATATTGTCGCATCTTGAAGAAGGGGGTAAGAAAAACGTAAAACAACAATTTATTGGCCACCACAAAGGTGTTTACTTTTTTTAAGAGACAATAATTTGTCCGAAATAATGTTTTTAAAATTGTGGCAATAAGGTGAAGTCCAAAAATTTTGTGTAACTTCAATTTTCAGGCTTTTTCATGCATAAAAACAACAAAAATTTTTTTCGTATATCATAAGAGAAGGAATTGGCTGCGCAAAAATCCACCCCAAAATAAAAGGCCCGAAAACCTAAAACGAAATTAGACATCTAAGATCAAAACTGCCGGGGAACACGCTCACAGGGAGATTATTCCACTATCTTACTGTGCGACTAAAAAACGAATTATCTTGGTATTGCGAGGCAGCTTGAAAAGCTGCCCGAGTAGACCTAGAAAATACACGAACTGGTGGCGTCAGGCCATGCACCTCCCTTGAACGCTTCCCACGGTAGAACCTATACAAAAGGCAACAAACATTGCGCCGATGCCCAAGAGAACTGAGAAGAGATAAAATGTTTTCATATCCTATCATATATATCGCACGTCTCTGAATTCGGTTCAGAAGCTCCAAATAAGATCTCAAAGCTCCTGCCCAAATGTGCGAATTGTACTCCATTTTAGGCCTTATATATGAGGTATAGATCATTAGAAGATCAGATTGGCTGAAGTATCGCTTGCACCATTTTAAGAAACCTAGGCACTTGGCCGCTTCTTTCGACACATGGATAATGTGATCATTCCAACAAAGGTATGATTGTATCGATATGCCCAGAACGTCAAGAGCATCTGACTCCAAAAGATCTACACCACTCATATTCAGAGGAGTTAAGGGACATTTCATCCACTTGTGGGTTTACAGGCAACACTGGGTCTTGTTTGCATTAAACTTTACTCTATTAGCAAGACCCCATTCAGAGATTTTTTTCAAGACATTAAGAAGTGTGTCATTCATATTTTGACTCTTACTCTCAATCTCCAAAGAACTCGTGCGTTTTTTTAAATAATATGAATGACAAATGCTGCTGCCGTCCGCAAACGAATGAATTGGGTTATGAGTCAACGGCAGAAGGTCGTTGATAAAAACCAAAAACAAAGTTGGTGATAGAACTGAACCCTGCGGTACTCCTGCGTTGATGGCGTGCTCACTGGACGAAATGCCGTCCACCAAGCAAAGTTACCACCGACATCGTAGCAATTGGTTTAGAGACTAGTGCTTTATGCCACACTCGGTCAAACGCCTTTGAAATATCCAGAGCAACAACCGTGCTCTCAACGAACAGGTGATCACATTGCTTCCATTTTTCTGTAAGGAACGCCATAAGGTCACCAGTAGAGCGGGCCCTATGAAAACCATATTGACGGTCACTTAGCAATTCGTTGAGCTCCAAATAGTTCATTAGGTGGAAGTTTATTACGCCTTCCATAACTTTGGAAAGCGTAGAGCATATCGCAATGGGTAGGTAGTTTGCAGGATTCGTGGCGTCGTCCTTTTCAGGTATCGGCTGGACATTTGCGACCTTCCAACAAGATGGAAATGCTCCTGTTCTGTAGGAGATGTTGAAAAGGTTGCGCAAAGGCCGAGCCAGTGTAAAAGCACACTTTTTAAGAACAATTGGTGGTATGCCATCGGGACCATAGGCTTTGTTTATGTTAAGATTTGCAAGGACTCTTTTGACTGCTCTCGTTCGAAAATATATCTCCTTCATTGAAGAAGAGTTCCTATAGTTGTGTTCATTTCGTGCAAGGAAAATATATCACCTGACAATACCCGATATAAGCTTTTTGGGGCCTAGTTTTATTTCTGATTTCTGACTTTTTGGGGCCTAATTTCATTAGAAACTTACTCTACAAAAAAATTAATATTACCCCAAAAGATAAAATTTTTTTGTTGTTGCTTTCTTCATAATTTTTTGGGACCTCTTTTTTTGGGCCATATTTCATTGGGGTTCATTTCATAGCGCCAAGGCCTTTTACTAATCGACACAAAAATAAATCTCGCCAGCTTTCGTCCGACTTTTTAAATAATTCCGCTTTTTTTCTAGATACTTGCGTTGTCAACATGCTTGTAAAAACAAAAAAACAAAAAAATGGCCATTTCAGCTCTTGAAATGACTTTGACCAAGCTTTTCTGATCAATTGTGCTATGCGTGTTGTGAAATGTTTGGACATAAATGATCGAGAACTGGACCTACACGCCTTTTTATTTCACTCTCTGAGGTTTGCCATTTTCTGCAAAGAGTTGTCGACCGAACATAAAAATTAATCCAATTGAAAAACATTCTGTGTCAGATGGAATTCGAACCTGGGTTCTTTCACATACCAGCCACGTACCTTAACCAGTGAACCACGGCCGCCACGAAACCGTTTCGTAAAAACGAAACTTTTACAAAATATTAACTGTTTATTGCATAGCGTGTAAATTATTATACTTTATTTAATTTGAAATAAAACTTACTTTAAATATATTATGTTTACTTTTATTAATTTGATTGTATTAATTATTTCCTAAATTATACTTTTTAGTATAATATATATATATATTTTATACCTATAGGAAGGGGCTGAGTTGAGGGTCGACCGACTATACGCATTAAAGGACGTTAGAAGGATGTTCATCAATGTTTACGGTACTTCCGAAAGCAAGGAGGTCATCCTTAGGAGGTTGCAGACCCAGAACCGGTGCGTTGCGGACACTTCTAAATGGAGAGTTAGCAATGCAACGAAGTTCGGAGATGCAAAGGAAGGAGGCGTCAAGTTCACTGCGTGGTGCCGGACGGATGAGGTGGAAGCGATCAGGCTGGCAGGGGGAAAACTCAACTGCGGCCTTGATCAAGCTCTCATCAAATTCCAAAAGGATGCAAGGTGAGCTCGACGAAACCCCTGGTACGGGGCTGGTGAGGAATTCTGCAAGGGAGGAACCGCCAGGGCGGGTGGTGGGCCCGTACCAGGAAAACCTCGTGGTGTGTCAGCTCAATCTACACCATAGTAGGGCATCATCAGCAATGATTATGCGTTGCATGGAGGAGAATGGAATTGACATAGCAATGCTCCAAGAACCTTGGATTCTTCACAATAGAATCAAAGGTCTCTCAGAGCAGAAAGCCACGCTGTACCAACCGGTGGCAGATGGCAGACGGAGGACCTGTATCCTGGTGAGACATGGTATACTAGCGGTACATATGCCACACCTATGTTCCCCGTATCTTACCGTTGTGAGAATCGGGGATGGTACAGGTACTTGTATGATTACTTCAGCGTATCTTCCTTACGACTCTCCGGACCAGCCACCTTCAAAAGAGGTGGAGAACCTGGTAAAGTACTGTGAGGAAAGAGGCATTGGAGTGATCATAGGATGTGATGCCAACGCGCATAATACTGCGTGGGGAAGCACCAACAACAATGACAGAGGAGAGCAACTGCTTGAATTTGTGGAGAGGTATAATCTGTTGGTAGCAAATAGAGGAGTACACCCGACTTTCGTTGATGCAAGGCGAGCGGAAGTCATTGACGTCACTCTTATTTGCAGAAAGATTCTGAGCAGAATAGAAAACTGGACGGTCGTGGATAGGCTAACCATATCGGACCACAGATCCATTCAGTTTGAAGTCAAATTCGGAATCCGACGCTAGCAGAGTAGCAGGAAGATCAGGATTCCCAAGAACACGGATCCTGTGAAATATAAGGCGAAGTTGAGGGAAACACTGACCCAAAAAGCTATAAAAGTACCAGGGAACACAGCGGAAGTGGAAAGCCATGTCAAACATCTTAGTTCGGCCATGGTCGAAGCTTACGAGGTGGCATGTCCTACAACTTCAATAGACGAGGGTGATCCGACGCCATGGTGGTGTACGGAACTCGAATCTCTGAAGAAGAAGGTTAGGAAGGCCTTCAATCGGCACATGAGAGGGAGAACCCCAGAAACATGGGCAGAATACAAGGCACGGAAAAGGGAACTTAAGATCCTCATACGACACCGTAAAAGGCAGTCGTAGAGAGACTTCTGCTCTGGGATGGAAACTATTTCAGAAGCATGCAGGCTTCAGAAAATGGCTTCAAAAGATCCATTCTCCACAGTGGGACTGATCCGAAAAACGGACGGAACCATGGCAGAGAACCTGAAAGAGTCGATGCAATGTTCTGACGGAGGTGCATTTTCCTGGAAGTTTTAAGTCTGATGACCCATGGGCAAACCTGAAGAAAGGGATGCACAGGGTTGACAGACTGGAAGCCGAAAGAATGATCACTATGGACGGGGTGAGGAGTGCTATATGCTCATTTGCTCCGTACAAAACATCAGGGATGGACGGTATATTTCCGGCTATGATGCAATGGGGGGAAGATCTCATTGCACCTAGGCTGTGGGGTATATTCGTTACTTGCTTAGCGACTGGGTATGCTCCGAGAGTCTGGAGAGAGGCGAAAGTTGTCTTTCTCACGAAACCCGGAAAAAAAGATTATGCGGAGGCGAAGTCGTTCCGACCAATCAGCCTTACGTCTTTCCTCTTGACAACGATGGAAAGTGTGATGGTTGACTGCCTTGAGAGCACTTCACTGATGCAAAATCCTCTGAGTAGATGCTAATATGCTTATAGAGCAGGCATGTCTACGGAGAGTGCTCTTCACAAATTAGTTAGAGTGGCTGAAAAAGAGTTATATTCAGGAGGCATCGCGATGGCCACATTTATGGACATCGAGGGTACTTTCGATAAAATATGCTTTGGAAGGCTGCGACAGGCTCTGACAGAACGCAATGTAAGCCCAATGATAACAAATTGGGTAGACAATATGCTCAAGCACAGGCCTGTCAACATGCAGAACGGTAGAGTCAAGACTAGAGGTAGAGTAAGTAGAGGATGTCTTCAAGGCGGGGTGTTATCGCAAACCCTGTGGAACATCACTGTGGACTCACTTTTGGCTAGACTAGATGAATCGGGCATACACACGATAGGGTATGCAGATGATATTGCGTTGGTGGTCTGTGGTAAGTTCATTGACACCATTTCTGACATAATGAAGGGAGCACTCCGAATAGTGGAGGAGTGGTGTCGAGAACAAGGCCTCACCGTGAACGCAGGAAAATCAGACAATATTCTCTTTACTAGAAAGAGGGTAGGCCTGAGGAGAGAACCACTCAGACTTTTTGGAGCTGAAATCAACATGTCCACGAAAGTTAAATATCTAGGGGTAACTCTAGGTAGTAAACTGAACTGGAACGAACATGAAGGAGACAGGATTCAAAAGGCCAAGAGGGTTCTGTTTCAGTGTAGACGCGTTTGTGGTCTAAAATGAGGGCTAAACCCAGAGGCTATGAAATAGATTTACACTATGATGGTTAGACCCGTTATCACGTATGCTTCGGTGATCTGGTGGACAAAAGTCAGTCAGAAAACCATTAAGAAGCGACTAGACAGAGTCCAACGGCTGGCGTGTGTTGGAATAACAGGGGCAATAGGCACCACTCCAACAAGCGCAATGGAGGTTTTGTTAGGTATGCTGCCGTTGGATTTAGAAATAAAGAAAACGGCAGCTCTAACAGACCTCAGGATATTGCGAAATGCTACGTGGCATGAAGCAACAGCCCTCCATGGTCATATGCGCATCCTGGACATGGCACAGCGAAATGTCAGGGAGACGTGTATGCCTATGGACGGAAGGCAGAGAGTGAGAATAACAGAAAAATGTTATAAAACTCTAATAACAGATGGATCCGTTTGTGAAGAAACCGCTGGTAGCGATATCAGTATATTCACAGACGGCTCTCTGATGAATGGCAGAGCCGGGTCAGACGTCTACTCAGAAGAGTTGAACCTATCCTGTGCACTGAGTCTGGGGAGGTTCGTGTCTGTATACCAGGCGGAAATGCTTGGTGTAGTGCATGCGCTGGACCACTTGATAGATGACCGGGTAAATGGCAAGAAAATTGCCATTGCCCTTGACAATCAGTCGGTGATTAGGTGCATGCAACGGACAGATATTACTTCTAGGTTGGCCATGGAATGTCTTACCAAACTCAATAGGTGCGCTCAGACAAATGAGCTCACACTTTTGTCGGTGCGAGGACATTCTGGCATAGAGCAGAATGAAAAGGCTGATTCTTTAGCAAGAGAAGGATCAGCAGAAGAGTTCTGTGGACCAGAACCACGTATCGCCATAGGCGACAACATGGTGGCAGGCCTTATTAAGCAATGGACGGACTCGGAACATCGTACAAGGTGGGAAGAAGCTGGTAATTGCAGGCAATCAAAGGCGGCCGTGAAATGGTCAAGTAGTGAGGCAGCAAAAGTCACCCGATACAATCGGCAGACTTTAAGCTGGCTTACTGCACTGGTCACAGGACACGATCCCTACATGTACCATCTCAGGAAGATGACTCTGACCGAGGACGATGCGTGTAGGTTATGCCTAGAGGAGCCGGAAACAGCAGCACACATTCTGTGCCAGTGTCCAGCGTTGGCAAGCATAAGATTGACCATTCTGGGACGTCCATTTATTGACGAAGCCGAGATTGGTCAACTGACCTACAAGGACATGCTTGAGGTGACAAAGGGTGCTTATATAAGGAGCATGCTCACTTATGAGTGCTCCGAGCAGTAGCATCCTTCGTCAAATAGGGGACGAAAAGGGACCCACTGTGGTCTGATTCGGCCAATCCCCGACTTATTATATATATGTTTTATTTAACGAATCGATTGCGCAACGGAATTTTTTGGAAGTTTAAAACATACAATACTTAAAAATAAAATTCAACACAAGATATTATTCGAAAAAGTATAAATTTAAACAATATTTAGTATTAAAGTTTTTAGCCCAATAATATTCTTACTTGTTCATCAATTTTTTAATGTTAACCACCTTTCGTTTAGTACCTCTACAAAGGACCTAAACCAACGCTAAATCCAACTCTATGAAGAGTGTTGCCTCAAAAAAATAAAAATTCTAGTACACTTTTAATTTTTTTTTTTTTATATATCTTATTTTATATTCGGGCTGATTTCTTTAAAACGGTAAGAAAAGATCTTAAGAACGTCCGATAGATTTTTTTAATATCCAAGAAGAAAAATTAATTCTTACTTTACTTTCCTGTACATAAAGCGGCTAGGTTGCCATTTGATGTCAAAAATGTGCAAAAAAACAAGCTTTTTTTGTACTGAACTTTTTTTTCTCGAAAACCGTAAACAAATATCGTAAGAACGTCCGATAGGAATTAAGAAATATGTTAGTAAGCAAAAGTTGCCCAGATGGCCCTTTCCTATTTCTCCATATATTTGTGCTATTTCAAATATAAAAATGCATTTTGTTTTTTTTTAATAAGATTTTAATAGCTTAGGTTTCAAATTGTGAAATTTAAAATACATATCCTCAATGAGTAAATCCTTTATAAAAATATAAAATTATAAAATGTTCGGTTTTCAATGAGGGAAATAGGTTAAAATGGTAAAAACACAACTCTCTCAAAAAATGGACATTCTTTTAAACATCTAGATACCAGGCACCCTGTAAACAAGGACATTTTGAAGTACTACGAAATAATGCTAAAAATACACCCTCTCCAATTGGTGCTGTCTCATATTTGAATTCAAAACTTTAAAAAAAGTGATTTTTTTGACATCATGCTAAATATATGCTAGTCACATAGTTTCTTTTGTCTTAGGCAAACAATTTTTTGAAAATAGATTTTTTTTTTTAATTGATATCTGATGTACAACTATTTAAGAATATGTAAAAAAAATTCAAATCAATTTCTCTTTACCACTCTCTACCACTCGATCAAACCGATGAGCTGTTAAGGCCCAGTTTCAATTTTTTGAGTAAAAAAGTGGGCTTTTTTGAATGACTGTATTTTTTTAATTTATTAAATATCGAAATTACTTTTTTCTTTTTTTATAGTTTAGTCTTCAATTAACAATTTTATTTTTTTTACACCAATAGTTATTGTTATACAGCGTGTAAAAGTTAAGGGCGCGAACGAAAGGTCTCTTGCGGCTTGTATATCTCCTCTCCAGGGAGCAAAAAAAACAAAAAAAAATCAAAAAAGGTTGCTTTAAAACAGTTTTGCCTTCTGAGTGTACCGACAAAAAGTTTAAAATCAAATTTTCGTGCACGAAATCGAACCTTACAAATTAAATAACAAGCAAAAAAATGTTTTCTATTTGATTTTGTCGGTTCACTCAGAGCGTATTTAATTTTTAAAAATAATAAAACAAGATTTAAGTTATTCGGACGAATATTTTTCGAAATAGAGTGCAAGCCGTTTCAAAAAATGTCATTTCGAGAAAAACTTGTTAAAAGTTTTTGTTTACTTTACTTTGTGAGCGTTTACTACTCATAACAACTTAAATATGTTTTAAACGGCTTCGAAATTTATTCTGAAATTTTTTTTACACATTCTTAAGTTTTTCAAAACAATGAAATAAAAAAATAATCTTTAAATAAAAAAATTATTTTTAAAAAAATTTAAACTGGGCCTTAAAACGCGTGATGTTCGCTGTATGTGTGTATGGAATGTTTTTATGTATATATACTTTATACACTATACCTTGTAGAGAAAAAAAAAATTTATTTTCACATTTTTGTTTTGAAGTTTGGCCGCTTTGATGCTTTTGAAGTTTGAAGCTTTTAAGTGCGTTTTTCTCGAAACATACTCTTTCAAAACAGGTCACATTACTGCAAACAAACTAATCGACCGATTTTGTTTTTTTTTAATCTGTTTGCAATGTAATTTTACATATCTTTTACCAAAATGAGCGTCTTTGAAAAAGTTTTCTAGTTTTTACATGCAACAATAACCAGTAGGCAATGGCATCGCTGCTAGCAGGCCTTCGTATGGTTTCTGTAGTACTGCCGCGCTCACATACAATGACACTTTCTTTTTTATATGAAGTGGGAAAATTTTTCATGCCTACCGCTATCGCTGCACTAAAAAAGCCTTCTAGTAGCACTCTTTTGAAAATGCATGCATAACCTATTCTTTCGACGAGGGGTGATAGAGGCACTGATATAAGCAATCCTGATTATACAACTTCATTTAGCATGAGTGTAAAAGCTCTTGCTTCTGCACTTCTTCTTAAATGAGATCTACACAGAGTGCTCTTCCAAAAGTCATGCTTACATCGCTTTCCAAACAAGCAAAAAGTAGCTTTCTCAAAAATAAATACAAACAAATTCATTAATTACATATGTATTAGAGCCCTGCATGAATATATTCATCAAGTGAATATACCCTGATTCTCTGCTGTAGCAGTCACTGCAAGCAAAGCTGCAAGCGAATAAATGTAAACAACAGGTCGTGTAGCAACAGGTCGTGTAGCGCAAGAGAATAAATTTTTATTTGTTCTCTGTTCTCTTTTCATACACTCTTGCACTTAGGTGAGCTTGCGATCTACGCGTCGTTTCAGTTTTTTCTCTGAGCACTTAATAAACTACACGAATACTCAGGTATCTGCTGCAGTGACCTGAATAAGAGTATATTGTGTTTTCCCCGCAATAAGCTATTTGTTATTCTTAATGCATATTTGTGTTATTTTTTGTTTGCTTTATTCACTACCTTCCATACAAAAAACATAAACACTGTCGAAAATATCTTATATCGGCCGTAGCTGAACTCCTAGAGTGGTCAAATATATGAGTAGGTTCTATTATTTTTTGCCTCTTAACATTTCTCCCCAACACACCTACCCCCTATCTACCACCCTTCTTTAGGTCCCCATACAAAGAACACAAAAGCTGTCGAAAATAGTTTATATCGGCCGTAGCCGGACTCCTAGAGGGGTCAAATATATGAGTAGGTCCTATTATTTTTTGTCCCGCAACATTTCTCCCGAACACACCTACCCCCTATCTACCACCCTTCTTTGTGTCCCCATACAAAAAACACAAAAACTGTCGAAAATAGTTTATATCGGCCGTAGCTGAACTCCTACAGGGGTCAAATATATAAGTTGGTCCTATTATTTTTTGGCCTTTATCATTTTTCCCAAACACACCTATCTCCTATCTACCACCTTTCTTTGGGAATTTTTGTTATTTTTTATTGCTTTATTTGCTACCTGCTGGTGTTAGTAAAGCATCGTGCTCTTATTCTCTTCGTTTCTTCTATCTGAATAAAACAAAGAGAGTGTATGACCAGGTAGAGTAAAGCAGAAAAGGGATAGAGGAAATTTATTTAATTTAATTTAATTTTTTTCAAGAGAATATATTCAGGGAGGCGAAAAAGCATACTCATGCAGGGCTCTAATATGTATGTATTTACATTTATTATTAAACTTAAACAATAATGAGATAATTTTTTTGAACTTTATTTTTTAAAAATAAACATTAAGTGTTAAGGCAAAAAGTAGCTTAAAAATATTACTCGTTTTCTTCAATAACGGTATAACCCAAAAAATCTGAATTTTTAAGAGAAGAAATTTAAAGAGTTTAACCGATTATGGAGATTGATTCACCTTTTTGGGATATTGGTTGGTTAGCTCAATTTTAAGATTTTTTGGGTTATGACGCTATTGAAGAAAACGAGTTTACATTTACATTTTAAATAAACTTAAACAATGATGAGATCATTTTTTGGACTTTATTATTTTAAAGTTAAAATTAAGTGCAATGACATTAATACAATAGTTGTAAGCATTAAAACAAATTGGCTGAGTTCCTAAATGAATTTATGCAATGCATCAGTGACTTTTTATTTGAATTGGTGCTAAGATGATTCACCAAAACTGCGCAACTGGATTGTTATTTTTAAGCACGCTTTTTTTCGACTTTTTTCTACGCTTCATAATTTTCTAAATTCTCAATATTTTCATTTCATTTTGGTAAACGATGTGCATCCAGGTATCAATTTCCGAATGCATATTATTTTCTTTCAGACGATCTGGAGCCGCGCGGAACTTCAGCGCCATCTTTATATATAAAAAATATTTGATAGAAATAAACAAAAATTTTTTTACATATACTGATAATGTTAAATTCACATGCAAATGGAATTTTTTGTATGTATAATAAACTTTTTTGAAGACATCTTCTAAAACTTGCCTTAACTTTAACCACTTTTGTCTAAAACTCCCTTTAAGAAAATTTTATGGTAAACAATATGCAAATATAATTACGTTGGTACTGCAGGCTAAGGCTAGTTTTGAACGAGATTATGTAATGTTTTGCAAGAGCATATTGAAAAAATTCTCACATTGGGTTAAATCCTTTCATCTTTCAGGAAATATGTTTAAAGTAAAAACAGATCAAATCACTAAGATCACCATAATTAATTCTTACTCCTCCTCTAATTAATTCATATTTCACTGGAAACAGCGATAATTTTTTTAACAGATAATGTCAATTATATAGAAAACGATACATATATTCAATTATATACAAACGAAGTTGAACACCTCGATAAGGATAAAGTAAATGGATTTTATGGCCATGTTATATGTTGGTTAGTCGCCAGAGTTGATGAAGCAAAAAAATCAAGAAAGTTATCGTAGTATTGCCATTATAAAGGCTTTGCGATGTTTGATCTAGCCTTTTCGATTCACAACCGAAGAAATTGGAACAGTAAAAACCAATAACAACGTATAATCATTGGTTTAATCAAAAGGCCCTAATCAGTGCCAAGAAACAGTTATATGCTCAACGCGTTGTTTCTTCAAATAAATGCTGTTTCTTAAAAGTTAAAATATGATGACGAGTTAAGCTGGGATGATCATTTAGGTCATGAATCAAAGGCCATATCTCAAAATATCTATTTAATTTCTACTATGGCTTACTGCTGTATACTCTGTCCTTCACGAAAACAATGGAACTCTTAGCCCACTCAAGTACAGGTAAAATATAGGGTGAGGTGGGGTAATGTGTGCCATGGGGTGATGTGTAATACGGCGATTTTTCGTACGAAAAGTTTACATGTGAGTGTATGAACAACTGTGATATGTTTCTTTTCTAAATCGTGAACATTTTTTGCTAAAAAGTTTTTTTAAATTTTAACAAGTTTTTAACAAGAAATAGCGTTTCAAATAAAATTTTTTGTGGTATTTTTAATATCTTTAGACATAAAAAAATATTTTGCATTTTTCACGTTGTGGTAAAATAAATACCATCAATGAAAAAAAAAAGTTACTTATATTGGGGTGATATGCAACACTCTCGGTGGGGTGATGTATAACAAATCTTACACATTATAATTGCCATTAAAAAAACTTTAAAAAAAAAACAACCGACTGCAAAATCAATACAAAGTAAAAAATAATCTTGAAATTACTTTTCCTTTTAATTTCTTGGTCATATTTGATAATTTATTTAAACATATTATTACATATAAAATCTTATTATTTTAATTTTTTCATTTCTTCATGAATACAAAAGCTTTTAAGGTCGGCGCTAATATAATCAGACTTTTAGTCAGAAGCGCCAACTTCAAATTATTAAAAGGAAAAGTAATTTTAAAATTATTTTTTACTTTGTAGTGATTTTGTAGTCGGTTGTTTTTTTTTAAAAGTTTCTATTCTTCCTTTTTAGAGAATATAAATTTTCGAAAAAAATGTGTAAACAACATAAATACAATTGTTCTGAAAAATTTGTTCTATTAAATTCTGAAAGTTTGTTGGTTATTTCAAATATCTGTCTCTTATACATATAAACTAGATGTCACGTGTTTTGAAATATTTATACCCATTCTTGTAACGAGTTTTATTACCCTAGTGTCAATATTATTCGAGATATAGTGTTTTTCTAATATTGCTACGCCCATTTGTTAAATAAGCGCCCACTTTCTTGAGCGTTGTTTGTAATAATTGTGCCTACCCCTGTACTTCATTTCAGTACCCCAGCGTCAATATTATCTGAGATAGTGCTTATCTAGTATTACTTACTTACTTACTTAGGTGGCCGTAACAACCCGTGTCCGGGTTTATCTAGTATTGCCACGCCCATATATCGAATAACGCCTACTTTATTCACCGAAATGTTTAATAATTCTGCCTACCTTTGTACTACAATACATTTCAGTGCCCTACTGTCAATATTATTTGAGGTATACTGTTTTTCTAATATTGCCACGTCCAGTAGTCGAATAGCGCCCACTTTCCTGATCTCAATTTGTACTAATAATGCCTACCCCTATACCAAATTGCAGTACCATAGTATCAATATTATTCGAGATATACTGTTTTTCTAATATTGCCACTCCCATTTGTCAAATAACGCCTATTTTCTTGACCGTCATTTTTATTAACTTTGTCTACCTCTACACTAAAAAAACACTAGCGTCAGTTTTATTCGAGATAGTGTTTTTCTAATATTTCCACGCCCATTTGTCGAATAATGCCCACTTCCTTACTTACTTACTTAGGTGGTCGTAACAACCCGTGTCCGGGTTTCAGCCGACCTCATCAGCTCTCGCCAGGCACTCTGTTTTGCGCGCGCATTCTCCAATCGGATACACCAAGTGCGGTTAGGGCTTCCTCAGCCTGGTCCATCCATCGGAGGCATGGTCTCCCTCGTCGTCGTTGACCAGCGACCCTCGCCTCGAGCACCTTTTTCGCTGGAGCTTCGTCGTTCATACGATGGACATGACCCAGCCAGCGTTGTCGCTGCACAGTTATACGCCGAACTACGTCAATGTCATCGTAGAGCTCATACAGCTCGTGGTTCATTCGGATGCGATAGTCATCGCCGACTCGAACAGGACCAAAGATTTTGCGAAGAACTTTTCTCTCGAACACCCCCAGAGCGGATGCGTCAGTTTGCGAAACTACCCATGCCTCAGCGCCATAAAGCAGCACAGGTAGAACGAGCGTCTTGTAGAGTGTTAGTTTTGTCGATTGAGAGAGGGCTCTGGAACTTAGTTGCTTACTGAGCCCGTAGTAGCACCTATTAGCAATTAGTGTTCTTCGCTTTAACTCCAGGCTGATTTCGTTGTTGGTATTAATGGCGGTGCCAAGCTATACGAACTCCTTGACTACTTCAAAGTTATAGCTGCCGGATGAAGCGTGGGAGTCTAAACGCCGCGCTCCCTTGTTTGTAACAGCATATACATTGTTTTACCCTCATTTATCGTCAAACCCACTTTGGCTGATTCCTTTTCGATAGCGGCGACAGCAGCGGTGACATCTTTCTTGGTTCTGCCGACAATATCAATATCATCAGCGTACGCAAGCAGCTGGACACCTTTATAGAAAATTGTGCCATTACGATGCACACCAGTCTTTCGTACGATCCCCTCAATGATGATGTTGAAGAAATCGCAAGACTGTGGATCGCCTTGCCTGAAACCTCTTTCGGTATTGAAGGTTTCGGAGAGGTCATTTCCTACCTTGACGGAGCTGCGTGTGTTGCTCAACGTAATTCTGCAAAGTCTAATAAACTTTGCAGGTATACCGAACTCAGACATTGTTGCGTATAGGCAATCCCTTCTCGGGCTATCGAACGCAGCTTTAAAGTCGACAAAGAGATGGTGTGTGTCAATTTGATTTTCGTGGGTTTCTCCAGGATTTGTCGTAGCGTGAAAATCTGGTCTATGGTGGACTTACCAGGTCGAAAGCCACACTGATAAGGTCCAATCAGTGTTTTTGTAATCGGCTTTAATCTTTCACACAGTACGCTTGAGAGAACCTTATATACGGTGGAAATAAGACTGATACCTCTATAACTGGCGCAGATTGTTGGGTCTCCTTTCTTAAGTATAGGGCACAGTACGCTGAGGTTCCAATCTTAGGCCATGCTTTCTGCTAGCCATATTTTGCTGATGAGCTGATGCATGCGCCTTATCAATTCATCGCCGCCGGTTTTAAACAATTCAGCTGACAGGCCGTCAGCAGCCGTTGCTTAATTGTTTTTGAGTCGTTGGATAGCAACTCGAACCTCTTGATGGCTAGGTGGTGATACTTCCACTTCGTCATCGTTGATTGGTGGCACTGAACTGCGCACTCCATGGACGGCTTTTTGAAAAATAAGTTTAGTGTTTCTAGTAACCTATTTCTTGCTTCTGATAAATCATTAATGAGGACTGTGACTAAATATTTAGAAAATGCATCTATTATCATGAGCCATCTAGTTTTGTCGGCATGAAAAATATCGGCGCGAATAATCTCGCCCTCCTCTTAAGGTATAGGCTTCTCGCCTATTAACTATTTTATAGCGTGCCTTTCATATTTCCCTAGTTTACATAATTCGCAAAGTTTAGTGAATCAAAAATAATAAAAAAAATAATTCGAATACTTTTTTAGATTCTTTTTGATTCTTTTTGATTATTTTAAGGATTTAAGTCTAAAGTATAAACATTTTTTAAATTTTATTGAACAACAAACATAGATATGAATTTAATTATTAAACAAAAAGATTGTCAGAAACAACAACAAGAAACAAAAAATTGTTTAAAACATACACAAAATAAAACATTTTTTACTCCAAATTACTATTTGCCTTCATAAAAACTAATTTTTCAAAAAAAAATCAGACAATGATTGCCGTCTTGAACTGTTTACTATACCGGCAAAAGAAAATAGTCTTTCAACTGGCGCTGACGTCGTTAAAGGCGTATTGAATGAAAGAAATGGTTCCTTTAGCAAGCCATACTTTTGCCAAATAATTTCAGCGCTTGAATTGTCATGCAAGTAGCAGAAGAGTTGGTGTTTTAGTTGGGCTCGGCGACCGGGCTTAACGATGTCCTGTGGAGCAGCAGGTGTGTCAATTTCATCTTCTGTAAAATCAAGACTTTCAAGTTTTAATAAGATAAAATAATTTGAAAAATTATCTCACCATCAAAATCGAAATCAAAATGTTTCGGTAAGGTCGATAGTTTGAAGGATTTGGTTTTATCAAAATTAACTGCATTGCCGCTTTTGGCATAAAAACTGCATAGGGTATCCAAACAAAGCTGGTTACATGATCTTCTCCTAAAATCGAATTTGTTCTCTGCAAAACTTTTTTTTGATATCTGGTGTCAGTACACTTTTCGCAATCGCTATATTTGACAAGACAAGATACTTGTTGTAGTTCCTTTGCTTTACTTAATTTTTGCAACCTATTGCTCAGGCTGATAAGTGTCGTTACTAGAAATCCTGCCAATGAAGCACAATATTTATACATGTTTATGAAGTAGAATTATAATTCTGATAGTAGAAATATTAAAAGTACCATAATTCACGTTATTTTCCCCTTGACAGAAATCTAGTGATTCAGCAATTGTCCATTACCGTCTTGTATATCTCCGGATATTGCAAATCTGCTGGAGACAATTGTGGCAAAGACAACTTAACGCAAAGGTCATTCAATTTTTCCTTGTGCTGTAGTAGCTTCGGAACCGCGTCATATAATGAGTTCCAGCGAGTAACAACGGGCAAAAGCAATGAACATCCCAAATTTTCCACAATAATTTTGGAAGAATTTGGCCATTTACACTTTCTCCATAAGGCGTTGCATTTTCGAATTTCTAAAAACTAACATTTAACATAAAATCTTATTACCATCGTGTGCTGGATATATATTGCCTGCTCAGTTCGCAAAACTTTAATCTGTTGATCTGTTGATGCTAGTAAATTAAGAGTGTGGCTGCAGCATCTCTGATGTTCACATTAAAGGCACTCTTCACATTATATATATATATATATATATATAATATTATATGTTTATATATATATTTGCATCTTAACATTATTTAATTGTACCTTAGCACTTGTTGTTTGAATTTAAAAACAATATAATTTGTTTTAAAGAAAATATGTTTTCATATACATATATTGTAATTATAAATAGACTGAACACTTTTAGTCAATTACTATTTGTTTGCTTGGAAATATAATTTAGTCAGGAATAACATTAAATATTCACGGACATATATATATTAATTGGAGAATACATAATTAATTTGCAGTCAAGCAATTATTTTCAAAACGATAATTAAGAACAACATAACATATTTACGGATGATTACACTATATTTACTTGGAAACATATTTTAGCAAAAGAAATGCCAAGACTTTTTCACTGTGATTACAAAATATTTGCTTAGAAGTAATTGTTGGTTTGAAACAAAAAAAATATGTTTAGAAAACAGTAAATAAGTTTTTCTCGGATTTAATTATGTTGATAATTAAATAGTGAATAGTTTCAGTCTTCAGTAACATTTGGTACAGATGGATCAACTTCATTCAGATTATTTAATATATTATTGATTTTAGAATTTTCTGTACTAGAATTAATCGTTTTAACCTGTTCAAAACGCAAAATTTCTTCACCATGCCTATGACTCAATTTTTGATTATGTAAATCTACTTTACCGCCTATCTGATGTAGCAATGACATCCCAATAATAGCGTCAAAATTGTTTAAGGCATCAAGCTCATGAAAGTCGGCCACAGTTTTAAATAAATTAACTTTCTGGTATTTATAAAACTTTTACCATGAATTGAATTAAAGTGGTATGGTTTTCTACCATACTTTGGTAGAAAAAAAAATTTCTTTGAGTTGTATTTGGTTCTTGCTTAAAAGGATTAAAAAGTTTATTGTTTCATTGACGAGAGTGTCTGCTTAGTGTGTCCATTGGCTCAGGGCCAGTAAAAAAATTAATTTAGTGCAACAGTTTATTGTCTCGGATTATAAAAAGGGTTTCCACTTCTCCAAATGTTATTATCTAATGGTTCTTGATAATTATGTTATGGTTGGGGATGAGAATTTATTTATTGATCTACTGAATTTAACCATAACAGACATAACTTAATATATTACAGATTAACTTACATAGTTGAAAACATCACGTTTAAAAATATCTCTATGAGAACAAAAATCCATATTATATCCAGCCAAATTTCAAAAATGTAAACATTTAGTGATAGGCTCGTTGTTGCTGTAATTAGTTCGATGGGAATTAATATAAAATAAGCAATCTTGAAGGAGCGTAAAAAGGAATGAGCGCCAACAATTCAGAGCAGTTCATTTGGTTATCCAGAATATCCTTAATAAACAAAATACTATGCGCTTGCCTTCTTTGTTGCAGACTTTTTAAGTTTAACAACTGGCAGCGCGTAGTGTATTCAGGCATAGTTTCCCAAGAAAACATATGACGAAGAGCAAATCTAGTAAATTTTTTCTGTATTCTTTCAAGAAGAAGATTCTCAGATCAAAATCGTAAAAAGGATTCCAGACAAGACTAACATATTCCAGATTGCATCTAACCATGTTAAGAAAGGTTCCTTTAATGTGAACGGGTCTTTAAATTCTCTAGAATTCCTCTTTAAGAAGCCAAATTGTGAATTTGCCTTAGAAATAATATACTCCCTATGATAATCAAAGGTCAGTTTGGTATCGAAATATATGCCAAGATCTCTAATAACATCGACTCGAGTAAAAATGTCTTCATTACCATTACTATAATCATTAAGTATAGTGTACACTTTACGTGAACAAGTACAAATTTTACATTTTGAAAAGTTGAGGCTCATTCCATTTATATCACACCATAGTAAAAACGTATTAATATCATTTTGAAATTTTGTACAATCAAATAAATTATTAATATTTTTAAACATTTTTAAATCATCAGCATATAATAAGGTTTTACAGAACTTAAAATTATAGTTTAAATCATTAATGAATAACAAAAAAGCAAGGGTCCAGGGTGGCTTCCTTGTGGAACTCCTGACGTTGCAAAAAAAGTTTTTGAATACCTATCATTAGTTTTAACAGTAAGTTGTCTTATGTAAATAAGAACTTAACCATTTTAATAAACTAGAATGGAAACCAAGTTTTTCAAGTTTGTACAAAAGAACATTATGAGGTAAAAATTCGCAAATAGTACTAAATTGGTAGTAGTGGACCTATCAGCAAAAAACCCATGCTGTTCGGGTATAATGAAATTTTTTACTTCAGCAAAAATCCTTTTATTTATAAGTTTGTCTAAAATTTTAGGAATAACCGATAGTTTAACAATAGGTTTATAGTTATCGATACGAAATTTAGGACCGGACTTTAAAATGGGCGAAATAAACGCAAGTTTCCAGTCTTCCAAAAAAAATCCAGTAGAAAGCGACTTATTGAATATAAGTGTAAGCGGTTTCGATAACGAATTGGCGCATAGCTTGTAAAGCATTGGAGGGATTAAATCAAATCCTGCTCTCTTGTTAGGGTCAAGACCAGCGACAGTTTCAAAAACTTCGTATTCGGATAGCACCAAAGTGCCTTCATTTACAATTTGTTGCAATTTCGAAAAATATTCTGCGTATATTGGAGGATTCTTTGTTTTAAACACCGAACCAAAAAAATCTGCAAACAAGTTACAAATTTCTTGTTCGTTGGTTGCTTTAGTACCCTCTAATTCCAGAGTTTTCGGAAAACCGCATACAATGACATAAGTCGGTTTCTAAAATGTTCTCGAAGTTTCTGCATCTAGAAATTTCTTGACTCTCCTTGGTTGCGGTGTATTTCCTTAACTTAAAATAAAAGACAGCGGCTGAGAAGTTGCTGGGTGTAAGTGACTTGGCCGGTGGTTATTAAGCGGGGGCTTGTAACCCCGATGGCCCCCAACAGACGAATATATATTATATACGCCTATGTTTTAAATGGTTGTCATTTAATACACCAACTACTTATACAAATCTAATACATGCACCTAATACTTAGCACCATTATGATAAATTTATAAACATTTCTTTAACCCCTTCCACCTTCGCTGTACTTAAATTGCTTCAACCCAAATAAATATATATATTTTCATAAAGCAAGTCATATCATTTCAGCTAAAGTCGACAAGCCGAGTTTGAGTCATTGCTATAACGAATTCGAGGGTTAAGAAAAAACAAAACATGCAAACGCTGATAAGAACTCGCTTGACTACCACTACCGATAATTTATTTATTTATAATGAAGTAAATAAAATTATGATCAATGTTTAAAGTAAAGACATACCCCAAACTTGCCGATTTTAAAAGCTTAAAGCAAAGACATGCCCCAAACTTGCCGATTCTAAAATCTTAAAGCAGACATACCCCAAAACTTGCCGATTTTATTTAAAAGCTTGTTTTTAAAAGCTTTAAGCAAAGACATACACCAAACTTGCAGATTAAACAAACACAACCCAATTGATGGCGCTGGGCCTAAGTGACGTCATCGGCTTGCTCCGCCGCTCCCCCTGCTATAGAAAGAACATATTGTATCTACTATTGTAGTAATTGGAGTTAACTTTTCGGATAAACAAAATATTTCCGAGCAATTTCTGTGGGTAAAAATGTCGCAAATCAAAATGTTTCTGAGCAAACAGTTGTACTTGTTCCTGCACTGATGCTGTCATTAAACATTGCTTCGTTTTTACGCCTTTTACGTCTTATGAGGCTTTTAATATCATCAGATCCTTGAAAGGTTTCTATTCTCCAAATGTAAACAGTTTTTAAATCAATTTAATAAAAAATATTGTCTTTAACGTTGCAGATATTTTGGCTTTTTTATTTAATAAGAGTATTCTTGATAGTAAATTTCCGCTTCAATTGAAGGCTGCTGAAGTCATTGTGTTCTTTAAAAAACACATTGCTTAATAACTACAGACCGATCTCGCTTTTGCCAATTTTTAGCAAAATTATTGAAAAAGGAATAAAATCTAGGATGCTTAGCTTCCTTGGGAAATTTAATTTTTTTAGTGAATGTCAATATGGTTTTCGTAAAGGTCTGTCAACAGAAAGAGCGTTGCTAAATTTTTGCACTAATATTTACAATGGTTTAAACCACAGAAAGTTCACAGCCACGCTTTTCGTTAATCTTACTAAGTCGAAGCTTTTCAAATGCGGTTTTAGAGGATTTATGTACGATTGGTTTAAATCATATTGCTTATTGCATCACAAACTGGCTATCAGCGATAAGACAAAACTAATGTATTTTAGTGTAATTGGTAAGGACTCTCACCCAAATCAAATTCACTATCTTTGTGGTAAATGTCAGAAATGGTTGTGCTACTGCCAAGCTTGCGAAAGCAATGAAAGTGCTACTCTAAATTATTTTTGTTGAATTTTACGACGATAATCGTCGGCAATACATTACCGACTATAAATGCTTAGTTTTACACTTGTTTTTAAATTCAACATTTATTATTGAATAACGAACAAAAAAGTATGTAAGAGAGGACGTGTGTAAATTTATGTACTTACAGTCAGTAAAGTGTAGCCGACTATTAGCACACCTTCCCCAAACAAAAAAAAAACTATCTACCCCTTACCGCAACAGGAACGCCTGCTTCATCGGACAGCTCTTTCAATGACTCCGAATTTTCATTCATATTAATCACAGATGATATCCACCACATCCTTGTAAGGTTTGAGGTTCATACAGCACACGCAGATATTATGACTCACGTGTATTAAGCATGGCTCCAAGGCTAGTGATTGTTGATACGCTTCTATAGCTTTAACAAAGCAAAACCCGTTGGCTAAGCTATTGCTTACGCACTGCTTCGAGGAAGAGAATTGTACTAAATATATTAAAATTATATATATTATTAAACGTATATTCTACTTCATATAAATGATTAATCCAACTTTTAAAATTAACTAAGCACGCACCGATCCACAAAAATCAATGCATACACATTTTGTGCTCAAACTTGAGATTTTTGTGTTGGAATTTAAACACGTTTTGTTTACATTTTAATTTTGCATTATTTTTTGCTTAAAATTTAACAGTTTCTGTATAATTTGAAATTTTCACATATCTTGTGTTCACCATTATATACGTTTGTGTTGCAATTTAAACATTTCTTAACGCATGTTTCAATTTGCATAACTTTTTGTTAAAAATGAAACAATTACTGTTACTTTTTTATAAAATGTGACGAAAAGGTATTAATATTAGACAACAACTGAAAATTCGACAAAAATTTACATTCATTTTGACAACAAATTTCAACAAATATTTGAGAGTGTTCTTATTCCCTGGGGACAGGGGGCGAACCTTCACATGGCAACGTGTCTGACCGCCTCAACCTGGCGAGGCCAGCATTATCCATGTCGAAATCGTCTCAAACCTCCAAGTGGTGTTCCCTGGGCAACGGCAAACTGTCATCCGTCAGTTTGACGGCTAATTTGAGCGGCGGGTCGATCCATAGACCTTAAACATGGAATGTGCGCAGGGTTTGGGTCTCGCCACATTACTACTGCCCAATGAAAACTAAACCAGCCTCGGATAAGAACCCCAATTACGTTGACGACCACCGCAAACGAAAAACGGACAATGATTTAAGGATATGCACCTGGAATGTCCGGACCCTTTAAAGGGAAGGTGCCATTATCCAACTGGCGGAAGCCCTCAACACAATTAAATCTGACATCACCGCCATCCAAGAAATGCGATGGAAAGGGCAAGGCTGCTCTAAACAAGCACACTGCGATATCTACTACAGCTGCCATGCGGAGAAGCGCGAATTCGGATGTGGATTCGTCGTTAGCCGGAAACTACGCCACCTTGTTTCCCGGTTCACACCTGTGAACGAAAGATTGGCCACGATCCGCATCAAGGCAAAATTTTTCTACATTAGCCTTATTTGCGCGCACGCCCCGACGGAGGAAAAGGACGAAGCCGTCAAGGACGCTTTCTACGCTAGTCTTGAGGACGTATATGACCACCTTCCAGTCCATGACGTGAAAATAGTCCTCGGCGATTTTAATGCGAAAGTCGGAAGGGAAGGCATCTTTGGCCCCACCGTCGGTCAGTTCAGTCTTCCCGATACCTCCACGAACAACGGTCTAAGACTGATCGACTTCACCGCGGCACAAAACATGGTAGTTAGTAGCACCAGATTTAAGTACATCGACATCCACAAGGCCACCTGGCTGTCCCCGGATCAAAAAACGCGAAACCAAATTGATCATGTTGTAATCGACGGAAGGCATGTCTCTAGTGTTCTAGATGTGCGTACATTTCGGGGGGTCAACATTGACTCCGACGCCCGCAACCTCGGGACCAATGGTACGATCAGGAGTGTCGCATCGCGACAGCAGAAAAAACCCCGCATACAGAAAAACGCTGCAGTCAGCTAAAACGCGAGCCGTGCGAGAAAACTACCGCGAAAAGAGGAAGGAAGAGAGGCGCCTTTTCAGACGCAAGAAAAGAGCAGGAAAAGCGTGAGCGTGAGGAACTAGAGGTATACCAGGGCAAGAAGGATGCACGAAAATTCTATCAACAGGTTAAGCGTCTAACCCAAGGTTTCAAGCCCGGAGCATCCACTTGCAGAGACGAAAATGGAGATCTGAATACGGATACACAGTGTGTGCTTAGATTGTGTAGACAGCACTTCTCCAATTTACTTACTGGCGACGATTCCACCAATGCCGCCCATCGAGAGCGCAGTTCAGTGCCACCAATCGACGATGACGGAGTGGAAGTATCACCACCTAGCCATGAAGAGGTTCGAGTTGCTATCCAACGACTCAAAAACAATAAAGCAGCGGGTCCTGACGGCCTGTCATCTGAATTGTTTAAAACCGGTGGCGATGAATTGATAAGGCGCATGCATCAGTTCATCAGCAAAATATGGCTAGAAGAAAGCATGCCCGACGATTGGAACCTCAGTGTACTGTACCCTATACTTAAGAAAGGAGACCCTACAATCTGCGCTAGTTATAGAGGTATCAGTCTTATTTCCATCGCATATAAGATTCTCTCAAGCGTACTGTGTGAAAGATTAAAGCCGATTACAAAAACACTGATTGTCCACCATAGACCAGATTTTCACGCTACGACAAATCCTGGAGAAAACCCACGAAAATCAAATTGACACACACCATCTCTTTGTCGATTTTAAAGCTGCGTTCGATAGCCAGAGAAGGGATTGCCTATACGCAATAATGTCTGAGTTCGGTATACCTGCAAAGTTGATTAGACTTTGCAGAATGACGTTGAGCAACACACGCAGCTCTGTCAAGGTAGGAAATGACCTCTCCGAAACCTTCAATACCGAAAGAGGTTTCAGGCAAGGCGATCTACTTCCATGCGATCTCTTCAACATCATCACGGAGGGGATCGTACGAAAGGCCGGTGTGCATCGTAATGACACCATTTTCTATAAAGGTGTCCAGCTCCTTACGTACGCTGATGATATTGATATTGTCGGCAGAACCAAGAGAGATGTTACCGCTGCTTTCGCCGCTATCGAAAAGGAATCAGCCAAAGTGGGTTTGACGATAAATGAGGGTAAAACAAAGTATATGCTGTCTACAAACAAGGGAGCGCGGCGTTTAGACTCCCACGTTTCATCCGGCAGCTATAACTTTGAAGTAGTCAAGGAGTTTGTATACCTTGGCCCCGCCATTAATACTAACAACGAAATCAGCCTGGAGATAAAGCGAAGAACACTAATTGCTAATAGGTGCTACTACGGGCTCAGTAAACAACTAAGTTCCAGAGCCCTCTCTCGATCGACAAAACTAACACTCTACAAGACGCTCAAAAAAATCGCTCAAAAAAATCCACAAATTGGATATGATCGATCGCAAATTGAAGGTGCACGAGCTAGCTGACATTGTAAGGATATCAGATGGTAGTGGTTATTATTACCGTATTCTCCAGATTTAGCCCCCAGCGACTTTTTCCTATTTTCAGATGTCAAGAGAATGCTTGCTAGAAAGCAATTCAAGTCCAATGATGAAGTAATCGCTGAAACTGAGGCCTATTTTGACGAGAAAGAGAAATCGTACTATAAAAGTGGTATCGAAAAGTTGGAAAATCGATATGCTCGTTTTATCGCTCTCGAAGGCAACTATGTTGAATAATATAATCGAGTTGTACCAAAATTTTGTTTTTTCTTACTTATCCTAGGGACTTATTGAATGACCTGTTAAAATAATAATTTCCATTAGCAAATAAACACTTCACCTTTAAGACTTCACTTAAAGCCACTTCACTGGCACTCACTTTTCGAATTATTTTAATCAAAAAAACTATTCAAAGAGAAAACTTTTTTAATTTAGTTACACTTTGCTATATACATAACAAATTTGAACTTTGTTTTGATTTTAGAAAGGGTATTTATCATATGTTTTTGATAATCAGACAGAAGAAAACATTTAAACATGTTGCATTAAAACTTCAATACACAATTTCTAGTACACATCTTTAACTAGGTACATGCCCAGTTTTCCTACAAAGTTTTGTTAAGATCTGTTAACTTTTATAAGTACCTCCCATATGAAATCATGCAAAAATAGTAATGAAGTGCCTTCGACTGAAGTTCTTAAACTTAACATATAATTTGTATGGGCTGTAGGCGTGGTTTTCGTTCGAATTTGATACAACTAAAAGTGAGACTGCACATCTAAAATCAAGTTATAGGTCTGTTCCGTAATTGAAAGTTCATACGATTTTCTGCCATTTCCTGCTTTTTCCTGTTCTCGTACCCAAAAAAATTGCAAAAGAGGGCGAAAATTAAAAATTCTTTCCAATGTCATTTTCAAATGTTGCTATTTTCTGCTACACAAATTTGGTGAAACAAATTTCGCAACAATTAGCAAGCTGTCATATTTTGACAGCTAATGCTAAAATGGATGCAAAGGATGCTAAAATGGATTTAAAAAGGATGCAAAGTGGTAAGCAGTATTTTATAATGAAAATAACTTATTTTCTTGTGCAAATATTAGCTACAGTAGTTGACGTTTCTTCTAAAGTTGATACTAGTTGCGAAAACCTGTTCCCGTAATTTTTGCAATTTTTCACACAATGACCGCATTTTTGGCTTACTCTCTGCAAATTTTGCAACTTGCGAATTTCTGGAAAAATGTACGGGAACACACTTTATACATATGTGCAAAATTTTAAGTAATTTAATTAATTTTTGTAGAATTTAATGCGATTTTACCGATATCATATGATCACTTTGTATGGGAGGTAGGCGTGGTTTTCGTTCGATTTTGATATAACTTAAACTGAGAGTGCAAAACTATAATCAAGTTATATGTGCAGAATTTCAAGTCATTCAAATAATTTTTGTAGAATTAAAAGCTTTTAAAACGTTTTTATGTGGTAATTTAAGGCAATTTCTTCAAAAAAGTGGTATAAGTAATCATTGAAATTTGTACACGCAAAAGTGCAGGTCTATTCTTTTGAAACCTATTTGTATTGAACGTATAATCAGTGTTCGGAAGTTTAAGCAAAATCGAAGACTAGGTTTTTTTGCTATTCACACTTAAAATTAGAAAACATTTCTAGTTTTACTCACTTCACTATATATCAAGAACATCGGAACATGTTTTTAAATGCACAACTGCTTTTAAGCTTTTCAACGGAATTAAGCAAACTTTACAGATTTGGATATTTCTTTTTCATATTTTTAAAAAATATATAACATGGCTGACATCAGTGAAAACAAATATCCGAAAATACTAACCAAACATTCGCATAATTCACTCCATTTGCATATTTTGGTTTTAGACATCTTTCGGCGAAAAATGGGTACAAGATATTATTGAATTTCATACATATTACGCAAAAGTGCAAATCTATATTTTTGTCATCTATTTGTATTGAACGTATTATTATTATGCATAAGTTTAAGCAAAATCGAAGACTATATTTTTTGCTTCTCGCTGCTAAACTTTGTCAATTTTTGCAGTTCTTTTTCTTAAGGAAGTTTTCCTGTAACTGGCTTTGAAGCCAAACTAACTCCTCAATGTTCGCTACACTGTGAAAGTGCCTTTAATTAGTTCAATCGAATGCCGTATGGCAACGCCTTTATATTATTTGAACTTTTCGTAATATACTTTATTCTCTTCTTTACCTTATTACCTTCTTTACCTTCGTTCCCTTTTATATACAATGTTAATTTTGCATACTTGTAAAACCACATTTTTCTTTCTTCTTTTTTGGATACTCTAAGCATACAGTTCATAGCCTTTCTTTAATCATCAACTTTATCTTTGTAACGCATATATACTGAAAACCAGCTATAAATTAATAAAGTAAACTGAATTAAGGTAACTTGCCTTTGATTTGATTTGAGTCGACAAGCAGCGATGCTTCGCGGAGCTAGCCGTTTGCAAGAAGAACGAGTTGAAAATAACACAGGCACATATTTTGAGGTTAACAATTGTAGAGCTTAACATGTGTTGACTGCGTGCTCATGTCATGGGCTTCGCCCCGTAACGTGACCAATCTAATGAAGTCAAATATGGCCTCTTTGGATGTAAACAGGTGTGCCCAGTGTAAAGGCCCACATCGCATTATGAGGTGCCCATTGTTGATGGATCTCAAAGCAGAGCAGCGGTTCGAAGCATTGAAGAACTCGGGCTTGTGCTACAATTGTTTAAAGAGTGGGCATTCATCCAAGCAGTGTACCTAAGAAGGATGTCGACAGTGCGGACGCAAGCACAACACCATTTTCTGTCGGAACTCAGCACTACAGGCTGCAAGCTCGGCAATGACACAGCTAGCAAAGTTGCCAAGCACATCGCAGCCGACCAGTCAGTTGACAAGCACATCGTAGCCGACCAGCATTGCAACACAATCATCTTTGTGACTATCTACTTCGTTGACCACCTGCCTAGACAAAGGGCAACAGTCGTCAATCTAGCAGCGCCTTGCTCGTGCTCTCTGCGATCCTGGGTCGCAAGTAAGCTTTGTAACAGATCGTTTAGCCAATCATTTACATCTTCGCAGATACAAATATGAAGTACAAGTAGAGGGAATCGGTGCACATATCCATACCCTAGCAAGCAGCAGCGTAACGCTCACAATCAATTCCGTACATTCTGGGTTTTCATTGAAAATTAACGCCATGGTTCTCCCGTCAATAACCTAAGACCTTCCAACGGTGCACGTTGACATTGTGAGGACAAGAAATTGTGGACCAATTTCTGTCCCACAAATAACATGTTTATATAAAATATTATATAAAATATTATTAAATTATAAATTATAATATATAAATAAATAATATTATAAATATTATTGACAATATACATTTTGTATTATATAGTCAACTGTTGTTAAAATAACATTCACATACAAATAATATACACATACACGCATACATGCATACACATGTAGTATGGGAAAAATTCATTTGAATTTTGAACAATCCATAAAAATTCGCATTATTTTTGGTCCAACGTAAAAAATATAAGATTTTTTGACGCAAAAGAACTTTTTCATTACTCTTATTTCTGACCGTTTGTTTTTGTTTTTAACTACCATACCAGACAATATTATTAGTCGATTATTTTGGGGATCATCATAACATAAGCCATGGATTATTTTGAAGAACTGGACTGAACAATTTTTTTTTCTAAGCAGCGTGTGGCGACTTAACGTATATACGTATGTGGGTATATGTGTATATCACGTAAAGACTTCGAAACCGCTAAGCCAATTTTTATAACAAAGCCTTGAGAGTGTTCCTGTGAAGTCTGGTGCCGATCGTAAAAGGCACCTTAAATACCTCAAATTTTCGATATCGAACAGTTTTGAAGTTATAGGTCGCACAGCCTCGGAATTCAGTATTCGACCTCAATTTACACATGCCGTTCCACTGGTAAAATTTTATGGGCGTTGGACGAGCGACGTGGTACTTTTTCAGCACCCAAAATTTTCGGTATAGCTTTCGAAATAAGTGATACATAAATGAAACTCGGTTCGAACTTATTATAAAAGCATGGCTTGACTAAAGCTACGCCCTCTTTAGGGGATAAGCAAGTAATATATAATATTAATATTTTTAATAACTACCTTTAAAACCTAACCCTATTGTAGTAATAGTAATTAAAATATAAAAGAAACGTCAAATAAAGATTACTCGCTGAGCCTACCCCAGCAATTACAAACGAACTGGAGGGTTCATTACAAATTGCGCCCGAGCAGGGACTCTAAAGTCAAAGGAAAGATAAAAAAAAAAACACACATATATCAAGAAATAGAAAACGCAAAAAAAAAAATGGTCAGTACCTCACGGGTGTACTTTCTCCGAAAAGACGAGCTTCAAATTTACGCAGAGGAATTTGGATTTCAAAATACCGGAACTGTTCAAAAATCTCGTAAAAATTTTGCAACCTTCATCACAGAACAAGGACAGAAGCCAGGACTAGAACCATCACCGACAAAATTCGCCGACCTACCAACTCTAGAGATGCCGCCCACTGAAACAGGCAGTCAACCCCACCTACACAATTCAACAGAGACAGACGAGCAGCCATCGACTTAGCACGCAGAGTATACAGCAGCGAACCAAACATCGTACGCCGCGGTCATAGACAAAGTCAGGAAATGGGTCATCAAATATGATGGCAGCAAGGAACCATTGGCTTTCATAGAAAGAATGGAAGAACTGACCGAAGCATATGGCTTGAACAAGAATCTCTTACCGCGAACAATGCCTGAACTTTTGAAAGACAATGCACTGAAATGGTTCCGAAACAATAACCAACAGTGGCAGGAATGGGACAAATATAAGAAAGACATCTTGCAGTTCTTCTTGCCGGCCAAATACTTTGAACGCCCAGAAGATGATATTCGACAACGACACCAACGGGCAAGGGAAAAATTTAAGGATTACCTCATCGATCTACAAAACCTAATGCGTCATGCGCAACATTCCGAAGCAGAAAAACTAGAGCGCATTTACCGCAACATTCTCAAGGAGTATCAGCTCTACATAAAAAGGAAGGACTTTGAAACACTCGAAGAGCTGATCAGCCTCGCAGACGACTTTGAGAGCCTACGAACGGATCCATTGTCGACCAGAACAGCACCTCCACGAAGCCGAGAAAAAAATCCCCGTATGATGACACAAGTAACAGAGCACCCCGTTAACCCGAGAACAACACATCCACGAAGTCGAGAAGAAAATCACCGCGTGATGACACAGGTAACAGAGCCTCCATTAACCCGCGAACAGCATGCCGACGTTGTGGACAAGATAACTTTAGCTGGGAGTGCGGAAGAGGGGGCACTCTTACTATCGACTTCTGCAGAAGACAATCGGGAAACTACCCGGGTTACCGTCCACGGCGCAACTAAACACTATAAGACGGAAATTATGTTGCCGCATTAGTTACATTGGGTAACCATATGATAGAGGCAACAATCGACACCGGAGCAACACGAAGTTTTATCAGCAGGTCACTGACGGTTCAAGGCCAAGAAGAAGGAAAAATCGAAAGCATACTCACACGCATACGCATGGCTGATGGTACCACGAAGAAGGTGACTCAGCAGCTGTAAATCAACATCAGACTCGGAGAAAGACATATCGAAACAGAATTAATCATACTACCGGAAGTAATCGATGATCTCATCTTAGGCATGGACTTCCTAATCAAAATGGAAACAAAGATGCAATGTGGTGACTATAGTGTCACTCTTCAGAAACCCAGGAATCAGACGATAGAATCTAGAACAGCGTGCTGTACAGTTGTACGAGAAAATGGATTGGAACCAGGGATGGACAATCCAAACCAAGAAGACATAATAAACAAGTTTATGAGCGCAGAACTAAAAAATTTGAAGACCTCACAGGAGTATCTAACATTACGGCACACAAGATCATCATGAGGGATGAGCAGCCTATCAAGCAAAGATATTTTCCAAGAAATTCCGCAATGCAAGGAATAATTAACCAAGAAATCGACGAATTAATTAACAAAGGGTATATCGAGCCATCGCGTAGCCCGCATAGTGCACCTATCGTCTTGGTTAAAAAGAAAACCGGAAAATGGAGGCTTTGTGTCCACTATCGACAGCTTAATGCAAAATCGGTCCCCGACGCATACCCATTACCACGAATTCACCATATCCTGGACCGATTAAAAAGTGCTAACTTTATAAGCACACTAGACTTGAAAAACGGCTACTGGCAAATTCCTATGGAGGAAAGTAGTAAACCATATACAGCATTCACAGTACCAGGACGAGGACTTTATCAGTGGCGCGTCATGCCTTTCGGGCTACAATCCGCCCCCGCGACTTTTGAACGTGCTTTAGACCAAGTCATCGGTCCAGACATGGAACCGCACGCATTTGCGTATCTAGACGACATCATAGTGATCGGAACCCCGTTGGAGGAGCATATGCGTCACCTGAAAGAAGTATTTCGGCGACTACAAGCAGCGAATTTAAAGATCAATGTAGAAAAGTGTGAATTTTTCAAAAAGGAACTAAAGTATCTAGGTCACGTGGTCAGCGATAAAGATATTCACACGGACCCGGACAAAGTAACCGCAATACGGGAACTTGAACCAACGACGACACTAAAACAATTACGCCGCTGCTTAGGAATCGCTTCCTGGTATAGGCGCTTTGTACCTGAGTTCGCAGATGTAGTTCACCCACTAACGGAGCTATTAAAGAAATTAAGACATTGGAAGTGGGGAGAAGACCAACAACAGGCACTCGAAACGCTCAAAACAAAATTAACAGAAGCTCCAGTACTGGCATGCCCAGATTTTACAAAGGAATTTAAACTGCAGGCACACGCTAGTGATTATGGCCTAGGAGCAGTCCTCACGCAAGAACATGATGATAACGAAAGAGTTAAAGCATATGGCAGCAGACATCTCGACAAGGCAGAGAAAAACTATTCTCTGACTGAAAAGGAATGTTATTTGAAAGAAAAATTTGGGCTATTTGAAAGATGCGACCCTATCTAGAAGGATATAAATTCAGTCATCACCGACTATCTCTCCTTGAAATGGTTAAATTCAATCGAAAGTGCTTCAGGGCGCATAGCTAGATGGGCTTTGGAATTACAGCAATACACATTTGACATCCAGTATCGAAAGGGCAAATTGAACGTAGTGGCAGACGCTCTATCAAATATAAAACAGGAAAGTCCCCTCTCACTTGCAAGTGGCTAAAGAAGAAAGAAGATGAGATCCAGCAAAACCCTGAGAAATACCCAGACTATGCCAAGGAAAATGGCATGCTGTATCGTCCGGCAACCACAAACGATGAAGACTGTGCGCCTTGAAAGCTTTGTGTTCCTAGTTTTGATCAGGACAAGGTGTTTAAAGAAAACACGACGATCCAAGCGCTAGCCATATGGGCATCCGCAAGACCATCACAAGAATTACAAACCGGTACTACTGTCCCGGCATATTCAGAGACATAAGCCGATACGTGCGGACGTGCACATCATGTCAACAGTACAAACCGCATCAGCAGCGGGCAGCAGGAAGGATGCTTTCCCAGATTGCTGAAGAGCCATGAAGCATGCTGTGCGCTGACTTCATCGGATCATTACCTACATCAAAACACGGAAACTCAATGCTTTTGGTATTCTTCGATCGATTCTCAAAGTGGACCGAGATGAAACCGCTTCGAAAAGCCACCAGTGACACTCTCAGGAAAGCCTTCAGAGAGCGAATACTAGCACATTTTGGGCATCAATGGTCTTGATCACAGACAACGGAGCGCAATTCACTTCGACCAAACAATACCAATATGGAACCAAACAATATGGAACGCGCCGTTCAGGATCAAAGGCAGTACAATTTAAGCCGATGTAAATGGATCCCACAGATTGGAAGTTCTAGTGAAAGAACACCACCTCTCTAAAGCTGAGGATAACTTCGCATCCAAACTAGCTCCAAAATATCACGGACCATACACGGTAACCGGGTTCATTTCGCCCGACATCGTTCAACTCCGTAGCCCAACGACGACAAAATCGCGCACCAGTCATATAAGCGAACTTAAAAATTATTATGAAGACACAACCAATAGGCAGGAAGAACAGCTACGCTATCGACAGCCACACGGCAACATCTGCGTCGTAAACATCGCAGCAGCATCTGCGTCATCAACTGCCAGCGCGCCATCATCAATTGCGACATCATCGCAGCAGCAGCTGCGTCATCAACTGCCAGCGCGCCGTCATCAGATGCGACATCATCGCAGCAACATCTGGGTCATCAACTGCCAGCGCGCCGTCATCAGTAGCGACATCATCGCAGCAGTATCTGCGTCATCAACTGCCAGCGCAGCAGCACCTATGTCACCAAATTCCAGCGCACCGTCATCTACGGTAGCAACGTCATCGCAGCAGCACCTGCGTCACCAACTGCCAGCACATCAGAAGCGGCGTCACCAACTGCCAACACACCGTCATCTACAACAGCGCAGCAGAATTTGTGTCACCAATATCGAAATAGCGCAGTAGAACCTGCGTCATCAATATCGAAGCAGCGCAGCAGTATCTGCGTCACAAATATCAGGGCAGAGCAGCAGCAGCACTGACTAAACATTGACTAAACGACCACAGCAAGTTCTGCGACAACAACTAAGCACCCGCTTAACAAAAACAACCACATCCGCGTTATAAACTGTCCTAACAGCAGCATCAGAGTCATAAACTGAACATTATCACATACGCAGCAACATATGTTACCAGCAGCAGCATTGACACTGTCGATTACATGCTAACCAGTACGTAGCAGCAGCATCGTCACGTCACTTTGGCAGAAAAATGCAAAATAATACTAATAGACACACATATAGAGCTTGGAACAACTTATGCGACCAGTCAACAAGTTCTTGCTGGGTCACATCATTAGTGCTGAAAGTGGTTAATAAACACATACCAAATCAAATCAAACGCTAAAGACGAAGAGTGATAGAAGGAAGAGTCAGGATCTCGAAGACAGGTCACGTGAAGGTCATCGCCCACGGGGAAAGAAAAGGGGAAGTGTGAGGACAAGAAAGACCTTCTACTAAATCAATAATGGTGGCAAGGACCTCATTGGTTAAAAAATCCGTTAAAAACTTGGTCGCAAAATACACAAATGCAGCACACCACTGATTTAGAAACTCATCGCAGAAATGCAGTTGTCCACCAAATGTTGTTAACTCTTGCGGGTTTTCTTTAGCGGTTATTAACTTTAATTCAATGCGCGGTTTCTACTAAGCGGTTTAAATAAAACGCGTCGTTTCTATTTCACAGTATTTCACTGCCCGCCTTGAACTAGGTAGTTAACATAGTTCAAGATTATAATATCTATAAGATTCAAAGATTCATAAATATTACATCAAATTAGAAATGTTTAGCAAATGAAATAATGATTTACTAAAAGCAGTAGCGAGTGGACTTTAATAATGAATTGTCATGAATTGAAGTTAAAGAACTATTTTTATATATGAATTACAAAGAATCATAAATTGGAATATTAGAAAAATCAATCGTATTAGTCCTCCGCAAATGTATCGCTTTTTTTCGGTAGAAGACAAAGTTTAGCAATTGGGCGCATCATTTCGCCTGCAGCGGTTTTTAACTTGACGACTCTGACTCGACCATCAAGTCCGGGGTTGCAATCGATTACACGGCCCATTTTCCACTTCGTTAGTGGGGTGTGTTCATCAGAAATAACCACGATGTCATCTTTTTGAATATTAGGTGTCTGGCGAAACCATTTCGTGCGTTGTTGGAGGCTAACGAGATATTCATCGCGCCAGCGACGCCAAAAATGTTACCTCATAGCAGTGATAACTCGCCAGCGTTGACCAAGTGGACCTCTATATTCTTGAACTTCAGGTTCTAGCAACGATTTAAGCGGCTCTCCAACGATGAAGTGGCCCAGTGCCAAAACTTCTAAGTCGCAGCTATCGACAGTCTGGGAGCACAGTGGTCTCGAATTAACGCAAGCCTCTATTTCCGTCAACAGTGTGCTGAACTCTTCAAAGGTCAGCAAAGTATCGCCGATTGCTCGTTTTAAATGGTACTTCACCCTTTTTACCCCGGTTTCCCAATAGCCGCCCATATGCGGCGCACTCGGCGGATTGAAGTGCCAAGTGACAAGGGAATCTGCGAAGGAGGCGCGAATCTTAGCATCTGACATGCATTTATGGAACATAGTGCGGAGCTCCTTTTCAGCACCGACAAAATTGGTGCCATTGTCGGAGTGCATGTGCTGACAGTAGCCGCGGCGGTTGATAAACCTTTTGTAAGTGTTGATAAAGGCGGCGGATGACAAGTCGCCTGCAAATTCGAGGTGCATGGCGCCAGCACCCATGCAAATGAAAACGGCAATATAACCCTTTATGGATTTTGATACTCTTCCAGCGGCTAGTTTGTAGGGATAAGGACCCGCAAAGTCTACAGCACTTCGTAGAAAACAGCGTATGTATGAGGTGCGGCTTATAGGCAGATCAGCCATTATTTGTTGAAGCAGTTGTCGGTTGTTACGCGTGCATTTTACGCAGCTATGGTAGATTTTGCGTATAATGTTGCGAGCTGCGAGGACCCAAAAGGCGTTGAAAACCACCCTTAGCTTCGTAGTTACGCTTGTACTCTTGAGTACAGGGTAATGCGGCATGTAGAATGAATTTCGTGGAATATTGTAGACAGGCTACATGTGTCCCATTTCAAGCAGCTCATGCATAAAAGCTTTGTAGTTTGCATGCAATTCAGCGTTTTTTTCGAATTGTTTTTCCATGCGTAGAAAACTATTTAAAGCGACACTTCTTGTTCCGCCTAAAGGCACGTCGCTTTTCAGCGGCAGTTGAACGGTGAAACGTTGTTGAACGGCGCGTCGATGCGTTTTGTTAAAATAATCTTCGTAGTAAGCTTCTTCAGCTGTTAAATGTCTCCTCGACGGCAGCGCTTCCAGCTCCCATAACCGACTTATTGCTCGTACTAGCTGAACATCGCAATGAAAACTATTTACCTGCAGGTTGTCTCGATGAGAGCTGCCAACTCGCCCAAACAACACCCAGCCGCAAGCGGTATTTTGAGCAAGTGGTGTGTCAGGTGGCCCCTTGCGAACATCGGTGGTAAGGAATTGAGACATTTCGTCCATACCTACGAGAATGTCAATGGGTCCAGATACCGCAAAATGTGGATCAGCAAGAGGCAGACCCTTTATGTGGCTAATCATATATTTTCACACTTGTCGTTGGCAAGTCGTTGGTAATTTTCGATAAAATAAGTGCGTCGATTTTATACTGGCGATTTATAGCAAATGGTGCCAGCAATAGCGTTGTTTCTCCTCGCGATCGTCCTCCTTGCGTGGAACCAATTCCAGTTATAATGACTAAAGATGATCTTCTTGGTACTCCAAGACGTTGAGCGCATGCTTCAGTCACAAAAGTAGCGTGCGAACCATTGTCAAACAGTACGCGTGCTGTTTGCCAGCGACCAGCAACATCTTGGACTTGGACTAAAGCGGTAGCTAGAAGTATTGTCGCTTTATATGCAGCATGATGCGATGTGATGCTTTGAGCGATTTACTTATCAATTGACCTGGTTTGATCTACTGTCATAGACCCAGTGGTGATTGTAGCGGAAGACAACAAAGCGGTAGCGGTTGAACTTGGACGAGCTTCAGCGGAGTGTTCGTATTTAAAAGCATTTGGAGCAGCGTTGATATCGCGGGCGGTGCAATCTCTTGTCGTATAAACTGGTTCGGTTGATGTTGAAGTGAAAGCGGCATGAAGAGAGCAGTGGTGCCGTTTTTGGCATATGCGGCAGGTGGATGAACTGTGGCACTTGGCCAAGTGATGCCCATGGCTAAGGCAGTTCAAACATGGACCCTTTTCTCTAATAAAACTCACCTTGTTATTAATTTCCAAGCGATCATAGTCAGGACATGAATAAATGTTGTGGTTGTTTTGGTTGCAGTATAGGCAATTGCGTGCTGTGCGGTTTGCGGACGTGTCTAACCTGTTCACCGAATGCAAGGCAGGTGTTGCATTCCATTGTTGTTTTCTAGATGTTGATTTATTACTGTAGATCGAAGGCTTAGCAGACCTAGCAACCATTGCCAATGAACGGCATCTTCTTTCCAGGAACGTCTGAAGTTCCTCAAATGTCGGTAGCTCACCGTCCGTGAGCGATAACTCCCACTGCTTCCTGGTTTCAAAGGCTAATTTCGAAACGATAATGTGGACCAGCCAGTCATCCCAGAATTGAACCGGACGTCCCAGAGCAGTCAATGCTCGTACCTGTTGTAGCACTGTATCAAGAACCTGTTTGATGGCGGTGGCAGAGTCTTCGTTCACTTCTTCAATTGCGAAAATTGCACGAAAATGCTTTTCGACAATAACCCGAATGACCTTGTAGTGTGCCTGCAGCAAACTCCAGGCCGCAGTATAATTAGCATCAGAAATTTTAAAACTGCTTATAACAAGCAAGGCTTCACCTTTGAGACAACTTCGTAGATAGTGTAGTTTTAGGCCATTTGACAAATTAGGGTTGCTGTCTATTAGCGACTGAAACGCGTCGTGGAAACTAATCCATTCGTTTGGATCACCAGAGAATGCTGGTAAATCCATCTTTGGCAAGCGGATAGAACCTGATATTGGCACACTGGCGCTGCTGTCAGCTTCGATGGGATTTTTACGCAAGCGACGATGAAAATTTGCGAGGGCGCTCATGTACCACGTTTCCACTTGTACCCTTGAATCATCCTCGGCGTTGATATTAGCATTGCCACAGGAAATTTCGACAGCATTTTGTGCCTCATTAAAAAGTAGCCACTGTTCTTCGAGCAATTTTAAGTAACTTTGAATACCCTCGCGATCGCCAGTATCAGTTTCGCTGTTACTTGCATGCATATAACGCTTAATTGCGTTGCTAGCAGAATCACGAGTTTTAACGTTCGACATTTGATTTTAGTTTGCAAAATATTAATTGTCTTGAATTAACGCGTGTTTTGTTTTGATTTTGTGAATGCACTCTTTACTTTATGCAATGAGTTTACCTCAAGCGATAGCGGCGGTTAGCAAAACTTATTACTGCAGCTTAGTGAATATCGTAACCTACTATTTTCGATCGTTCACAGGTGGCGTGATTGCACCTTTCAAGGTTATGTTCGCGGAAGTCTCGTGTGGCTGTCTGTTCGCGGGAGTCTCAAATATGCAATCTTGTCGCGGGAGTTTCTAATAAAACATCCAAATGTTGTTAATTCTTGCGGGTTTTCTTTAGCGGTTCTTATTAACTTTAATTCAATGCGCGGTTTCTACTAAGCGGTTAAAATAAAACGCGTCGTTTCTATTTCACAGTTCAATTGTAATTAATTTCTCTTGTATACTTACAAACTAACGGACATACAAAGCGAGAGAGTATGAGTGACATATTCAGCCCCAACGTACTGCCCGCCTTGAACTAGGTAGTTAACATAGTTCAAGATTATAATATCTATAAGATTCAAAGATTCATAAATATTACATCAAATTAGAAATGTTTAGCAAATGAAATAATGATTTACAAAAAGCAGTAGCGAGTGGACTGTAATAATGAATTGTCATGAATTGAAGTTAAAGAACTATTTTTATATATGAATTACAAAGAATATAATTAATTAATTTTATATTATAGAATATTACTAAACAATAATAATTCCAGAAATTATTAATATTTTGACTAATGATTTATTTTATTATATATAAAATATAATATTACTATTTTGAATAATTGCATTTAAAATTTAATCCTATTGAAGTAATAGTATTAAATAGATAAAAGAAATGCCCAATCAAGATTACTTGTAAATTTAAAACTAAAGCTACCGAGTTATAAATTTTTCGTACTGAACCCTTGGTGTGCTCGCTGAGCCTACCCCAGCAACTACAAACGAACTGGAGGGTTCGTTACAACATAAGGCAGTGGCAGCATTTAGCGAACGTTGAACTAACAGATACACAGCTTGGTACATCTGGAGGCATCGACATGCTCATCCGTGCTGACGTTTAGGGTCTCATCGTCGAAGGAGGTGTGGTTAAAGGACGACCTGAAGAGCCGAACAGGTACTACTACTGAACAGCGTTGCTTTCCCAGTAGGGTTGGGTTGTGTTTGGTCTAGCAACCACAGCGTCCACTCTCACGAAATCAATACACGTACTCAGCGCGCAGCTAAAAAATGATGGAGGCGATGAGAGCAGTCGTATATTTTTGGCGACACTCTATCGAACAGAGATTGGCCGTTATGTCGTGCACATATCATTTCATAGTGGTGCATTGGAACTGGGTGATTCATATTCGCACGCTCTCCGACAATTTCAGTATCTTTAAGGACGAGTGGCCGTAACGCCTGAGATTAGAGAAAAGTATAAAGCATTTATGCGGGAATATTCCACACTTGGCCATATGGAACGAGTTGATCATCCTGATGATAACTCGAAATGCTATTATATTCCACATCACTCAGTCACAGCCAAATTTTGAGTTGTTTTTAATGCCTCTGCTCGGACGGCCAATGGTGCATCACTAAATGATCTGCAATTAGTAGGACCCACAATACAAGATTCATTGCTAAATATTATTTTCGATTTAGACGTTATCGTATAGCTGTAGCGTTATAGCTGTAGACATCGAGAAAATTTTCAGACAGGTATTGGTGGTGCCTGTTTATAGAAACTATCAGCGAATCTTTTGGCGGGTCTCCATCTAATAAACTTCAGGTCTATCGATTAACGACGGTGACATATGGCATGGCTTGCACTCCGTAAATCTAAATCAGAGCGCGTACGACAATCATATCTCTCAAGCAAAGACAGCACGAAATGCAATTTGGACATAATTTGATGTGGAAGATTTTTTCATGACTTTTGACACCTCAGACGAAGCAGTTTTGGTGGCTTCCAATATTGATACAATTTTGTCAGCTGGACACTTTAAGTTGCGCAAATGGACCTCTAATGATGCTGAACTGCATTCAAATATAACTGGTGGTACTTATTCTCTAACAGAGTCCGTCCGGTCCGGTCCGTCCGGTCGTATCAACGGCCTCCGAGCTGGGCTTACGATGGGATCCGTTGGTTTATGAGCTTTATTTCAACTTGGTGCTTGATCAAACTCCTAAGGCTCCTGGTGGCTGCAGTCGTAATTGCTGATAAAATATTCATCCAATCCCTCTGGTCGGCTGGTGTTACTTGTGATGAACCACTGTCAAAAGAGCTGTAAGAAGCATGGCTCAACCTTTGTGTTGGGCTCCACACAATGAATTGCAGAGTTCCACGGTGGTTAGGTGTGGAGAGTGGTAGAGTAACGACACTTCATGGCTTTTGAGATGCCAACCAACGAGCTTATGTTATGTTATGTGCCACAATTCCACGTCTTAAGCTCTGCACGGCGCACTTGCCAGCTGTTGCACTCGAGAGCGTGCACCTTGCTTTGGGTTTGGTGAATCCTCTCTATTATATGTGGTCGGACTCTAGTATTGTGCTTTGTTCGATCCGCAAGCGGCCTGCTACACTGAAGCAGAACATTTTAAATCGTTTTCGTCAAATACAAGAGCTGACTTCGCTGGACAGCTGGCGTTACATCCGTTCCTCACAGGATCCGGCAGATTGTGCCAGCCGTGGCGTGAGCGCTGCTGAACTTTTGAAACATAGATTATGGTGGTCTGGTCCAGACTGGTTAAGAGAGGGACCATTGCCTGTTGGTGAAGAAAAGTTGAACCAAGATGATTTAATTGTTATACAAGGAGAAGAAAGGGTATCTTCCATGACAACCATTGCTGCTATGACCCTGGCGCTCACAACGCGTCGTCTGGATGGTGATATAATCATTCCCACCGAACGCTTTAGCAACGCCTGCTTCGCACAGTTGCTTATGTATTACGGTGAGCACTGAAGACAAAACGACTTCCTTATATCACAGCTCCAGAATTGGACAACGCTTTAGAGATTCTCATTCGAATTGAGCAGAGCGATGCTTTCGCAGTTGAAGTTAACCACTTTCATAAGGGTTCCACATTGCCGCGGTCGAGTAAGTTTATCACTCTTAATCCTTATTTTGATCAAAAGGTATCTTACGAGTTGGAGGTCGAATTTGCAAAGCCGCTGTGGCCTATGATCAGCGATATCCAATTATTCTTCCCAAGTACGGCGCTCTTCTTCAACTGGTAATTCGGCTGATGCATTTAGCCACTCTGCATGGTGGAACTCAACTTATGCTGCATACTCTACGTGGTCGATATTGGATTTTAAATGGAAGACAAACGATAAAAAGTTTCTTAGACAATTGCGTCGTCTGTCGTCGATTTCGGGGTGCTTCTTTAAGACAATAGATGTCCGCTTCCAATACAGCGCGTTAATGCGTCACGGTCCTTCCTGGCATCGAGCGTGGACTAAGCTATCCCGCACAACAGGTAAGAATTAAATGGCAATTTTTGTGTGAATGTCAAGCAAGGCGGTACACATTGAAGTGGTGGATGACCTCACCTCACAGGAATTCTTAGACGCGTATACGCGTTTTATTAGCTGGCGTGGTTTATACAGACATATACATTGACAACGGGACCGCTTTTGTCGGTGTAAACCGCTTACTTCAGGAAGACCTTGCGCACTGGCAGAATGAAAACAGTCAGCAATCCTTGGCAAACATTGGTACGCATTGGCATTTTATTACTCCCAGTGCTCCGCATTAGGGAGGCCTATGGGAGGCTGCTGTTAAATCAGCAAATCATTTCGTTCGTATCATCGGCACGCAGTCTATGTGGCATAGCCAAATGCTAACCTTGGCTGTACGAATCGAAGCGTGCCTTAATTCGCGAACGCTCACTCCATTATATGAGAATCCAGAAGATAAATTGGCCTTGTCACCAGACTTCGTCATTGGAACCTCACTAGTCGCAGTACCAGAGCCTTCTGTCACTGATGCACCAGTAAATCGTCTCAAGCAGTGGCAGTGGATACGTCATATTCATCAGGAGGTTCTGGCGGAGATGGATTGACGAATATTTATCGACTCTGCAAACTCGGAGTAAATGGCTAAAGCGCATCAATGACATCACCGTTGGTAATATCGTCCTTGTCAGGCACGAGAATTTACCACCAACACTCTGGCTCTTAGGACGGGTCCGCAGTTCACCCGGGAAGCGATGGTCTGATCCGTAATGCTACACTTAAGACCGCTAATGGCTCTTGCACCCGGGCAGTTCAGAAGTTATGCCGCCTTGTGGACTTCAACGATTTCGAGTTATGCGACTCAGCCGGTCAGTATGTTTGAGAATTGTTAATGCCTGTCGCTACACTGTGAAAGTGTCTTCACTTAGTTCAACCGAATGCCGTATGGAAACGCCTTTATATAATTTTGACTTTTCATAATTAACTGTATTCTCTTCTTGCTTTGTTGCATTTTATATACAATTGGGCTATTCGCAGTTTAAGTACGCAGGTCTGTTTAATTTACGATTTGTTATTTTTACGCCAACTTACGTAAGCCTAGTTTTCTTTTTTGTTGTTTTGCATGTAAACGCAAATACGCAAACACGCGTAAATAAAATAAGCCCTTGGGCGTGTTCTTTGTGTCTCACATTTTTATACCCTATCTACAGCATATATAACAGGGTTGCAAAATCATTGAATACGGCAACACACATACTGAGGTGCTCACAGTTGCAAAAATAACAAATGCTATAAATAAGCCTTGCTAATTTACGTTTAAACTGTGAATAGCCCAAATGTTAATTTTGTATACTTGTAAAATCACATTTTTCTTTCTTCTTTTATGGATACTCTAAGCGTACAGTTCATAGCCTCACTTCATCAACTTTAAGTTTGTAACCCAGATATACTGAAAACCAGCTATAAATTAATAAAGTAAACTGAATTAGTTTAGCACCGTTTACCGTTTTCCTTGGCACCGCCATTAATACCAAAAACGAAATCAGCCTGGAGATAAAGCGAAGAACAATTATTGCTAATAGGTGCTACTACGGGTTCAGTAAGCAACTAAGTTCCAGAGCCCTCTCTAGATCGACAAAACTAACACTCTACAAGACGCTCGTTCTACCTGTGCTGCTTTATGGCGCTGAGGCATGGGTAGTTTCGCAAACTGACGCAGCCGCTCTGGGGGTGTTCGAGAGAAAAGTTCTTAGTAAAATCTTCGGTCCTGTTCGAGTCGGCGATGACTATCGCATCCGAATGAACCACGAGCTGTATGAGCTCTACGATGACATTGACGTAGTTCGGCGTATAACTGTGCAGCGACTACGCTGGCTGGGTCATGTCCATCGTATGGACAACGAAGCTCCAGCGAAAAAGGTGCTCGAGGCGAGGGTCGCTGGTCAACGACGACGAGGGAGACCATGCCTCCGATGGATGGACCAGGCTGAGGAAGCCCTAACCGCACTTGGTGTTTCCGATTGGAGAAGGCGCGCGCAAAGCAGAGGCGCCTGGCGAGAGCTGATGAGGTCGGCTGAGACCCGGACACGGGTTGTTACGACCACCTAAGAATTAGTTTAGCCTGTGATTTTAGTTTATTTTCTAAACAATTATTTTTGGGAAAAAGAAACTCCAAATTTTTAAAAAATGTATTTATGTTTGTAAATTGGTTGAATAGTTTTAGAGATAATAACAGCTAAGCTTGAGATATTGGATTGCATACAACTAAAATTGTAATTTTTAGAATAAAACTTAAAGTTTCCGTGCATGCTGTTTTTTCATATTTCCACCCATATATAATATCCTATCCGAATTATACAGAAAATAATCGTTATTTCTTGTAAAAAAAATAAACGGCCGAAAATATCTGTTTAACTTTGTAGATAAAAATTATAAGACAGAAAATAACTATTGCTTTCTGATGTTTTTGGAAAAAAAGGAATAATCGTTACGGTCCCTGGTTTTCATTCCATTCCATTGCATTTCATTTCATTTTTATTTTAATCTTTGGATACAAAGATCCTTATATATTAAAAGAATACAATAAATATTAACAAAAATATTATTAAAAACTTATTTTCTCTTATATGTAATGATGACTATAATTAAAGAATTCTATATATAAGTGCCTCATAACTTCCTTCGAGATAGAAAAATATATATATAATATATATACTATGGTCAACATTAATATTATTAAAAAGATATAATGACCTATAAATACGTGCATTAGCAACATAATTAGTACGATAAGTTGGTAGGTAAAAAATATCATTATTTCTTAGCACCCTAGCACCCTATTGAAATCAATTTTTTCCAAAAGTTCAGGACAATCAACTGATCCAGAAATTATATCATAGGCAAAAAGTAATGAAAGTAATATTCTTCTACTCTCTAAAGACTTTATGTTTAATAAAAGACATCGATCACTATATGAGGGAAGTGGAAATTCAGGACGCTCAATGCGCAAGCTATGAGCAGCATAATACAAATGCCAAATTACTGATGCATATTCTAACCGAGACCGAAAATTAAAAAACTGCGTTTTAATAGTGTACGGGTCTGAAATAGAAGAAGTTTGAAGGTTTTAACGACATTCGCTTAAACGAAACTTGAGGACTGCATTAATTAAATAAAGTACTCTTACCTTGACCTTGGTTAATATAAGTCGTGTTGTTACAAAGTAAAATTGAATTTTGCTTGAGTTTTTGAAACGAAAATGAAGTTTGAATAATTTTTGTTGTCAATCCTTCGAGATCATTTTTGTCATAATAGATTTGATATGAAATACTAAGATCAGTCAGCACTATATTAAGATTTTCGAATGATTTGAAAATCTTTTTAAAGTATTCCGATTCGTTGGTGTGAAATTTGTCGAATGATGTATTTTGTAATGTTTTTATAACAACACTCATCATTGACCTCTTAAGGCTTTCACATTTGGATATTGTATCGTTTAAGTTTATTTTCAAGCATTCCATATTTTTTTGAGAGCTTTGTATTAATAATTTATTTGCGGCAGTCTTGTGCATCAAATCCTCGCGTTCCTTTTCGATGCACGTTTTTTCTTTGGTAATTCGTTCAACATGTATATCTTTTTCCTGAATTAAAAAATAAAGTAGTTTTAGTTATAGATGTATTTAAAAAAATTGTAAAAAAAATGTAATTACTTTAATTTTATATTTTTTATTTAAGTAATTAATGTGTTTTTCTCAGATAAGTTTAAAATTATATGTATTTGTTGTTTTCAATTTCTAGAGTAGGCTTTCTGATCCATTGTTTTCAATGCAATTAAACTAAATATTAAGTTCATAAGTATTCCCCACATTTTTTTTTTTTTTTTTTTTTTTTTTTTTTTTTATAATTTTATTTATTTATTTTCAATCAATGGATTTTTAATCCTTACTGACTATACAAAATTAATAACTTAAAAACTAGATATGCATACAATATATCACAAAATTAAGTTTCTTATCTATAGATATTCAAGAGACGGTTATTAAATATTGTCCTTGATACAGTAAAATCAATCTCATACATAATTGATATTCTATTAAATTCACACAAAGCTCTTGTTATTGGAGAATTTGAAGCATAATTTGTCCTATGCAATCTAACATAAAACAAAGGATTAAATCTTAAAATTCTGGATGGAACATTAAAGTTTATTAGTCCCAGCAAGTATGGGCAATCCGTAATACCAGAAACAATGTTATATACAAATAGCAAGGACATAATAGTCCTTCTATTCTCTAATGAAATTAGGTTAATAAGCCTACATCGAGCATCATAGGAAGGGAGAGGATCCAAAAAATTTAAGGATCGGAACGCAAATTTGATAAACTTGCGCTGAACACGTTCCAATCGATCAATGTGGTTTCTATAAATGGGACTCCAAATAAAAGACCCATATTCCAGCTTTGATCTCACTAAACTTATGTAAAGCAGTTTAAGAGTATACGGATCAGTAAACTCTTTACTATTTCGCCTAATAAAGGCTAAAAGAGAGTACGACTTGGGAATTATATAGTTAAGATGATTTATAAAAGTGAATTTGGAATCAAAAATGACTCCTAAGTCTTTTATAAAAGAAACTTTTTTTAAAGGCTGATCGTTCAAATAAAATTCAGTTTGAAGAGTATTATTCAATTTAGAAAATGTCACATGGTAACATTTCTTTAAGTTTAAGAGTAAACGATTATTACAACACCAGGTGTATACATTATTTATGTCTTTTTGAAGAGCTAGTTTATCATTTAAATTTGCAATGCGTGAAAAAATTTTCAAGTCATCTGCAAATAAAAGAAACTTTGAACTTGAGAAACAATTACTAATATCATTTATAAAAATAATAAAAAAAAGGGGGCCCAAGATACTACCTTGAGGTACACCCGAGGAAGCAATATATGACAATGAAGTTTTACTTTCAACTGTCACCATACAAAGTCTTTTACTAAGATATGAACTAACCCAGGACAAAAAATTCGAGTGAAATCCTAGTTTCGCAAGTTTATTCAATAACAGGCTATGTGAAACCTTATCGAATGCTTTTGAAAAATCCAAGTACGTGGCATCAACTTGAGCGCCCTCTTCAAAAGTAGATATGCAATAGTCCGTAAAAATAGACAAATTTGTTATTGTAGAACGATTTGGCATAAAGCCATGCTGAGCGGTGGAAATTATGCTTTTAATTTCAAAAGATAGTTTTAATTTCACAATACTTTCAAATAGTTTTGAAATGTTTGAAAGTTTGGATATAGGCCTATAATTTGAAATATCATTTTTAGCACCACTTTTATAAACTGGAGTAATAAACGCAATCTTCCATGCATCCAAAAAAACACCATATTTCAAAGACTTATTAAATATTATTCTGAGAGGAGTTGAAAGAGTATAATGGCATTTCTTTAGGAGAAATGAAGAAAAGCCATCAATATCATTTTTTTGTGAATTTTTTAAACTAAAGATAGAGTTTAACACATCAATATCTGAGATTTGTAGGGAGCCAAAGTTGATATTAGCTTCAAAATTTAAATCTGAATCAATGTTTTGATTATTATCAACAACAAAGTTAGAGGAGAAATATTTTGCAAAAAGATTAGCTGATTCAGATAGCGACTGTGATGATTCATTCCCATAAAACATTTTAGTCGGAAAACAAGATGAGGATTTTTTAGAATTAATAAAGCTCCAGAAATACTTAGGATTGCGTTTAATATTCGACTCATATTTACTTATATACTGCTTATAAAGGAATTTGTTTAGAAAGTTGAATTCTCTCAAGTAATGCTGATGTTTTAAATGGTATTCTAAATTGTTAGTGACTTTATATAGTTTAAAGAATTTATTTCTTAAATTTTTTAGTTTCTTAAGACCATGTGTATACCATGGTAATTTAAAAGCTTTATTAGGATACTTTGGAATATTTCTGCTAGAAATATCTAAAATTTTTGATTTAAAGTACAAGAAGGAATCATAAGTATTCAAATTCTTAAAATTATGCTCCCAATTTTCGCCTGCTATAGCATTATTTAATTCTTCAAAATTGCAACTGCTGAAGTTATAATTTAGGTTAGATGTTATAGGATCTGACACTTTACATGCAAAATTATAAAAAGTAATATTAAGTTCTAGAGGTAAATGATGTAAATTAGGTTCACAAATCGGAATTTGACATGGTTCAATATTAAAATTAAAATTTTTACTAATGAAAATAAGATCTAGAAATCTATTTAATCTATTAGGAAAATTATTTATCTGCGTTAAATCTAGACTAAAAAATGAATCAACCAAGTACATTCCATGCGATGAGTTGACATCAGTAGGAATAAGATTATTCTTTTCAAAAGAGTTTGACCAAAATACTTTATTTAAATTAAAATCACCAAGAACACAGTAGTGAGCACTGCTTGGGGAATTTGACGTCAGTTCCAAAATGTTATCAACATGACCCATATAGAGCGAGTCAGGGCTATTCGGGGGAATATAGGATACAATCAGATATAGCAGTTCAGATGATCCATGTATTGACACACAGAGTTGATCCAACAAAGTGTCCGTATTAGTTAGTGAAACAGCACTACAGCATAGTCGAGTTTTTACTGCCACTAGGACACCACCACCCCTAGCACAACCAGTTTTCAAGGCATCTCTATCCTTGCGAAAAAGCTGATATAATTTCAGGTTAAAATATTCTGCATCAAAAAAATCATCATTGAGCCATGTTTCAACGATAACAATAATATCATATTCTTGTTGAGAAGACCAAAGTTTAATTTGCTCAGACTTCGTACGAATGCCTGACATATTTTGATAATATATTTTAAGGGCCCTTCCACTTTCAGCATTTACATTTAGATTTATAAATTGCGACGTCGTCGGACCTTTTTGCGAAAAAACTCAAATTTACTGACAGAGACATTAACAGGCCATAACGCTGGATCTAGGACATGGTCTGCCAAAGAAGCTGATATGCCAAGCCGGAAATTTATCTTTTGCGCTTCATTCATATTTTTCCGTAGAAGATTTTGACAATATAAATGGTGTTTCTCAATACCAGTATATTTATTTATATAGTTTACTATATCATCCGCAGTAACAGATGGCTTAAATGAGGATAAATGAAACCAATGCATGGGTTCAATAACTTCCAAATCAGAATTTAAATTTTGCCCAACAAGTAGTTTTCTATTTGTTTGCCTAACAGGCAAGTTATTAACAGCAACCTCAAAGTCACGATTTGGCTGCGAGTTTTTAGATAAAATAGCAGCATAACTATACGAGTTATTAATAGCAGCAACACCCACAGCATCACCACCAGAAACAACATCATTAGCATCCACAGCAACAACATCACCAGCATCAACATCCACAGCACCAACAACACCCACAGAAGATGTTCGTTCAATGAGACTAACTGCAGCTTCACTATCAGCAATAATATTAGCATCCCCACTAACAATAACATCAACAGCATTATTAATATTATTATTTAAAGCTTTAGGCACAGAATTCGATGAAATGTTAACTGTATCATGCAGTTCAGCGACCTTTTGCAAACCTTGAGTAAAGGCAAAATTAGAAAGATCACGACCAGTAGCTTGAAAATTGTCAACATTAGAAACTGGTTTAGCTGCGTTTTTTTTATGCATGTTCTTTGGCTGCAGCTTTGCGCAAGCATTGTTAATAGTTTTGTTTTTGCTAATATTTGCACTCACTTTCACAGGAGAGACCGGAGATCTTAATTTTTGCGAGCGAGTAATAATTCTATCAACATGTAAATTATTATTAGTTGAATTAGAATTCTCACAACTAGTTTTATCCGCCGCACACGAATTATAATAGTTTAATGACGAATTTTTTGATTTGACTTCATCTTTTAAAACTGATAAGATATTATGAGCCTCACTAATTTTCTTTAGGCACATGGTAATTGGATGTTCAAAACACAAATCACACTTATAAATTAGATTTTTATTAGATTTGAGATACTTTATAGTTTCATCGCTAAAATTAGCACAGTTTAAATGTAGATTATTGTAACAAAAACCACAAGTAACCACACCAGCGAGATCAATGACTTTATTGCACTTGAAGCACAAAGACATAGCGAACGCATAAACAAAGCAATGTGTTCACGACAAGAGATCAACAAGAACTGAGTTGAGTATTTTTCGTTTCGTTGAGTATTTTCTAATATCTTCAAGGCATATCTTCTTTTTTGAAAACGTGAACAACAATACAATTTCTTAATCGAAACATAAATTTAAAAATAAATAAAATTAATTTTGAAAATGAATGAAATAAATAAATAAAAGCCAAAAACAGACTAAATTAAAAGCTAACAAGGTGAATGTAAAATTTGATTTTGAAACATTAAAAATAATTTTATTTGTAAATTAATTACGACCTTCTTTCATAAGTTTTTAAGTTATGTGTTTATATAACTCCAATAATTTTTCAATTATTAAAGGTTATATTTTATCGAGCTCAAGGTCAATGTTGCTTTCCGAAGAAAACAACTGAAGGAACAACAACCAACAGCAACAATACTTTATAGAGTATCAATCACATAGCAGACTAGACAGCTGTTTCGTTGGCCGCTACACCAACTCATCAGTAGCCTTTTATCGTGATTCTTGCTGTGATCCACTAAGCTCTTAATTTTCTACTTGTTTCACGAATGCAATTAGTAAATTACCCTGAATTGCGGTACGAGAACACAAATGATATGAAAGCAGCTTAAAGTTCTTCTAATTTGTGAAGCATACCTTCAGGGAAAGTATGTTCTATTATTCGAAGATAGATCAAAGCTTTTCTAAATACTCAAAGGTTTTTGTTGTGCAAGTTGTTGTTGCTCTTCTATTTCACAGTCGATCTTAGCTTCAGCAATTAGCTGATATTAACTATGATGACATGAAGATTTGTTTTTATTGAAAACTCAGATTTTTAATTTATTGTGTGTAAACACACACAAATAATCATATTTTCAACGGCCGGGCTCTGCCATAGAATTTATTTGTAAATTAATTACGACCTTCTTTCATAAGTTTTTAAGTTATGTGTTTATATAACTCCAATAATTTTTCAATTATTAAAGGTTATATTTTATCGAGCTCAAGGTCAATGTTGCTTTCCGAAGAAAACAACTGAAGGAACAACAACCAACAACAACAATACTTTATAGAGTATCAATCACATAGCAGACTAGACAGCTGTTTCGTTGGCCGCTACACCAACTCATCAGTAGCCTTTTATCGTGATTCTTGCTGTGATCCACTAAGCTCTCAATTTTCTACTTGTTTCACGAATGCAATTAGTAAATTACCCTGAATTGCGGTACGAGAACATAAATGATATGAAAGCAGCTTAAAGTTCTTCTAATTTGTGAAGCATACCTTCAGGGAAAGTATGTTCTATTATTCGAAGATAGATCAAAGCTTTTCTAAATACTCAAAGGTTTTTGTTGTGCAAGTTGTTGTTGCTCTTCTATTTCACAGTCGATCTTAGCTTCAGCAATTAGCTGATATTAACTATGACGACATGAAGATTTGTTTTTATTGAAAACTTAGATTTTTAATTTGTTGTGTGTAAACACACACAAATAATCATATTTTCAACGGCCGGGCTCTGCCATAGAATTTATTTGTAAATTAATTACGACCTTCTTTCATAAGTTTTTAAGTTATGTGTTTATATAACTCCAATAATTTTTCAATTATTAAAGGTTATATTTTATCGAGCTCAAGGTCAATGTTGCTTTCCGAAGAAAACAACTGAAAGAACAACAACCAACAACAACAATACTTTATAGAGTATCAATCACATAGCAGACTAGACAGCTGTTTCGTTGGCCGCTACACCAACTCATCAGTAGCCTTTTATCGTGATTCTTGCTGTGATCCACTAAGCTCTTAATTTTCTACTTGTTCCACGAATGCAATTAGTAAATTACCCTGAATTGCGGTACGAGAACACAAATGATATGAAAGCAGCTTAAAGTTCTTCTAATTTGTGAAGCATACCTTCAGGGAAAGTATGTTCTATTATTCGAAGATAGATCAAAGCTTTTCTAAATACTCCAAGGTTTTTGTTGTGCAAGTTGTTGTTGCTCTTCTATTTCACAGTCGATCTTAGCTTCAGCAATTAGCTGATATTAACTATGACGACATGAAGATTTGTTTTTATTGAAAACTTAGATTTTTAATTTATTGTGTGTAAACACACACAAATAATCATATTTTCAACGGCCGGGCTCTGCCATAGAATTTATTTGTAAATTAATTACGACCTTCTTTCATAAGATTTTAAGTTATGTGTTTATATAACTCCAATAATTTTTCAATTATTAAAGGTTATATTTTATCGAGCTCAAGGTCAATGTTGCTTTCCGAAGAAAACAACTGAAGGAACAACAACAATACTTTATAGAGTATCAATCACATAGCAGACTAGACAGCTGTTTCGTTGGCCGCTACACCAACTCATCAGTAGCCTTTTATCGTGATTCTTGCTGTGATCCACTAAGCTCTTAATTTTCTACTTGTTTCACGAATGCAATTAGTAAATTACCCTGAATTGCGGTACGAGAACACAAATGATATGAAAGCAGCTTAAAGTTCTTCTAATTTGTGAAGCATACCTTCAGGGAAAGTATGTTCTATTATTCGAAGATAGATCAAAGCTTTTCTAAATACTCAAAGGTTTTTGTTGTGCAAGTTGTTGTTGCTCTTCTATTTCACAGTCGATCTTAGCTTCAGCAATTAGCTGATATTAACTATGACGACATGAAGATTTGTTTTTATTGAAAACTTAGATTTTTAATTTATTGTGTGTAAACACACACAAATAATCATATTTTCAACGGCCGGGCTCTGCCATAGAATTTATTTGTAAATTAATTACGACCTTCTTTCATAAGTTTTTAAGTTATGTGTTTATATAACTCCAATAATTTTTCAATTATTAAAGGTTATATTTTATCGAGCTCAAGGTCAATGTTGCTTTCCGAAGAAAACAACTGAAGGAACAACAACCAACAACAACAATACTTTATAGAGTATCAATCACATAGCAGACTAGACAGCTGTTTCGTTGGACGCTACACCAACTCATCAGTAGCCTTTTATCGTGATTCTTGCTGTGATCCACTAAGCTCTTAATTTTCTACTTGTTTCACGAATGCAATTAGTAAATTACCCTGAATTGCGGTACGAGAACACAAATGATATGAAAGCAGCTTAAAGTTCTTCTAATTTGTGAAGCATACCTTCAGGGAAAGTATGTTCTATTATTCGAAGATAGATCAAAGCTTTTCTAAATACTCAAAGGTTTTTGTTGTGCAAGTTGTTGTTGCTCTTCTATTTCACAGTCGATCTTAGCTTCAGCAATTAGCTGATATTAACTATGACGACCTGAAGATTTGTTTTTATTGAAAACTTAGATTTTTAATTTATTGTGTGTAAACACTAAACCTCTGCACAAGTGCACTTGTTTCTGCTACAACACCAGAACGCACACTGTCGAGTTCACTGCTTAACAGAACTCTGTTCGTCTAGCACAACAACACCACATCATTTTGCAAAAACAAACAAGCAGTGCCGATCACTCGTCGGCTTCATAACATAACATGTTCGTGGCTTGCTTTTTTCGCACGTTAATTCGTTTAACAAGCTGAAAAGCAAACAGCAATATATGCACAGAACACACATAACACTAGTGTGACACTAGAACATTTTGGCGTTCTTCTTGTTTTGCGTTTTTTATATAACTTATAGAGCTAGAGCGAACACTTGGTAAAATTAAGCGCTGATTCAGAATTTCAAAAGATGAAAATACAAAATTTTTAAAAAGTACTAAGTTTCGGAAAATTTTGAAATTTTTAAAATTTCGGAATTTTTCAGAAAACCAAATTTTGAAAAAAGTACCAAATTTTGAAAAAGTACCAATTTTTTGAAAAAAATACCAAATTTTGAAAAATGTACCGTTTTTTTCAAAAAGTACCAAATTTGGAAATAAGTACCAAATTTTTAAAAAAGTACCAAATTTTTAAAAAAGTACCAAATTTTGAAATAAGTACCAAATTTTTAAAAAAGTACCAAATTTTTAAAAAGTACTAATATATGAAAAAAAGTACCAAATTTTGAAAAAAACGCCAAATTTTGAAAAATGTATCAAATTTTCAAAAAGTACAAATAGTTGAAAAAAGTTCCAAATTGTGAAAAATGTACCAAATTTTGAAAAAGTACCAAATTTTCAAAGAGTACCAAATTTTTAAAAAGTACCAATATTTGAAAAAAGTACCAAATTTTGAAAAAAGTACCAAATTTTTAAAAATGTACCAAATTTTCAAAAAGTGCCATATTTTGAAAAAAGTACCAAATTTTGAAAAATGTACCAAATTTTGAAAAAAGTATCAAATTTTGAAAAATGTACCAACTTTTGAAAAAAATACCAAATTATATAAAAGTACCAAATTTTGAAAAAGAACCAAATTTTGAAAAAAATACCATATATTTAATAAGTACCAATATTTGAAAAAAGTACCAAATTTTGAACCAAGTACAAAATTTTGAAAAAAGTACTCATTTTTTGAAAAAAGTACCAAATCTTCAAATATGTACAACATATCCATCTATTTTGAAAAATGAACCAAATTTATATATTAAAAATTTACCTAATATTGCAAAAAGGACCGAGTTTTGAAAAAAGCAAAGTTTTGATTTAAGTACCTTATTTTGAAAAATTTTTAATAAGTACCAATTTTTGGAAAAAGTACCATGTATTGAAAAAAGTATCAAATAGTTTTTAATTATTTTTTACGACCTCTAGAATTGTATTTTATTGAATAAAAAAAAATTGACTATTCATATTTCATATATGTATATATGTATATCATATCTCGCAAAAATTTAATTATATAAAAGTACATTTTTCAAAATTTGGTACTTTTTTCAAAATTTGGTACTTTTTGAAATTTTGTACTGCTTATAACATTTGGTCCTTTTCCCAAAATTTGGTACATTTTTCAAAATTTGGAACTTTTTTCAAAATTTGGTACTTTTTTTCAAATATTGGTACTTTTTAAAAATTTGGTATTTATTTTAAAATTTGGTTCATTTTTCAAAATATTGTACTTTTTTCAAAATTTGGTACTTTTTGAAAATTTGGTACTTTTATATAATTTGGTATTTTTTCAAAAGTTGGTACATTTTTCAAAATTTGATACTTTTTTCAAAATTTGGAACATTTTTCAAAATTTGGTACTTTTTTCAAAATATGGCACTTTTTGAAAATTTGGTACATTTTTAAAAATTTGGTACTTTTTTCAAAATTTGGTACTTTTTTCAAATATTGGTACTTTTTAAAAATTTGGTACTCTTTGAAAATTTGGTACTTTTTCAAAATTTGGTACATTTTTCACAATTTGGAACTTTTTTCAAATATTTGTACTTTTTGAAAATTTGATACATTTTTCAAAATTTGGCACTTTTTTCAAAATTTGGTACTTTTTTTCATATATTAGTACTTTTTAAAAATTTGGTACTTTTTTAAAAATTTGGTACTTATTTCAAAATTTGGTACTTTTTTAAAAATTTGGTACTTTTTTAAAAATTTGGTACTTATTTCCAAATTTGGTACTTTTTGCAAAAAATGGTACATTTTTCAAAATTTGGTATTTTTTTCAAAAAATTGGTACTTTTTCAAAATTTGGTACTTTTTTCAAAATTTGGTACTGTTTTCGAAATTTGGTACCTACTTTATTCAATATTTGGTACATTTTTCGATATATGATATATTTTCCAGAATTTGATAAATTTTCCAGAATTTGGTCCTTTATTCCAAATTTTTTTTTTAAATTTGATACTTGGTTTCAAAATTTGGAATATTTTTGTAAAATTTGGTACATATTTTAAAATTAAGTTCATTCTTCAAAATTTTTTACTCGAACCCATTCCGCAATAAAATGCACCATAACTTCTAGAAGACAAGCAAATTAAGTAGACCACCAATTATTCTGGTGTCGTTCTAGTGTGTTCTAGTGTTGTCACATAACATTCAAGTCATTTCGTTATAGTGCATTTTTCTTAACCAAACATAACATAATATAGTTCTGCTACTCGTTTCTTTTTGTTCGGTTGCGTTCTGTTGTGATTTCTGAAGTGTTACGCTTGTTTTGATTGCCAAGAACAGAACATAACCAACACTCGTTTCATAGGGGTGTGTTTTGAAATGCGTTTCAAGCCTACTCGTGCAGGGGTTTAGTAAACACACACAAATAATCATATTTTCAACGGCCGGGCTCTGCCATAGAATTTATTTGTAAATTAATTACGACCTTCTTTCATAAGTTTTTAAGTTATGTGTTTATATAACTCCAATAATTTTTCAATTATTAAAGGTTATATTTTATCGAGCTCAAGGTCAATGTTGCTTTCCGAAGAAAACAACTGAAGGAACAACAACCAACAACAACAATACTTTATAGAGTATCAATCACATAGCAGACTAGACAGCTGTTTCGTTGGCCGCTACACCAACTCATCAGTAGCCTTTTATCGTGATTCTTGCTGTGATCCACTAAGCTCTTAATTTTCTACTTGTTTCACGAATGCAATTAGTAAATTACCCTGAATTGCGGTACGAGAACACAAATGATATGAAAGCAGCTTAAAGTTCTTCTAATTTGTGAAGCATACCTTCAGGGAAAGTTGTTCTATTATTCGAAGATAGATCAAAGCTTTTCTAAATACTCAAAGGTTTTTGTTGTGCAAGTTGTTGTTGCTCTTCTATTTCACAGTCGATCTTAGCTTCAGCAATTAGCTGATATTAACTATGACGACATGAAGATTTGTTTTTATTGAAAACTTAGATTTTTAATTTATTGTGTGTAAACACACACAAATAATCATATTTTCAACGGCCGGGCTCTGCCATAGAATTTATTTGTAAATTAATTACGACCTTCTTTCATAAGTTTTTAAGTTATGTGTTTATATAACTCCAATAATTTTTCAATTATTAAAGGTTATATTTTATCGAGCTCAAGGTCAATGTTGCTTTCCGAAGAAAACAACTGAAAGAACAACAACCAACAACAACAATACTTTATAGAGTATCAATCACATAGCAGACTAGACAGCTGTTTCGTTGGCCGCTACACCAACTCATCAGTAGCCTTTTATCGTGATTCTTGCTGTGATCCACTAAGCTCTTAATTTTCTACTTGTTCCACGAATGCAATTAGTAAATTACCCTGAATTGCGGTACGAGAACACAAATGATATGAAAGCAGCTTAAAGTTCTTCTAATTTGTGAAGCATACCTTCAGGGAAAGTATGTTCTATTATTCGAAGATAGATCAAAGCTTTTCTAAATACTCAAAGGTTTTTGTTGTGCAAGTTGTTGTTGCTCTTCTATTTCACAGTCGATCTTAGCTTCAGCAATTAGCTGATATTAACTATGACGACATGAAGATTTGTTTTTATTGAAAACTTAGATTTTTAATTTATTGTGTGTAAACACTAAACCTCTGCACAAGTGCACTTGTTTCTGCTACAACACCAGAACGCACACTGTCGAGTTCACTGCTTAACAGAACTCTGTTCGTCTAGCACAACAACACCACATCATTTTGCAAAAACAAACAAGCAGTGCCGATCACTCGTCGGCTTCATAACATAACATACACCAAGTGCGGTTAGAGCTTCCTTGCCCTGGTCCATCCATCGGAGGCATGGTCTCCCTTGTCGTCGTTGACCAACGACCCTCGCCTCGAGCACTTTTTGCGCTCGAGCTTCGTCGTCCATACGACGGACATGACCCAGCCAGCGTAGTCGCTACACAGTTATACGCCGAAAGAGTTAAGTTATTCTAGAAACTATGAAGAGCATATTAAGCAAACAAAAAATAAATTTTTTTTTTTAATTTGTACATATATTATACCTTAAGAGTTATGGAACTGAAAATTGCACATTTATGATCCTCTTAATACCTTTCTTCATATTTGCCCCCTTATGCACGGATCAGAAATAAAATAGCAAAAGAATTCTTATTTACATGCAAATATTAAATTTTATTTTTAACTAAATTTATTTTGCATTTTATTTTTTTCAATTTGTTTACAATTTATATAATTTGTGTGACAGAAATTGCCCTACAATTTCTTGTCTTCACAATGTGAAAATAAGTCAACTTGTTTTGATTAGAGTTATTTTCTTTTAATTGACTTATGACTAAATAACAAGAATATAGCACTATTTTCCATATTGAACACTTGTAGAAAAGAAATTAAATCAAAACTGGTAACTTAACTGAAAATGACAATGTATTACAATAGGGACCACTTATACATTTCAAAGGATAACAAAAGCAAAAACAATTGCACATAAAAAATTTTTAGGAAAAATGTTTTTAAATGATTACTATTTCGTTGAATACCCCTTATTTTTAATTACAGTCAGGCACCACCTTGGCATTGAGTTCACCAAATTCTGGCAGGAAGCCAAATGAATAGAGTTCTATTCTAATAACCAAAACTCGTTACTGTTTGATGAGTTGTGGCCTCTGAAGGCCACTTTAACTTCGTGCCACAAGTTCTCAATCAGATTTAATTCTGGCGATTGAGACGGCCAGCTTAAAACGTTGATTTTGTTTTTTGGAACCAATGGCTAAGCTCGCTTTCATGTTTGTTTCAGATCGTTTTCCTGCTGAAACACCCATCGAAGCGGCGTATTTTTGCCTGCAAAGGGTAATATCACATTGCCGAGTATTCTGACGTAGTCTGCAGCTTTCATAACGCCATCAATACGATGAAAAGGACCTATACCATAGTATGAAAAACATGCCCATACCATATAATAGCCACCGCCGTGTTTTACAGTTTTAACTGTGTACTTATCTTGTCAAGCTGCATTTGGAGGTTGGCGTACTTGTGGATTCATATGATCAGAGTTGAAAAGGTTCACTTTTGTCCCATCTGATTAGAGTATATTGCGCCATTTAGTTTCTGGTTATTCCTTCAATCGCTTTGAAATATTCTTTTTTGATAAAAAAAAAACACTTTTCTTCCACTTCTTGATCTTAGATTCTCGCAAACTAGCTTCCTAGAGACGGTAGACGTATGAACGTTCAGACAGAATTCTTTTTTTATGGCGTTGACTGAAGAAAATGGCTCTTTTCTTGCGAAACGCAGAATACTCAATTTGGTTGTAGGTGTAATTTTAGACGGTTTGCCTCGTTTTTCAGCTATTGGTTAATGTTAAACTGGGAAAGATTATAGTATTTTCGACCATTCTTTTTGAGCATCCAACAGCTTCTGCAATTTTTCTGTAGAAAAATTGTTAAAAAAATGTATTTTTTCAACAACGTCTGAAACTGATCTTACCTTTGTTTGGTATACAGTCTGTTCAACAAAAAAGCAATGTGGATACCGTTTAAAGTATAAGAGATATTTATTAAATTTTTTTACATTAAAGTATATATTAAGAGCTACGACGCTATTATTTAGTATACTGTGAAATCGCCTTCAGCTTCGAGAATAGTTGCGCATCTTCTTGGCATACTATTGGCTTGGTTTGCAGCATATTCCGTGGCAGGGAACGCCATATATTTTTTATTGTTCGAAAGAGCTGCTTCAAATTGTACGCAGGTTTTCCTGCAAGCTTGGCTTTCATAATGGCCAAACATTTTCTATAGGGTTAGCATCTAGGGATTGTGAGGGCTAATCCATTGTGATAACCCCATTTGCATCCTTCCAGTCACGGCAGAGACGATTTCGATGCTTTGGGTCGATGTCTTCTTGTAGAACCAAATTTTTATTATGTGGTCCAAACGTCTTCTTGGCTGATGTCAAAAGGCCACGCTTGTAAATTGTGACCATGAAATCTGCATTCAAATTTTGCGTAAAAAGGACCAACTCTCCAAAACCGTGCTTTGAAAAGCATCCCCAGACATTGGCATTTACAGGGTGTTTGACAGTGCGTTGATTAAATTGTTTATTATTAGTTAACTAGGCATGCTTCACTGGACATCGTGCCCAAAAAGTCGATTCATCAGTAAACATCACATTCGACCAATCACGATTAATATATTTACTTGCCCAGGTGCTTAGTTTTTCTATGTGTTTTGCCGTAAGCAATGGTTTCAAGGTCGAAGAACGAAATTTGACCCCTGCCTCATTTAAGCGCTGTCTGATTGTGTTGATACTAATGTTAATTTCTTTTTTGGAAAGTTTCTTTTTAGCTTCCCGCTAAAGTAGAGTAGAATTCTGCTCAAATAACTTGAAGATCACTTTATCCTGCTGACTGGATTTTCCGCGATCCGGAAGGTTGTCGACTTTTTCGATTTTTTGTTTTTTCCCACTTCTGAACAAAGCATTCATTCTGACTTTTTCATCGTCTTAGATGCAGTAGCATATGACATTTTCGGTCCTTTTGGGTGTATGCATAAAAACACGGCCTCGTACCACTTCGCGTACACGGAACTCATGTTGTCAAACGTCCTCTCTAAACAAAAAATCGCGTTCTACCGAGCTGAAATCCTATTGGCATCGCAGAAATTTAAAGAGTGAAAGAGATAGATATAAGTACATTTTAACTATGAATAATCGCCATTGCTTTTTTGTTGAACAGACTGTGCAAACAAATTGAAAATTGTATAACCCTTATTTTTTTTAACTATAACAGCTGTCCTTATTTTTTTGCAACGCCCACGCGAACAGCTTCGAAAGAAATGGGGGCAAACGAAAGCAAGCGAGCAAGAATTTTTAGCGAATAACGGTAATAAAATGTTTTTAAAATCTCATTCCTTAAGGGCATTCAATTTCCTAATTTCAGTTTTTGCTTAGTTATTTCATTCAAATGAAGGTGTGTGTCCCTATTTTAATGCACATCACTGTATATATTTTAAATTTTTTTATATAACGTTTATAACTCTTTAATAACTATATTCTCCGTTTTTTCTCTCGTTCTGCGCTCATGTGCGAATGTAGCTGAACTCATACCACAGTGTAAAAAGAACAAAATCTAACGAAACAATGCGGATCGTTTCTATCTCTTCTTTTTGTGTGGATTTCCTAAGTGCTGTCCCTTCTATTTTCTAAGTAGGGTTCATATAACCCTACACAATGGGTGAAATACATCATACGTCATTTCATCTGTTCTCCTTACTCTCCTTACTCTTATTTATTTAGAAAAAATAATCAAAATCGGTTAAGAAACACGAGAGAAAATTGTTCTTAACTGTTTCGCCTACGCCTATTTATATATAAATACCGAAAGTCATTTTTCTCTCTTCTTTTTGTGCGGATCTCTTCGCGCATATGATGTCACAGTTGGGTGGAAATTCCACCCGTTCAAAGCAGGAAAAATTCTACAAAAAATATTCCATGCACACCTTCTCACTCCTCGGATTCATTTAAAAAGTTATGAAAATCGAATGAGAAACACAGGAGAAAACGGTTCTTAACTGTTTCGCCTGCGCATATTTATATATACATAGGTTTGGCAGACAAATATACAGAGAAAATTGTTATATTTTTTTTTTTTGTTATCTTTTCTCGCTGATGTGCGAATGTAACCGAAATCATACCAGTGTCAAGAAAAAAAAATTTAACGAAGCAGTGCCCAACGTATTTTTTAACACGTTTAAAATAGGGTTGATTTCTATAAAGAGTCTCTTGGCGTCAAGTGGCGATCTCAATGCAAATTGAATGAGAATTTTAACTACTAGCACTACCTCGTCTTATTATATCATGTAAAAAGCCACAATAAGCTAAACACATCAGAAAATATTTCACACGTTAAAAGAGTGTAGATTCTATAAAAAAATTCGGAGCGTCAAATTGAAAACAGGAAAAAAGTATTTTTTTTGCGTCAAGTGGCGAGCTTCTTTCTTTTTACTCTGTGCGGATCTCCGTCGTTTATTGTACATTTTACAGACAATATAAAGAGAAAATCGTTATATTCTTTTTATTTCTTTTTTGTTGTCTTTTCTCGCTGACAGGAGAAAATGGTTCTTAACTGTTTCACCTACGCCTATTTATATATAGATATTATTAAAATATATGATTAAAAAGGAAAATTCTTTTTACAGGAATAAATATTTAAATCAATAAACAACTTTTTAATTAAACATTATTTGTTTTGCAATGCGTTCTTTCTTAGAATCATCATAAATTGATTTTAATGCCTCAAGTCGGCTCACTCTTGGCACTAATACGTACAAAACTATTACTATTTAACCGACTTTTTATAAACTATTTTACGCAGTGTGCTATAGGTAAGTAAATAATTTTGAAACTTATCTTTTTCTTTGTCTGCCGCCAAATTTTGAAATCGTTAAAAGTGTGCCGCAACATAAAAAAAAGGTTGAGAATCACTGGTCTAATGTAGTGCGTACTGAAACAACCTCTCCTCGTTATTTTTGCATATTTTGTCCATGCATAACGGTAAACTACGAAAAATTTTCCCGATTACGTTCTAACCAGACAAACTGCATCATGTAATTTGTTAAGTTAACTTTTCTTGAATATAAGTTGTTATTTATTTTATTTTAAGGAAAATCTTATATATTAAAACGCAAACAAAAATCTTTAACTCTTTAACTTTAACGGACTTTAACGGATGAAACTTATATCATTTGAAAGATCTCGTTCATACTAAGTGCACAATATAGTTTTTATTCAAATGTTTTGTCATTAAGATAGGTAAAAATTAATAATTAAAAACACTTTTCCCCCCATATAAAACAACAAACAATGCCACACAATTCTGATGTTGCTGCACAACTTTGATGTGGTTGAGCAGAAGACGAGAGAGAAAGAAAAAGCTTCAATACAGCTGTGTGGTTGCTGTTGCTTTTTCTTTCCTTGTTTCGGACACACTTATTCAGTCAGCAAGAATGATAGACCTCTTCTACATTATTCAAGAATTGAAAGCAAGAATTGAAGTTTGTTAGCAAATGTTAGAAATTTTTTTCGTTTTTGCTATTTCTTTTGTAATGGATTCTATTACGTACAAAATGACACATTCCAGTATTAGAATCTATTTATTATTGCGTGAAAAGAAATATTAACTCCATTTTTACCTATTTTAAAGACAACATATTCTAATAAAACTTATTAAACTATTAAACTATTATACTTAGACAGTAAAATTTTTATTCAAATGTTTTATCATTAACATAGGTAAAAATTAGGGATTAAAAACACCTTTATCCCCATATAGAAGAAACAACAACAAAATGCAAAGCCACACAGCTCTGCTGAACAGCGTTACTGTGCGAGCTTTTTGCTTTTTCTTTCCTATCTTCTCGGAAACGTTCGATCAGCGTTGTTGAGACAAAACAAAGTAAAGGTTGCTTCAATAAACGTGCATTTTTTTGGATTGTCAAGTAGATATGTTCCGATTCAAAACATTTTTAAAAAATGCCACAAAATTTAAATCGTTCATAATAGATATTCTATTGCGCTCAAGAGTAGAATGGAAGAGTGACTCAGACACTTCAACAGAGCTGTGTGGCATTGTTGTTATTGTTGCTTTTTGAAGTGAAAACTTCTTTAGGCACGTTGAGCACTTTTTGGTAGGTGTAAAAGTTATGAATAAGCGTAAGCACTATTAACGTCAGCAATATTAACGTGAGCAATGCTATATTGTCAATACTCGTAATATCATCACTGTTAACTTTAGCGTTGTTAAGGCTTGCACTGTTATTGCCTACATTTTTGGTTTCCCTACCAGGCAAGAAGAAAACCTAGGAACGCTTTTGTGTTTTTTGTATTTGGACCCCCACATGGGTGGCAGGTGGCGGTAGGAGTGTTCAGAAGAAATTTTGAAGGCCAAAAACTATAGGGCCAACTCATATATTTGACCTGTTAAGGGGTCAACTCGGAAGAGATATATCCTACAATCGACAGTTTTGGTGTTTTTTGTATGGTGACCCCCAGAAATGTGGCTGATAGGGGCATGTGTATTAATAAGAAATGTTGAAAATTAATAGGACCACCTTATATATTTGACAGCTCTAGCGCTAAAATCGGGAGATATAAACTATAATCGACAGTTTTTGTGTTTATTGTATGGGGACTCCCAGATGTTGGCAGATAGGGTGTAAGTGTTCAGAAAAACTGTTAAAGGGGGAAAAAATAATAGGACCAGCTCATATAATTGACATTAATATAGATATTAGGTGTGTTTTGAAGAAATGTTGAAGATCACATCTATGGGTCAATTCAGAAGAACATTTTTTTTTATTCGAAAATTTAATGAATTATTCAAAAAATTTTCTAAAAGTCTCAAAAAAAAAAATATTTACCTTAAAATTTTGCTAGGTGACTATGATACTAAGTGAAGACTTTAATATTAATTTTGATATAGCCGAGTTTCGGCCAGAGGCGATACTATGTTAGTTATTATAAATAGACCAAAATCAATAAATATTGATTCGGTTTAAACTAAATCAAAAAGTGCTCTTAATCATTTATATTAGCAATTGGTTTATGTACCAAATGGCAATTATAATACAAAGCTAAACACACAGCGAAAACTTGAACGACGCGATGCATCAGCATCAACAGGAAGTACCATTCTACAGAACTGGTTCAACCAGAGCTACTACTTATCCTGCGATCATCGATCACGCCAGGAATTGGGGCCTCAAATACGACAACGATCAGGACCGGATTAACTTCGTGGAAAGAATTGAAGAGTTGGCCGAAGCCTACGTCATCCAAATAAACCTCGTACCCCGCACCATGACAGAACTGTGGCGGATCCTTCAGTTCTGATCCGCTCCTGTATTGTGGTCCTCAAGCAGTTGACGACACTTTGTTGCAACTTTAAACCACATATTAGTTAATGTAATGTAAACATCCACTCTTTGTTCTAGCAACTTAGTTTGTCACACAAGCGGCAAACTAAGCAAATTCTTTAAGTGATTAAACGATCACTTGAGACGTTTATTTGTAGCCACACATGTTGGCACGGTGACACACCGACGTGTCGTCCGTTTGACGCATACATGAGACTCGCGATCGTCACTCCGACTCTGAGCTATGCTAAAACGAATAGTATACCGTTGACCAGGCTGTGTTTGTTGTACAACAACAAGCATGGGTTCTTATTTCTTTGCACTAGCTGCATGTGTGTTGGCGTAGCTAACCAACACCCAGGCAAGTGCACAATCGATGTCGGCTGGAGTTTGCGACTTCAGCATTTTGATAGCACAGCGTCTTTCGCTTCGTCACTAGCACTGGTGACGAAGCGAGCGATTATAAATGTAAGGCCTGGCATGCCATTGGGCTAATAGGAAATAATGAACAAAGCGTGGATTGTTATTATTTCTATGTGGTGCGCTGCAGCGCTGTGCGCTGTTTTTCTTGCTGCAGCGTTTGTTTAACATACTGTGGTGGCATGGACTATGGTCCATGTTACCATAGCTTTTTAGTTGGTACCGCGAGTCCGAAACGTTCGGTTATGAATTTTATCAATTGATTTGTAAATAAAGTGTAAATTATTGTAAAAAATAAAATAAATCATTTACACTCTACAGAACTCTTACAAGGCAAAGCACTATTGTGGTACCACAATAATACTTCGAACGCCTAAAAGATGACGTTCGGCGGAGAGAGCAGCGTTCACATGAGATTTTCTAGGGGTAATGCAGACGAAACCTACGCCACGAGTATCAATTGTTTGTAAGCCGCAGTGGTTTCAATTCTCTAGAATTGCTTACAACGCTAGCCGAGGAGTTCGAATGTCAACGCCAAGTGTACCTACCAGGCGCCAGACAACAAATCTCCACCAAGCCCACGCACGCCGCAGTTTAACACGCCAACACTACATAAAGAACGATACCACGCACTAGAGGGCACTAGGATCAGCACACGAGCATGTCGACGGTGTGTCAGAGAAAGCTGTCACTCCAACCGTTGCAGGAACCCTCAAGCCCTTTTCTGCTAGGACTGTGGAAAGCAAAACATCCGATTGCTGTTGCACGCCGAGATTAGATGCGAGCGGGGTCAAAAATTCCTTCAGGCCCACTACACGCTCACGCTACACACAACAATTTCAAGTCAAGCCAGTAGTAGCAAAAAAAACGCAAAATAAGGTAACCATCATATCATCGACTTCCCAATCGTATTCACAACTACCAGCGGATCCTACGTATAGCACTCGATTGAGGGACATGGTTCAACATCAAGTTTGACGGCACAAAAACCGCAGCGATATCAATATTCGAAACCAGACGTGCAGCAAACGTATGAACCACAGCGGCACATAGAACCACAAGAGCAACGAGCGTACCCACAACCGTTACAATCACATGGAAAAGCACTCAAGCCAAGTGCCACTCGAGAGAAAGTAAGACCAGCTGCACGATAACCCAATGCGTCATATAAAACGTATTGGGATGAAGTGCATGGAATACTATCAGCCACACGAGATGAGAAACATGAGGTGATAACCCAACACACACCCACACAACGACAAGTCAGTCAGCCAGAGACGCTAATCATATGCGATCTCCAACAAGAGCTAGTAGCATCAGTCAGGCGACTCGCAGATTCACCAGAGGCATTTGCAGAGAAGCAACTGCCTCATGCAAACTCAACAGAAGCCATTTGCGATGACCTCCCGTTCCATGCAGATGCAATAGCGTGTATTCAAACGCACGTGATAGAACCGCTAGTACCATTCATTAACAAACAACCCCTTCCAGCAAATGTATTAACATCAGGCTCACAGCAGCTGCAGTCACAGTCAAGGCCACCAGATCCACTAGCAGATCAACAAGAGCATCATGTCAAGCCACCAGAGCCACCTGATATCCACGGACATACTATAAGTAACTTAGATGAACGAGAGAATCATGTCAGGCCACCAGAGCCACCCGACAGCATAAAAACCACTAGAAGTAACTTAGTAAAACAAGAACATCACGCTAGGCCACCGGATCTACTGGCACGCCAACGAGAACATCACAGCAGGCCACCAGAGCCACCCGACATCCAAGAAGAACCCATCGAGAACGACCTACCTCAACAGGAGGCCAGCAGCATCCAAAATACTACAAACCGATGCTCTAAGGGTAACCAGGCACTTTCTTGGCCGAAAAGTTAAATTCAAAGTAGCAGAACACATGGCTTTGTTAAACATTTTTCAAAAGGTACCATGGTTACCGTTAATGGACTGACAACTGTGGAATCTTAGCCGGAAAATATTGTAACCTCACATAACGTGATATAACGAGCAATCAACCCTACCGAAGAAGTATTACCTTCGCAAAACTTTTCAGATTGTCTTAGATACAATCTTAACAACACAAGATATAGCGCAGAAATTTATTCACGCCGCGACCTGTGGGATCCAGGCATCGGAAAAGTTGGCAGCACATCGAAATAAGAACCATTTTTACTTCGCCACATCACCCGCGTCACCAACTGGAATGCGCGGCACCACCCGCATCACCAACTGGATCGTGCGGCACCAACAGGAACCTGCTGCACCTGCCAACATAAACTGCACGCCATATAAACGCAATATAAACTGCAAGCAAGCAGCCGCATCTGCCAACATAAACTGCACGCCAGCAGCCGCATCTGCCAATATAAACTGCAGGCAAGCAGCCGCATCTGCCAACATAAACTGCAAGCCCGCAGCCGTAACTGCGTCAAAAACTACACTACATGGTCAGACAGATGTTTAAGTTACAAGAGCCTTCGTTACAAGCAGCCATAACCAACGAGACATTCAGATGATACAATATTCACTACACGTGGCCATAACCAACAAAACAGTCTGTCTACAAGCAGTCGTTACAAGTGATCATAACCTAACAAAACCGTCGGACTACAAGGCATTCGTTACAAGGGGCCATAATCAGCAAAACATAGCTACAAGTTTCAATCGTAAAGAGGGCCCAAAGCAACAACGCATCCTGAGTACACAGCAATCGTTGAAAGGTGGCCATGATCAACAAAGCATTCTGGCTACCACTTCTGCTGCGCGGCACCACCTGCGTTAACAACTGGGACCCGCAGCACCAACTGCGTCAGCAAAGAGAACCCGCAGCACCATCTGCTACACCACCTTCTCCGGCCAATTGGCACCAATCGCAGCACCCATTGCGACAACAAGCTGGGCCCCGCAGCACCCACTGCGATAACAAACTGGGCATAGCATAACTCAACTGAGTCAACAGTAGCAGCAGTACCTGCTCCAAACAACTATCGTACCATACCTGAAGAATCATAACCAAACTTATTAGTTGAAGGATGTCATACACACGTCATGGTTTACAGAAGAAGACCCACGTTAATCACGTTAGTCTCACTCACAAACACCAGCATCACTTAAATATCTCACGAGCAACACAGAAAAAGGGGAAGAACATTGTGAACATTTATAGTTACAACGGAAAAAAGTCCGCATATACACACTAGTAGGAAAAGATCTACCACCCAGTATATGAAGAGGTCACCAACAAGGCCTCCAGCGTCCAACCGACATCATCACAGACCGCTTTAACAGTACAAGCATCAACTGCCGATACAACTGGCCCGTTTATTAGCCAACAGGTGACAGTAAAAGCGGCAAGAAGAACCACTAGCGCCACACAGGCGACCCTCGAAGGGTATACATCAGCCCTCAGGACAGGCGACACACCTAGCGCCCAGCAGATGAAAACAACCGCCACGCCTTCTACAAGCAGCAGCAGCAGCAATGACAGCCTCAGCCACAGCAGCTGTGATGATGATAGCAGCACCGATGATGTCAACAGCAATAATGACAACAGCCACCACGATCAGAAAACTTCTCAGATAGAGATCGATCGGCCACACGACGATGAAGATACTTTCGACGGTTGCCTCGATTGGCTTTTTGATTCAGAAGAGCTGACCCCTGCATTCTACATTCAGACAACCGAGATGACGTGCTCAGGCATGCAGAAGGCAGCACGAATATCGATGATATATTCCCAGAAGAGTTTCAACAACGCATCGCAGGAGCCAAGGCACGACGAAGAAGAGGACAACGAATCAACTTCAAAGTTGTTGTCGCCCAAACTTGCTACGCCTTGCAAATAACACGCAGCGGAAACGTCAAACGCTTCTGTTTCCTCAGCGGAGAAGAGGGGGTTACGAACCTATTTCTATAAGAAATAGATCCACAAACAATAATAATAATATTCCTAATAAATTCCTAATAAAAAAAATTCCTCATTCCTAATAAAAATACAACGTATTTATTTGCGTCCATTGTATGTCTTTGTGCTGCATTTATTTGCTCGGGCTTTTATTGGCTCGTATTATTGCCAACGCTAGCAATAAGACGGGGGAATGACGACGAAGGGTGAGTATAAACAATCAACCAGTCATCGTACTGGCGGCGCACTAACCTGGGGGTTGGTTAGCTACTCCAACTCACTGGCATACAGTACCGTACATAACTGAGCAAATGTTTAGGAATATAACTTCAAGGCTCTGTAAAAATATTAATACGCAACCAAAGTCAATAAAACTTTTAGCATTTTATTCGTTACTTAATCTTTATATCTTTATATCTTTTATAATCTTAATATTTAAGAAAAATAGTTTATAAAATGACAAACACGAAAAAGATAATGAGAAAGAAATTTGAGAGAAACTCCACATGCTCAGTTTTGCACGTTTCGCATGTATATAGTTAGAAGCACTGCTGCTCTGAACAAATTTAAAAATATTTACCGTTATTATTTTTGTATGTTACACATGAACTAAGCGTTGCCGTTTTGGTAAAATATTACCAAATTTGGTAAATAGTTTTTGAGTTGGAAAAATGCTAAATTTTTTATCGTTATGGTAATTTTTTAAGGCTTAAAAAAACTAAAAAACCTCAAAATTTAGAAAAAATAATTTGTTTTCAAATTAGAGTAAATACTCTTTCAAATAATTGGAAACGTTTTAAAAAGTTTATGCAAATGATTTGGATTTACTACGATTTTAGACAGTTAACACTGATTGAAGTAAGAATAATTATTAATTTCACTTTTTTAATTCCTATTAATCTTTAATAAAAAAAGAGGCAAGCTTTTTAAACACATAAAAAATGTAATTATTATATTGTTATTGCACTGCGTTACACACATTCTGTGCTATAAATATACCTTTTCGGAAAGTGTATCGTCGTTTTCATGTACACGTCAGTATTTTTATTTTTTTACCTCACGGTGAGATGACTTGCAAATTTGTTAAGAAAAAATAGAAGGAGTTGTTGGAATTTGATGAGACTTCATTTCTAAATGTTCTAATTGTCGTTTTCTTGTACCGGTTTCTGTTGGCTAATAAAAACAGATTTTTTTTATTGATGTAGTTTTGTAAATAACTAAATTCTTTAGGCATTTTAACTCTTTAGGCGGTGATTTTAGAAATTCATTTGGTTTTTTGTATGAGTTACGGTTTTTTTTTGTATTTTACAAATTTTTTTTCTCAATATTCAAAATTCCCAAAAGTACGAGTATTCATATTAAAAATCGTTAGTTAACTTGTTAATCGTATCAAAGCACTCCTATTAAAGTTTTCTATATTTTTCCGCTTTTGCCACCAACGAAACAGTAGAAACAAAAAATCAAAGTAACTCAAAATAAATTTAGTTCAGGACCCATTATACTCAGTATGACCCATTATTCTCATATTGTGAATTTTTAGTATTGTGAAAAACATTTTTTAAAAAAATTTATAAAAAAAATAAAATGTGCATAACAGGTGCGAAAAAATACCAAATGATTTTCTGAAATCACAGCGAAAAGTATTTAGATATAAACAAAACTAATCAATCAACTAATCAATCACCGGTACAAAAAAAAAAAAAACGATATTTGGAACCAGCATGCCATTTTACTTTTAGAAATGAAGTTTCATCAAATTCCAACAACTCCTATTTTTTTTCAACAAATGTACTCATCTCACTGTGGGCATCACTGAACTCAAAAAGAAAAAAAAATTAAATTCTGACGTTTACACGAAAAACGACGAACCCTCATATTTTAATTTTTTCCCCTTTTCCGGAAAGATATATTTGAAAATCAAAGTCATACATATTAACCTAATATGTTTTAATAAAATGTTATTTTTTATATTTCGATGTCTTTTATAATACTGTTTAATTTTGCGATTTTAGTTTTATTTTGTTTTAAATATTTTGTTTATATAAATGAAGTGATATAACTGAATAATTATTGAAAAATTACTGATGTTTGGTATTTTTTTTTTTTTCATTTTGGTAAATTGTTGGAGGTAATTGGTAAAAAAAAATTTCGAGAATGATAACCCTGCTTGAACTTTGCTCACTTTTTAAATTGTATGTTAGTTGTAGAAAAATGTTTTTGTCTGACGCATCGCTTATTAATTGAAAGTATAGGAAAATAAGTACTGAGTTAGAAAATAGCATCATGGCATTAACTGAATGTAGGAATTCCTCAAGAATGATAGCAGACCAATTAAATATAAGCCAACGCACAGTAGTTAATGTCCAGAAGCGGCGAAATGTTGAACATGTGCCAAATTTTGGAGGACGACCTAAGCTACTGTCAGCCTCAGATGCACTACCCGAATATTTTGCAGACCAATTTGCCAGATTTCGTAGATTTGAGCGCCTACCCCGAAGCGGAAGTCATTTTCCAACAGGACGGGGATCCAAAACACACCGCTAAAATAGTGAAGATATGGATATCTCAGCAAAATTTTCAGGTAATGGAGTGGCCTACACAATCACCCGATCTCAATCCAATTGAGAATTTGTGGTCAATAATGAAAAGGCGGTTGGGAAAAATCAAAAAGCTCCTGAGAACATGGAAGAACTATGGCGTCGTGTACAACATGAGTGGAACCAAATTCCTCACAACTTCATTCAAAATCTAGTTGAAAGCATACCAAAACGGGTTAAGCATCATTAAAATTAAAGGACTGTGGACCAAATACTGAAAAAATTAGTAGTGCGTATGTATGCGAAACGTGCAAAACTGAGCATATGGAATTCTCTTAAGATTCTTTCATTTTCTGTTTTACGTGTTTGTCTTTTAAGTTATTTTGTAGACTTTTTTTGTAAGAATTAAGTAACGAATAAAATGCTAAAAGTTTCATTGAATTTGGTTGCGTATTAATGTTTTTACAGAGCCTTCAAGTAATATTCCTAAACGTTTGCTCGGTTATGCTCGGTACTGTACGTACGCTTGCATGGTTCACGACAAGCGCTTGTTGTTGTATAATGCTTGTATACAGCAACAACAACACATAAGCTTGTCACCACTGATCGCGTTGCAGTGATTTATCATATATCCGAAACGACAGTCACTCTGACGCGATCGCCATGCCTGGCATTACGTCATCGAGACAAAGCGACGCTCCGCTATGAGAGTCGAAACATTTGAGTCACATAAACTGTTTATATAACCGAATGTTTATGTTGCTGGTTTATATATCCGCTCTAGCGATAACGGCAACGACAATGTATTATGTTTGCATTGCATTAATCATCATTAGCTGCGAAGCCCACAAAAGCAAGAAAGTTTGAAGTCGTTAGGAATTTACTAGGGTCATCACTTGTGTGACAAGCCAACCTACGCTAACGCGAATCGCGTTATATTAAATTACGACAAATTGTCGTCGATATTATTATAAAAGAAACACGACATAAATTTGAGCGTCGATTATTGAACCCGCTCTGGAAAAGGGGTTGCTAAACTGATGGTACCGCCACATACTCATCACAAACGGCATACGGCAACTTTTAGGATAGGTTACGCTCTGTTGAAACAATGAAGCAGAATAATCAGAGACGAAGTTTGAAAGGCTGTGTCTTCCAAACAAAAAGAATATCAAACTCTGAATTTTAACTGAAAAAAACGTACTGTAATGTGCTTTATAGTGAATAAATTTTTAAGCGTATGCCCACCAGAGATTTTTGATCCCAAATTTAGCAAAATTCTTAAAATTTCAATTGCTGTAAGCAAAAAAGTTGATAATTTATATATAAGATAATTTATAATAATTTATATATATATAATTATAATTATCAAAAAGTTGATAATTTATATATAAGCAATAAGTTTTAATGTACTAATAAAAAAATATAAGTCAACAGCTATCTGATTTCTATAAAAAATTATTAAAGTTCCAAATTATTATATTACAGTTCAAGGTGCGTTTATTATCATAGTTCTTGATTCATCATTCTATCTCTCTTGGAAACTGAAAAATAGAAGTTACCGCAAATGCTTACAAACAGACAAATCTCTAATGTTAGCAAGGGAAATAGTACCTCCAAATTTTTCGAGCAACCAACTTTGGTTTTTATGGGCCAGTTGATTTGGAGTTGTGAAACATTATTTGTACAACTGAAGTCAGACTGAGCTATACAAAAGAAACGATAATTCTGTCTGATGTCCTGAAACGATGTCGTTGTCTTACAAGGAATGAGGCAAAAATTAAGTTTTTCATAATTTGTTAATGACATGAAAAATCCATTACATCTATCACAACCTGCAGTCTCCGTTTCATAATTTCGGATAATAATAAAATTTGTTTAAAGGCATTTTTATTAGAAGTCTTTCGTCCACACTGTGACATCACAATGTACAGCCCCAAAATATCGATAATATTGTGATCTGGGATTCGTAGAATGTGGTAAAATATTTTTAACAATATAGAATAAGCTGAAATTGTCTTGAAAATGACAAAAATAATATTAAATTATCAGTATATCTTTCAATGTATTTTGCCAATTCTGTTGCAAATGTTAAAGGAGTGATTTTGCTCATAATACCTTTCACCAACAATAATAATTAAAATTTTACAAATGAGCTTTCATGATCCTCCTTCTAATGACCCTAATTCCATTGCATGAATTTTCGATTATTGGATCTTAATGAATTGAATTTGGATTACTTACTTAGTTGGCGCCTAAAACCGTAAGTCGGTTTCGCCTGGTGTACGAAATTGCGCCAGTCATTTCTATTTTGCGCTTGCTATTTCCTTGCTGATCCTTCCAACCGAGATGTGGTCATCCTCTTCTGCGTTGACTGCCGCTGAGTACCGAATCGAATATTTTCTTCGCTGGAGCGCTCCTTCCATCCGCTCAACATGGCCTAGCCTCGATTTTTACTTTACTATCTTGAAGTCGGCGTACGGCCCATACAGCTCATCGTTCCATCATATTCGGTACTCGCCATTGACGCAGATTGGTCCGTAGATTTAACGAAGGATCTTTCTCTCTCGACATCATTAGTGGCATTCACAACCTCGAAGGAGCTGTTGTCAACAGTGACGTGGGTGCCAATACGCTGGGACTGTTTGTTTGTTGACACCAAATATTTCGTCTTATCGGCGTTTACTGCAAGACCCATGCGACTCGCCTCTTTTTCTAATTTGGAGAATGTTGCACTGACTTCGCGTTTTGCGTTATTGATTGATATCAATATCATCAGGATGTCTAGCAGCATAGCACTCTTATAGAATATTGTGTCGCTTTGTCTCAGATCAGCAGCTTCAGCTCAGATGATCTTCTCTATAAAGAAAAAAAAACGAAATGGCCATCTCAGCCCTTGAAAGGACCGAGCTCCTTATGATCAATTGTGTTGTGTGTGATATGAAATGTTTGCACACAAATGATCGAGAACTGGACCTACATGTTTTACGCCGACTTCGAACGGCTTATGTTCTCAAGAAGCTTTTCATGGCAGTTTTTACTCTCTGAGGTTTGCCATTGTCTGCAGAGAGGTGACGGCCGAACAGAAAAATTATTTCAATTGATAAAATTTTCTGTCTCAGATGGAGGATTCGAACCTGGGTTCTTTGGCGTAAGAGTCACACACTCTACCCACTACGCCACGGCCTCCACACTTCTTCTCTCTATTATCTTCTTCTATATCTTCTCTATAATTAGGTTAAAAAAGTCGCACGATAGGAAATCACCTTGTCTGAAACCTCGTTTGGTTACAAATCCTTCCCGAGAGGTCCTTCCCGATTTTAACTGCACTGCTGGTGTTGCTCAGTGTTATTCTGCATAGACGGATTAATTTTGCAGGTATTCAAAATTCAGACATGGTGGAGTGTAGGTGATTCCTTATATGACTGTCGAAACCGGATTTGTAATCGACAAAGAGATGATGGGTAGCGATTTGTTTCTCTAGGGTGTTTTTTCCAAGATTTGCCGTAGCGTGAATATCTTGTTGATGATAGATTTCCATGTCTGAAACCACACTGATAAGGCCCAATCAGTTGGTTTACGAGTGGCTTCAGCCTTTAACATAATACGCTCGTCAGGACCTTATATGCGATATTTAGGAGGCTAATCCCACGGTAATTGGCACAAATGATGGGATCGCCTTTCTTGTGGATTGGGCAGAGTACACTGAGGTTCCTATCGTTTGGAATGCATTCTTCCGACCATATTCTGCATAGAAGCTCGTGAATGCATTTAAACAGAGCTTCGCCTCCGTTGTTGAACAGCACAGCGGATAGACCATCGGCTCCCTAGGCTTTGTTGCTCTTAAGCCGTGTTATGGCTGTCAAGACATCATTATAGTCGGGCAGCGGAACTTCAACGCTTTCATCCATAATTGGGGTTCCAGGGATATCATCTCGATTGGCGGGATTGTTGTCATCATCGCCATTCAGAATACGAGGGGTGCCTTTTATATTTCGGGATTAGAGAACAAAAACAAATATTAATCATCGAAAATCACTTTATTGTTTTTCAAAATATTCTCCATTAAGATCTATACACTTTTGCATGCGTTTGAACCAATTGTCGAAGCACTTTTGCCACTCTGATTGAGGTATCTCCAAAACATGCATTCTGAATCCCGCAACCGCTTCTTCAGGCGTCGAAAATCGTTTTCCACGCAGTTTATTCTTCACGGTTGGGAATAAAAAGAAGTCATTCGGTGCCAAGTCAGGACTATACGGCGGATGACCCATCAAATCGATGTTTTGGGTGCTCAAAATTGCAATTGTTTGAGCCGATGTGTTTGAGTCGTGGTGAAGAGTGATCCGTCTTCGGCGGTTGGTTTTCCTGATTTCTTGGAAGACAACTGGCAAACAAATGGTTGTGTACCACTCAGAGTTCACTGTTCTGCGTTGTTCTAGTGGTACGGTTGCGACATGTCCATATTTTTCGAAAAAACAGGCGACCATTTGCTTGGAAGTGCTTCGTGCGCGAACAACTTTTGTTGGATTTGGCTCATCTTGAAACACCCATACAGTCGACTGCTGTTTACTTTCGGGCTCATACGCGTAAATCCACGATTCATCACCTGTCACGATGTCATAGACGTGTTTCGAAGCACCGCGATCGTATTTTTTGAGCATTTCCTTCGACCAATCGACACGAGCCTTTTTTTGAGCGATTGACAAATTGTGTGGGATCCAACGCGAACAAATTTTTTTGACAGTCAAATGTTTATGCAATATTGAATGTATGCTGGTCCCACTTATGCCTAAGGTTGCCTCAATCTCACGATAGGTAACATGACGATCTTGCAATATCAGTTCGCGCACAGCATCAATGGTTTTCGGAACAACAGCTGATTTCGGACGACCTTCACGAAATTCGTCTTGGAGTGAACTACGACCACGATTGAATTCACCATACCATCGATAAACACTGGTCCTTGATGGAGCTTCATCGCCAAAAATTGAATTAAATTCATCCATGCACTGTTGCTGTGTTAATTCACGTCGAAAGTTGTAAAAAATAATCGCACGAAAATGTTCACGATTTAATTCCATTTTTAGACCGAGATGAATCTTTTAAGTTACTATAAACAACACAAATAGCGCTCGTATGTCAAAACGTTCTGAGTACGTATAAGCCAACAAATGTCAAACTTTGCGATAGAGCTTTCAGTTGACAGATTGCAACACCAGGGTTGCCAAATCCCGAAATATAAAAGGCACCCGTACTATAAAAGTGTTTCCTCCATAACGTCAGTGTTCTCTGTATATCTGTCACTAGATTCCCGTTTTCATCCTTGCAGCAAGAGGCCCTTTTCGAAAAATGTTTGGACCTCGTTCCTGTCGCCATACATCTCAATTTTCTCACACTCGCGCTTTGCTGCCTCCATTTTTTCCGCCCGAAAAGACGTCTCTCGTCTCTCCTCTTCTCTATGTATCACTCCTTAGCAGCACTTTTTCTTTGCACGTCTTTGCAGGGCACAGACGTGTACGGATCTTATCTGCGACAAGGTAATGATCCGAGTCTATGTTAGCACCACGGATCGTGCATACATCTAATACACTGGAAGAGTGCCTTCCGTCAATCAAAACGCGATCAAATTGGTTGCGCGTTTTTTGGTCAGGGGACAACCAAGTGGCCTTATGAATACTGAGATGCTTGAACCTAGTGCTACTTACGACCATGTTTCGTGCTACGGCGAAGTCAATAAGTCTTATTCCGTTATCGTTTGTGTTGTCGAGGAGGCTGAACTTTCCGACGGTTGGATCAAAGATGTTTTCATTGCCCATCTAAGTGTTGAAGTCACCTAGCACAATTTTTGTGTCGTGATGGAGGCAGCGATCGTAAGCGTCTTTAAGGCGCTCGTAGAAAGTATCTTTGATCTCATCGTCCTTGTCCTCTGTCGGAGCATGCCCGAAATGTTTTAAAGTTGTAGCTAAAACTGATAAAAAAAGGAGCCAGAAAAAGCTAAAACTAATAAAAAAAAGTAGCTAAAAAACTAAAAAGTTTTATTGTAGCATTGTAGCCAAGAAAAGAGTTCATTTTTTTATGATAACGTACAAGTTATTCAAACTTTTATTTATATAATACATAGGTACATTTTTCAAATTGTAATAAGAGTATAAACTGCTCTTTTAACTAAAAAACAAAAACTTCATTTAAAAAAAAAACAAAATTCATAAAACAATAAATTCATTTCAACAAACAGAACATAAAACAAACAAAAGTATAACTTAAAAAATATAAAATAATTTTATATATGTATATATAATATTATATATATATGTATTATGCATATTCAACTTCTGTTTCTTCATCACTAGGTGACACTTCGTTGAAATGTTTGTAAATATCACAATTTATCATTAATTTAATGAGATCTTCAGTTATAATGAAATCATAAAAACTATTAAATTTTTTTAGGTTTCACTTCCACATTTACATCGAAGCTTTCACAGGGTGAAACATAATTTACAAAAATTATATGCGATATGTTTAATTCAAATAAATATTTTGTAGCTATAAAAAAGCTAAGGAAAATAAGAAATAGCTAAAAAAAGCTAGGTCGGTTGAAACTCGGACACGGGTTGTTACGACCAACTAAGTAAGTAAGTAAGTAAAAAAAGTAGCTAGGAGCTAAAACACAATATTTGTAGCTAAGTGAGAAAAAAAGCTAAAACTAGCTACAAAATCACTAAACTGGCAACACTGATGCACTGACATAACATATTATATATAGCCTTATATGAAAGAATTTAGCCTTATGCGGATTATGGCAAGTCGTTTGTTCACAGGAGTGAATCGCAGGGCGTGATGCCGTAATCTCTTGCCAACTACAAATCCGCACTCAAACTCGTGCTTTTCGCATGGCCGCTGTAGTAGATATCACAGGATGCTCGGCGAGATCAACCTTGTCACTTCCATCGCATTCCTTGGATTGCAGTGATATCAGCTTTGTATCTTTCCAAGATGACAATCAGTTGAATAGAGGCACCTTGGCAATTAAGAGTTCGGACATTCCGGTTGCATATCCACAAATCATTATCAGTTTTTCGATTGCGGTAGTCGTCATCAGATTTAGGAATAATTTTTTTCATATTTCTATTAAATTTTTTATTATAAAAAACTTATGGTTTTTTAGGTGGTGGGCTTCAAACCCAACGCACAACATATTTAAGACTAGGTTAAGACGGATGCCAGTTTGCCGTTGTCCAGGAAACACCACGTGGAGGCTTAAGCCGATTTGAGACGATTTCGAAATGGATAATGCTGGCCTCGCCAGGTTGAGGCTGTCAGGCACGTTGCCATGTGAAGGCTCGCCCCCCTGTTCCCAATGCAATAACTGACACACAAGGCCACCTGGCTGTCCCCGGATCAAAAAACGCGAAACCAAATTGATCATGTTGTAATCGACGGAAGGCATGCCTCTAGTGTTCTAGATGTGCGTACATTTCGGGGGATCAACATTGACTCCGACCATTATCTTGTAGCAGCCAAGATCCGCGTGCGATTATGCAATGCGAAGAACATACGCACAGGAATGCAACGAAAGCTAGATGTCGCTAAGCTGCAATTACAACGGACTGCCGAAGCCTACTCCGCTCAACTCTCAGTTAAGCTCAACCAACAAACCTCTGGACCCGACGACGCCGGCGGACTTTAGGCGCATATATCCCACTCCATGCGCGCTGCCGCTGAAGAAGTCATTGGTTTCCGGCGCCCTCAACCTCGGAACCAATGGTACGATCAGGTGTTGCATCGCGATAGCAGTAAAGAACGCCGCATATAGAAAAACGCTGCAGCCACCTGCAACCTGGAAGGAAGAGAGGCGCCTTGTCAGACGCAAGAAAAGAGAGCAGGAAAAGCGTGAGCGTGAGGAACTAGAGGTATACCAGGGCAAGAAGGATGCACGAAAATTCTATCAACAGGTTAAGCGTCTAACCCAAGGTTTCAAGCACGGAACATCCACTTGTAGAGGCGAAAATGGAGATCTGAATACGGATACACAGTGTGTGCTGAGATTGTGGAGACAGCACTTCTCCAATTTACTTACTGGCGAAGATTCCACCAATGCCGCCCATGGAGAGCGCAGTTCAGTGCCACCAATCAACGATGACGGAGTGGAAGTACCATCACCTAGCCATGAAGAGGTTCGAGTTGCTATCCAGCGACTCAAAAACAATAAAGCAGCGGGTGCTGACGGCCTGTCAGCTGAATTGTTTAAAACCGGTGGCGATGAATTGATAAGGCGCATGCATCAGCTCATCAGCAAAATATGGCTAGCAGAAAAAATTGTCGACGATTGGAACCTGTGCGTACTGTGCCCTACGCACGGTCATGAGTAAGAATGCACTTTTTCGTAATTGCATTTGTGTGTTCTTGGTCTTTTTTGCGGGTATGTTGTGGATCCTCATTTGACGGAATCGAGTTGCCCAGATGACTGTCGTGGGCTGGTCCTTCGGGGAGTCTCGTACTGGTTGTGTGAATGCTACACAGGTCTAGATTGACCGGCGGGGTCGCGCAATGGTACGACCGGGCTGGCATATCCGTCTTAATATGCAAGAGATTGGGTAGGTCCCGTCTCCACCAGTAGATGGATGGAAGTACGTCGCTACGGAAGTCTAAACTGGTACTGCTATTACGGGCAGTATGTAATTTAATACATAGTGCACCTAATCAGCAGGGCACTGGGTGATGCTTTGTGTTTGTGAAGCAGCTTCCATGTTCGTGTTGCCACACCGGATGCCCCGTATGTTTTATTTGTTTAAAACATAAACGGGTCCGTGTTGTGGTACAACAAAGTTCATGATTGTCTGTTTCATGAACTATTACCCTAGGTTTTGGATAACCCAAATTGCTTAAGCCTTACGGCAGGTGCACTTGTTAATCTTAAACTCGTCTGTGCCCTACGCTTAAGAAAGGAGACCGAACAATCTGCGCAAGTTATACAGGTACCAGTCTTATTTCCATCGCATATAAGGTTCTCTCAAGCGTACTGTGTGAAAGATTAAAGCCAATTACAAAAACACTGATTGGACGTTATCAGTGTGGCTTTCGACCTGGAAAGTCCACCATAGACCAGATTTTCACGCTACGACAAATCCTGGAGAAAACCCACGAAAATCAAATTGACACACACCATCTTTTTGTCGATTTTAAAGCTGCGTTCGATAGCCCGAGAAGGGATTGCCTATACGCAACAATGTCTGAGTTCGGTATACCTGCAAAGTTAATTAGACTTTGAAGAATGACGTTGAGCAACATACGCAGCTCCGTCAAGGTAGGAAATGACCTCTCCGAAACCTTCAATACCGAAAGAGGTTTCAGGCAAGGCGATCCACTGTCTTGCGATTTCTTCAACATCATCATTGAGGGGATCGTACGAAAGGTGTGGTGTGCATCGTAATGGCACAATTTTCTATAAAGGTGCCCAGCTCCTTGCGTACGCTGATGATATTGTCGGCAGAACCAAGAAAGATGTCACCGCTGCTGTCGCCGCTATCGAAAAGGAATCAGCCAAAGTGGGTTTGACGATAAATGAGGGTAAAACAAAGTATATGCTGTTACAAACAAGGGAGCGCGGCGTTTAGACTCCCACGCTTCGTCCGGCAGCTATAACTTTGAAGTAGTCAAGGAGTTCGTATAGCTTGGCACCGCCATTAATACCAACAACGAAATCAGCCTGGAGATAAAGCGAAGAGCAATAATTGCTAATAGGTTCTACTACGGGATCAGTAAGCAACTAAGTTGGAGAACCCTCTCTCGATCGATAAAACTGACACTCTACAAGACGCTTGTTCTACCTGTGCTGCTTTATGGCGCTGAGGCATGGGTAGTTTCGCAAACTGACGCAGCCGCTCTGGGGTTGTTCGGGAGAAAAGGTCTTCGCAAAATCTTTGGTCCTGTTCGAGTCGGCGATGACTATCGCATCCGAATGAACCACGAGCTGTATGAGCTCTACGAAGGCATTGACGTATAACTGTGTAGCGACTACGCTGGCTGGGTCATGTCCATCGTATGGACGACGAAGCTCCAGCGAAAAAGGTGCTCGAGGCGAGGGTCGCTGGTCACCGACGACGAGGGAGACCTGAGGAAGGTTGGGGAAGCCCTAACCGCACTTGGTGTATCCGATTGGAAAAGGCACGCGCAAAGCAGAGGCGCCTGGCAAGAGCTGATGAGGACGGCCGAAACCCGGGCACGGGTTGTTACGGCTACCTAAGAGTAACGTTACGAAAATAAAAACAATACTTAAAAACAACGACTACCCAAACTATCTAATTAACTCCCTTGTTAATTCAACAAATTAAAAAAACAAACAAACCCCACAAGTAACAAAACACAAAACGCAGACTGGCAAAAGTACACAAGCAAACAAAAAGTACCACGGCATCACATACATACCAAAACCAACAAGCAACACACACATACGGACAATAATGAGAACTTAACAAAAGCTGGACATACGAAACAAAAAAACAACAACAGCGTTAGCACAACATATATTGACGACAGGCTATACATCTGATTTTGACTTTGTTAAAATTTTAGACGTAGAAAGCAAAACAAATGAAAGATTGACACTGGAAAGTTTACGAATACAGCAAAAACGTACAGAGCAATTTTCAGAACATCAATGTAATGTTATGAATGTCATTTTTGTATTAATGTTTAATGTTCAACATTCCATAAAAAATATGTGTTTAGATAATGTGATTTAGTATATAAAGTTAGTTATATTTAAAGATGTAATTATTTACTTGTTTGTTCAAATTGTAAATTGTGTTTAGAAAAAATTAAAAAATTCCCCTGAGGAAGTCAACAAATAATTGACGAAGCGTTGGGAGAAAAAATTGAATTTTTGTTTTTATATAAAAATTGCAATTTAAAAAAATATAAATATTTGAATTGGCCCAATTAATCATAAATTTATAATTCAGTTAATTCTCAATTTTTTTTTTTGATATAAAAAAAAATTCATATTTATATAATGAAAAAAGCATTGCACCAAAAATTTGAACTGGTTCAACTTCTTTGTTTTAAACTTATTAAATATTTTTTTTGGACAAAATGCTAACAAATTTTTAGGACATTTATTTTATGAGAAAAAAAAGAATATTAGGGGGTAAATTGAGCAAACGGGGCTTAATAGTCAAATTTGGCTTTGGAAGTACAAATGCTCTGAAGGGAAAATGTAGTACTTGTAAAGCACTTTTAAACGACAAATTATTTTTAAGATCGGACATGTCATGCTTAAATTATAGAAAAAATACCATTTTGGCTGTTTAAATTCGTTAAAATTATGCAAAAACATTTATAAGTTGATTTACAGACAATATCGAAAAATAGCTCACCTTTGTTATGTTTTCCATTTCGTTTAAAAGAATCTGCATTTCTTGAAGTTCGGCTTGTTTCGATTCAATCTCTCCTTTTAGTTTTTTTATTTCGATTTCATGTTCGATATTTTTTTTATTAATTTCTTCTTTTGATTCTCTGATACTTGTTTCCAAAAGTTGAAGTTTTGTTTCACAATCATTTAAGTCCATGGTTACTGTTTTAAGTTGTATGTCTTTCGCACTCAATATGTGACATTCCAGCTGCTTGCTACATTGTAAGCTTTGGTTTTGATGATTTATTTCTTCAAAGTTTTCATTAAGTTCCTCATATTTACTGCACATCCTTCTTAATTTTTCCTCTAATTCTAAACGTTGATTATTTGAAAATTCCTCTTTAGATTTTATCGATGCCAGACAATCGTCAAGTTGAACTTTAAGAACTTCATTTTTTGTTGTTAAATCTGAATTATTAATTTTAACTTTGTTTAAAGCTTTTGTTGTCTCGCCGTGCTAAAAGAAATGTATACATTGAAAATACTTTGAGTATTACTTTTGTGGATTCTTTGAAATCCTTTGAAATAAATGTATGAATTTATGGTCTATCATATATCTATAATACATACTACCTCTGGTGAAGGATGGGTCATGATATCAATGGCTAAAATAGAACCTTTGGACGAAAATAGATTAAACTATGATATTAGTCTTTGTTATAGAACATTTTTGTTCAAGGGGTCAATTTAAGCCATAAAACGAATCTAAATAATTCCTGCTATAATTCTAGTGCATCCGATTGGCCATAGAATCATTCAATTATTGATTCTGTAATTGAAACTCTTTGAGCTATATAGATTCCTAAGCCATGAATTTTAATCCATTTGGATTTTCTGGACTGGAAAATTCAAAAGGATTTGGCCAGCTCCAGATTGCGTCATTAGGATTATGTCAGCACCTAGGTGAGTCATTAGAACTTTTAAGGGTTCAATGAACTCTTTATATATAAATTGATGATTCTATTGCAAATTGGATGCATGGGGGGATGCATGTCATGGGGTCAATTATAGATACAATGGACCTATTGAACTAAATCAGGGAAGTATTAGCCCTAAATAGCCAAGAGCCAACCATCAAATGCCCACCCTTGGATATATTGTCAAAATTCAGGGTTGCCCAAAACAAATTTTAAAATGAAATTTTTACAATTTTTGACTTGTGAATTTATTCGTTTTTTATCGTTTTTCTCTAAATCACTTATCAAAGAAGAACTATTCAGGTACCAAATCATTTTTGTTCAAGGTGTTCATGAAACCCATAAAAGTCTTAATAATCCACATACGAACTAAGATAATCGCAGCGCACCCAACTGAAAACAAAATCATCAATTTAGTCCAAAAAGTCCATTGGATGAAATAACCAATGAAATAACCAATGAAATAACTCCAATAAAATTTAATTTGGGGCTAATTTCATTGTGGTTTTTTTTGGGACTATTTCGTTCGGATTGGGGTTTATTTCATTCCATAAATTTGGAGATTATTTCATTTTAATGGGGGTTAATTTCATTTTCTTTAATTCAGGTTACCGAAGAGGTTTAATAGGATTCATATATGAGCCTTTTAAAGAATAAATAGTTTGTAAAAGGCTCAGCTATATGGAAAAATGATAAAAATTTAAAAAATGTAAGGCTTTCCACAAAAATTATCAAGTGTAAAAAAACTATCAAGTGTACTGGGGTTATTTCATTTATTTTGGGGATAGTTTCATTTTCAGTTTAACTTTTTTTTTTGGATTATTTCATTTTTGGGGGATATTTCATTTGGGCTTATTTAATTTTTTCGTTGGGTGTTATTTCATAATGAAATAAGCCCCAAATTTTGGAGTTTATTTAAGTTGCCATTTGGGTGTTATTTCATTGCTTTTGGGCATTATTTCATTTTAGTAGTTTGTAGTTCTACTAACAAGGAAAGGTCCCCAGGTGTCACTCACCGATTTGAATAATTTTTGGATATGTGATAGAGGACAAAAATCTAAGGTCGACGTATTTTTTTATACGTGCTCAATCGATAGTTTACGTTTTCAAAATGACATTTTAAAATCAGCGAAAATTTCATTTTTTTGCCACAATTTCACTATTTTCCATAAAAATATATACAAATTTGGTATCAAACGAAAGGTATTTTAAAGCTACACACGATGGCATCCATTTTGGAGAAATAAATTTCATTGTAATTTTTAACAGTATTTAGTCGATATCATAAGGAGCGCATTTTCGGAATTGTTTCATTTTCATTTATATTTGATTTAAGAGAATTCTGAAAGTTACCTTTTTTTTGTTTTTTGAAATTTTTAACTTTTTATATTAAAATTTTCTTTATTAAAATATGCATTTATTTTCTAAAAAAAAATATTTTTTTAGTGATGAAGACCACAATACGGGTATCAAAAATTTTGTTTTTTCTCCAAATTTCCGTATGTGTAAATATTTGATCGGAAACACTTATATTTAACAGGGCTTCTATACAACTTTGTGCTTTTAACTTGTTTGCCCGAAGGAATGAGAAAAAACCATCGGAAATTTAAAAATATGATTTTCTACGTAAATATCTCCATTAGTTTTCAACATATTTCACAAAATTTTTTTTTTGTAATAAAATTTCATAAAAGTACTTGCCAAAAAATATATTAACAATACCAATTACTGTACATTTGTCTTTTTAATATTTTTTTCAAAAAAGGCCCAAAATATTCAATGTTTCCTCAAAATATGACGTAAAATTTGTTTTTGTTGTAAAAATAATTTAAATTAAAAATTGCATATTAAACTCCCTTTCACATGGCATGACATTTATTAGCAAAAATTGATTCAGTTTTAAACAACAATTTATTAACTATTTCTATCATAAAAAACAAGGGTTGGCTGGCCTTGGCCTTGGCTGCCACACCTCGCTCCAGTAATATCGCTTCCATACTATGGTAACTCATTACCCCAACTAACCAAGGGTTAATAACTGAAAAGTATAAAAATATTTGTTTCTTTAAAGATTTTCAAAATGATCATGATTATTCTTAAAATGAGCATGGGAAGGATATAGAAACTTAATAATTAACAGAAAAGGAGTTTTGTTAATACAGATCCACATGGTATGAAAATAGGTTTTTAGTAATAACTTTTGATTGGAAAAGAATATTGGGATATTTTTTTCAAATAAATTATTTTTGAAGCTATACTCTTTTATAAAAATTATAAAAAGAACATTTTTAAAAAAATTAATTTTATCAAAAAAATACCCTTGTTTTTTATGATAGAAATAGTAAATTAATTTTTGTTTAAAACTGAATCAATTTTTGCTAATAAATGTCATTCCTATGAAAGGGAGCTTAAATTGCAATTTTTAATTTAAATTATTTTTTAAGTTATGTGTTTATATAACTCCAATAATTTTTCAATTATTAAAGGTTTTATTTTATCGAGCTCAAGGTCAATGTTGCTATCCGAAGAAAACAACTGAAGGAATAACGACTAACAACAACAATACCCTATATAGAGTATCAATCACATAGCAGACTAGACAGCTGTTTCGTTGGCCGCTACACCAACTCATCAGTAGCCTTTTATCGTGATTCTTGCTGTGATCCACTAAGCTCTTAATTTTCTACTTGTTTCACGAATGCAATTAGTAAATTACCCTGAATTGCGGTGCGAGAATACAAATGATATGAAAGCAGCTTAAAGTTCTTCTAATTTGTGAAGCATACTTTCAGGGAAAGTATGTTCTATTATTCGAAGATAGATCAAAGCTTTTCTAAATACTCAAAGATTTTGTTGTGCTAGTTGTTGTTGCTCTTCTATTTCACAGTCGATCTTAGCTTCAGCAGTTAGCTGATATTAAACTATGACGACATGAAGATTTGTTTATCGTGATGCTTGCTGTGATCCACTAAGCTCTTAATTTTCTACTTGTTTCACGAATGCAATTAGTAAATTACCATGCTAAGCTGCTTTCATATCATTTGTATTCTCGTACCGCAATTCAGGGTCTGAATCTGAAGCTGCGGGCTAAGTCTGGAGAATACGGTGGCTGGGTAAGCAATTCGAAGCTCAATTCATTTAATTTTGCCATCGTTTTCATCTATTTGTGACATGGTGCCTTGTCTTGGTGAAACAACACTTTTTCTTTTGCAAATGTGGCCATTTCTTGGCAATTTTAGCCTTCAATCGATCCAAAAGTACACAGTAATAGTCGCTGTTGATGGTGGTTGCTTTTTGGAGATAGTCGATGAATATTATTCCTTTCGCATCCCAAAATACAGACGATATCACCTTACAAGCCGACTAGTGTGTAATAGTGAAGCCATGTTTCATCCATTGTCACATATCGACGATAGAATTCGATTTTATTGCGGTTTAACAGCGCCAAACAATCCTTTGAAGCATCGATTCGTTGTAGTTTTTGGTCGACTGTGTGCTCACGAGGCACCCACTTTGCACAGAGGTTTCGCATGCCCAAATGTTCGTGTAAAATGGTAAAAACACTACCATCTGATATTTTTACAATGTCAGCTAGCTCGTGCACCTTCAATTTGCGATCGTTCATAACCAATTTGTGGATTTTTTTTTATGTTTTGTGGAATAACAGTCTAATTTTGGCGTCCACTGCGCTCTACATCATTTGTGCTGGTTGTGCAAGTTTAAATTCAGCAATCCACTTTTCTACCATTTGTATTTTTTTTCATCAAAAAGCAATGCTTTATCAAAAAGTCACTTTTTCCATTTTTTTTTTCAATAATAATAGTTGCACACAAAATGCTATAACTCACGAATCAATTGTCAGATTGTTGTCAAATTTTGTTGTAAATTTTTTATACATATCGTTTGAAGGTTGGTATTAAATAAAAATCATATGAAAAAAATCTAGTAACGCCATCTATGTGTCATCCTATGGACTTTTTGAACGTACTGTTATGTGCAAGGAATCCACTGAACCCTTACAAATTTGGTCAAAACGAGAAAACGAAAGATGTTACGCATTGTTTGTCCAAGACAAAGATGTTATGTATAGACAATGGTTTACTTCAGATTCCCTCCCCCCTTTTTGAACCATATTTTCACATCTTTCAAAAATCCTTTTTTGGACATGGCTTTAACATGGTTTATTTAGTAAACCATTAAGAAATATATTTTATATATTTGATAAGAATTATCTCCATTAAAAATCAGACAGGACACAACAAAATTACCCCAGACCTGCCATGGCTAAGTAAAAGTAATAGGGCTCCCTATTTTCGAGTATTTCGAGTACCTGGGCCATACTCGGGTAGTTTCGGATACTTTGGGTCGTTTCGGGTACCCGGGTATTTCGAGCTACTCGGGTAGTTAAGAATTTATTTAATAATTCTTATATTTCAAAGTAAAGCTGCTAAATAGGGTTACTATTAGTACTGCCATGAGTCTTTGAGACTCATTTTGACTTTGCGCTACTTTTCTGGCGAAAAAATTGTGTTTAAACAATTGAGGTTTTTTGTATTTTAAGCTACAGAAATTCTAAAAAAAAATTAGAATATGTATAAAAAATTGCAAACCAATCCCGATTGTACTACTGATTCTACAGCGCTTAAAACCCGGTGCGCCAGAGTACCGATTGGTACTCGATTGGTAAAACGCGTGATGTTCGCTGTATATATGAGAGGAGTGTGTATTGAAAGTTTCCATGTATATAGTCACGTATGGCCCAGTCAAATAACGATCAAACGTGACAATTGCCCAAAATAGTCAAGTTTGTCCGTTGTCCAGCAGCATTGTTCCCACGCAAGCGTCTTATGCTTAGTTGGCACTTTCCGTGAGAACCCTGCAGCTGCATTGCAACAAATTGGTACGAATACCAATGCACTTATTCTAAGAAGAGTATGTGCTTGTTGTAGACTTAAGTTATGTATGTAGATTTAAGCTAGTTGTAAGAAGTTTTTGAAACAATAAAGAGTCAGAGTTTGTCTGACACGAAACGGAAGCAGATGTGTTATTAATAACTGGCGACGAGGAAAACTATACAGATTCTTAGAAACTTCAACATTTTATTTAGAAACGACAAAACTATATTGAGAATAATATAAATAAATAAAAATACGACTAGGTAAACTAAGTGTCCATTATTAAAATGCAAACGGTGCGAGAAAAATCAACTGCATAAAACCAGAAAGAGATATGAAACTCAAAAATGAAAATGAATGAGAAATGAAACTCAGTTATAAAAATTGTGTCAAGTGTTGGAACGATTACTACAAAATTGTTATAAATTAAAATACAAAGTGAAAACATACAAGAAATTAATTAAATTGCATTCATAAAAAAATACTCGGTAAAAACTTAATAATACAAAAATAAACAGTTTGAGTTAATAACAATGAACTACTAAGCAAAACAGTATTTAAACGATACTTTACAACTAATAACTAAACGAGAGCAGTGAATTTAAAAACATCGCCACATCAAAAGCAACACTAGACAACATCAACAACAACCACCTGATCAGCGGTTACAAGTTCAGCTAATGAGAAGAATCAAGTGTCTTTCAGTTATACAAGCAACAACAGTGATAAAACTCAACATCAAAACAACGGACGCAAGTATCTTCAGCATCGTAAAAGAAAAAAGAGGATTATTAAGTAGCAAAATATATTTTCTTAACCTGTAAGTTCTTTATCTTATCAGAAACAGTTTTAAGAAAAAGAAAATAACAAATAAAAAATATTTAATTAAAAATAATACCATAAGCATTATTATTATATCTATATTTATATTTTAAAATGGATGAAGCATTAATAAATCATTTAAATTTAATAATAAATTGCATAACAGCAATTCAGAATTTTGATGGTACTGATTCCAATCAATTGCCTGATTTTTTATCCCAAATAGAAGCAATTTTACCAAGCATAGAAGTATTTAATAAAAATAACAAACAAATTATCTTCAGCTATGTGAAAAACAAATGCACTGGTCGTACCAGAGAAGCTATACATAAGTATGGCAGCGTCAATAACTGGAATTCACTTAAAACCATTTTAATAAAACATTTTGGAGAAAAAGACACATCAAATGAATTGATGGATAAATTAAAAACGTGTAGACTAGACGGAACAATAGAAAACTACTATTTTAAGATTAGTAAAATAATTTTAACACATTCCGATGACACATTTAGTACGACTGAAGTTAACAGGATAATGTTGAACGTATTTAAAGAACATTTGCCAGAACCGACGAAGACCATGATTTTTGGTAGAGATCCATCAACGCTAGACGACGCCTATAAGGTAATTTTAGAGGCTCGCCATCAGAACTATACCCTATTCGGATCAATTAGAAATATTAAAGGTAACACACAGACTAGAACAAATTTTAGTAATAATTTTAGATTCAATAAAAATCGAAATAATTATAATAACCAAAATTATAATAGGAATTTTTACGAAAATCAAGGTAATCAAAATATGATACAATAAAGAAATAATAGTAATAACTTTTATACTCGTAACAGAGATAACATGACTCAAAATAACAGAGACAGCCTGACTCAGAAATATACCAATAATTACAATAATAACAGATATAACCAAGCTTTGGCAAACATTCTAAACGACAGAAATAGAAATAATAATTTATATGGTCGTAATAACCAGGGGAACAACTCAGGTGTTTCTAGAATGCAAACAGACAGGATCATTAATTCAAGACAGTCTGGTAACCGAAGCCAGCAAGTTACACCTATGGAGGTATTGCAATTCCAGTGTAAATTTTCAGGGAGATGGGGGAAGAAATTACCCTATATAAAAATTGAAAATCCTGTGAGGACTCTTTATTTTATTATTGATACTGGTGCAGAATTCAGTATCATTAACGACGACGTTTGCCATCCAAAATGGAAACAAGACATAAACGCATCAATTATAGGTTTAGGAGATGTACATACAGTAACAAAACTTTGTAAATTCCCAATTTTTAAAGAGTTTAAAATGGAGAATTACACCTGTGAATTTTTAGAGTGGAACCACCACAACGCGTATGATGGACTAATTGGAAATAATATACTTAAGGACCTTTATTGTATAATAGACTACCCTAATAGGCAACTCAGAACCAGTAACGCCTGCATAACATTATATTTTTCCAAAGAAAACACTTTAGAAATTATTAACAAAGAACTAAAAAACCATAATATAGAAGATTCAATTCGAACAGACCACCTTAGCGAGCATGAAGAAAAAATATTAAAATCTTTTATTAAAATACATACAAGAATATTTTATAATGATACTGACAATTTAACTTTTACAAATGAAACAAAGCACAAAATCATAACAAAAAATGATTTGCCAATCTACTCCAAATTATATCGGTATCCAGAAGAACATAAGGAAGAAGTTAATAAACAAATAGATGAAATAGATAGTTAGCACAGAATATTATTAGGGAATCAAATAGTCCATATAATAGCCCTATTTGGATAGTTCCAAAAAAATTGCGCGCTTCCAATAAACAAGAATGGCGTATTGTTATTGATTATAGAAAATTAAACAGCTTAACAATCGAAGATCGGTTTCCAATGCCAAATATAGGCGATATATTTGACAAATTGGGTAGATGCCAATATTTCACCACTTTGGATTTGGTGAAAGGCTACCACCAAATTGAAATGCATCCCGATGACATTCACAAAACAGCTTTCTCAACAACTAATGGTCATTTCGAGTTTCTTCGTATGCCATTCGGTTTACGAAATGCACCAGCCATATTTTAGAGACTGATGAATAATGTTTTAAAGCAGCATTTGAATAAAATTTGTATAGATTATTTAGATGATATTCTGGTTTTTTGTACTAGCTTAGAAGAACACTTAGAATCTTTAAATAAAGTATAAAACTGTTTAAACAACGCCAACCTCAAAATTCAATTAGAAAAATGTACTTTTCTGGCCAAAGAAACAGAATTTTTAGGTCATGTCATAACGACAGAAGGGATAAAAACTAATCCGAAAAAAGTAGAGGCGATCAACAAAATACGTCTACCCAAGACTCAAAAAGAAATAAAATCTTTCCTTGGAATAACTGGTTATTATAGACGGTTCATTAAAGAGTACTCCAAAATTGCGTATCATCTGGTAAAATATTTAAAGAAAAACGCTAAAATTAATACGAAGGATCAAGACTGCATTGACTCCTTTGAGAAATTGATTAAAGCGGGCCCTATACTTGTTCACCTCGATTTTACTAAAATGTTTACACTTATTACGGATGCAAGTAATTTTGCATTAGGAGCAGTTCTTATGCAAGGTAATAAGACAATATGTTATGCTAGCCGCTCACTAAATGGTCACGAAAAGAACTATAGTACCATTGAGAAAGAACTCTTGGCTATAGTCTGGGCAACGAAGTATTTCCGCCCATATCTTTTCGGCCGTAAATTCTTAATAAAAACAGACCATCGCCTACTCATATGATTAAATAATTTAAAAAGAACCCAATTCTAAATAACAACATTGGAAAATCAAGCTAAACGAATTTGACTTTAATATAGAATACATTAAAAGTAAAGAAAATGTTATAGCAGACGGACTGAGTAGAATTGTTTACCAAGAATCAAGAATCGAAGATGTATCAATAAATCTAAATGAATTATTCGAAGAGGATATTGAGACTGTGCACAGTGCAAAAACTGACAGTACTCATTTTATTCCAGTTACAGAAAACCCATTAACCTCTTTAGAAATCAGTTGATACTTGAGGACTCACCCATTGAGTCATGTCGTACAAAGATATTGTTAAAAAAAAAAATAAGATACACTTTAAAGTTAAACCCACAAAGTAATATTTTAAAATTAATGCGAGAAAAGATACCAGAGAAAGGAATGATAGCAGTATTTTGCTCTAGTGGTAGCATTATTTTAAGTTTCAAAGTTCTGAAATCTAATCAAATATTAGAAGACATAACTGACAGTGAAAAATTACTTAAAATTATAGAAAAAGAACATTTAAAAAACAATCATAGGGGGATAAATGAAATCAGAAATTCAAACGCACTACTATTTTCCGAGTATGCAAAAAGAAATTCAAAAGTATATAAATAATTGCGGAACGTGTAATTTGGCGAAATTCGACAAAAGCCCAATTAAGCACAACCGTAATGTCACAGGAACTCCGACAAAACATAATGATATAATTCATTTCGATATTTGGTTTCCAAAAAGAAATATTATGTATCTTACAAGTTTAGACAAATTTCCGAAATACGCAACCGCACATCTTTTGAAGGATAGAACTTGGATCTCAATAATAGAAGAAATAAAAGCTAGAATACAACCAAAACTTCTTATCACAGATAACGAACTAAATACAACTTCAATAAGACAATTTCTAAAAGATTACGATATAAACTTTCACATCACTACACGGTACCTAAAGACTGGAAACGCAGACGTTGGCGCTAATATAATCAGACTTTTAATCAGAAGCGCCAACTTCAAAGCATTTGTATTCATCAAGAAATTAATATATTTATGATAATAAAACAAATAAGAAAAAATTAAGATAATAAGATTTCATATATAATAATATGTTTAAATAAATTATCAAATATGACCAAGAAATTAAAAGGAAAAGTATTTTTAAAATTATTTTTTACTTTGTAGTGATTTTGTAGTCGGTCGTTTTTTTTTAAAAAAATTTTTATTTCTTCCTTTTTAGAGAATATGATAAATTTTCGAAAAAAGTGTATAAACAACATAAATAAAATTGTTCCGAAAAAATTTGTTCTATTAAAATCTGAAAGTTTGTTAGTTATTTCAAATATCTGCCTCTTAAATTTAAATTAGATGTCACCTGTTTTGAAATTATTATACCCATTCTTGTAACGAGTTTTATTACCCTAGTGTCAATATTATTCGAAATATAGTGTTTTTCAAATATTGCCCCGCCCCTTTTTTAAATAAGCGCCCACTTTCTGGAGCGTTATTTCCAATAATTGTGCCTACCTCTGTACTTTATTTCAGTACCACAGCGTCAATATTAACTGCGATAGTGGTTATGTAGTATTGCCACGCCCATTTATCGAATAACGCATACTTTATTGACTATAATTTTTAATAATTCTGCCTACCCCTGTACTACAATAAATTTCAGTACCCTTGTGTCCATATTATTCGAGATACAGTATTTTTATAATATTGCCACGCCCATTTGTCGAATAACGCCCACTTTATTGGCCATAATTTGTAATAGTAATGCCTACCCTTAAACTAAATTGCAGTACTATAGCATCAATATTATTCGAGATATACTCTTTTTCTAATATTGCCACGTCCATTTGTCGAATTACGCCCATTTTCTTGCCCGTAATTTGTAAGAATTGTGCCTACCCCTACACTAAATTGCAGTACCCTAGTGTCAATATTATTCGAGATACAGTAGTTTCTAGTATTGCGAGATCTATTATTGCCGCGCCCAGTTCTCGAATACCGCCCACTTTTGTACGGGCACCTCCATGCTTATGATATCTATCTGTTCCCCAAAAATTATGGCAATCAGGCATATGGTTTAGGAGTTATCGATGTACATACATTTAAAAAAAAAAACAGAGAAACCGACGAACTTGAGAACTTCCTCCATTTTGAAGTCGGTTAAAAATTAGAAATAACTAATGATGCTGATATAGTACTACATATAATTAACCCCAAAGAAATTTATGACATTGTCAACCAAATTCTAGATAAGTTAGATGCCGACAATAAAGAACTTTTAGAAATAGAAGTAAGAATAATTAAAGCTAAAATTATGTCAATGACTCCTATAACACTACTTTGAGGAAAAAGAGGGGACTCATAAATGCTGCAGGTACTCTTTATAAATGGCTTTTCGGCCTCATGGACGATAACGACAGGGAGGAAATCTTAGAACACTTAAAGATAACTTAAGAAAATAGCCACAATTCCATAACAACGCTGAATAAACAAATTTTTATCGATAAGCATTTCAATGCACCGATTACTATTTTGAAAAAAGCAGTTGAACAAGATAGGATTAAAGTTAAAGACATTCTAGGTGAGGTAAAACAACGACACAACAAAATTGCTAGGAGACTCCTATACACTGACCAAATGTTGAAATTAAAATTTATTGAAGACAAAATTAACCATATTCAGAATAACATCGCATCAGCTAAACACGGTCTAGTACATCCGGGAATTCTTACACCACAAGAAATTGAAAATTATAAAATTAATTTTTACAAACTAAAACTCATCAGAATGGGAATAATGACTTACAAAGACAATTCACTTATACTAGCACTCAAAATTCCACGAAACTACATACTAACTGACTTAAAACTTAATTACTCCTTTACCTAATCGAAACCATTTAGAAATAGATGAAAATAAGAAGTATGCTGTCACAATAAACAATAAAATTTACACATATAAAGAAAATACAATAATGAAAGAACTCAAAGAAAGTACAAATTGTGTTTGTAAACATAATTGTAAATTAAAATGGAATAACAAAACAATTATTGAGGAATTGGATAGTGAAACATTGTTAGTAAAAAATGCAATAAATATAAGAATTAACCATAATTGTGACGACAGAAAGATTGTATTGAATAAACATTACCTAATAAATTTTTCAAATTGTAGCATTGAAATGAGCAATAAAACATTTCAAAATAGGAAAAATATAGAAAACGAAAAATATTTGTACCCTAATAACGATCTTAAGGTGTCATTTGAAAAACAAATAACGTTTGAAGACATAAAAACCAATCAAGTTGAAAACATTAATTAAGTTTATAAACGAATTAAAATACCATAAAAATGTGTCTTATGGTTTTAATATCATGTTGTTATTAATTGTGCTAGCTATTATTGTAATATTATATTATCAATCAAGTTCAAGTTAATTAATCAAGTTGAAAACATTAATTAAGTTTATAAACGAATTAAAATACCATAAAAATGTGTCTTATGGTTTTAATATTATGTTGTTATTAATTGTGCTAGCTATTATTGTAATATTATATTATTATATAAACAAATGTAAGCAACAGAAAAAAGGAGTTAATATTGATTTGAATGTAATTCCTAGTTCAACAGGGACTGTTGAATCTGGGGTTGGTGGAGTCACGTATGGTCACTCAAATAACGATCAAACGTGACAATTGCCCAAAATAGTCAAGTTTGTCCGTTGTCCAGCAGCATTGTTCCCACGCAAGCGTCTTATGCTTAGTTGGCACTTTCCGTGAGAACCCTGCAGCTGCATTGCAACAAATTGGTACGAATACCAATGCACTTATTCTAAGAGGAGTATGTGCTTGTTGTAGACTTAAGTTATGTATGTAGATTTAACCCTCTAACTCTCCAGTCCGCCTCTAGGCGGGGTTTTTCTGTAGAGCTTTAGCACCCAGGGGTTAACTATTTTTTGCGGCTAACGGTATTTTCGTGTGCAACAGGAATGTGTATGTATCTATTGCTATGCTTGTCTTTGCTCTAGCACGTGTTTTGTAGCAGTTATGTTAATTGAAAGTGGAAGTTTGCCAAGAAAAGGTGTTTTTTTAATTTTCGCGAATAAGAAGTTTTTAAAAAATTCATAAAAAATCGAAAAATTATCCAATTGAATAAAAAAAAATTATCGGTGAGTAGAAAAAACTGTTATCTTTTAGAAAAAGATGCAATTTGTATACTTAGGTGCATTTAGCAGTTTACAGTGTTAAATTCGTTGAGGCCGCCTGTAGGCGGACCTGGGCACTCAAGTGAAAATTTTTTTGCGGTACATTTTAGTTATTCAATAGCATTTACATGGCTATTTTTGTAATTTCCATTTATAATTTGTAAATTTTTTGTTAGTTTTGTAATTTTCATTTGTAATCTGTAAATTTTTTGTATTATTAGTCATGTCACTCCGTAAAGAGCATTATAATTTATCCGCCATGTCGGAGGAGGAAATTGACGCATTGATGAATTCAATAGACTACGGGGATGACACTGGCAGCGAAGAGGATTTTGATAGTGATGATGATGTTGCTGACCCAAATTTTGCATTACAAGGTATTGACTTACACTTAAAAATCGACTATTCTGCAAGAAGCGCAAACATTCACATGAATTGAAACAAGAAACAGGTGGTCCATCTATAACTAGTAGTGCCCAATTCATTGGCATCGTGAGCGATATAAAGAATGACTCATCTGAATTCAAATCGATGCTTTGGAAAAAGAAAAACCTGCAGTTGCATGTGAATGAAATTGTATTCCGTGGCACAAGAGAAATGCCCGCAGAATTGACAAATTTAAAAACGCCATTCGAATGCTTGAATTATTTCGTTACCGATGAATTACTTGAATTCCTAGTCGAGCAAATGAATTTGTATGCCCGACAAAAACACATTGAACCTCGGTTTACCACAAATGCAGAAGAGGTTCGTAAATTCATTGGAATACTTTATTTTATGTCAGTGTACCGGTATCCCAGCATTCGTGAATATTGGGCACGTCATTCGTTTGAGGCAATTAGACAGACAATGACACGCAAACGATTTGATGAAATACGGAAAATGTTACATTTCAATGACAATTCATCAGATCCTGGTAACGATAAATTATACAAAGTGCGTCCATTGGTGAAGCACTTCAATAAACGATTTGAATCTGTTCCAAAATTACAACGACTTTGTGTAGACGAACAAATGTGTGGAACGAAAATGGGGGGTAATCCGACCCGTCAGTACTTGCCAGATAAACCTCACAAGTGGGGAACAAAGCTTTTTGCTCTTTGTGATTCTTCCGGCTTTTTATATTCTTTCGAAATTTATTCTGGTGCTGGCGATAACGTAATTCCAGAAAATGCACCAGATCTTGGCGCTTCGTCGAATGTCGTGATTCGCTTGTCAAGCAAAATTGTGAACAATGTCAATCATATTGTGTATTTCGACAATTTTTACACATCGCTGGGATTGGTGACGTATCTCAAAAGCCGAGGAATTTATAGTTTGGGTACAGTGCGCGCAAATCGTGTTCCAAATATCAAGTTGTCAAATGAAGTAGAGTTGGCTAGCAAAAAGGTTCAGCGAGGCTATTCTGAGGAATATGTTGCCAACGCATATGGAATCGACATAAGTAATGTTCTATGGAAGGACAACAAAACTGTTCGCTTGCTATCAACTTACGTTGGTATCAAGCCATTTGTGTCCCGAAATATTGACGAACAACCACAAAAGGCAAAACGTTGGGATCGTAAAACAAAACAACAGACGGAAGTTGACTGCCCATTCATAATAAGAGAATATAACCGTCATATGGGTGGAGTCGACCTCATGGATGGGCTAATAGGTCGCTACCACATACGCGTCAAGACTAGAAAGTGGACCAATCGTATCTTCTTTCATTTGTTGGATGTTGCAATGGTGAACGCCTACGTTCTTTTCCATCGCTTGCACAAAGGAGATCGATCTACTCAATTACCAAAATTCCGAACAGAAGTGGCTGAATCATTGTGTGCAATTAATTCGTCTCCAGAAAATCGGCAAGTGGGCCGACCAGTGACCACACAACCACCTAAAGAAAAGAAGGCTTATACTCCAACAGATGATATTCGTTATGACAATATGAGTCATTGGTGTGCGTTTGCCGACAGATCAGGCAAAAAAATGTGCAAGCTACCGGGATGTAAGTCAGAAACTCAAGCGTGCTGCACAAAGTGCAATTTAAACCTCTGCAATTCGACTTCAAAGTCTTGCTTCTTAACTTTTCACACAAAATAAATTTTTACTTTTTTATTACTTTTTATTCAATAAAATATTTTTCTTTCCCTAAATTTGACATAATTATTTTACTGCTGATGACCCAGGTCCGCCTACAGGCGGGGTGCAGTTTATTGAATGCACCTAATCGAAATTTTGAGACGACAGATCTTTTTTTATTAGTGTTCTTGACCTAGTATTAATTTTTGAACAAAATCAAAAAATGGGGAGTTAGAGGGTTAAGCTAGTTGTAAGAAGTTTTTGAAACAATAAAGAGTTTGAGTTTGTCTGACACGAAAAGGAAGCAGATGTATTATTAATAACTATATATACTATATAAACTATACCTTGTAGAGAAAAAATCCTTAATTGTTACAGTTTTGATTTTGAGTTCGACCGCTTTGATGCTTTGCAAGTTTGAAGCTTCAAATTCGTTTTTCACGAAACATACTTTTTCAAAACGGCCCACACTACTGCAACAAAATAATCGATCGATTTTAATTTTTTTTTTTCTTTATCTGTTTGTTACGTTAGTCTACACATCTTTTACCGAAATGAGCGTCTTAGAAAAATTTGTCTAGATTCTACACGCAACAATATGTTAAAATATTACGTAAATTTCCCGACTTTTTTTTACGATTTATAATTTTCTTAATTTCCTTAATTTTTCATATTTTCATTCCATTTTGGAAAAAAATTTGCATTCAAGGGACTATTTTCTCATGAATTTTTTCAGACAATCTTTCAGTTGATCTCGTTTATTAGCCGGTGTCGGTTGTGTTGTTTATTAAATTGATACGTGTGTGTTTTTGTCTTGTTTCGACGCTCCTGTTTGTAATAATCGTGAGTGTCTTTATATTAATATTATTATTTCATGTTTAGTTATTGTCATTAATTTGAATTTTATTTTTTAACATTAAAAAATCATTTCACCAGTTTCTAACTAAATTTGCTTATGTTAATTGAGAGGTTTTGTTTGCATGCTTGCTTGTTTTGTCGTTTTTTTTTTTTCTTTTTCTTTTTGGTTTCCTCTTTGTGCGGTGTTTTGTTTATCGCTAGCGTAGTGGTTGTTGTTGCTTTTTAACTGTTGCGCTCACTGCATGTTTAATATTAAAAAATATACCCTTAAAGCACTTTTTGCATTTAGTCATTTTTATTTTTCACAAAATAATTTAAATTTTTTTTTTCCAATGGATTATTTTTCCATTGATAATATTGCTGCTTGTTCTCTGAACGAGCAATGCAAAAGCCAGAATATTCTGTACCCTATGTTCAGCTGTTCTGGCCCATGTGAGCGAATGTTCCATGCTTCTTGTGCTGGTATTTCTAAATCGTGCCTTGACGATTTAATGTCAGTCCGATCTGGTCTTCGCTGGTATTGTGCTTCGTGCAGGGTCCTTTCCCCGGATGAACTCTATTCTAAAATAAAGCTTTTTGGGGAAAGCCTACTTATTAAATAATAACTTCAGAGAAATTGTTTCATTTTTTAGCGAAGTTAGTGCCGCACCCACTACCAGCGTTTCTGATGAAATTATTGTTCAGGATAACATTTCGGTTCCTTCGTCCATGTCTGCATCTTCCGGAATTTTGTCAGTTTCATCAGAAAAAGACCTAAAAAGCTCTAAAAGACAGAGGAAAAACAAAAACAAAAATAAGCGTCGGAAGGCGTCCTCCAGACCTTCCAAGGCAGAGCAGCCCCCAGCAATGCCATCAGAAAATAATAATACGGTGATTTCTCATACACCATCTTCTATTCCTCCATTGACTAGTAGCTCAAATACGATTTCAACTACGCCTAACAGTCATTTGACTTTAAGAGCAGTTTCGAGGACCAGAAATGTTTTCATTTCACGTCTTCAGCCCGACACATCAATAGAAAATATATTGACGTTTGTCAGGCAATCCAAGTTAGTGAACTCAAATGCATTCTGTTCATGCAAAAAAATTGGTAATAAGCCTTCCCATGCTTCTTTTATTCTAACAGTTGCAGCCGAAGATTTTACAACTGTTCTTAAATCTAATTTGTGGGCCGATAATATTCTTGTTACTGAGTTCAAGCCAAAAAATAAGTCTAAAAGGGTGACTCAAGCCGCCCGCCAGACTCAAAAAAACTAAATAGGCTGTCCCTTTACTATCAAAATGTAAGGGGACTACGTTCTAAGACGCAGAGCTTATTTCTATCAACTCAAAATTGCTCTGAGGATATTATCGCGTTAACAGAAACGTGGCTAAACGGAAGCATTACTGATTTGGAAATGTTTGACAATAGTTTTCAAGTTTTTAGAAAAGACAGATACACTGACAATATTTCTTCTGTCGGTGGTGGTGTCCTTTTGGCTGTGAGGAACTGCTTTGTCAGTTTTATTGTTGACATTCCCTGCTCTTCTAATATTGAACTAATTTGCGTTAAAGTTATACATTGTAACTCTAATGTATACAGTATATAGCAAAAATAAGTTTCCACACAACAAAATAAAGAAAAACAATAAAAAAACTTGTATTTATAGTTTGCTTTTAACTTTTATTTATAATTTTAGAACGGTACAAGAAATGTATTTAAGGAGCTATATTAGTTATGTTATTAGAATATTGTACGTACTGAATTGACAATAAAAAAGTATTAACTTAAGTAATATAAATCGCAAAAGTAAGTTTCCATTTATATTAATATCCACAATGGCCACCTTTTTTGTTATACAGCTTAGCAAGTCGGCCTTCCATAGTATTAACAAGGATTTTGCATTGGTCTGGAGTTATTTTTTGCCAATTTTCGGTAATACATTTTTTTAATTCTGTGATGTTTTGGGGCGCTTGCTCCGAAATACGCATTTTAAGGATTGCCCAGGCATTTTCGATAGGAGACAAGTCAGGGCTTTGTGGTGGCCATTTTAAAATGTTTATATTTTCATTACGGACATATTCCAAAACTTTTTTGGCGGTGTGGATGGGAGCGTTGTCTTGCTGGAAAACAAAATCATTGCCTATCAACCTTTTGCCTTCAGGTACCGCTACGTCTTTTAAGATATTAAGGTAGATATCGGCATTTACCCTGCCTTCCAAAGTTATAAGTTTACCTACGCCATTTGTGCACAAACATCCCCATACCATTACACCTTTTTCTGCTGCTTTAAAGGTCGGCCTTGTGCAGTTGTAAGCAAGAGAATCTCCTTTTTTTCTCCAAACGTAGATTCTACCATGAGAATGTTTCATTCTTATCATGGATTCGTCCGTCCATAAGACATTGTCCCAAAATTTTTGGGGTTTTAGAGCATGATCCTTGTAGAACTCCATTCTTTTCTTCATATTTAGCTTGCTGACATACGGAATTTTTCGAGCAACTCGCCCACGTTTACCTGCCTCATGTAGTCTTCTGCGTATAGTATCAGTAGATGGAGCATCACGACCTTCGTTAAGCAGCTGTGCTCGAATTTTAGGTACTGAAGTGAAAGGATTACTATCCGAGATAGCTACAATTCTTTTTTCTGTCCTTTTAGATGTCACTCTTGGCCCTCCACTCCGTTTTTTGGACTCAACTTGCCCTTGTTTTTGAAAAGCCCTTATTACTTTCCCAATGGAAGTATGAGATTTTTTAAAAATACTTGCTATAGTTCTATGAGAACTGCCTTGTTTATGCATTTCAATGATTGCCTTTCTTTCACCTGTTGATAATTGCTTAAAATTTCCCATATTTCTTACATAAATTTTTTACCTATTTAAAAATAGAAATGATTTGCCTCTGAAAAATTAACTAATACAAACGTTCCAATACTTACCGATGTGGTTTTATTTTAATTGTGAATGAACTGATTTCAACGTAAGAAATGAAGTAATTAAATCGTTTAATTCAAAAAGTTGTTTTAAAACCATCAAAACTAGCAAAAATATAGCAACGTTTAAATTGGAAACTTATTTTTGCAACGTCCTAGCTTCAACTGTATTATACAAATAATCAAATATTTTCAAATGCGCAATTTCAACGCAACTTAATTCCTATGAAATGAACAAATGATATCAGTTCTACGAAAAAATGCAACATGTGCTGAGTGCAGCCACACTTTCCATATAAAAAAGGAACAGATTTAAAAAAGTTGTGTGTGGAAACTTATTTTTGCTACATACTGTATGTTATTAATGCATATGTTCCTCCTAAGAGTAGTGTAGAGGTCTATGCAAGCCTTGCGGAGTGCATAGATTACATAATTGATTTACTTGACGTTAATGACGACATTTTATTATTGGGCGATTTTAATCTACCTGATTTAAAATGGTATTCTTCTGACGATGATACGTACTATTGTGCATCTAATTCGAAGACCCGCCAAGAACATATATTTGTTGATAATATATGTTCAGACTTACAACAAGTGAGTTGTATTTATAATAGTCTTGAAAGACTTCTTGACCTGGTCTTAACTACAGACAGTAACAATGTTGTTGTTAAGAGGGCCTTTCATGCTCTAACTACTGTTGATGAATATCATCCACCATTGAGTATTTGGTACAAATCCGACAGAGCAAATATAGTAAATTCTAATTCAGCAGATAAGCTTTATGAATTCAATTTTAAAAATGCTGACTTTTTAAAGTTGAATCAGTTGCTTCATGGTAAACTTAATGCAATTTTAGAATATATAAATGTAAATTGCCTTGATGACTCCATACATTTTTTTTATATGGAACTCTTTGCTGTGTTTTCTCAATCAGTACCTTATAGTCTCAAATTTGCGAGGAATTCTGAGTACCCGTGGTACACAAAGGATTTAAAGACGCTTCGCAACAACAGGAATAGGGCATGGAAGAAATACGTCTGTAGCTTAGGCTCAAACGACCTAGAAACTTACAAACGTTTGTTTCTGGAATTTGAAAATCGCTCAGCTACATTATATCACGAATATTTAGATAATGTTAAGCTGAGAATATTGACAGATCCAAAGAAATTTTGGGGATTCGTAAACACAAAGAAGAAATCTGATGAATTTCCTTCTTCATTTAGAACTCCTGAGGGATTTACTGACAATCCCGTCAAAATTTGTGGCCTATTCGCCAATCTTTTTAAAGAATCATTCTGTTCAGATTCTTTTACTCCTGATGGAGAGTACTTTGAATATATGAATTCCGAACCCAGAGTATCTTTGGAACATATATCCTTCACTCCAGAGGATATTTTAATGTATATTAGATCGATCGATGAGGAGTTTGGTGCTGGACCTGACGGTGTTCCTGCCGCAGTGTTAACACAATGCGGTTCCGTTTTGAGTCAACCACTTTCTTTATTATTCAATAAATCTATTAACGAAAGTTATTTTCCACTTTTTTGGAAAAAATCATTTATAAGTCCTATTTTTAAAAAGGGTTGCAGGAACGATGTTAGTAACTATAGGCCTATCGCTAAGCTCTCATCGATTCCAAAACTTTTTGAGCGGATGGTGTATGATCGGGTGAAAATTCACTGTGGGGAAGTCATAACAACTCGTCAGCATGGTTTTGTGAATGGCAGATCCACTGTGTCTAATCTTCTCGATTTTACAACATTCTGCTTAAATTCTATTGATTCTGGTAACCAGGTCGATTGTGTTTACACTGACTTTAGTAAGGCATTTGATAAGCTACCACACAATCTAATCTTATTTAAACTTGAGTTAATGGGATTTCCACAATATTTTGTGAACTGGATTAAATCGTATTTGGTAGACCGATCTTATCAAATACGTTTCCGAGGCGCATTGTCTTCTGAATTTATTGCTGGATCAGGTGTTCCTCAGGGTAGTCACCTTGGTCCTCTTCTGTTTATTTTAGCTATCAATGATGTAACTCACGTCATTGAACACTCTCATCTGCTTATTTATGCCGATGATATGAAAATATACAGAACGATTAATTCTAGAGCTAATTCAGATCTACTCCAGTCTGATCTAAAATCCTTTGAAGTTTGGTGTTCTAAAAATAATATGTTTTTAAATTCAGATAAATGCCAAACTATGACCTTTTCGCGAAAAAGGAATAATTTTATATTTGATTATAAGATTAAAGAAACTGCCTGAGTCGTGTAGACACCGTCAAAGACCTAGGTATATGCATGGATTCTAAGCTGTCGTTTAACATTCATATTGATAATATTTGTAAAAAAGCATCTTCAATGCTTGGTTTTGTAAAACGCTGGGCCAAAGAATTTAATAGCATGATTACAACTACAACGTTGTATTATGCAATCGTGCGTCCTCACTTAGAGTATGCAAGTCAAGTTTGGTCCCCAAGTTACAATGTGCATGTTGATCGAATAGAAAGAATCCAAAAACGTTTTGTTCAGTTTGCTCTAAGGGGCTTAAGTGGAACTGACATATTAGACCTTCCTCCTTATGAGGATCGTTTAAAACTATTAAAAATGCAGTCTTTAGGTGATCGAAGGAAATCGGCAGATATCGCATATTTACACCAGCTCATAACAGGTGTATTCGATTCTCCAGAACTTCTTTCTCACATAAATTTTAACACTAACCGTAGAAGCAGTAGAAACGCTAACAACTTAATTTATTTGCCATTTAGTAGAACAAATTATATGGCTACTGCTCCTTTAAGTCGCATGAGTTCCTTTGTTAACAATTGTAGCGTTTTTGATGTTAATTTGTCAAAAGGTCAACTCAAAAGTAGATTAAATTTAGTTGTGTAATTAGATCTATATATACGCATGGTTAGTTGTTACGTCTTGTGTTGTCCCTGAGCCCAACCCATTTATTGGTGCGTAAATTTTTCCCACATTAACTTGTTTGTGGTCACGGTTATCCATAACATTGATATTTTCAATGATTACTGGATAGTGGCTTTAGATGGGTTAATGCTGAGGAAGTGCGATATAGCTGTAGTAGCTGAACTCTATTGTTATTGCATGTTAAAAAAAAATCTGGTGTCGCGCTATGGGCCACCAGATGTGGGCCGATTTTCATCTTCTTTTGAATGACACCAACTTCAGCGCCATCTTTATATATAAAAAATGTAGGTTAACAAACAAAACATTTTTTACTAATTGCAAATGGAAATTTTTGTATACATAATAAACTTTTTTAGAAAACATCTTCTAAACTTTGCCTTAATTTTAAATGCTTTCGTCTAAAACCTCCCTTAAGAGGGGTTAGGTTTTTTAACTTTTCTTTTTATTTTTTTATATGAATGCACAACATCTCAAGAATATTGTGTCCAAATATGAATCCGAGTAAAGCTAACAGAGATATGAGTGTTTAAGTAAGTGTACCTCGAATGTCGATTCATAAGCTTATAAACTTTTAAATGCGTTTTTCTCAAAATTACTTTTTCAAAGTCCGTGTTCACTGCCATTTAAAAAGTACTTGACCGACTCATTTCAAACTTGGTACACATTTTTTACATATAAAATACCTCCCCCCAACGTTAAACTAAATTTATTTTTAGTTGCTGAATTTTTCGTGGAAAATAGCAGTTTACACTTTAGATGACCACCAAAAATGTTCATATAAAAAAAATAATCATAGAACGCTGGGGGCAGGATTTGATGATACTTTGACTAAATATTAATGATTTTTGATTTCAGATAATTTCCGACCGAGATATAGTGAAAACCGCAAATTGTTATTTTTCTAAGACGTTCTGGGGGCAAACTCTGCCACCGGCTTATTTTTCAATACTTCCGCATGAAAAAATTACAGAATATTGTTAAAAGTATACTTAATAATAAGGGTATTCACTTCAGCGCTGAAATTTACGAAAACTTCGCTGCAATTGTTGTTGTTTTGTTTTTCCGAAGTTTTCTTAAATTTAAGCATCTATGGAGTTGATGAAAAATAATCGTCGGAAATTTGCGAAGAAAAGATGTGATCAGTAATCATAAGCGAATCTGTTTAATGAGTGTAAGTCATTGTGAATATGATCAATTCTATAAGAAGAAAAGCATTCTGTCAAATCTCGCCCACAAGCTAATGAAATGTCTGCAATTTAGAACGAAATTGCAATTCAATTAGTTTCTTTTAATATATTTATAGTTTTGATGGCCGCTTATAGAAATTATTAAAGTATAAAGTACATATATGGTAAATGTAAATGCGACAAGGAGACTCTTTGTCTGCTGACATGCATCGCATGACCAACAAAATGAAGCGATGGCGATTGTGAAAAAAAACGAAACATTAAAAACGGTCGCTCACTTCAACACTCGTCGGAAATTTCCAATTTCTGAAATTTCAGCAGTGAAGTAAATACCCTTAATGTACAAATGGTTTGAATAAATTTGATCAAACCATACTCTTAAAAAAATTCACAAGTGTTTTTTTACGCTGAAACCCTCAACCGCCCCCTCCCCCCCTTAAGACGAGTTTATATTGCGCGGATGCTTCTTGTGACTGGTTTCTGTTTGTTTTTTTCTTTGGGTTGTTATGTGAAAACTTTGAAATGGGAAGATTGTGATGAAGAACGGGAAAGAGATGAAGAAAAAGTAAACAAAGAACTTGAGTTGATTTTTAATAAAAAAGAACGTCGCGATTTCTATCATAGCAACAAAATGCACATGCAAAAAAGATTCATTGGCTATTAGTATCTGCATCGACGTGTGAGGTTTTTTGACGTAAAGTTACGTCATTCTCTGAGGTTAGTAGGGTAGTTGATTGCGATTAGAAATCGTTTTTATGTCACACTTAGAGCCTTTCGTGTGCTTAAATACTAATCGTACAATCTTGATGTAAGCACTTTTTGGTCTTGTTGATCCTCACTGGGAGAACAATTCATGTTTTAACTCTCTAACTTATATAAATTTTACACAATTACATGAAATATAAAGCCAACATTTGATGTTTCTGTTTGCAAAATCAGAAATGTCACTAATACTTTTTTGATAAATCTACTCGTTCTCGTCATACTTACACTTTTTTCTCCAGTTTCCGGTAAACTCATTAAAGTTATCATTATATAATATTACAAAATCAAAATCGATCCTTCAATTCTAGGAAGGATTGATGAAAAAGCCTTTTTATTGTATTAAATAATATTTACGAGGCCTGTGATAAACAAAGGGAGAACGAGAGAAATCAACAAAAGTACTTGTTGAAAGAATCTTTTTAATGACTTTTTCTTACAGGAAATAACAATTCGTAAAATTTTCGAATTCGTAGAAAATTTTATAATTTTTAATGATAACTTCAATGATTTCACCTCAAACTGGAGAAAAAAGTTTAATAATAATATACATTTAACTTTGAATTTGAATAACTTTTGAAGGAGTAGATTTATGAAAAAAATGTTTAACAACATTTTTGTAGAACTTTCAATTTCCTGTAAAATTCGTTTCAGTCATTTACATCCGTCAATTGGTTTTTAAGATATAAGAGTAAGAACTTCTTATATTCTTTATTTTACCCATGTAATTTATATGTAAAATAGAACCTCTAAATATTAATATTATGAGTTCCGATTTTTACAGGCATCTCTTCTCACCTCCCTGATTCTCTTTCACAGGGAATTTTGAAAAAGAATAGTCGAATTCTTTGAATCACCCTAGAGTGCATGATAGTTATGCTATGAAAACTCCATTTATTTTTGAAATATCATAATAAATTCGAATTATTTATTGAATTAATTTTATATACAGGGTGTCCCGCAATTGAGTGCAACTATTTACGGAGCTGAAAGGTTATGTCGATTATGGTATGGTGACGATTTTTTGCTCAGCTAGACATAACCTTTCAGCTCCGTAAATAGTTGCACTCAATTGCGGGACACCCTGTATATTGCATATTAAAAATATATCGCACTCCATCTACAAAACAAGCTCAAGATTTACAAATTTTTACTTTTTAATGTTAAACTTATCGTAGTGATTACCTCCATCAACTATCAAAATTGTTCACTCCTCTTACTCTTTAATTAAAAAAAAACCATTTTGTCTCTTTGTTTTGTATGGAGTCCGTTGAAAAAAAAAATTGTTTTTTGCTTCTGAAAATTTTAAAATTTTAGTGTGCGATAAAAAGTTAAGAACCATAAAACAAAGATTTTAACCACTTTAGAGAAAAATTTTGTACGAAAACCTGCAAAGTTCATAGCATTAAAGATATTTATAATCGCATGTTGATGATTTCTTCAGACCCATATATTACAAATTTTTGCTGTATCGACGTAAATCGATCTCTACTTAAATTAAGCTACATCCTGATGGAATTACTTATATTTTTATGGAAATTATTTAAATTTCGATTACATGGAAGGTGCCACGCCCTATGGTTTAATCATTAACAAACTTAAAAAAAAACGAAATGGCCATTTCCGCCCTTGAAAGGACTTTGACCGAGCTTCTTATTGTTTTGTGCGTGTTGTGATATGTTTGAACAGAAATTTTTAAGAACTGGACCTACCAGCTTTCTTCCGATTCCGAACGGCTTATGTTCTCAAAAAGCTTTTCATTGCAGTTTTTACATTCTGAGGTTTGCCATTGTCTGTAGATAGGTGCCGGCCGAACAGAAAAATTAATTCAATTGAAAAACTTTCTGTGTCAGGTGGGAATTGAGTTAGGGTTCTCTTGTATATGGGCCACACTACTCACTGCGCCACGGCCGGCACCAATGCCAAACTTACCTTGCTTATTTCAATAAATGATCTCAGTAGTAATTAAAATATGTCAATATTTAAACTTTGATTGCATGTGAGGTGCCGCGCCCTCTTGTTTAATAATTGCCAAACTTTCCCTGCTATTTTCAATAAATAATCTGATGCACAATATGAAATTTCGTCGTTTTATTCATAGTAGTTATTAAAATATGCCAGTAGTTAAATTTTTATCATATGAGAGGTGCCACGCCCTCTTGTCCAATCAATGCCAAACTTACCCTACTTTTTTTCATAAATAATTTACAGCTAAATATGAAATTTTGTCGTTTTATTCTCAGCAGTTATTAAAATATACCAATATTTAAATTTCGATTGTATGGGAGGTGCCACGCCCATCTGTTAAATTTAATTTTTAGCAAGCCCATAATTCTTACAAGGTGATAAAGTACCTGTGTACTAATTTTGATGAAGTTTCAACAAGAATTGGAGTTTTGGCCAATCGTCCCATACAAGCCGCCCCATAGTGCTCCCGTTCACCCAGTCAGTTCCAGTCGTTCATGTGTCACAACGAAGACCGCCCAACTGGGTATGAAGGTAGGCGGCTAGGTAACAACCATGCGCGTATGTTCAAAGTGCGCCCACACCAAAACACAGTACTTGCTTTACTTAGGTGGCCATAACAATCCGCGTTCGGGTTTCGGCCGACTTCATCAGCTCTGGCCAGGCGCTTCTGCTTTGCGCGCGCGTTCTCCAATCGGATAACCAAGTGCGGTTAGGGCTTCCTCAGCCTGGTCCATCCATCGGCGGCATGGTGTCCCTCGTCGTCGTTGACCAACGACCCTCGCCTCGAGCACCTTTTTGTCAATGTCTTCGTAGAGCTCATACAGCACGTAGTTCATTCGGATGCGATAGTCATCGCCGACTTGAACAGAACCGAAAATTTTCAAGAACTTTTCTCTCGAACACCCCCAGAGAAGCTGCGTCAGATTGCGAAACTACCCTTGCATCAGCACCATAAAGACGCACAGGTAGAACGAGCGTCTTGTAGTGTTAGTTTTGTCGTTCGAGACAGGGCTCTAGAACTAAGTTGCTTACTGAGTCCGTAGTAGCACCTATTAGCAATTATTGTTCTTCGCTATATCTCCAGGCTGATTTCGTTTTTGGTATTAATGGCGGTGCCAAGGTATACGAACTCCTTGACTACTTCAAAGTTATAGCTGCCGGATGAAATGTGGGAGTCTAATCGCCGCGCTCCCTTGTTTGTAGACAGCATATACTTTGTTTTACCCTCATTTATCGTCAAACCCACTTTGGCCGATTCCTTTTCGATAGCGGCGAAAGCAGCGGTAACATCTCTCTTGGTTCTGCCGACAATATGAATATCATCAGCGTACGCAAGGAGCTGGATGCCTTTGTAGAAAATGGTGCCATTACGATGCACACCCGCCTTTCGTACGATCCCCTCCATGATGATGTTAAAGAGATTGCAAGACAGTGGATCGCCTTGCCTGAAACCTCTTTCGGTATTGAAGGTTTCGGAGAGGTCATTTCCTACCGTGACGGAGCTGTGTGTGTTACTCAACGTAACAGCGCTGCCGCTGAAGAAGTCATTGGTTTCCGGCACCCGCAACTTCGTAACCAATGGTATGATCAGGAGTGTCGCATCGCGACTGCAGTAAAAAACGCCGCATATAGAAAAACGCCGCATATAGAAAAACGCTGCAGTCAGCTGCAACGCGAGCCGTCCGAGAAAACTGCCGCGAAAAGAGGAAGGAAGAGAGGTGCCTTTTCAGACGCAAGAAAAGAGAGCAGGAAAAGCGTGAGCGTGAGGAACTAGAGGTATACCAGGGCAAAAAGGATGCACGAAAATTCTATCAACAGGTTAAGCGTCTAACCCAAGGTTTCAAGCATCCACTTGTAGAGACGAAAATGGAGATCTGAATACGGATACGCAGTGTGTGCTGAGATTGTGGAGACGGCACTTCTCCAATTTACTTACTGGAGACGATTCCATCAATGCCGCCCATGGAGAGCACAGTTCAGAGCTACCAATTAACAATGACGGAGTGGAAGTACCACCACCTAGCCATGAAGAGGTTCGAGTTGCTATCCAACGACTCAAAAACAACAAAGCAGCGGGTGCTGACGGCCTGTCAGCTGAATTGTTTAAAACCGGTGGCGATGAATTGATAAGGCGCATGCATCAGCTCATCAGCAATTTATGGCTAGAAGAAAGCATGCCCGAAGATTGGAACCTCAGCGTACTGTGCCCTATGCTTAAGAAAGGAGATCCAACAATCTGCGCAAGTTATAGAGGTATCAGTCTTATTTCCATCACATATAAGGTTCTCTCAAGCGTACTGTGTGAAAGATTAAAGCCGATTACAAAAACACTGATTGGACCTTATCAGTGTGGCTTTCGACCTGGTAAGTTCACCATAGACCAGATTTTCACGCTACGACAAATCCTGGAGAAAACCCACGAAAATCAAATTGACAATCAGGGCCACTGAACTCGCACGTTTTCCTGGCTATGAAGAGTCAATTTTCATGGTCAGAGAATCGTGCATTTCAAGGTTTTGAATCAGTACATTTCCATCGAAAAAACAACCTTGGTCTTGAACGCGAGTAAACTCAACGTAATAAAGTAAGAACAAAAAACAGTTCAACCAGAGCATAGAAATATGACTCTTTTGTTTTGCTTATTTTCGTATGCTCGTCAAATATGCTGACGACTCAACTCATGGCCAAGGTTGTTCTTTGTGCATACAGAAATATGCACTTATATTTTAAGTCAATTTTGTTTATGTATTTTTACATATTTCATCGATTTTATTTGTTAATATTTACTGTATATTGTATTGATTTTCGCCTATAAAAGGGCGAAAAGACTTTAATAAAAGGAGAGTACGTGTTTTACAATCAAACCGAGTGTTTCTTATAATCAAAACTTTCCAGCTCCACAAACAGTTCAAGTGCTGTTTGTGACAACAAACTTAAAACCATAGTCCAAGTTTATGTGCTTGGGTCTATAACCAAACTAACTTTAATAAAACTCCACAAAACAGTTCAAGTGCTGTTTGTGACAACAAACTTAAAACCATAGTCCAAGTTTATGTGCTTGGGTCTATAACCAAACTAAAATAAATCCAAACGCGGGTTTAAACATTGGCGCCCCCGGGTGGACTCACACGCCACCAAATCAACTGTAATCAAACTCCTGTCTTCTATTCAACAAATAAACAAACTCCTGCTGGGTTTCTTCAAAAATGGCTACTTTCCAACAGACCTTGGAAGTGCAAAAGGGAGTTGGAGAAGAAATACAAAATCTGATCAAAAACTTCAAGAAGGATTCACCACAAAGGAAAACGACCACAAGTTATTTCAATGAGCGACTGCAGCGTCTCACAAAATATTGGGAAGAGTTTGAAGAACACGACAGTGAGCTTCGAACACTTACTAATCAGCCCATGGAGCATGACTATTTCACCACAGGATACTATGAGAAAATCAACCAGAAATTTAGCAACCAGCTATATCAATATTTTTCAAGAAGAAGTCCATCGCTTAAAAACATTAAGCAAGGATTCTACAGGGAAAGAAGTAGGCTTTTCCACCTCAGCAACAGCAACAGAGCAACGATCTGATTCAGCCGCTGCTCCTCACAGTCGTCCATCATTTGATTCATCGGCAGCAACAAACCTTACCAAGATGATCAGGCGACAACAAGCCTTGCTGAATTCACTCATCCGTTTATTGGATGGCTTGGCGAAGTATCCAGATGACCAGTCAAGATGTCATGAGGCGAATCTTCAACAAATAAACAGACTTTGGTTGGAAATAGAAACTTTAAATTACAGCTTGTGTGAAAACTGTGACCAACCAAGCGAAATTGGCTACAATTATGAACAATATGTGGCATGCGAAACTCGAGTATATGCTAGTCGGATACAATTTGCACGCCCAGCTGACGTACCACGACCAGAAAACGTTGCAAATGAAGAGCCACTAAGACTACCAAGAGTCACCATTCCACAATTTCATGGGGATATCCTCAAGTGGCAACAATTTTACGAACTTTTTTCTCAAATAGTGGACCAACAAGCATTGCCGAAAATCCACAAAATGTGGTATCTCAAAACAAACCTATCAGGGGAAGCTGAAAAATTAATCAGGCATCTGTCACTCACCCAAGATAATTACGACTTGGCTTGGGGTATGTTACGAGAAAGATATAACAACAAAAGAGTACTGTGCTCCACGCTAATACAAAGGATGTTGGGGCAAGAATTCAACGCCTTATCGGTTGTTTCTATAAAAAATTTACATGACACTACGCAGGAGTGCCTGATGTCACTGGAAGGCCTCGGAATAACAACTTCGTCCTGGGATCTACTGCTTCTCCACTTACTTGTAAAGAAGCTTGATAGATCAACACACATCAGGTATGAGCAATTCCTAAAAAATCCAAAGGAGTTGCCAACAATTAAGGATTTTTTGACCTTTTTGGAAGCCCAATTCCAATCACTAGAAGCAGTAAATCACAAGGACAGACAAGGTTCAGCAAGATCATGTGTGTCAGCAATTTCGACAAATCAATACTCTCAATATGAGTGCAATGTATGCAAGTCTGGAACTCATCCATTATTTGTCTGCAAGACCTTTTTACTCATGAAGCCAGCAGAGCGGCTTCAGATAGTAAAAACCAACAAGCGATGCGTAAATTGTTTAAAAGAGGGACATTTTGCAAACAACTGCGAATCGAGAAAATGCACAAGATGTAACAAAACACACAACACGTTACTTCATCTCGACAACCAAGATGACATGAGGACTCCGTCGTATTCATCAAACATCCTACAAACAAGGCCAGTCCGTTCATCATCATCATGCAAGCAGCAAAAGGCTATGTCAACAAAGCCAACCAGTTCATCATTATCAACATCCAACAATCAAGGATCAATGTTATTAAAGACAGGAAATGCGCCCACATCGTCATCTAACAAGACGGGATCCATTCCAGTCAGCTTATCCGCAGCAGATGAGGCTAGCTGCAACAAATACGTTATGCTCAGCACTGTTTGTATGCAACTAATAACAAACAGTGGTCGAGAGCTTAAATGCAGAGCAGTGTTGGATTCTGGCTCTCAAGTAAATCTTGTTACAGAGAGACTTGTTAAGAAGCTGGGACTCCAACAAAAACACGCTTCATTCAGTATAGAAGGGATTGGAGCCAACAAGAAGGATTGTAAATCACGAATAAGCGTAACAATGCGGTCCACAATAAATGGATTCGAAGCACGGCTGGAAGCGCTTGTGTTGCCAAAAATTGTAAGCGCTCAGCCGTCAAAATTTATAGATGTGTCGTCATGGAATATTCCACCCAATATACCACTACAAGTACTATCAACTGGTCAAATCAAATTAAGCAACAATCTCCCAAGTTTACAAAATACTATATTTGGATGGGTAGTGTCTGGCAAGGTAGAAGAAACCAAAGTTACTTCTGCTACATGTGGCATTTTTAGTGAAGCTGATGAAGATACAAGTGCACTAATCGAAAGGTTCTGGAAATTGGAAGAAGTTGAAAACCACAAATCCCAATTCACAGCTACAGAAAAACGATGTGAATTGCATTTTTCTCATAACACTCGAAGAAACTCCGATGGACGATTTGTGGTAAAAATTCCCTTCACGGATAATCCAGCAGCATTAGGAGATTCAAAACAAATGGCTCTTAATCGTTTCTTGGCAATAGAAAGGCGGCTAGGAAAAAACCCTGCAAAACTGAAGATTTCTTACACTAACTTTATGGAAGAATATAAGAGTTTGGGACACATGACTGAAGTATCAAGCACAGGCATTTGGCGCAGACCACATTACGTTATTCCACACCATTGTATTAGCAAACCTGATAGTAGCAGTACCAAGTTACGGGTAGTTTTTGACGCTTCCGCGAAGACATCATCAGGATTATCATTAAATGACATAATGCACTCAGGGCCGATCATCCAAAATGATTTGTTTACCGTCTTACTACGCTTTCGAATTCCAAGATACGTTTTCACTACAGATATTCAGAAAATGTATAGGCAGATCTTAATCAACCCCCATGATCGGATGCATCAAGTTATCATATGGAGGAAAAATCCCGAAGAAGAGATTTAATATTATCAGCTAAACACAGTGACTTACGGGACCAAAGCAGCACCATATCTTGCCATCAAATGTTTGTTAGAGTTATCCAAAGAAAATCGCACAAAATACCCCCTGGGAGCCTCGGCGTTGCAGAACAATTTTTATGTGGACGATGGCTTACTCGGAAGTGATAGTCTAACCACCGCCATTACGGCTCAAAGGGACCTGACAACAATTTTAAGTACCGCAGGATTTGAGTTGCGAAAATGGTGTGCTAACCATCCGCAATTGCTGCAAGGGATTCCAGCAGATCATCAAGAAATAAATCTCGATTTTGACGAAGAATCACGTGACAGTGTTAAGACCCTAGGATTAACATGGCTGCCGAAGGATGATACATTTTGCATCAAGACGAAAACCATCTTTAGCAGCAACACAAGAGTCACAAAAAGAAGTGTGTGTTCAGAGTTGGCAAGAATATTTGATCCATTGGGAATAATGGCTCCAGTTATCATCAACGCTAAAATATTCATGCAAGAACTATGGAAACTAAAACTTTCGTGGGATGAGGCGCTGCCTGTGGAACTACACAGCAAATGGATATCATTTCGAGATCAGCTCCAAGAGTTAAATGAAAAACAAATTCCTCGTCACGTATTTAATCATCAGTTTCCAGAATCAAGTCAGTTGCACATTTTTACCGATGCTTCGGAGAAGGCTTACGGGGCTGTGGCATACCTACGTTCAGTCAATAAGGACGGTAGGGTAGCTGCAAGACTGCTGTGTGCCAAATCCAGAGTCGCACCCATAAATCAGCAGCATCAGACAATTGCTCGATTGGAATTATGCGCAGCTCTACTGGGTGCGCAACTTGCAACAAGAATTCAACTAGACATTAAAGATTGTAGCGAATCCACATATTTTTGGACTGATTCTGAGGTTGTATTATCTTGGATAAATGCGGAAGCCTCATCATACGAAGTTTTCGTAGCAAATCGTATAGCAAAAATTCAGGACTGTTCCATAGCACAACAATGGCGGCACATAACTTCGACACAAAATCCAGCAGATGTGTTGTCAAGGGGTTGTCATCCAAGAAACTTTATGCAATGCAACCTATGGTTTTATGGGCCATTTTTACTACATGGAAACGAATCAATTTGGCCACAACCATTCTGCAATAGTCCAAAAATAACAGAAGAAGGCAAAAGAAAAGCACCAAAGGCTTTAATTACAGCCAGAAATGACGCAGAAAACATGATCTATTTAATCAATCATGGTAACTCATTTAAGAAACTTCAGCAAGTTGTAGGCTACTTGATTCGCTTTGGAGAGCGTGCACGAGGCACAATGCCATCCCACCAAGCCTCATGGGTACTAACACCTTTAGAATTGGATAAGTCACTGAAGGCGATTATACGAACTGTGCAAACGGCCGATTTTAGTACAGAAATGCTAGCTTTAAAGAAATATGGTGTCGTGAACAAAAACAGTGCAATACACAGCCTTAAGCCATTTTTAGACGACGACGGCATTTTGAGAGTCGGCGGCCGACTAAATGCATCCACATTACCATACGAAACTAAACACCAAATGTTTCTACCGTATAATGATCCGATAACAAAGTTAATAATGCAATCTATACACGAAGATCACATGCATTGTGGTCCAACCGCATTAGTGGCGCATACTAAGCAACGGTTTTGGCCTGTGAAAGCAGCAAGTATGGCAAGATCAATAGTTCACCACTGTGTCCGATGATACAGGACGCGGCCACAACTGGTACAGCAAATCATGGGAAACTTACCAGCAACGAGAGTTACGCCAGCACGGCCATTTATCAACGCTGGTGTAGATTATTGTGGACCACTTTGGGTGCACTACAAACTACGCGGGAAGAGACCAACAAAAGCATATTTGGCTATATTCTGCTGCTTCGCCACAAAAGCATTTCATTTGGAAATTGTAAGCGACCTGTCAACTGACGCATTTATCGGAGCCCTTAAAAGGTTCATCGCTCGAAGGGGGCACTGTCAAAACCTCTACAGTGACAACGCAACCAACTTTGTTGGAGCAAAAAACCAACTTGCTGAATTATCACCAGCAATTCATTCAGCCAAGGCGCAAGAAAAGATAATGAACACGTGCAATAGAAAAGGAATACATTTTCACTTCATTCCTCCCAGGGCTCCTCACTTTGGAGGACTGTGGGAAGCAGCCGTAAAATCAGCAAAAAATCTGCTCCAAAGAAGTGTCGCATCGGCATCTCTCACATACGAAGAACTCGAAACCATTGTAGTGGAGATCGAGGCAATACTAAACTCGAGACCAATCAGCCCCATGTCAAACGATCCTAATGATTTAAGTGCACTTACTCCTGGACATTTTTTGATCGGCGAACCACTTACAGCACAAGTCGATGCAAGAGCAGTGGAGACGAAGTCATCCTTAGGAACCAGATGGAAAGCCGTGTCACAAATCAAACACGACTTTTGGCAAAGATGGTCTCGTGACTATCTTAACGAACTTCAATATAGACACAAATGGAGGGAACAGGCTAATGACATTAGGAAAGGTACCGTGGTAATCATCAAGGAAGACAACTCCCCGGTTCTTCAATGGCCACTTGGACGGATCACGAAAACTTATAAGGGAGAAGATGACATTGCACGTGTAGTGGATATCAAAACAGCTTCAGGAATATTTAGACGGCCAATCCATCGATTAGCTCCCCTACCAATAGAAGACAACCAAGCAGAGGTTTCTGTTACTACTGGGTCTACCTATCACAAGGCACCTAGTCATCACGACGACAACGACACAGAAGTAGCACGTAAGAGACGAAGATCATCATCACCCACCTTAGCATCGGTATTATTAATTGCGGTAATCATGCTACCTCTTATATTGGCAACCGAAGTCAAGAACTATGAATTTGACTCCAACCTAGGCATCCACTTCGAGGGAATTGCATCAATGAAAACCTCTAGAACACAATGGCAACTTATTGTGTATTATGATTTAAACCCATATTGGAAAGAAACTGAGTTTTTCACGAATGGAACAGCAGCCTTGCGGCACCTTTGTCAAGAACCGAAACTCGTACACTCTCAAAAAAGTGTATGCACATCCATTGTACAAACTTTTGACAATCTTGAAAACGTACTCAAACAGGACAATAATCTTCTTACCATAAACCGATCTATAAGAAGTGCACTTAACACTGCAGACACCAATGGATTCAAAGTCAACAGAAATAAAAGAGGTGCTTTAAACATCGTAGGAAATATCGCTAATTCATTATTTGGAGTTTTAGATTCCGAATATGCTGAGGAAATGGTCAATACTATCGGAAAGGTCAAAGAAAATGAAGGACATCTTCAAATCTTACTCAAAAATCAAACCTCGATTCTTGATGCAACCATTAACATCATCAAACAAGATCAATCGGAGATTAAAAAGAAATTCGACAACATCGACACAAGGGTTAACGAGATTTCGTCACAAGTGCACGATCTTGAAGACATGGACCATCAATTCAAAATGTTCCAAATCTTCATTTCTTTAGCCACACAACTTACAGTCACAGCAGCAAATCTGCAACGGATCCAAACATCCATCATAGACGTTCTAACAGATACCCACCACGGAAAAATCAGTCCAATGTTACTTACACCAAACCAATTACAAGAGGAATTGGTAACAATTCGGAACTATTTGACACCAACACTGCGACTACCTGTCGATCATGAGGAGCGCATACAACTCTATAAACTCATGACTGTGGAAGGACAATTAACAGAAAGCCATGTCATTTTTAAAATTTCAATACCTCTGTGCGATCAAGAAACATTCGAACTCTACAAAATGTTTCCAGTGCCCACTATGGTCAACAACAGCTTAACTGCAATCAAGCCCTGCGATGACATTATTGCCGTTAATGCACATAGAGATCAATATCTCCCCATTAGTAAATCCCAACTGAATACCTGTATTCTCGTAAAATCAGAATCATACGTATGTACCAATATACAGGCAAAATACAACAAGGGTTCTGAAATATGTTCCTGTGAAATACAGCTGTTCAACAACGACACCCAACCAGAGTGCAACGTAGAACTCTTAAAGACAAATTCAACATGGATTCAAATGACAAACAACAACCAATGGATGTATGCGGTAAGCGCTCCCACACGAATAACTTCTGTATGTGAAGGCCAAAGTGAACAACTCACTTTGAAGGGATCCGGCATACTATCTCTGAAGCCCCAGTGTGTTATTAAGCAAAACTCTATCACAATACAAGGTCAAAAAACATATTTCAGCAGTCGACAAGTATCGTACACCAGCCTAGGTAATTTGATAGATGTCATAAAACCCAAGGAACCTGATGCTCTTAGCAAGAAAACTGAGCAATACTATACGCAGCTGCAAAACCTAACCGAACTCCAGAGCTTATTAGCGCACCAAAAATATCTTGATCTACCAGCACAATTTCAGAAATTCAACTACCATTATTCAGCAATTGGATATACAGCATTGGTTTTGTCCATTATAATCACAAGTTATATTATTTGGAAGGAGAAATCAAAAAACCACCAACTCCAGTTGACAGAAACACGATGTCCGCAAGCATTACCACGCCAGAGATCAACAACATCAGATTTTGTGGTCACCGTGACATAATTCAACTAAGTGAGATCTTTATAACTTTAGATCTCACCAGGGGGAGAATGTACGGGTTCAGGGCCACTGAACTCGCACGTTTTCCTGGCTATGAAGAGTCAATTTTCATGGTCAGAGAATCGTGCATTTCAAGGTTTTGAATCAGTACATTTCCATCGAAAAAACAACCTTGGTCTTGAACGCGAGTAAACTCGACGTAATAAAGTAAGAACAAAAAACAGTTCAACCAGAGCATAGAAATATGACTCTTTTGTTTTGCTTATTTTCGTATGCTCGTCAAATATGCTGACGACTCAATTCATGGCCAAGGTTGTTTTTTGTGCATACAGAAATATGCACTTATATTTTAAGTCAATTTTGTTTATGTATTTTTACATATTTCATCGATTTTATTTGTTAATATTTACTGTATATTGTATTGATTTTCGCCTATAAAAGGGCGAAAAGACTTTAATAAAAGGAGAGTACGTGTTTTACAATCAAACCGAGTGTTTCTTATAATCAAAACTTTCCAGCTCCACAAACAGTTCAAGTGCTGTTTGTGACAACAAACTTAAAACCATAGTCCAAGTTTATGTGCTTGGGTCTATAACCAAACTAACTTTAATAAAACTCCACAAAACAGTTCAAGTGCTGTTTGTGACAACAAACTTAAAACCATAGTCCAAGTTTATGTGCTTGGGTCTATAACCAAACTAAAATAAATCCAAACGCGGGTTTAAATATTGGCGCCCCCGGGTGGACTCACACGCCACCAAATCAACTGTAATCAAACTCCTGTCTTCTATTCAACAAATAAACAAACTCCTGCTGGGTTTCTTCAAAAATGGCTACTTTCCAACAGACCTTGGAAGTGCAAAAGGGAGTTGGAGAAGAAATACAAAATCTGATCAAAAACTTCAAGAAGGATTCACCACAAAGGAAAACGACCACAAGTTATTTCAATGAGCGACTGCAGCGTCTCACAAAATATTGGGAAGAGTTTGAAGAACACGACAGTGAGCTTCGAACACTTACTAATCAGCCCATGGAGCATGACTATTTCACCACAGGATACTATGAGAAAATCAACCAGAAATTTAGCAACCAGCTATATCAATATTTTTCAAGAAGTCCATCGCTTAGAAACATTAAGCAAGGATTCTACAGGGAAAGAAGTAGGCTTTTCCACCTCAGCAACAGCAACAGAGCAACGATCTGATTCAGCCGCTGCTCCTCACAGTCGTCCATCATTTGATTCATCGGCAGCAACAAACCTTACCAAGATGATCAGGCGACAACAAGCCTTGCTGAATTCACTCATCCGTTTATTGGATGGCTTGGCGAAGTATCCAGATGACCAGTCAAGATGTCATGAGGCGAATCTTCAACAAATAAACAGACTTTGGTTGGAAATAGAAACTTTAAATTACAGCTTGTGTGAAAACTGTGACCAACCAAGCGAAATTGGCTACAATTATGAACAATATGTGGCATGCGAAACTCGAGTATATGCTAGTCGGATACAATTTGCACGCCCAGCTGACGTACCACGACCAGAAAACGTTGCAAATGAAGAGCCACTAAGACTACCAAGAGTCACCATTCCACAATTTCATGGGGATATCCTCAAGTGGCAACAATTTTACGAACTTTTTTCTCAAATAGTGGACCAACAAGCATTGCCGAAAATCCACAAAATGTGGTATCTCAAAACAAACCTATCAGGGGAAGCTGAAAAATTAATCAGGCATCTGTCACTCACCCAAGATAATTACGACTTGGCTTGGGGTATGTTACGAGAAAGATATAACAACAAAAGAGTACTGTGCTCCACGCTAATACAAAGGATGTTGGGGCAAGAATTCAACGCCTTATCGGTTGTTTCTATAAAAAATTTACATGACACTACGCAGGAGTGCCTGATGTCACTGGAAGGCCTCGAAATAACAACTTCGTCCTGGGATCTACTGCTTCTCCACTTACTTGTAAAGAAGCTTGATAGATCAACACACATCAGGTATGAGCAATTCCTAAAAAAACCAAAGGAGTTGCCAACAATTAAGGATTTTTTGACCTTTTTGGAAGCCCAATTCCAATCACTAGAAGCAGTAAATCACAAGGACAGACAAGGTTCAGCAAGATCATGTGTGTCAGCAATTTCGACAAATCAATACTCTCAATATGAGTGCAATGTATGCAAGTCTGGAACTCATCCATTATTTGTCTGCAAGACCTTTTTACTCATGAAGCCAGCAGAGCGGCTTCAGATAGTAAAAACCAACAAGCGATGCGTAAATTGTTTAAAAGAGGGACATTTTGCAAACAACTGCGAATCGAGAAAATGCACAAGATGTAACAAAACACACAACACGTTACTTCATCTCGACAACCAAGATGACATGAGGACTCCGTCGTATTCATCAAACATCCTACAAACAAGGCCAGTCCGTTCATCATCATCATGCAAGCAGCAAAAGGCTATGTCAACAAAGCCAACCAGTTCATCATTATCAACATCCAACAATCAAGGATCAATGTTATTAAAGACAGGAAATGCGCCCACATCGTCATCTAACAAGACGGGATCCATTCCAGTCAGCTTATCCGCAGCAGATGAGGCTAGCTGCAACAAATACGTTATGCTCAGCACTGTTTGTATACAACTAGTGTTGGATTCTGGCTCTCAAGTAAATCTTGTTACAGAGAGACTTGTTAAGAAGCTGAGACTCCAACAAAAACACGCTTCATTCAGTATAGAAGGGATTGGAGCCAACAAGAAGGATTGTAAATCACGAATAAGCGTAACAATGCGGTCCACAATAAATGGATTCGAAGCACGGCTGGAAGCGCTTGTGTTGCCAAAAATTGTAAGCGCTCAGCCGTCAAAATTTATAGATGTGTCGTCATGGAATATTCCACCCAATATACCACTCGCTGATCCAACATTCTTTCAGCCTGGCAACATAGATGTGCTGCTCGGTGCAGAATTTTTCTTACAAGTACTATCAACTGGTCAAATCAAATTAAGCAACAATCTCCCAAGTTTACAAAATACTATATTTGGATGGGTAGTGTCTGGCAAGGTAGAAGAAACCAAAGTTACTTCTGCTACATGTGGCATTTTTAGTGAAGCTGATGAAGATACAAGTGCACTAATCGAAAGGTTCTGGAAATTGGAAGAAGTTGAAAACCACAAATCCCAATTCACAGCTACAGAAAAACGATGTGAATTGCATTTTTCTCATAACACTCGAAGAAACTCCGATGGACGATTTGTGGTAAAAATTCCCTTCACGGATAATCCAGCAGCATTAGGAGATTCAAAACAAATGGCTCTTAATCGTTTCTTGGCAATAGAAAGGCGGCTAGGAAAAAACCCTGCAAAACTGAAGATTTCTTACACTAACTTTATGGAAGAATATAAGAGTTTGGGACACATGACTGAAGTATCAAGCACAGGCATTTGGCGCAGACCACATTACGTTATTCCACACCATTGTATTAGCAAACCTGATAGTAGCAGTACCAAGTTACGGGTAGTTTTTGACGCTTCCGCGAAGACATCATCAGGATTATCATTAAATGACATAATGCACTCAGGGCCGATCATCCAAAATGATTTGTTTACCGTCTTACTACGCTTTCGAATTCCAAGATACGTTTTCACTACAGATATTCAGAAAATGTATAGGCAGATCTTAATCAACCCCCATGATCGGATGCATCAAGTTATCATATGGAGGAAAAATCCCGAAGAAGAGATTAAATATTATCAGCTAAACACAGTGACTTACGGGACCAAAGCAGCACCATATCTTGCCATCAAATGTTTGTTAGAGTTATCCAAAGAAAATCGCACAAAATACCCCCTGGGAGCCTCGGCGTTGCAGAACAATTTTTATGTGGACGATGGCTTACTCGGAAGTGATAGTCTAACCACCGCCATTACGGCTCAAAGGGACCTGACAACAATTTTAAGTACCGCAGGATTTGAGTTGCGAAAATGGTGTGCTAACCATCCGCAATTGCTGCAAGGGATTCCAGCAGATCATCAAGAAATAAATCTCGATTTTGACGAAGAATCACGTGACAGTGTTAAGACCCTAGGATTAACATGGCTGCCGAAGGATGATACATTTTGCATCAAGACGAAAACCATCTTTAGCAGCAACACAAGAGTCACAAAAAGAAGTGTGTGTTCAGAGTTGGCAAGAATATTTGATCCATTGGGAATAATGGCTCCAGTTATCATCAACGCTAAAATATTCATGCAAGAACTATGGAAACTAAAACTTTCGTGGGATGAGGCGCTGCCTGTGGAACTACACAGCAAATGGATATCATTTCGAGATCAGCTCCAAGAGTTAAATGAAAAACAAATTCCTCGTCACGTATTTAATCATCAGTTTCCAGAATCAAGTCAGTTGCACATTTTTACCGATGCTTCGGAGAAGGCTTACGGGGCTGTGGCATACCTACGTTCAGTCAATAAGGACGGTAGGGTAGCTGCAAGACTGCTGTGTGCCAAATCCAGAGTCGCACCCATAAATCAGCAGCATCAGACAATTGCTCGATTGGAATTATGCGCAGCTCTACTGGGTGCGCAACTTGCAACAAGAATTCAACTAGACATTAAAGATTGTAGCGAATCCACATATTTTTGGACTGATTCTGAGGTTGTATTATCTTGGATAAATGCGGAAGCCTCATCATACGAAGTTTTCGTAGCAAATCGTATAGCAAAAATTCAGGACTGTTCCATAGCACAACAATGGCGGCACTTAACTTCGACACAAAATCCAGCAGATGTGTTGTCAAGGGGTTGTCATCCAAGAAACTTTATGCAATGCAACCTATGGTTTTATGGGCCATTTTTACTACATGGAAACGAATCAATTTGGCCACAACCATTCTGCAATAATAGTCCAAAAATAACAGAAGAAGGCAAAAGAAAAGCACCAAAGGCTTTAATTACAGCCAGAAATGACGCAGAAAACATGATCTATTTAATCAATCATGGTAACTCATTTAAGAAACTTCAGCAAGTTGTAGGCTACTTGATTCGCTTTGGAGAGCGTGCACGAGGCACAATGCCATCCCACCAAGCCTCATGGGTACTAACACCTTTAGAATTGGATAAGTCACTGAAGGCGATTATACGAACTGTGCAAACGGCCGATTTTAGTACAGAAATGCTAGCTTTAAAGAAATATGGTGTCGTGAACAAAAACAGTGCAATACACAGCCTTAAGCCATTTTTAGACGACGACGGCATTTTGAGAGTCGGCGGCCGACTAAATGCATCCACATTACCATACGAAACTAAACACCAAATGTTTCTACCGTATAATGATCCGATAACAAAGTTAATAATGCAATCTATACACGAAGATCACATGCATTGTGGTCCAACCGCATTAGTGGCGCATACTAAGCAACGGTTTTGGCCTGTGAAAGCAGCAAGTATGGCAAGATCAATAGTTCACCACTGTGTCCGATGATACAGGACGCGGCCACAACTGGTACAGCAAATCATGGGAAACTTACCAGCAACGAGAGTTCCGCCAGCACGGCCATTTATCAACGCTGGTGTAGATTATTGTGGACCACTTTGGGTGCACTACAAACTACGCGGGAAGAGACCAACAAAAGCATATTTGGCTATATTCTGCTGCTTCGCCACAAAAGCATTTCATTTGGAAATTGTAAGCGACCTGTCAACTGACGCATTTATCGGAGCCCTTAAAAGGTTCATCGCTCGAAGGGGGCACTGTCAAAACCTCTACAGTGACAACGCAACCAACTTTGTTGGAGCAAAAAACCAACTTGCTGAATTATCACCAGCAATTCATTCAGCCAACGCGCAAGAAAAGATAATGAACACGTGCAATAGAAAAGGAATACATTTTCACTTCATTCCTCCCAGGGCTCCTCACTTTGGAGGACTGTGGGAAGCAGCCGTAAAATCAGCAAAAAATCTGCTCCAAAGAAGTGTCGCATCGGCATCTCTCACATACGAAGAACTCGAAACCATTGTAGTGGAGATCGAGGCAATACTAAACTCGAGACAGCCCCAATCAGCCCCATGTCAAACGATCCTAATGATTTAAGTGCACTTACTCCTGGACATTTTTTGATCGGCGAACCACTTACAGCACAAGTCGATGCAAGAGCAGTGGAGACGAAGTCATCCTTAGGAACCAGATGGAAAGCCGTGTCACAAATCAAACACGACTTTTGGCAAAGATGGTCTCGTGACTATCTTAACGAACTTCAATATAGACACAAATGGAGGGAACAGGCTAATGACATTAGGAAAGGTACCGTGGTAATCATCAAGGAAGACAACTCCCCGGTTCTTCAATGGCCACTTGGACGGATCACGAAAACTTATAAGGGAGAAGATGACATTGCACGTGTAGTGGATATCAAAACAGCTTCAGGAATATTTAGACGGCCAATCCATCGATTAGCTCCCCTACCAATAGAAGACAACCAAGCAGAGGTTTCTGTTACTACTGGGTCTACCTATCACAAGGCACCTAGTCATCACGACGACAACGACACAGAAGTAGCACGTAAGAGACGAAGATCATCATCACCCACCTTAGCATCGGTATTATTAATTGCGGTAATCATGCTACCTCTTATATTGGCAACCGAAGTCAAGAACTATGAATTTTACTCCAACCTAGGCATCCACTTCGAGGGAATTGCATCAATGAAAACCTCTAGAACACAATGGCAACTTATTGTGTATTATGATTTAAACCCATATTGGAAAGAAACTGAGTTTTTCACGAATGGAACAGCAGCCTTGCGGCACCTTTGTCAAGAACCGAAACTCGTACACTCTCAAAAAAGTGTATGCACATCCATTGTACAAACTTTTGACAATCTTGAAAACGTACTCAAACAGGACAATAATCTTCTTACCATAAACCGATCTATAAGAAGTGCACTTAACACTGCAGACACCAATAGATTCAAAGTCAACAGAAATAAAAGAGGTGCTTTAAACATCGTAGGAAATATCGCTAATTCATTATTTGGAGTTTTAGATTCCGAATATGCTGAGGAAATGGTCAATACTATCGGAAAGGTCAAAGAAAATGAAGGACATCTTCAAATCTTACTCAAAAATCAAACCTCGATTCTTGATGCAACCATTAACATCATCAAACAAGATCAATCGGAGATTAAAAAGAAATTCGACAACATCGACACAAGGGTTAACGAGATTTCGTCACAAGTGCACGATCTTGAAGACATGGACCATCAATTCAAAATGTTCCAAATCTTCATTTCTTTAGCCACACAACTTACAGTCACAGCAGCAAATCTGCAACGGATCCAAACATCCATCATAGACGTTCTAACAGATACCCACCACGGAAAAATCAGTCCAATGTTACTTACACCAAACCAATTACAAGAGGAATTGGTAACAATTCGGAACTATTTGACACCAACACTGCGACTACCTGTCGATCATGAGGAGCGCATACAACTCTATAAACTCATGACTGTGGAAGGACAATTAACAGAAAGCCATGTCATTTTTAAAATTTCAATACCTCTGTGCGATCAAGAAACATTCGAACTCTACAAAATGTTTCCAGTGCCCACTATGGTCAACAACAGCTTAACTGCAATCAAGCCCTGCGATGACATTATTGCCGTTAATGCACAGAGAGATCAATATCTCCCCATTAGTAAATCGCAACTGAATACCTGTATTCTCGTAAAATCAGAATCATACGTATGTACCAATATACAGGCAAAATACAACAAGGGTTCTGAAATATGTTCCTGTGAAATACAGCTGTTCAACAACGACACCCAACCAGAGTGCAACGTAGAACTCTTAAAGACAAATTCAACATGGATTCAAATGACAAACAACAACCAATGGATGTATGCGGTAAGCGCTCCCACACGAATAACTTCTGTATGTGAAGGCCAAAGTGAACAACTCACTTTGAAGGGATCCGGCATACTATCTCTGAAGCCCCAGTGTGTTATTAAGCAAAACTCTATCACAATACAAGGTCAAAAAACATATTTCAGCAGTCGACAAGTATCGTACACCAGCCTAGGTAATTTGATAGATGTCATAAAACCCAAGGAACCTGATGCTCTTAGCAAGAAAACTGAGCAATACTATACGCAGCTGCAAAACCTAACCGAACTCCAGAGCTTATTAGCGCACCAAAAATATCTTGATCTACCAGCACAATTTCAGAAATTCAACTACCATTATTCAGCAATTGGATATACAGCATTGGTTTTGTCCATTATAATCACAAGTTATATTATTTGGAAGGAGAAATCAAAAAACCACCAACTCCAGTTGACAGAAACACGATGTCCGCAAGCATTACCACGCCAGAGATCAACAACATCAGATTTTGTGGTCACCGTGACATAATTCAACTAAGTGAGATCTTTATAACTTTAGATCTCACCAGGGGGAGAATGTACGGGTTCAGGGCCACTGAACTCGCACGTTTTCCTGGCCATGAAGAGTCAATTTTCATGGTCAGAGAATCGTGCATTTCAAGGTTTTGAATCAGTACATTTCCATCGAAAAAACAACCTTGGTCTTGAACGCGAGTAAACTCGACGTAATAAAGTAAGAACAAAAAACAGTTCAACCAGAGCATAGAAATATGACTCTTTTGTTTTGCTTATTTTCGTATGCTCGTCAAATATGCTGACGACTCAATTCATGGCCAAGGTTGTTTTTTGTGCATACAGAAATATGCACTTATATTTTAAGTCAATTTTGTTTATGTATTTTTACATATTTCATCGATTTTATTTGTTAATATTTACTGTATATTGTATTGATTTTCGCCTATAAAAGGGCGAAAAGACTTTAATAAAAGGAGAGTACGTGTTTTACAATCAAACCGAGTGTTTCTTATAATCAAAACTTTCCAGCTCCACAAACAGTTCAAGTGCTGTTTGTGACAACAAACTTAAAACCATAGTCCAAGTTTATGTGCTTGGGTCTATAACCAAACTAACTTTAATAAAACTCCACAAAACAGTTCAAGTGCTGTTTGTGACAACAAACTTAAAACCATAGTCCAAGTTTATGTGCTTGGGTCTATAACCAAACTAAAATAAATCCAAACGCGGGTTTAAATATTGGCGCCCCCGGGTGGACTCACACGCCACCAAATCAACTGTAATCAAACTCCTGTCTTCTATTCAACAAATAAACAAACTCCTGCTGGGTTTCTTCAAAAATGGCTACTTTCCAACAGACCTTGGAAGTGCAAAAGGGAGTTGGAGAAGAAATACAAAATCTGATCAAAAACTTCAAGAAGGATTCACCACAAAGGAAAACGACCACAAGTTATTTCAATGAGCGACTGCAGCGTCTCACAAAATATTGGGAAGAGTTTGAAGAACACGACAGTGAGCTTCGAACACTTACTAATCAGCCCATGGAGCATGACTATTTCTCCACAGGATACTATGAGAAAATCAACCAGAAATTTAGCAACCAGCTATATCAATATTTTTCAAGAAGAAGTCCATCGCTTAGAAACATTAAGCAAGGATTCTACAGGGAAAGAAGTAGGCTTTTCCACCTCAGCAACAGCAACAGAGCAACGATCTGATTCAGCCGCTGCTCCTCACAGTCGTCCATCATTCGATTCATCGGCAGCAACAAACCTTACCAAGATGATCAGGCGACAACAAGCCTTGCTGAATTCACTCATCCGTTTATTGGATGGCTTGGCGAAGTATCCAGATGACCAGTCAAGATGTCATGAGGCGAATCTTCAACAAATAAACAGACTTTGGTTGGAAATAGAAACTTTAAATTACAGCTTGTGTGAAAACTGTGACCAACCAAGCGAAATTGGCTACAATTATGAACAATATGTGGCATGCGAAACTCGAGTATATGCTAGTCGGATACAATTTGCACGCCCAGCTGACGTACCACGACCAGAAAACGTTGCAAATGAAGAGCCACTAAGACTACCAAGAGTCACCATTCCACAATTTCATGGGGATATCCTCAAGTGGCAACAATTTTACGAACTTTTTTCTCAAATAGTGGACCAACAAGCATTGCCGAAAATCCACAAAATGTGGTATCTCAAAACAAACCTATCAGGGGAAGCTGAAAAATTAATCAGGCATCTGTCACTCACCCAAGATAATTACGACTTGGCTTGGGGTATGTTACGAGAAAGATATAACAACAAAAGAGTACTGTGCTCCACGCTAATACAAAGGATGTTGGGGCAAGAATTCAACGCCTTATCGGTTGTTTCTATAAAAAATTTACATGACACTACGCAGGAGTGCCTGATGTCACTGGAAGGCCTCGAAATAACAACTTCGTCCTGGGATCTACTGCTTCTCCACTTACTTGTAAAGAAGCTTGATAGATCAACACACATCAGGTATGAGCAATTCCTAAAAAATCCAAAGGAGTTGCCAACAATTAAGGATTTTTTGACCTTTTTGGAAGCCCAATTCCAATCACTAGAAGCAGTAAATCACAAGGACAGACAAGGTTCAGCAAGATCATGTGTGTCAGCAATTTCGACAAATCAATACTCTCAATATGAGTGCAATGTATGCAAGTCTGGAACTCATCCATTATTTGTCTGCAAGACCTTTTTACTCATGAAGCCAGCAGAGCGGCTTCAGATAGTGAAAACCAACAAGCGATGCGTAAATTGTTTAAAAGAGGGACATTTTGCAAACAACTGCGAATCGAGAAAATGCACAAGATGTAACAAAACACACAACACGTTACTTCATCTCGACAACCAAGATGACATGAGGACTCCGTCGTATTCATCAAACATCCTACAAACAAGGCCAGTCCGTTCATCATCATCATGCAAGCAGCAAAAGGCTATGTCAACAAAGCCAACCAGTTCATCATTATCAACATCCAACAATCAAGGATCAATGTTATTAAAGACAGGAAATGCGCCCACATCGTCATCTAACAAGACGGGATCCATTCCAGTCAGCTTATCCGCAGCAGATGAGGCTAGCTGCAACAAATACGTTATGCTCAGCACTGTTTGTATGCAACTAATAACAAACAGTGGTCGAGAGCTTAAATGCAGAGCAGTGTTGGATTCTGGCTCTCAAGTAAATCTTGTTACAGAGAGACTTGTTAAGAAGCTGGGACTCCAACAAAAACACGCTTCATTCAGTATAGAAGGGATTGGAGCCAACAAGAAGGATTGTAAATCACGAATAAGCGTAACAATGCGGTCCACAATAAATGGATTCGAAGCACGGCTGGAAGCGCTTGTGTTGCCAAAAATTGTAAGCGCTCAGCCGTCAAAATTTATAGATGTGTCGTCATGGAATATTCCACCCAATATACCACTACAAGTACTATCAACTGGTCAAATCAAATTAAGCAACAATCTCCCAAGTTTACAAAATACTATATTTGGATGGGTAGTGTCTGGCAAGGTAGAAGAAACCAAAGTTACTTCTGCTACATGTGGCATTTTTAGTGAAGCTGATGAAGATACAAGTGCACTAATCGAAAGGTTCTGGAAATTGGAAGAAGTTGAAAACCACAAATCCCAATTCACAGCGACAGAAAAACGATGTGAATTGCATTTTTCTCATAACACTCGAAGAAACTCCGATGGACGATTTGTGGTAAAAATTCCCTTCACGGATAATCCAGCAGCATTAGGAGATTCAAAACAAATGGCTCTTAATCGTTTCTTGGCAATAGAAAGGCGGCTAGGAAAAAACCCTGCAAAACTGAAGATTTCTTACACTAACTTTATGGAAGAATATAAGAGTTTGGGACACATGACTGAAGTATCAAGCACAGGCATTTGGCGCAGACCACATTACGTTATTCCACACCATTGTATTAGCAAACCTGATAGTAGCAGTACCAAGTTACGGGTAGTTTTTGACGCTTCCGCGAAGACATCATCAGGATTATCATTAAATGACATAATGCACACAGGGCCGATCATCCAAAATGATTTGTTTACCGTCTTACTACGCTTTCGAATTCCAAGATACGTTTTCACTACAGATATTCAGAAAATGTATAGGCAGATCTTAATCAACCCCCATGATCGGATGCATCAAGTTATCATATGGAGGAAAAATCCCGAAGAAGAGATTAAATATTATCAGCTAAACACAGTGACTTACGGGACCAAAGCAGCACCATATCTTGCCATCAAATGTTTGTTAGAGTTATCCAAAGAAAATCGCGATGGACGATGGACGATGGCTTACTCGGAAGTGATAGTCTAACCACCGCCATTACGGCTCAAAGGGACCTGACAACAATTTTAAGTACCGCAGGATTTGAGTTGCGAAAATGGTGTGCTAACCATCCGCAATTGCTGCAAGGGATTCCAGCAGATCATCAAGAAATAAATCTCGATTTTGACGAAGAATCACGTGACAGAGTTAAGACCCTAGGATTAACATGGCTGCCGAAGGATGATACATTTTGCATCAAGACGAAAACTATCTTTAGCAGCAACACAAGAGTCACAAAAAGAAGTGTGAGTTCAGAGTTGGCAAGAATATTTGATCCATTGGGAATAGTGGCTCCAGTTATCATCAACGCTAAAATATTCATGCAAGAACTATGGAAACTAAAACTTTCGTGGGATGAGGCGTTGCCTGTGGAACTACACAGCAAATGGATATCATTTCGAGATCAGCTCCAAGAGTTAAATGAAAAACAAATTCCTCGTCACGTATTTAATCATCAGTTTCCAGAATCAAGTCAGTTGCACATTTTTACCGATGCTTCGGAGAAGGCTTACGGGGCTGTGGCATACCTACGTTCAGTCAATAAGGACGGTAGGGTAGCTGCAAGACTGCTGTGTGCCAAATCCAGAGTCGCACCCATAAATCAGCAGCATCAGACAATTGCTCGATTGGAATTATGCGCAGCTCTACTGGGTGCGCAACTTGCAACAAGAATTCAACTAGACATTAAAGATTGTAGCGAATCCACATATTTTTGGACTGATTCTGAGGTTGTATTATCTTGGATAAATGCGGAAGCCTCATCATACGAAGTTTTCGTAGCAAATCGTATAGCAAAAATTCAGGACTGTTCCATAGCACAACAATGGCGGCACATAACTTCGAAACAAAATCCAGCAGATGTGTTGTCAAGGGGTTGTCATCCAAGAAACTTTATGCAATGCAACCTATGGTTTTATGGGCCATTTTTACTACATGGAAACGAATCAATTTGGCCACAACCATTCTGCAATAATAGTCCAAAAATAACAGAAGAAGGCAAAAGAAAAGCACCAAAGGCTTTAATTACAGCCAGAAATGACGCAGAAAACATGATCTATTTAATCAATCATGGTAACTCATTTAAGAAACTTCAGCAAGTTGTAGGCTACTTGATTCGCTTTGGAGAGCGTGCACGAGGCACAATGCCATCCCACCAAGCCTCATGGGTACTAACACCTTTAGAATTGGATAAGTCACTGAAGGCGATTATACGAACTGTGCAAACGGCCGATTTTAGTACAGAAATGCTAGCTTTAAAGAAATATGGTGTCGTGAACAAAAACAGTGCAATACACAGCCTTAAGCCATTTTTAGACGACGACGGCATTTTGAGAGTCGGCGGCCGACTAAATGCATCCACATTACCATACGAAACTAAACACCAAATGTTTCTACCGTATAATGATCCGATAACAAAGTTAATAATGCAATCTATACACGAAGATCACATGCATTGTGGTCCAACCGCATTAGTGGCGCATACTAAGCAACGGTTTTGGCCTGTGAAAGCAGCAAGTATGGCAAGATCAATAGTTCACCACTGTGTCCGATGATACAGGACGCGGCCACAACTGGTACAGCAAATCATGGGAAACTTACCAGCAACGAGAGTTACGCCAGCACGGCCATTTATCAACGCTGGTGTAGATTATTGTGGACCACTTTGGGTGCACTACAAACTACGCGGGAAGAGACCAACAAAAGCATATTTGGCTATATTCTGCTGCTTCGCCACAAAAGCATTTCATTTGGAAATTGTAAGCGACCTGTCAACTGACACATTTATCGGAGCCCTTAAAAGGTTCATCGCTCGAAGGGGGCACTGTCAAAACCTCTACAGTGACAACGCAACCAACTTTGTTGGAGCAAAAAACCAACTTGCTGAATTATCACCAGCAATTCATTCAGCCAAGGCGCAAGAAAAGATAATGAACACGTGCAATAGAAAAGGAATACATTTTCACTTCATTCCTCCCAGGGCTCCTCACTTTGGAGGACTGTGGGAAGCAGCCGTAAAATCAGCAAAAAATCTGCTCCAAAGAAGTGTCGCATCGGCATCTCTCACATACGAAGAACTCGAAACCATTGTAGTGGAGATCGAGGCAATACTAAACTCGAGACAGCCCCAATCAGCCCCATGTCAAACGATCCTAATGATTTAAGTGCACTTACTCCTGGACATTTTTTGATCGGCGAACCACTTACAGCACAAGTCGATGCAAGAGCAGTGGAGACGAAGTCATCCTTAGGAACCAGATGGAAAGCCGTGTCACAAATCAAACACGACTTTTGGCAAAGATGGTCTCGTGACTATCTTAACGAACTTCAATATAGACACAAATGGAGGGAACAGGCTAATGACATTAGGAAAGGTACCGTGGTAATCATCAAGGAAGACAACTCCCCGGTTCTTCAATGGCCACTTGGACGGATCACGAAAACTTATAAGGGAGAAGATGACATTGCACGTGTAGTGGATATCAAAACAGCTTCAGGAATATTTAGACGGCCAATCCATCGATTAGCTCCCCTACCAATAGAAGACAACCAAGCAGAGGTTTCTGTTACTACTGGGTCTACCTATCACAAGGCACCTAGTCATCACGACGACAACGACACAGAAGTAGCACGTAAGAGATGAAGATCATCATCACCCACCTTAGCATCGGTATTATTAATTGCGGTAATCATGCTACCTCTTATATTGGCAACCGAAGTCAAGAACTATGAATTTGACTCCAACCTAGGCATCCACTTCGAGGGAATTGCATCAATGAAAACCTCTGGAACACAATGGCAACTTATTGTGTATTATGATTTAAACCCATATTGGAAAGAAACTGAGTTTTTCACGAATGGAACAGCAGCCTTGCGGCACCTTTGTCAAGAACCGAAACTCGTACACTCTCAAAAAAGTGTATGCACATCCATTGTACAAACTTTTGACAATCTTGAAAACGTACTCAAACAGGACAATAATCTTCTTACCATAAACCGATCTATAAGAAGTGCACTTAACACTGCAGACACCAATGGATTCAAAGTCAACAGAAATAAAAGAGGTGCTTTAAACATCGTAGGAAATATCGCTAATTCATTATTTGGAGTTTTAGATTCCGAATATGCTGAGGAAATGGTCAATACTATCGGAAAGGTCAAAGAAAATGAAGGACATCTTCAAATCTTACTCAAAAATCAAACCTCGATTCTTGATGCAACCATTAACATCATCAAACAAGATCAATCGGAGATTAAGAAGAAATTCGACAACATCGACACAAGGGTTAACGAGATTTGGTCACAAGTGCACGATCTTGAAGACATGGACCATCAATTCAAAATGTTCCAAATCTTCATTTCTTTAGCCACACAACTTACAGTCACAGCAGCAAATCTGCAACGGATCCAGACATCCATCATAGACGTTCTAACAGATACCCACCACGGAAAAATCAGTCCAATGTTACTTACACCAAACCAATTACAAGAGGAATTGGTAACAATTCGGAACTATTTGACACCAACACTGCGACTACCTGTCGATCATGAGGAGCGCATACAACTCTATAAACTCATGACTGTGGAAGGACAATTAACAGAAAGCCATGTCATTTTTAAAATTTCAATACCTCTGTGCGATCAAGAAACATTCGAACTCTACAAAATGTTTCCAGTGCCCACTATGGTCAACAACAGCTTAACTGCAATCAAGCCCTGCGATGACATTATTGCCGTTAACGCACATAGAGATCAATATCTCCCCATTAGTAAATCCCAACTGAATACCTGTATTCTCGTAAAATCAGAATCATACGTATGTACCAATATACAGGCAAAATACAACAAGGGTTCTGAAATATGTTCCTGTGAAATACAGCTGTTCAACAACGACACCCAACCAGAGTGCAACGTAGAACTCTTAAAGACAAATTCAACATGGATTCAAATGACAAACAACAACCAATGGATGTATGCGGTAAGCGCTCCCACACGAATAACTTCTGTATGTGAAGGCCAAAGTGAACAACTCACTTTGAAGGAATCCGGCATACTATCTCTGAAGCCCCAGTGTGTTATTAAGCAAAACTCTATCACAATACAAGGTCAAAAAACATATTTCAGCAGTCGACAAGTATCGTACACCAGCCTAGATAATTTGATAGATGTCATAAAACCCAAGGAGCCTGATGCTCTTAGCAAGAAAACTGAGCAATACTATACGCAGCTGCAAAACCTAACCGAACTCCAGAGCTTATTAGCGCACCAAAAATATCTTGATCTACCAGCACAATTTCAGAAATTCAACTACCATTATTCAGCAATTGGATATACAGCATTGGTTTTGTCCATTATAATCACAAGTTATATTATTTGGAAGGAGAAATCAAAAAACCACCAACTCCAGTTGACAGAAACACGATGTCCGCAACCATTACCACGCCAGAGATCAACAACATCAGATTTTGTGGTCACCGTGACATAATTCAACTAAGTGAGATCTTTATAACTTTAGATCTCACCAGGGGGAGAATGTACGGGTTCAGGGCCACTGAACTCGCACGTTTTCCTGGCTATGAAGAGTCAATTTTCATGGTCAGAGAATCGTGCATTTCAAGGTTTTGAATCAGTACATTTCCATCGAAAAAACAACCTTGGTCTTGAACGCGAGTAAACTCGACGTAATAAAGTAAGAACAAAAAACAGTTCAACCAGAGCATAGAAATATGACTCTTTTGTTTTGCTTATTTTCGTATGCTCGTCAAATATGCTGACGACTCAATTCATGACCAAGGTTGTTTTTTGTGCATACAGAAATATGCACTTATATTTTAAGTCAATTTTGTTTATGTATTTTTACATATTTCATCGATTTTATTTGTTAATATTTACTGTATATTGTATTGATTTTCGCCTATAAAAGGGCGAAAAGACTTTAATAAAAGGAGAGTACGTGTTTTACAATCAAACCGAGTGTTTCTTATAATCAAAACTTTCCAGCTCCACAAACAGTTCAAGTGCTGTTTGTGACAACAAACTTAAAACCATAGTCCAAGTTTATGTGCTTGGGTCTATAACCAAACTAACTTTAATAAAACTCCACAAAACAGTTCAAGTGCTGTTTGTGACAACAAACTTAAAACCATAGTCCAAGTTTATGTGCTTGGGTCTATAACCAAACTAAAATAAATCCAAACGCGGGTTTAAATATTGGCGCCCCCGGGTGGACTCACACGCCACCAAATCAACTGTAATCAAACTCCTGTCTTCTATTCAACAAATAAACAAACTCCTGCTGGGGTTCTTCAAAAATGGCTACTTTCCAACAGACCTTGGAAGTGCAAAAGGGAGTTGGAGAAGAAATACAAAATCTGATCAAAAACTTCAGGAAGGATTCACCACAAAAGAAAACGACCACAAGTTATTTCAATGAGCGACTGCAGCGTCTCACAAAATATTGGGAAGAGTTTGAAGAACACGACAGTGAGCTTCGAACACTTACTAATCAGCCCATGGAGCATGACTATTTCACCACAGGATACTATGAGAAAATCAACCAGAAATTTAGCAACCAGCTATATCAATATTTTTCAAGAAGAAGTCCATCGCTTAGAAACATTAAGCAAGGATTCTACAGGGAAAGAAGTAGGCTTTTCCACCTCAGCAACAGAGCAACGATCTGATTCAGCCGCTGCTCCTCACAGTCGTCCATCATTCGATTCATCGGCAGCAACAAACCTTACCAAGATGATCAGGCGACAACAAGCCTTGCTGAATTCACTCATCCGTTTATTGGATGGCTTGGCGAAGTATCCAGATGACCAGTCAAGATGTCATGAGGCGAATCTTCAACAAATAAACAGACTTTGGTTGGAAATAGAAACTTTAAATTACAGCTTGTGTGAAAACTGTGACCAACCAAGCGAAATTGGCTACAATTATGAACAATATGTGGCATGCGAAACTCGAGTATATGCTAGTCGGATACAATTTGCACGCCCAGCTGACGTACCACGACCAGAAAACGTTGCAAATGAAGAGCCACTAAGACTACCAAGAGTCACCATTCCACAATTTCATGGGGATATCCTCAAGTGGCAACAATTTTACGAACTTTTTTCTCAAATAGTGGACCAACAAGCATTGCCGAAAATCCACAAAATGTGGTATCTCAAAACAAACCTATCAGGGGAAGCTGAAAAATTAATCAGGCATCTGTCACTCACCCAAGATAATTACGACTTGGCTTGGGGTATGTTACGAGAAAGATATAACAACAAAAGAGTACTGTGCTCCACGCTAATACAAAGGATGTTGGGGCAAGAATTCAACGCCTTATCGGTTGTTTCTATAAAAAATTTACATGACACTACGCAGGAGTGCCTGATGTCACTGGAAGGCCTCGGAATAACAACTTCGTCCTGGGATCTACTGCTTCTCCACTTACTTGTAAAGAAGCTTGATAGATCAACACACATCAGGTATGAGCAATTCCTAAAAAATCCAAAGGAGTTGCCAACAATTAAGGATTTTTTGACCTTTTTGGAAGCCCAATTCCAATCACTAGAAGCAGTAAATCACAAGGACAGACAAGGTTCAGCAAGATCATGTGTGTCAGCAATTTCGACAAATCAATACTCTCAATATAAGTGCAATGTATGCAAGTCTGGAACTCATCCATTATTTGTCTGCAAGACCTTTTTACTCATGAAGCCAGCAGAGCGGCTTCAGATAGTAAAAACCAACAAGCGATGCGTAAATTGTTTAAAAGACGGACATTTTGCAAACAACTGCGAATCGAGAAAATGCACAAGATGTAACAAAACACACAACACGTTACTTCATCTCGACAACCAAGATGACATGAGGACTCCGTCGTATTCATCAAACATCCTACAAACAAGGCCAGTCCGTTCATCATCATCATGCAAGCAGCAAAAGGCTATGTCAACAAAGCCAACCAGTTCATCATTATCAACATCCAACAATCAAGGATCAATGTTATTAAAGACAGGAAATGCGCCCACATCGTCATCTAACAAGACGGGATCCATTCCAGTCAGCTTATCCGCAGCAGATGAGGCTAGCTGCAACAAATACGTTATGCTCAGCACTGTTTGTATACAACTAATAACAAACAGTGGTCGAGAGCTTAAATGCAGAGCAGTGTTGGATTCTGGCTCTCAAGTAAATCTTGTTACAGAGAGACTTGTTAAGAAGCTGGGACTCCAACAAAAACACGCTTCATTCAGTATAGAAGGGAGTGGAGCGAACAAGAAGGATTGTAAATCACGAATAAGCGTAACAATGCGGTCCACAATAAATGGATTCGAAGCACGGCTGGAAGCGCTTGTGTTGCCAAAAATTGTAAGCGCTCAGCCGTCAAAATTTATAGATGTGTCGTCATGGAATATTCCACCCAATATACCACTCGCTGATCCAACATTCTTTCAGCCTGGCAACATAGATGTGCTGCTCGGTGCAGAATTTTTCTTACAAGTACTATCAACTGGTCAAATCAAATTAAGCAACAATCTCCCAAGTTTACAAAATACTATATTTGGATGGGTAGTGTCTGGCAAGGTAGAAGAAACCAAAGTTACTTCTGCTACATGAGGCATTTTTAGTGAAGCTGATGAAGATACAAGTGCACTAATCGAAAGGTTCTGGAAATTGGAAGAAGTTGAAAACCACAAATCCCAATTCACAGCTACAGAAAAACGATGTGAATTGCATTTTTCTCATAACACTCGAAGAAACTCCGATGGACGATTTGTGGTAAAAATTCCCTTCACGGATAATCCAGCAGCATTAGGAGATTCAAAACAAATGGCTCTTAATCGTTTCTTGGCAATAGAAAGGCGGCTAGGAAAAAACCCTGCAAAACTGAAGATTTCTTACACTAACTTTATGGAAGAATACAAGAGTTTGGGACACATGACTGAAGTATCAAGCACAGGCATTTGGCGCAGACCACATTACGTTATTCCACACCATTGTATTAGCAAACCTGATAGTAGCAGTACCAAGTTACGGGTAGTTTTTGACGCTTCCGCGAAGACATCATCAGGATTATCATTAAATGACATAATGCACACAGGGCCGATCATCCAAAATGATTTGTTTACCGTCTTACTACGCTTTCGAATTCCAAGATACGTTTTCACTACAGATATTCAGAAAATGTATAGGCAGATCTTAATCAACCCCCATGATCGGATGCATCAAGTTATCATATGGAGGAAAAATCCCGAAGAAGAGATTAAATATTATCAGCTAAGCACAGTGACTTACGGGACCAAAGCAGCACCATATCTTGCCATCAAATGTTTGTTAGAGTTATCCAAAGAAAATCGCACAAAATACCCCCTGGGAGCCTCGGCGTTGCAGAACAATTTTTATGTGGACGATGGCTTACTCGGAAGTGATAGTCTAACCACCGCCATTACGGCTCAAAGGGACCTGACAACAATTTTAAGTACCGCAGGATTTGAGTTGCGAAAATGGTGTGCTAACCATCCGCAATTGCTGCAAGGGATTCCAGCAGATCATCAAGAAATAAATCTCGATTTTGACGAAGAATCACGTGACAGTGTTAAGACCCTAGGATTAACATGGCTGCCGAAGGATGATACATTTTGCATCAAGACGAAAACCATCTTTAGCAGCAACACAAGAGTCACAAAAAGAAGTGTGAGTTCAGAGTTGGCAAGAATATTTGATCCATTGGGAATAATGGCTCCAGTTATCATCAACGCTAAAATATTCATGCAAGAACTATGGAAACTAAAACTTTCGTGGGATGAGGCGCTGCCTGTGGAACTACACAGCAAATGGATATCATTTCGAGATCAGCTCCAAGAGTTAAATGAAAAACAAATTCCTCGTCACGTATTTAATCATCAGTTTCCAGAATCAAGTCAGTTGCACATTTTTACCGATGCTTCGGAGAAGGCTTACGGGGCTGTGGCATACCTACGTTCAGTCAATAAGGACGGTAGGGTAGCTGCAAGACTGCTGTGTGCCAAATCCAGAGTCGCACCCATAAATCAGCAGCATCAGACAATTGCTCGATTGGAATTATGCGCAGCTCTACTGGGTGCGCAACTTGCAACAAGAATTCAACTAGACATTAAAGATTGTAGCGAATCCACATATTTTTGGACTGATTCTGAGGTTGTATTATCTTGGATAAATGCGGAAGCCTCATCATACGAAGTTTTCGTAGCAAATCGTATAGCAAAAATTCAGGACTGTTCCATAGCACAACAATGGCGGCACATAACTTCGAAACAAAATCCAGCAGATGTGTTGTCAAGGGGTTGTCATCCAAGAAACTTTATGCAATGCAACCTATGGTTTTATGGGCCATTTTTACTACATGGAAACGAATCAATTTGGCCACAACCATTCTGCAATAATAGTCCAAAAATAACAGAAGAAGGCAAAAGAAAAGCACCAAAGGCTTTAATTACAGCCAGAAATGACGCAGAAAACATGATCTATTTAATCAATCATGGTAACTCATTTAAGAAACTTCAGCAAGTTGTAGGCTACTTGATTCGCTTTGGAGAGCGTGCACGAGGCACAATGCCATCCCACCAAGCCTCATGGGTACTAACACCTTTAGAATTGGATAAGTCACTGAAGGCGATTATACGAACTGTGCAAACGGCCGATTTTAGTACAGAAATGCTAGCTTTAAAGAAATATGGTGTCGTGAACAAAAACAGTGCAATACACAGCCTTAAGCCATTTTTAGACGACGACGGCATTTTGAGAGTCGGCGGCCGACTAAATGCATCCACATTACCATACGAAACTAAACACCAAATGTTTCTACCGTATAATGATCCGATAACAAAGTTAATAATGCAATCTATACACGAAGATCACATGCATTGTGGTCCAACCGCATTAGTGGCGCATACTAAGCAACGGTTTTGGCCTGTGAAAGCAGCAAGTATGGCAAGATCAATAGTTCACCACTGTGTCCGATGATACAGGACGCGGCCACAACTGGTACAGCAAATCATGGGAAACTTACCAGCAACGAGAGTTACGCCAGCACGGCCATTTATCAACGCTGGTGTAGATTATTGTGGACCACTTTGGGTGCACTAAAGGGTGATTTTTTAAGAGCTTGATAAATTTTTTTTTAAAAAAAACTCATAAAATTTGCAAAATCTCATCGGTTCTTTATTTGAAACGTTAGATTGGTCCATGACATTTACTTTTTGAAGATAATTTCATTTAAATGTTGACCGCGGCTGCGTCTTAGGTGGTCCATTCGGAAAGTCCAATTTTGGGCAACTTTTTCGAGCATTTCGGCCGGAATAGCCCGAATTTCTTCGGAAATGTTGTCTTCCAAAGCTGGAATAGTTGCTGGCTTATTTCTGTAGACTTTAGACTTGACGTAGCCCCACAAAAAATAGTCTAAAGGCGTCAAATCGCATGATCTTGGTGGCCAACTTACCGGTCCATTTCTTGAGATTAATTGTTCTCCGAAGTTTTCCCTCAAAATGGCCATAGAATCGCGAGCTGTGTGGCATGTAGCGCCATCTTGTTGAAACCACATGTCAACCAAGTTCAGTTCTTCCATTTTTGGCAACAAAAAGTTTGTTAGCATCGAACGATAGCGATCGCCATTCACCGTAACGTTGCGTCCAACAGCATCTTTGAAAAAATACGGTCCAATGATTCCACCAGCGTACAAACCACTCCAAACAGTGCATTTTTCGGAATGCATGGCCAGTTCTTGAACGGCTTCTGGTTGCTCTTCACTCCAAATGCGGCAATTTTGCTTATTTACGTAGCCATTCAACCAGAAATGAGCCTCACCGCTGAACAAAATTTGTCGATAAAAAAGCGGATTTTCTGCCAACTTTTCTAGGGCCCATTCACTGAAAATTCGACGTTGTGGCAGATCGTTCGGCTTCAGTTCTTGCACGAGCTGTATTTTATACGGTTTTACACCAAGATCTTTGCGTAAAACCTTCCATGTGGTCGAATAACACAAACCCAATTGCTGCGAACGGCGACGAATCGACATTTCACGGTCTTCAGCAACACTCTCAGAAACAGACGCAATATTCTCTTCTGTACGCACTGTACGCATTCGTGTGGTTGGTTTAATGTCCAATAAAGTAAACTGAGTGCGAAACTTGGTCACAATCGCATTAATTGTTTGCTCACTTGGTCGATTATGTAGACCATAAATCGGACGTAAAGCGCGAAACACATTTCGAACCGAACACTGATTTTGGTAATAAAACTCAATGATTTGCAAGCGTTGCTCGTTAGTAAGTCTATTCATGATGAAATGTCAAAGCATACTGAGCATCTTTCTCTTTGACACCATGTCTGAAATCCCACGTGATCTGTCAAATACTAATGCATGAAAATCATAACCTCAAAAAAATCACCCTTTACAAACTACGCGGGAAGAGACCAACAAAAGCATATTTGGCTATATTCTGCTGCTTCGCCTCAAAAGCATTTCATTTGGAAATTGTAAGCGACCTGTCAACTGACACATTTATCGGAGCCCTTAAAAGGTTCATCGCTCGAAGGGGGCACTGTCAAAACCTCTACAGTGACAACGCAACCAACTTTGTTGGAGCAAAAAACCAACTTGCTGAATTATCACCAGCAATTCATTCAGCCAACGCGCAAGAAAAGATAATGAACACGTGCAATAGAAAAGGAATACATTTTCACTTCATTCCTCCCAGGGCTCCTCACTTTGGAGGACTGTGGGAAGCAGCCGTAAAATCAGCAAAAAATCTGCTCCAAAGAAGTGTCGCATCGGCATCTCTCACATACGAAGAACTCGAAACCATTGTAGTGGAGATCGAGGCAATACTAAACTCGAGACAGCCCCAATCAGCCCCATGTCAAACGATCCTAATGATTTAAGTGCACTTACTCCTGGACATTTTTTGATCGGCGAACCACTTACAGCACAAGTCGATGCAAGAGCAGTGGAGACGAAGTCATCCTTAGGAACCAGATGGAAAGCCGTGTCACAAATCAAACACGACTTTTGGCAAAGATGGTCTCGTGACTATCTTAACGAACTTCAATATAGACACAAATGGAGGGAACAGGCTAATGACATTAGGAAAGGTACCGTGGTAATCATCAAGGAAGACAACTCCCCGGTTCTTCAATGGCCACTTGGACGGATCACGAAAACTTGTAAGGGAGAAGATGACATTGCACGTGTAGTGGATATCAAAACAGCTTCAGGAATATTTAGACGGCCAATCCATCGATTAGCTCCCCTACCAATAGAAGACAACCAAGCAGAGGTTTCTGTTACTACTGGGTCTACCTATCACAAGGCACCTAGTCATCACGACGACAACGACACTGAAGTAGCACGTAAGAGATGAAGATCATCATCACCCACCTTAGCATCGGTATTATTAATTGCGGTAATCATGCTACCTCTTATATTGGCAACCGAAGTCAAGAACTATGAATCTGACTCCAACCTAGGCATCCACTTCGAGGGAATTGCATCAATGAAAACCTCTAGAACACAATGGCAACTTATTGTGTATTATGATTTAAACCCATATTGGAAAGAAACTGAGTTTTTCACGAATGGAACAGCAGCCTTGCGGCACCTTTGTCAAGAACCGAAACTCGTACACTCTCAAAAAAGTGTATGCACATCCATTGTACAAACTTTTGACAATCTTGAAAACGTACTCAAACAGGACAATAATCTTCTTACCATAAACCGATCTATAAGAAGTGCACTTAACACTGCAGACACCAATGGATTCAAAGTCAACAGAACTAAAAGAGGTGCTTTAAACATCGTAGGAAATATCGCTAATTCATTATTTGGAGTTTTAGATTCCGAATATGCTGAGGAAATGGTCAATACTATCGGAAAGGTCAAAGAAAATGAAGGACATCTTCAAATCTTACTCAAAAATCAAACCTCGATTCTTGATGCAACCATTAACATCATCAAACAAGATCAATCGGAGATTAAGAAGAAATTCGACAACATCGACACAAGGGTTAACGAGATTTGGTCACAAGTGCACGATCTTGAAGACATGGACCATCAATTCAAAATGTTCCAAATCTTCATTTCTTTAGCCACACAACTTACAGTCACAGCAGCAAATCTGCAACGGATCCAGACATCCATCATAGACGTTCTAACAGATACCCACCACGGAAAAATCAGTCCAATGTTACTTACACCAAACAACAATACAATTCGGAACTATTTGACACCAACACTGCGACTACCTGTCGATCATGAGGAGCGCATACAACTCTATAAACTCATGACTGTGGAAGGACAATTAACAGAAAGCCATGTCATTTTTAAAATTTCAATACCTCTGTGCGATCAAGAAACATTCGAACTCTACAAAATGTTTCCAGTGCCCACTATGGTCAACAACAGCTTAACTGCAATCAAGCCCTGCGATGACATTATTGCCGTTAACGCACATAGAGATCAATATCTCCCTATTAGTAAATCCCAACTGAATACCTGTATTCTCGTAAAATCAGAATCATACGTATGTACCAATATACAGGCAAAATACAACAAGGGTTCGGAAATATGTTCCTGTGAAATACAGCTGTTCAACAACGACACCCAACCAGAGTGCAACGTAGAACTCTTAAAGACAAATTCAACATGGATTCAAATGACAAACAACAACCAATGGATGTATGCGGTAAGCGCTCCCACACGAATAACTTCTGTATGTGAAGGCCAAAGTGAACAACTCACTTTGAAGGGATCCGGCATACTATCTCTGAAGCCCCAATGTGTTATTAAGCAAAACTCTATCACAATACAAGGTCAAAAAACATATTTCAGCAGTCGACAAGTATCGTACACCAGCCTAGATAATTTGATAGATGTCATAAAACCCAAGGAACCTGATGCTCTTAGCAAGAAAACTGAGCAATACTATACGCAGCTGCAAAACCTAACCGAACTCCAGAGCTTATTAGCGCACCAAAAATATCTTGATCTACCAGCACAATTTCAGAAATTCAACTACCATTATTCAGCAATTGGATATACAGCATTGGTTTTGTCCATTATAATCACAAGTTATATTATTTGGAAGGAGAAATCAAAAAACCACCAACTCCAGTTGACAGAAACACGATGTCCGCAACCATTACCACGCCAGAGATCAACAACATCAGATTTTGTGGTCACCGTGACATAATTCAACTAAGTGAGATCTTTATAACTTTAGATCTCACCAGGGGGAGAATGTACGGGTTCAGGGCCACTGAACTCGCACGTTTTCCTGGCTATGAAGAGTCAATTTTCATGGTCAGAGAATCGTGCATTTCAAGGTTTTGAATCAGTACATTTCCATCGAAAAAACAACCTTGGTCTTGAACGCGAGTAAACTCGACGTAATAAAGTAAGAACAAAAAACAGTTCAACCAGAGCATAGAAATATGACTCTTTTGTTTTGCTTATTTTCGTATGCTCGTCAAATATGCTGACGACTCAATTCATGACCAAGGTTGTTTTTTGTGCATACAGAAATATGCACTTATATTTTAAGTCAATTTTGTTTATGTATTTTTACATATTTCATCGATTTTATTTGTTAATATTTACTGTATATTGTATTGATTTTCGCCTATAAAAGGGCGAAAAGACTTTAATAAAAGGAGAGTACGTGTTTTACAATCAAACCGAGTGTTTCTTATAATCAAAACTTTCCAGCTCCACAAACAGTTCAAGTGCTGTTTGTGACAACAAACTTAAAACCATAGTCCAAGTTTATGTGCTTGGGTCTATAACCAAACTAACTTTAATAAAACTCCACAAAACAGTTCAAGTGCTGTTTGTGACAACAAACTTAAAACCATAGTCCAAGTTTATGTGCTTGGGTCTATAACCAAACTAAAATAAATCCAAACGCGGGTTTAAATATTGGCGCCCCCGGGTGGACTCACACGCCACCAAATCAACTGTAATCAAACTCCTGTCTTCTATTCAACAAATAAACAAACTCCTGCTGGGTTTCTTCAAAAATGGCTACTTTCCAACAGACCTTGGAAGTGCAAAAGGGAGTTGGAGAAGAAATACAAAATCTGATCAAAAACTTCAAGAAGGATTCACCACAAAGGAAAACGACCACAAGTTATTTCAATGAGCGACTGCAGCGTCTCACAAAATATTGGGAAGAGTTTGAAGAACACGACAGTGAGCTTCGAACACTTACTAATCAGCCCATGGAGCATGACTATTTCACCACAGGATACTATGAGAAAATCAACCAGAAATTTAGCAACCAGCTATATCAATATTTTTCAAGAAGAAGTCCATCGCTTAGAAACATTAAGCAAGGATTCTACAGGGAAAGAAGTAGGCTTTTCCACCTCAGCAACAGAGCAACGATCTGATTCAGCCGCTGCTCCTCACAGTCGTCCATCATTCGATTCATCGGCAGCAACAAACCTTACCAAGATGATCAGGCGACAACAAGCCTTGCTGAATTCACTCATCCGTTTATTGGATGGCTTGGCGAAGTATCCAGATGACCAGTCAAGATGTCATGAGGCGAATCTTCAACAAATAAACAGACTTTGGTTGGAAATAGAAACTTTAAATTACAGCTTGTGTGAAAACTGTGACCAACCAAGCGAAATTGGCTACAATTATGAACAATATGTGGCATGCGAAACTCGAGTATATGCTAGTCGGATACAATTTGCACGCCCAGCTGACGTACCACGACCAGAAAACGTTGCAAATGAAGAGCCACTAAGACTACCAAGAGTCACCATTCCACAATTTCATGGGGATATCCTCAAGTGGCAACAATTTTACGAACTTTTTTCTCAAATAGTGGACCAACAAGCATTGCCGAAAATCCACAAAATGTGGTATCTCAAAACAAACCTATCAGGGGAAGCTGAAAAATTAATCAGGCATCTGTCACTCACCCAAGATAATTACGACTTGGCTTGGGGTATGTTACGAGAAAGATATAACAACAAAAGAGTACTGTGCTCCACGCTAATACAAAGGATGTTGGGGCAAGAATTCAACGCCTTATCGGTTGTTTCTATAAAAAATTTACATGACACTACGCAGGAGTGCCTGATGTCACTGGAAGGCCTCGGAATAACAACTTCGTCCTGGGATCTACTGCTTCTCCACTTACTTGTAAAGAAGCTTGATAGATCAACACACATCAGGTATGAGCAATTCCTAAAAAATCCAAAGGAGTTGCCAACAATTAAGGATTTTTTGACCTTTTTGGAAGCCCAATTCCAATCACTAGAAGCAGTAAATCACAAGGACAGACAAGGTTCAGCAAGATCATGTGTGTCAGCAATTTCGACAAATCAATACTCTCAATATGAGTGCAATGTATGCAAGTCTGGAACTCATCCATTATTTGTCTGCAAGACCTTTTTACTCATGAAGCCAGCAGAGCGGCTTCAGATAGTAAAAACCAACAAGCGATGCGTAAATTGTTTAAAAGAGGGACATTTTGCAAACAACTGCGAATCGAGAAAATGCACAAGATGTAACAAAACACACAACACGTTACTTCATCTCGACAACCAAGATGACATGAGGACTCCGTCGTATTCATCAAACATCCTACAAACAAGGCCAGTCCGTTCATCATCATCATGCAAGCAGCAAAAGGCTATGTCAACAAAGCCAACCAGTTCATCATTATCAACATCCAACAATCAAGGATCAATGTTATTAAAGACAGGAAATGCGCCCACATCGTCATCTAACAAGACGGGATCCATTCCAGTCAGCTTATCCGCAGCAGATGAGGCTAGCTGCAACAAATACGTTATGCTCAGCACTGTTTGTATACAACTAATAACAAACAGTGGTCGAGAGCTTAAATGCAGAGCAGTGTTGGATTCTGGCTCTCAAGTAAATCTTGTTACAGAGAGACTTGTTAAGAGGCTGGGACTCCAACAAAAACACGCTTCATTCAGTATAGAAGGGATTGGAGCCAACAAGAAGGATTGTAAATCACGAATAAGCGTAACAATGCGGTCCACAATAAATGGATTCGAAGCACGGCTGGAAGCGCTTGTGTTGCCAAAAATTGTAAGCGCTCAGCCGTCAAAATTTATAGATGTGTCGTCATGGAATATTCCACCCAATATACCACTCGCTGATCCAACATTCTTTCAGCCTGGCAACATAGATGTGCTGCTCGGTGCAGAATTTTTCTTACAAGTACTATCAACTGGTCAAATCAAATTAAGCAACAATCTCCCAAGTTTACAAAATACTATATTTGGATGGGTAGTGTCTGGCAAGGTAGAAGAAACCAAAGTTACTTCTGCTACATGTGGCATTTTTAGTGAAGCTGATGAAGATACAAGTGCACTAATCGAAAGGTTCTGGAAATTGGAAGAAGTTGAAAACCACAAATCCCAATTCACAGCTACAGAAAAACGATGTGAATTGCATTTTTCTCATAACACTCGAAGAAACTCCGATGGACGATTTGTGGTAAAAATTCCCTTCACGGATAATCCAGCAGCATTAGGAGATTCAAAACAAATGGCTCTTAATCGTTTCTTGGCAATAGAAAGGCGGCTAGGAAAAAAACCCTGCAAAACTGCAGATTTCTTACACTAACTTTATGGAAGAATATAAGAGTTTGGGACACATGACTGAAGTATCAAGCACAGGCATTTGGCGCAGACCACATTACGTTATTCCACACCATTGTATTAGCAAACCTGATAGTAGCAGTACCAAGTTACGGGTAGTTTTTGACGCTTCCGCGAAGACATCATCAGGATTATCATTAAATGACATAATGCACACAGGGCCGATCATCCAAAATGATTTGTTTACCGTCTTACTACGCTTTCGAATACGTTTTCACTACAGATATTCAGAAAATGTATAGGCAGATCTTAATCAACCCCCATGATCGGATGCATCAAGTTATCATATGGAGGAAAAATCCCGAAGAAGAGATTTAATATTTTCAGCTAAACACAGTGGCTTACGGGACCAAAGCAGCACCATATCTTGCCATCAAATGTTTGTTAGAGTTATCCAAAGAAAATCGCACAAAATACCCCCTGGGAGCCTCGGCGTTGCAGAACAATTTTTATGTGGACGATGGCTTACTCGGAAGTGATAGTCTAACCACCGCCATTACGGCTCAAAGGGACCTGACAACAATTTTAAGTACCGCAGGATTTGAGTTGCGAAAATGGTGTGCTAACCATCCGCAATTGCTGCAAGGGATTCCAGCAGATCATCAAGAAATAAATCTCGATTTTGACGAAGAATCACGTGACAGTGTTAAGACCCTAGGATTAACATGGCTGCCGAAGGATGATACATTTTGCATCAAGACGAAAACCATCTTTAGCAGCAACACAAGAGTCACAAAAAGAAGTGTGAGTTCAGAGTTGGCAAGAATATTTGATCCATTGGGAATAATGGCTCCAGTTATCATCAACGCTAAAATATTCATGCAAGAACTATGGAAACTAAAACTTTCGTGGGATGAGGCGCTGCCTGTGGAACTACACAGCAAATGGATATCATTTCGAGATCAGCTCCAAGAGTTAAATGAAAAACAAATTCCTCGTCACGTATTTAATCATCAGTTTCCAGAATCAAGTCAGTTGCACATTTTTACCGATGCTTCGGAGAAGGCTTACGGGGCTGTGGCATACCTACGTTCAGTCAATAAGGACGGTAGGGTAGCTGCAAGACTGCTGTGTGCCAAATCCAGAGTCGCACCCATAAATCAGCAGCATCAGACAATTGCTCGATTGGAATTATGCGCAGCTCTACTGGGTGCGCAACTTGCAGCAAGAATTCAACTAGACATTAAAGATTGTAGCGAATCCACATATTTTTGGACTGATTCTGAGGTTGTATTATCTTGGATAAATGCGGAAGCCTCATCATACGAAGTTTTCGTAGCAAATCGTATAGCAAAAATTCAGGACTGTTCCATAGCACAACAATGGCGGCACATAACTTCGAAACAAAATCCAGCAGATGTGTTGTCAAGGGGTTGTCATCCAAGAAACTTTATGCAATGCAACCTATGGTTTTATGGGCCATTTTTACTACATGGAAACGAATCAATTTGGCCACAACCATTCTGCAATAATAGTCCAAAAATAACAGAAGAAGGCAAAAGAAAAGCACCAAAGGCTTTAATTACAGCCAGAAATGACGCAGAAAACATGATCTATTTAATCAATCATGGTAACTCATTTAAGAAACTTCAGCAAGTTGTAGGCTACTTGATTCGCTTTGGAGAGCGTGCACGAGGCACAATGCCATCCCACCAAGCCTCATGGGTACTAACACCTTTAGAATTGGATAAGTCACTGAAGGCGATTATACGAACTGTGCAAACGGCCGATTTTAGTACAGAAATGCTAGCTTTAAAGAAATATGGTGTCGTGAACAAAAACAGTGCAATACACAGCCTTAAGCCATTTTTAGACGACGACGGCATTTTGAGAGTCGGCGGCCGACTAAATGCATCCACATTACCATACGAAACTAAACACCAAATGTTTCTACCGTATAATGATCCGATAACAAAGTTAATAATGCAATCTATACACGAAGATCACATGCATTGTGGTCCAACCGCATTAGTGGCGCATACTAAGCAACGGTTTTGGCCTGTGAAAGCAGCAAGTATGGCAAGATCAATAGTTCACCACTGTGTCCGATGTTACAGGATGCGACCACAACTGGTACAGCAAATCATGGAAAACTTACCAGCAACGAGAGTTACGCCAGCACGGCCATTTATCAACGCTGGTGTAGATTATTGTGGACCACTTTGGGTGCACTACAAACTACGCGGGAAGAGACCAACAAAATCATATTTGGCTATATTCTGCTGCTTCGCCACAAAAGCAGTTCATTTGGAAATTGTAAGCGACCTGTCAACTGACGCATTTATCGGAGCCCTTAAAAGGTTCATCGCTCGAAGGGGGCACTGTCAAAACCTCTACAGTGACAACGCAACCAACTTTGTTGGAGCAAAAAACCAACTTGCTGAATTATCACCAGCAATTCATTCAGCCAACGCGCAAGAAAAGATAATGAACACGTGCAATAGAAAAGGAATACATTTTCACTTCATTCCTCCCAGGGCTCCTCACTTTGGAGGACTGCGGGAAGCAGCCGTAAAATCAGCAAAAAATCTGCTCCAAAGAAGTGTCGCATCGGCATCTCTCACATACGAAGAACTCGAAACCATTGTAGTGGAGATCGAGGCAATACTAAACTCGAGACAGCCCCAATCAGCCCCATGTCAAACGATCCTAATGATTTAAGTGCACTTACTCCTGGACATTTTTTGATCGGCGAACCACTTACAGCACAAGTCGATGCAAGAGCAGTGGAGACGAAGTCATCCTTAGGAACCAGATGGAAAGCCGTGTCACAAATCAAACACGACTTTTGGCAAAGATGGTCTCGTGACTATCTTAACGAACTTCAATATAGACACAAATGGAGGGAACAGGCTAATGACATTAGGAAAGGTACCGTGGTAATCATCAAGGAAGACAACTCCCCGGTTCTTCAATGGCCACTTGGACGGATCACGAAAACTTATAAGGGAGAAGATGACATTGCACGTGTAGTGGATATCAAAACAGCTTCAGGAATATTTAGACGGCCAATCCATCGATTAGCTCCCCTACCAATAGAAGACAACCAAGCAGAGGTTTCTGTTACTACTGGGTCTACCTATCACAAGGCACCTAGTCATCACGACGACAACGACACTGAAGTAGCACGTAAGAGATGAAGATCATCATCACCCACCTTAGCATCGGTATTATTAATTGCGGTAATCATGCTACCTCTTATATTGGCAACCGAAGTCAAGAACTATGAATTTGACTCCAACCTAGGCATCCACTTCGAGGGAATTGCATCAATGAAAACCTCTAGAACACAATGGCAACTTATTGTGTATTATGATTTAAACCCTTATTGGAAAGAAACTGAGTTTTTCACGAATGGAACAGCAGCCTTGCGGCACCTTTGTCAAGAACCGAAACTCGTACACTCTCAAAAAAGGGTATGCACATCCATTGTACAAACTTTTGACAATCTTAAAAACGTACTCAAACAGGACAATAATCTTCTTACCATAAACCGATCTATAAGAAGTGCACTTAACACTGCAGACACCAATGGATTCAAAGTCAACAGAAATAAAAGAGGTGCTTTAAACATCGTAGGAAATATCGCTAATTCATTATTTGGAGTTTTAGATTCCGAATATGCTGAGGAAATGGTCAATACTATCGGAAAGGTCAAAGAAAATGAAGGACATCTTCAAATCTTACTCAAAAATCAAACCTCGATTCTTGATGCAACCATTAACATCATCAAACAAGATCAATCGGAGATTAAGAAGAAATTCGACAACATCGACACAAGGGTTAACGAGATTTGGTCACAAGTGCACGATCTTGAAGACATGGACCATCAATTCAAAATGTTCCAAATCTTCATTTCTTTAGCCACACAACTTACAGTCACAGCAGCAAATCTGCAACGGATCCAGACATCCATCATAGACGTTCTAACAGATACCCACCACGGAAAAATCAGTCCAATGTTACTTACACCAAACCAATTACAAGAGGAATTGGTAACAATTCGGAACTATTTGACACCAACACTGCGACTACCTGTCGATCATGAGGAGCGCATACAACTCTATAAACTCATGACTGTGGAAGGACAATTAACAGAAAGCCACGTCATTTTTAAAATTTCAATACCTCTGTGCGATCAAGAAACATTCGAACTCTACAAAATGTTTCCAGTGCCCACTATGGTCAACAACAGCTTAACTGCAATCAAGCCCTGCGATGACATTATTGCCGTTAATGCACATAGAGATCAATATCTCCCCATTAGTAAATCCCAACTGAATACCTGTATTCTCGTAAAATCAGAATCATACGTATGTACCAATATACAGGCAAAATACAACAAGGGTTCTGAAATATGTTCCTGTGAAATACAGCTGTTCAACAACGACACCCAACCAGAGTGCAACGTAGAACTCTTAAAGACAAATTCAACATGGATTCAAATGACAAACAACAACCAATGGATGTATGCGGTAAGCGCTCCCACACGAATAACTTCTGTATGTGAAGGCCAAAGTGAACAACTCACTTTGAAGGGATCCGGCATACTATCTCTGAAGCCCCAGTGTGTTATTAAGCAAAACTCTATCACAATACAAGGTCAAAAAACATATTTCAGCAGTCGACAAGTATCGTACACCAGCCTAGGTAATTTGATAGATGTCATAAAACCCAAGGAACCTGATGCTCTTAGCAAGAAAACTGAGCAATACTATACGCAGCTGCAAAACCTAACCGAACTCCAGAGCTTATTAGCGCACCAAAAATATCTTGATCTACCAGCACAATTTCAGAAATTCAACTACCATTATTCAGCAATTGGATATACAGCATTGGTTTTGTCCATTATAATCACAAGTTATATTATTTGGAAGGAGAAATCAAAAAACCACCAACTCCAGTTGACAGAAACACGATGTCCGCAACCATTACCACGCCAGAGATCAACAACATCAGATTTTGTGGTCACCGTGACATAATTCAACTAAGTGAGACCTTTATAACTTTAGATCTCACCAGGGGGAGAATGTACGGGTTCAGGGCCACTGAACTCGCACGTTTTCCTGGCTATGAAGAGTCAATTTTCATGGTCAGAGAATCGTGCATTTCAAGGTTTTGAATCAGTACATTTCCATCGAAAAAACAACCTTGGTCTTGAACGCGAGTAAACTCAACGTAATAAAGTAAGAACAAAAAACAGTTCAACCAGAGCATAGAAATATGACTCTTTTGTTTTGCTTATTTTCGTATGCTCGTCAAATATGCTGACGACTCAACTCATGGCCAAGGTTGTTTTTTGTGCATACAGAAATATGCACTTATATTTTAAGTCAATTTTGTTTATGTATTTTTACATATTTCATCGATTTTATTTGTTAATATTTACTGTATATTGTATTGATTTTCGCCTATAAAAGGGCGAAAAGACTTTAATAAAAGGAGAGTACGTGTTTTACAATCAAACCGAGTGTTTCTTATAATCAAAACTTTCCAGCTCCACAAACAGTTCAAGTGCTGTTTGTGACAACAAACTTAAAACCATAGTCCAAGTTTATGTGCTTGGGTCTATAACCAAACTAACTTTAATAAAACTCCACAAAACAGTTCAAGTGCTGTTTGTGACAACAAACTTAAAACCATAGTCCAAGTTTATGTGCTTGGGTCTATAACCAAACTAAAATAAATCCAAACGCGGGTTTAAATATTGGCGCCCCCGGGTGGACTCACACGCCACCAAATCAACTGTAATCAAACTCCTGTCTTCTATTCAACAAATAAACAAACTCCTGCTGGGTTTCTTCAAAAATGGCTACTTTCCAACAGACCTTGGAAGTGCAAAAGGGAGTTGGAGAAGAAATACAAAATCTGATCAAAAACTTCAAGAAGGATTCACCACAAAGGAAAACGACCACAAGTTATTTCAATGAGCGACTGCAGCGTCTCACAAAATATTGGGAAGAGTTTGAAGAACACGACAGTGAGCTTCGAACACTTACTAATCAGCCCATGGAGCATGACTATTTCTCCACAGGATACTATGAGAAAATCAACCAGAAATTTAGCAACCAGCTATATCAATATTTTTCAAGAAGAAGTCCATCGCTTAGAAACATTAAGCAAGGATTCTACAGGGAAAGAAGTAGGCTTTTCCACCTCAGCAACAGCAACAGAGCAACGATCTGATTCAGCCGCTGCTCCTCACAGTCGTCCATCATTCGATTCATCGGCAGCAACAAACCTTACCAAGATGATCAGGCGACAACAAGCCTTGCTGAATTCACTCATCCGTTTATTGGATGGCTTGGCGAAGTATCCAGATGACCAGTCAAGATGTCATGAGGCGAATCTTCAACAAATAAACAGACTTTGGTTGGAAATAGAAACTTTAAATTACAGCTTGTGTGAAAACTGTGACCAACCAAGCGAAATTGGCTACAATTATGAACAATATGTGGCATGCGAAACTCGAGTATATGCTAGTCGGATACAATTTGCACGCCCAGCTGACGTACCACGACCAGAAAACGTTGCAAATGAAGAGCCACTAAGACTACCAAGAGTCACCATTCCACAATTTCATGGGGATATCCTCAAGTGGCAACAATTTTACGAACTTTTTTCTCAAATAGTGGACCAACAAGCATTGCCGAAAATCCACAAAATGTGGTATCTCAAAACAAACCTATCAGGGGAAGCTGAAAAATTAATCAGGCATCTGTCACTCACCCAAGATAATTACGACTTGGCTTGGGGTATGTTACGAGAAAGATATAACAACAAAAGAGTACTGTGCTCCACGCTAATACAAAGGATGTTGGGGCAAGAATTCAACGCCTTATCGGTTGTTTCTATAAAAAATTTACATGACACTACGCAGGAGTGCCTGATGTCACTGGAAGGCCTCGGAATAACAACTTCGTCCTGGGATCTACTGCTTCTCCACTTACTTGTAAAGAAGCTTGATAGATCAACACACATCAGGTATGAGCAATTCCTAAAAAATCCAAAGGAGTTGCCAACAATTAAGGATTTTTTGACCTTTTTGGAAGCCCAATTCCAATCACTAGAAGCAGTAAATCACAAGGACAGACAAGGTTCAGCAAGATCATGTGTGTCAGCAATTTCGACAAATCAATACTCTCAATATGAGTGCAATGTATGCAAGTCTGGAACTCATCCATTATTTGTCTGCAAGACCTTTTTACTCATGAAGCCAGCAGAGCGGCTTCAGATAGTAAAAACCAACAAGCGATGCGTAAATTGTTTAAAAGACGGACATTTTGCAAACAACTGCGAATCGAGAAAATGCACAAGATGTAACAAAACACACAACACGTTACTTCATCTCGACAACCAAGATGACATGAGGACTCCGTCGTATTCATCAAACATCCTACAAACAAGGCCAGTCCGTTCATCATCATCATGCAAGCAGCAAAAGGCTATGTCAACAAAGCCAACCAGTTCATCATTATCAACATCCAACAATCAAGGATCAATGTTATTAAAGACAGGAAATGCGCCCACATCGTCATCTAACAAGACGGGATCCATTCCAGTCAGCTTATCCGCAGCAGATGAGGCTAGCTGCAACAAATACGTTATGCTCAGCACTGTTTGTATACAACTAATAACAAACAGTGGTCGAGAGCTTAAATGCAGAGCAGTGTTGGATTCTGGCTCTCAAGTAAATCTTGTTACAGAGAGACTTGTTAAGAAGCTGGGACTCCAACAAAAACACGCTTCATTCAGTATAGAAGGGAGTGGAGCGAACAAGAAGGATTGTAAATCACGAATAAGCGTAACAATGCGGTCCACAATAAATGGATTCGAAGCACGGCTGGAAGCGCTTGTGTTGCCAAAAATTGTAAGCGCTCAGCCGTCAAAATTTATAGATGTGTCGTCATGGAATATTCCACCCAATATACCACTCGCTGATCCAACATTCTTTCAGCCTGGCAACATAGATGTGCTGCTCGGTGCAGAATTTTTCTTACAAGTACTATCAACTGGTCAAATCAAATTAAGCAACAATCTCCCAAGTTTACAAAATACTATATTTGGATGGGTAGTGTCTGGCAAGGTAGAAGAAACCAAAGTTACTTCTGCTACATGTGGCATTTTTAGTGAAGCTGATGAAGATACAAGTGCACTAATCGAAAGGTTCTGGAAATTGGAAGAAGTTGAAAACCACAAATCCCAATTCACAGCTACAGAAAAACGATGTGAATTGCATTTTTCTCATAACACTCGAAGAAACTCCGATGGACGATTTGTGGTAAAAATTCCCTTCACGGATAATCCAGCAGCATTAGGAGATTCAAAACAAATGGCTCTTAATCGTTTCTTGGCAATAGAAAGGCGGCTAGGAAAAAACCCTGCAAAACTGAAGATTTCTTACACTAACTTTATGGAAGAATATAAGAGTTTGGGACACATGACTGAAGTATCAAGCACAGGCATTTGGCGCAGACCACATTACGTTATTCCACACCATTGTATTAGCAAACCTGATAGTAGCAGTACCAAGTTACGGGTAGTTTTTGACGCTTCCGCGAAGACATCATCAGGATTATCATTAAATGACATAATGCACACAGGGCCGATCATCCAAAATGATTTGTTTACCGTCTTACTACGCTTTCGAATTCCAAGATACGTTTTCACTACAGATATTCAGAAAATGTATAGGCAGATCTTAATCAACCCCCATGATCGGATGCATCAAGTTATCATATGGAGGAAAAATCCCGAAGAAGAGATTTAATATTATCAGCTAAACACAGTGGCTTACGGGACCAAAGCAGCACCATATCTTGCCATCAAATGTTTGTTAGAGTTATCCAAAGAAAATCGCACAAAATACCCCCTGGGAGCCTCGGCGTTGCAGAACAATTTTTATGTGGACGATGGCTTACTCGGAAGTGATAGTCTAACCACCGCCATTACGGCTCAAAGGGACCTGACAACAATTTTAAGTACCGCAGGATTTGAGTTGCGAAAATGGTGTGCTAACCATCCGCAATTGCTGCAAGGGATTCCAGCAGATCATCAAGAAATAAATCTCGATTTTGACGAAGAATCACGTGACAGTGTTAAGACCCTAGGATTAACATGGCTGCCGAAGGATGATACATTTTGCATCAAGACGAAAACCATCTTTAGCAGCAACACAAGAGTCACAAAAAGAAGTGTGAGTTCAGAGTTGGCAAGAATATTTGATCCATTGGGAATAATGGCTCCAGTTATCATCAACGCTAAAATATTCATGCAAGAACTATGGAAACTAAAACTTTCGTGGGATGAGGCGCTGCCTGTGGAACTACACAGCAAATGGATATCATTTCGAGATCAGCTCCAAGAGTTAAATGAAAAACAAATTCCTCGTCACGTATTTAATCATCAGTTTCCAGAATCAAGTCAGTTGCACATTTTTACCGATGCTTCGGAGAAGGCTTACGGGGCTGTGGCATACCTACGTTCAGTCAATAAGGACGGTAGGGTAGCTGCAAGACTGCTGTGTGCCAAATCCAGAGTCGCACCCATAAATCAGCAGCATCAGACAATTGCTCGATTGGAATTATGCGCAGCTCTACTGGGTGCGCAACTTGCAGCAAGAATTCAACTAGACATTAAAGATTGTAGCGAATCCACATATTTTTGGACTGATTCTGAGGTTGTATTATCTTGGATAAATGCGGAAGCCTCATCATACGAAGTTTTCGTAGCAAATCGTATAGCAAAAATTCAGGACTGTTCCATAGCACAACAATGGCGGCACATAACTTCGAAACAAAATCCAGCAGATGTGTTGTCAAGGGGTTGTCATCCAAGAAACTTTATGCAATGCAACCTATGGTTTTATGGGCCATTTTTACTACATGGAAACGAATCAATTTGGCCACAACCATTCTGCAATAATAGTCCAAAAATAACAGAAGAAGGCAAAAGAAAAGCACCAAAGGCTTTAATTACAGCCAGAAATGACGCAGAAAACATGATCTATTTAATCAATCATGGTAACTCATTTAAGAAACTTCAGCAAGTTGTAGGCTACTTGATTCGCTTTGGAGAGCGTGCACGAGGCACAATGCCATCCCACCAAGCCTCATGGGTACTAACACCTTTAGAATTGGATAAGTCACTGAAGGCGATTATACGAACTGTGCAAACGGCCGATTTTAGTACAGAAATGCTAGCTTTAAAGAAATATGGTGTCGTGAACAAAAACAGTGCAATACACAGCCTTAAGCCATTTTTAGACGACGACGGCATTTTGAGAGTCGGCGGCCGACTAAATGCATCCACATTACCATACGAAACTAAACACCAAATGTTTCTACCGTATAATGATCCGATAACAAAGTTAATAATGCAATCTATACACGAAGATCACATGCATTGTGGTCCAACCGCATTAGTGGCGCATACTAAGCAACGGTTTTGGCCTGTGAAAGCAGCAAGTATGGCAAGATCAATAGTTCACCACTGTGTCCGATGTTACAGGATGCGACCACAACTGGTACAGCAAATCATGGAAAACTTACCAGCAACGAGAGTTACGCCAGCACGGCCATTTATCAACGCTGGTGTAGATTATTGTGGACCACTTTGGGTGCACTACAAACTACGCGGGAAGAGACCAACAAAATCATATTTGGCTATATTCTGCTGCTTCGCCACAAAAGCAGTTCATTTGGAAATTGTAAGCGACCTGTCAACTGACGCATTTATCGGAGCCCTTAAAAGGTTCATCGCTCGAAGGGGGCACTGTCAAAACCTCTACAGTGACAACGCAACCAACTTTGTTGGAGCAAAAAACCAACTTGCTGAATTATCACCAGCAATTCATTCAGCCAACGCGCAAGAAAAGATAATGAACACGTGCAATAGAAAAAGAATACATTTTCACTTCATTCCTCTCAGGGCTCCTCACTTTGGAGGACTGTGGGAAGCAGCCGTAAAATCAGCAAAAAATCTGCTCCAAAGAAGTGTCGCATCGGCATCTCTCACATACGAAGAACTCGAAACCATTGTAGTGGAGATCGAGGCAATACTAAACTCGAGACAGCCCCAATCAGCCCCATGTCAAACGATCCTAATGATTTAAGTGCACTTACTCCTGGACATTTTTTGATCGGCGAACCACTTACAGCACAAGTCGATGCAAGAGCAGTGGAGACGAAGTCATCCTTAGGAACCAGATGGAAAGCCGTGTCACAAGTCAAACACGACTTTTGGCAAAGATGGTCTCGTGACTATCTTAACGAACTTCAATATAGACACAAATGGAGGGATGACATTAGGAAAGGTACCGTGGTAATCATCAAGGAAGACAACTCCCCGGTTCTTCAATGGCCACTTGGACGGATCACGAAAACTTATAAGGGAGAAGATGACATTGCACGTGTAGTGGATATCAAAACAGCTTCAGGAATATTTAGACGGCCAATCCATCGATTAGCTCCCCTACCAATAGAAGACAACCAAGCAGAGGTTTCTGTTACTACTGGGTCTACCTATCACAAGGCACCTAGTCATCACGACGACAACGACACTGAAGTAGCACGTAAGAGATGAAGATCATCATCACCCACCTTAGCATCGGTATTATTAATTGCGGTAATCATGCTACCTCTTATATTGGCAACCGAAGTCAAGAACTATGAATTTGACTCCAACCTAGGCATCCACTTCGAGGGAATTGCATCAATGAAAACCTCTAGAACACAATGGCAACTTATTGTGTATTATGATTTAAACCCTTATTGGAAAGAAACTGAGTTTTTCACGAATGGAACAGCAGCCTTGCGGCACCTTTGTCAAGAACCGAAACTCGTACACTCTCAAAAAAGGGTATGCACATCCATTGTACAAACTTTTGACAATCTTAAAAACGTACTCAAACAGGACAATAATCTTCTTACCATAAACCGATCTATAAGAAGTGCACTTAACACTGCAGACACCAATGGATTCAAAGTCAACAGAAATAAAAGAGGTGCTTTAAACATCGTAGGAAATATCGCTAATTCATTATTTGGAGTTTTAGATTCCGAATATGCTGAGGAAATGGTCAATACTATCGGAAAGGTCAAAGAAAATGAAGGACATCTTCAAATCTTACTCAAAAATCAAACCTCGATTCTTGATGCAACCATTAACATCATCAAACAAGATCAATCGGAGATTAAGAAGAAATTCGACAACATCGACACAAGGGTTAACGAGATTTGGTCACAAGTGCACGATCTTGAAGACATGGACCATCAATTCAAAATGTTCCAAATCTTCATTTCTTTAGCCACACAACTTACAGTCACAGCAGCAAATCTGCAACGGATCCAGACATCCATCATAGACGTTCTAACAGATACCCACCACGGAAAAATCAGTCCAATGTTACTTACACCAAACCAATTACAAGAGGAATTGGTAACAATTCGGAACTATTTGACACCAACACTGCGACTACCTGTCGATCATGAGGAGCGCATACAACTCTATAAACTCATGACTGTGGAAGGACAATTAACAGAAAGCCACGTCATTTTTAAAATTTCAATACCTCTGTGCGATCAAGAAACATTCGAACTCTACAAAATGTTTCCAGTGCCCACTATGGTCAACAACAGCTTAACTGCAATCAAGCCCTGCGATGACATTATTGCCGTTAATGCACATAGAGATCAATATCTCCCCATTAGTAAATCCCAACTGAATACCTGTATTCTCGTAAAATCAGAATCATACGTATGTACCAATATACAGGCAAAATACAACAAGGGTTCTGAAATATGTTCCTGTGAAATACAGCTGTTCAACAACGACACCCAACCAGAGTGCAACGTAGAACTCTTAAAGACAAATTCAACATGGATTCAAATGACAAACAACAACCAATGGATGTATGCGGTAAGCGCTCCCACACGAATAACTTCTGTATGTGAAGGCCAAAGTGAACAACTCACTTTGAAGGGATCCGGCATACTATCTCTGAAGCCCCAGTGTGTTATTAAGCAAAACTCTATCACAATACAAGGTCAAAAAACATATTTCAGCAGTCGACAAGTATCGTACACCAGCCTAGGTAATTTGATAGATGTCATAAAACCCAAGGAACCTGATGCTCTTAGCAAGAAAACTGAGCAATACTATACGCAGCTGCAAAACCTAACCGAACTCCAGAGCTTATTAGCGCACCAAAAATATCTTGATCTACCAGCACAATTTCAGAAATTCAACTACCATTATTCAGCAATTGGATATACAGCATTGGTTTTGTCCATTATAATCACAAGTTATATTATTTGGAAGGAGAAATCAAAAAACCACCAACTCCAGTTGACAGAAACACGATGTCCGCAACCATTACCACGCCAGAGATCAACAACATCAGATTTTGTGGTCACCGTGACATAATTCAACTAAGTGAGATCTTTATAACTTTAGATCTCACCAGGGGGAGAATGTACGGGTTCAGGGCCACTGAACTCGCACGTTTTCCTGGCTATGAAGAGTCAATTTTCATGGTCAGAGAATCGTGCATTTCAAGGTTTTGAATCAGTACATTTCCATCGAAAAAACAACCTTGGTCTTGAACGCGAGTAAACTCAACGTAATAAAGTAAGAACAAAAAACAGTTCAACCAGAGCATAGAAATATGACTCTTTTGTTTTGCTTATTTTCGTATGCTCGTCAAATATGCTGACGACTCAACTCATGGCCAAGGTTGTTTTTTGTGCATACAGAAATATGCACTTATATTTTAAGTCAATTTTGTTTATGTATTTTTACATATTTCATCGATTTTATTTGTTAATATTTACTGTATATTGTATTGATTTTCGCCTATAAAAGGGCGAAAAGACTTTAATAAAAGGAGAGTACGTGTTTTACAATCAAACCGAGTGTTTCTTATAATCAAAACTTTCCAGCTCCACAAACAGTTCAAGTGCTGTTTGTGACAACAAACTTAAAACCATAGTCCAAGTTTATGTGCTTGGGTCTATAACCAAACTAACTTTAATAAAACTCCACAAAACAGTTCAAGTGCTGTTTGTGACAACAAACTTAAAACCATAGTCCAAGTTTATGTGCTTGGGTCTATAACCAAACTAAAATAAATCCAAACGCGGGTTTAAATATTGGCGCCCCCGGGTGGACTCACACGCCACCAAATCAACTGTAATCAAACTCCTGTCTTCTATTCAACAAATAAACAAACTCCTGCTGGGTTTCTTCAAAAATGGCTACTTTCCAACAGACCTTGGAAGTGCAAAAGGGAGTTGGAGAAGAAATACAAAATCTGATCAAAAACTTCAAGAAGGATTCACCACAAAGGAAAACGACCACAAGTTATTTCAATGAGCGACTGCAGCGTCTCACAAAATATTGGGAAGAGTTTGAAGAACACGACAGTGAGCTTCGAACACTTACTAATCAGCCCATGGAGCATGACTATTTCTCCACAGGATACTATGAGAAAATCAACCAGAAATTTAGCAACCAGCTATATCAATATTTTTCAAGAAGAAGTCCATCGCTTAGAAACATTAAGCAAGGATTCTACAGGGAAAGAAGTAGGCTTTTCCACCTCAGCAACAGCAACAGAGCAACGATCTGATTCAGCCGCTGCTCCTCACAGTCGTCCATCATTCGATTCATCGGCAGCAACAAACCTTACCAAGATGATCAGGCGACAACAAGCCTTGCTGAATTCACTCAACCGTTTATTGGATGGCTTGGCGAAGTATCCAGATGACCAGTCAAGATGTCATGAGGCGAATCTTCAACAAATAAACAGACTTTGGTTGGAAATAGAAACTTTAAATTACAGCTTGTGTGAAAACTGTGACCAACCAAGCGAAATTGGCTACAATTATGAACAATATGTGGCATGCGAAACTCGAGTATATGCTAGTCGGATACAATTTGCACGCCCAGCTGACGTACCACGACCAGAAAACGTTGCAAATGAAGAGCCACTAAGACTACCAAGAGTCACCATTCCACAATTTCATGGGGATATCCTCAAGTGGCAACAATTTTACGAACTTTTTTCTCAAATAGTGGACCAACAAGCATTGCCGAAAATCCACAAAATGTGGTATCTCAAAACAAACCTATCAGGGGAAGCTGAAAAATTAATCAGGCATCTGTCACTCACCCAAGATAATTACGACTTGGCTTGGGGTATGTTACGAGAAAGATATAACAACAAAAGAGTACTGTGCTCCACGCTAATACAAAGGATGTTGGGGCAAGAATTCAACGCCTTATCGGTTGTTTCTATAAAAAATTTACATGACACTACGCAGGAGTGCCTGATGTCACTGGAAGGCCTCGGAATAACAACTTCGTCCTGGGATCTACTGCTTCTCCACTTACTTGTAAAGAAGCTTGATAGATCAACACACATCAGGTATGAGCAATTCCTAAAAAATCCAAAGGAGTTGCCAACAATTAAGGATTTTTTGACCTTTTTGGAAGCCCAATTCCAATCACTAGAAGCAGTAAATCACAAGGACAGACAAGGTTCAGCAAGATCATGTGTGTCAGCAATTTCGACAAATCAATACTCTCAATATGAGTGCAATGTATGCAAGTCTGGAACTCATCCATTATTTGTCTGCAAGACCTTTTTACTCATGAAGCCAGCAGAGCGGCTTCAGATAGTAAAAACCAACAAGCGATGCGTAAATTGTTTAAAAGAGGGACATTTTGCAAACAACTGCGAATCGAGAAAATGCACAAGATGTAACAAAACACACAACACGTTACTTCATCTCGACAACCAAGATGACATGAGGACTCCGTCGTATTCATCAAACATCCTACAAACAAGGCCAGTCCGTTCATTATCATCATGCAAGCAGCAAAAGGCTATGTCAACAAAGCCAACCAGTTCATCATTATCAACATCCAACAATCAAGGATCAATGTTATTAAAGACAGGAAATGCGCCCACATCGTCATCTAACAAGACGGGATCCATTCCAGTCAGCTTATCCGCAGCAGATGAGGCTAGCTGCAACAAATACGTTATGCTCAGCACTGTTTGTATGCAACTAATAACAAACAGTGGTCGAGAGCTTAAATGCAGAGCAGTGTTGGATTCTGGCTCTCAAGTAAATCTTGTTACAGAGAGACTTGTTAAGAAGCTGGGACTCCAACAAAAACACGCTTCATTCAGTATAGAAGGGATTGGAGCCAACAAGAAGGATTGTAAATCACGAATAAGCGTAACAATGCGGTCCACAATAAATGGATTCGAAGCACGGCTGGAAGCGCTTGTGTTGCCAAAAATTGTAAGCGCTCAGCCGTCAAAATTTATAGATGTGTCGTCATGGAATATTCCACCCAATATACCACTACAAGTACTATCAACTGGTCAAATCAAATTAAGCAACAATCTCCCAAGTTTACAAAATACTATATTTGGATGGGTAGTGTCTGGCAAGGTAGAAGAAACCAAAGTTACTTCTGCTACATGTGGCATTTTTAGTGAAGCTGATGAAGATACAAGTGCACTAATCGAAAGGTTCTGGAAATTGGAAGAAGTTGAAAACCACAAATCCCAATTCACAGCTACAGAAAAACGATGTGAATTGCATTTTTCTCATAACACTCGAAGAAACTCCGATGGACGATTTGTGGTAAAAATTCCCTTCACGGATAATCCAGCAGCATTAGGAGATTCAAAACAAATGGCTCTTAATCGTTTCTTGGCAATAGAAAGGCGGCTAGGAAAAAACCCTGCAAAACTGAAGATTTCTTACACTAACTTTATGGAAGAATATAAGAGTTTGGGACACATGACTGAAGTATCAAGCACAGGCATTTGGCGCAGACCACATTACGTTATTCCACACCATTGTATTAGCAAACCTGATAGTAGCAGTACCAAGTTACGGGTAGTTTTTGACGCTTCCGCGAAGACATCATCAGGATTATCATTAAATGACATAATGCACACAGGGCCGATCATCCAAAATGATTTGTTTACCGTCTTACTACGCTTTCGAATTCCAAGATACGTTTTCACTACAGATATTCAGAAAATGTATAGGCAGATCTTAATCAACCCCCATGATCGGATGCATCAAGTTATCATATGGAGGAAAAATCCCGAAGAAGAGATTTAATATTATCAGCTAAACACAGTGGCTTACGGGACCAAAGCAGCACCATATCTTGCCATCAAATGTTTGTTAGAGTTATCCAAAGAAAATCGCACAAAATACCCCCTGGGAGCCTCGGCGTTGCAGAACAATTTTTATGTGGACGATGGCTTACTCGGAAGTGATAGTCTAACCACCGCCATTACGGCTCAAAGGGACCTGACAACAATTTTAAGTACCGCAGGATTTGAGTTGCGAAAATGGTGTGCTAACCATCCGCAATTGCTGCAAGGGATTCCAGCAGATCATCAAGAAATAAATCTCGATTTTGACGAAGAATCACGTGACAGTGTTAAGACCCTAGGATTAACATGGCTGCCGAAGGATGATACATTTTGCATCAAGACGAAAACCATCTTTAGCAGCAACACAAGAGTCACAAAAAGAAGTGTGAGTTCAGAGTTGGCAAGAATATTTGATCCATTGGGAATAATGGCTCCAGTTATCATCAACGCTAAAATATTCATGCAAGAACTATGGAAACTAAAACTTTCGTGGGATGAGGCGCTGCCTGTGGAACTACACAGCAAATGGATATCATTTCGAGATCAGCTCCAAGAGTTAAATGAAAAACAAATTCCTCGTCACGTATTTAATCATCAGTTTCCAGAATCAAGTCAGTTGCACATTTTTACCGATGCTTCGGAGAAGGCTTACGGGGCTGTGGCATACCTACGTTCAGTCAATAAGGACGGTAGGGTAGCTGCAAGACTGCTGTGTGCCAAATCCAGAGTCGCACCCATAAATCAGCAGCATCAGACAATTGCTCGATTGGAATTATGCGCAGCCCTACTGGGTGCGCAACTTGCAGCAAGAATTCAACTAGACATTAAAGATTGTAGCGAATCCACATATTTTTGGACTGATTCTGAGGTTGTATTATCTTGGATAAATGCGGAAGCCTCATCATACGAAGTTTTCGTAGCAAATCGTATAGCAAAAATTCAGGACTGTTCCATAGCACAACAATGGCGGCACATAACTTCGAAACAAAATCCAGCAGATGTGTTGTCAAGGGGTTGTCATCCAAGAAACTTTATGCAATGCAACCTATGGTTTTATGGGCCATTTTTACTACATGGAAACGAATCAATTTGGCCACAACCATTCTGCAATAATAGTCCAAAAATAACAGAAGAAGGCAAAAGAAAAGCACCAAAGGCTTTAATTACAGCCAGAAATGACGCAGAAAACATGATCTATTTAATCAATCATGGTAACTCATTTAAGAAACTTCAGCAAGTTGTAGGCTACTTGATTCGCTTTGGAGAGCGTGCACGAGGCACAATGCCATCCCACCAAGCCTCATGGGTACTAACACCTTTAGAATTGGATAAGTCACTGAAGGCGATTATACGAACTGTGCAAACGGCCGATTTTAGTACAGAAATGCTAGCTTTAAAGAAATATGGTGTCGTGAACAAAAACAGTGCAATACACAGCCTTAAGCCATTTTTAGACGACGACGGCATTTTGAGAGTCGGCGGCCGACTAAATGCATCCACATTACCATACGAAACTAAACACCAAATGTTTCTACCGTATAATGATCCGATAACAAAGTTAATAATGCAATCTATACACGAAGATCACATGCATTGTGGTCCAACCGCATTAGTGGCGCATACTAAGCAACGGTTTTGGCCTGTGAAAGCAGCAAGTATGGCAAGATCAATAGTTCACCACTGTGTCCGATGTTACAGGATGCGACCACAACTGGTACAGCAAATCATGGAAAACTTACCAGCAACGAGAGTTACGCCAGCACGGCCATTTATCAACGCTGGTGTAGATTATTGTGGACCACTTTGGGTGCACTACAAACTACGCGGGAAGAGACCAACAAAATCATATTTGGCTATATTCTGCTGCTTCGCCACAAAAGCAGTTCATTTGGAAATTGTAAGCGACCTGTCAACTGACGCATTTATCGGAGCCCTTAAAAGGTTCATCGCTCGAAGGGGGCACTGTCAAAACCTCTACAGTGACAACGCAACCAACTTTGTTGGAGCAAAAAACCAACTTGCTGAATTATCACCAGCAATTCATTCAGCCAACGCGCAAGAAAAGATAATGAACACGTGCAATAGAAAAAGAATACATTTTCACTTCATTCCTCTCAGGGCTCCTCACTTTGGAGGACTGTGGGAAGCAGCCGTAAAATCAGCAAAAAATCTGCTCCAAAGAAGTGTCGCATCGGCATCTCTCACATACGAAGAACTCGAAACCATTGTAGTGGAGATCGAGGCAATACTAAACTCGAGACAGCCCCAATCAGCCCCATGTCAAACGATCCTAATGATTTAAGTGCACTTACTCCTGGACATTTTTTGATCGGCGAACCACTTACAGCACAAGTCGATGCAAGAGCAGTGGAGACGAAGTCATCCTTAGGAACCAGATGGAAAGCCGTGTCACAAGTCAAACACGACTTTTGGCAAAGATGGTCTCGTGACTATCTTAACGAACTTCAATATAGACACAAATGGAGGGATGACATTAGGAAAGGTACCGTGGTAATCATCAAGGAAGACAACTCCCCGGTTCTTCAATGGCCACTTGGACGGATCACGAAAACTTATAAGGGAGAAGATGACATTGCACGTGTAGTGGATATCAAAACAGCTTCAGGAATATTTAGACGGCCAATCCATCGATTAGCTCCCCTACCAATAGAAGACAACCAAGCAGAGGTTTCTGTTACTACTGGGTCTACCTATCACAAGGCACCTAGTCATCACGACGACAACGACACTGAAGTAGCACGTAAGAGATGAAGATCATCATCACCCACCTTAGCATCGGTATTATTAATTGCGGTAATCATGCTACCTCTTATATTGGCAACCGAAGTCAAGAACTATGAATTTGACTCCAACCTAGGCATCCACTTCGAGGGAATTGCATCAATGAAAACCTCTAGAACACAATGGCAACTTATTGTGTATTATGATTTAAACCCTTATTGGAAAGAAACTGAGTTTTTCACGAATGGAACAGCAGCCTTGCGGCACCTTTGTCAAGAACCGAAACTCGTACACTCTCAAAAAAGGGTATGCACATCCATTGTACAAACTTTTGACAATCTTAAAAACGTACTCAAACAGGACAATAATCTTCTTACCATAAACCGATCTATAAGAAGTGCACTTAACACTGCAGACACCAATGGATTCAAAGTCAACAGAAATAAAAGAGGTGCTTTAAACATCGTAGGAAATATCGCTAATTCATTATTTGGAGTTTTAGATTCCGAATATGCTGAGGAAATGGTCAATACTATCGGAAAGGTCAAAGAAAATGAAGGACATCTTCAAATCTTACTCAAAAATCAAACCTCGATTCTTGATGCAACCATTAACATCATCAAACAAGATCAATCGGAGATTAAGAAGAAATTCGACAACATCGACACAAGGGTTAACGAGATTTGGTCACAAGTGCACGATCTTGAAGACATGGACCATCAATTCAAAATGTTCCAAATCTTCATTTCTTTAGCCACACAACTTACAGTCACAGCAGCAAATCTGCAACGGATCCAGACATCCATCATAGACGTTCTAACAGATACCCACCACGGAAAAATCAGTCCAATGTTACTTACACCAAACCAATTACAAGAGGAATTGGTAACAATTCGGAACTATTTGACACCAACACTGCGACTACCTGTCGATCATGAGGAGCGCATACAACTCTATAAACTCATGACTGTGGAAGGACAATTAACAGAAAGCCACGTCATTTTTAAAATTTCAATACCTCTGTGCGATCAAGAAACATTCGAACTCTACAAAATGTTTCCAGTGCCCACTATGGTCAACAACAGCTTAACTGCAATCAAGCCCTGCGATGACATTATTGCCGTTAATGCACATAGAGATCAATATCTCCCCATTAGTAAATCCCAACTGAATACCTGTATTCTCGTAAAATCAGAATCATACGTATGTACCAATATACAGGCAAAATACAACAAGGGTTCTGAAATATGTTCCTGTGAAATACAGCTGTTCAACAACGACACCCAACCAGAGTGCAACGTAGAACTCTTAAAGACAAATTCAACATGGATTCAAATGACAAACAACAACCAATGGATGTATGCGGTAAGCGCTCCCACACGAATAACTTCTGTATGTGAAGGCCAAAGTGAACAACTCACTTTGAAGGGATCCGGCATACTATCTCTGAAGCCCCAGTGTGTTATTAAGCAAAACTCTATCACAATACAAGGTCAAAAAACATATTTCAGCAGTCGACAAGTATCGTACACCAGCCTAGGTAATTTGATAGATGTCATAAAACCCAAGGAACCTGATGCTCTTAGCAAGAAAACTGAGCAATACTATACGCAGCTGCAAAACCTAACCGAACTCCAGAGCTTATTAGCGCACCAAAAATATCTTGATCTACCAGCACAATTTCAGAAATTCAACTACCATTATTCAGCAATTGGATATACAGCATTGGTTTTGTCCATTATAATCACAAGTTATATTATTTGGAAGGAGAAATCAAAAAACCACCAACTCCAGTTGACAGAAACACGATGTCCGCAACCATTACCACGCCAGAGATCAACAACATCAGATTTTGTGGTCACCGTGACATAATTCAACTAAGTGAGATCTTTATAACTTTAGATCTCACCAGGGGGAGAATGTACGGGTTCAGGGCCACTGAACTCGCACGTTTTCCTGGCTATGAAGAGTCAATTTTCATGGTCAGAGAATCGTGCATTTCAAGGTTTTGAATCAGTACATTTCCATCGAAAAAACAACCTTGGTCTTGAACGCGAGTAAACTCGACGTAATAAAGTAAGAACAAAAAACAGTTCAACCAGAGCATAGAAATATGACTCTTTTGTTTTGCTTATTTTCGTATGCTCGTCAAATATGCTGACGACTCAATTCATGACCAAGGTTGTTTTTTGTGCATACAGAAATATGCACTTATATTTTAAGTCAATTTTGTTTATGTATTTTTACATATTTCATCGATTTTATTTGTTAATATTTACTGTATATTGTATTGATTTTCGCCTATAAAAGGGCGAAAAGACTTTAATAAAAGGAGAGTACGTGTTTTACAATCAAACCGAGTGTTTCTTATAATCAAAACTTTCCAGCTCCACAAACAGTTCAAGTGCTGTTTGTGACAACAAACTTAAAACCATAGTCCAAGTTTATGTGCTTGGGTCTATAACCAAACTAAATAAAACTAAATAAAACTCCACAAAACAGTTCAAGTGCTGTTTGTGACAACAAACTTAAAACCATAGTCCAAGTTTATGTGCTTGGGTCTATAACCAAACTAAAATAAATCCAAACGCGGGTTTAAACAGAAGTAGTCAAGGAGTTCATATACCTTGGCACCGCCATTAATACCAACAACGAAATCAGCCTGGAGATAAAGCGAAGAACAATAATTGCTAATAGGTGCTACTACGGGCTCAGTAAGCAACTAAGTTCCAGAGCCCTCTCTCGATCGACAAAACTAACACCCTACAAGACGCTCGTTCTACCTGTGCTGCTTTATGGCGCTGAGGCATGGGTAGTTTCGCAAACTGACGCAGCCGCTCTGGGGGTGTTCGAGAGAAAAGTTCTTCGCAAAATCTTCGGTCCTGTTCGAGTCGGCGATGACTATCGCATCCGAATGAACCACGAGCTGTATGAGCTCTACGATGACATTGACGTAGTTCGGCGTATAACTGTGCAGCGACTACGCTGGCTGGGTCATGTCCATCGTATGAACGACGAAGCTCCAGCGAAAAAGGTGCTCGAGGCGAGGGTTGCTGGTCAACGACGACGAGGGAGACCATGCCTCCGATGGATGGACCAGGCTGAGGAAGCCCTAACCGCACTTGGTGTATCCGATTGGAGAAGGCGCGCGCAAAGCAGAGGCGCCTGGCGAGAGCTGATGAGGTCGGTTGAAACCCGGACACGGATTGTTACGACCACCTAAGTAAGTAAGAAAGCTAGGGTTGCCCACCCGCCGGGTTGGTTCGAATGAGTTTTGCTCCCTAACTCTCCGAACAAACCACGAATCCAACCAGTCGGTGACAGCCCAGGCTAAGGCGGTGCGACACTTTACCCGCGTTTTACCCGAAATGAGTTAGTATGCTTCACCCACTTCTCGGGTTCTACTACATTGACTGGAACTCCAACGAACCTATTACAGACAGGGCATAGAAGACCATACATAATAGATTGGAGATTATCCAGATCAATCTTCAACGAGGTCAGGATAAAATGGGCTCTCAGCACATTCCAACCATACAAGGCAGCTGGAGCAGACGGCATCGTTCCCACACTCTTGCAAAATAGCCTAGTGCTACTAATGCCTTTCGTAATACATTAATTTCTGGATATAAGCCCCCCGGTTAATGGATTTCCCCTCTTATAAGTTAACAAAATTAGGTCAAGAAAAATCTCCACAACCAATACATAGGAAAATTCCCGTTTAAAGTATTTCCCGCTTAAAAAATCGGCCGATGTCGAAACCGGACACGGGTTGTTACGGCCACCTAAGTAAGCAAGCTTAAAAAATCGCCCCGCTTGTAACGTTGCAAATTTGTGAACCATTTGAAAAAACTCATACAAAAATCCCAGCATAAAATAAAATATAAAGTTGGCAGCGTTGTGATGATTTTTTTTGCGAGATGGAAATTTTCATGTTTTTGAAAGCTTAAACGGTATTTTTATTTACAGCATGTTTGGAAATAAAAGAAGAACTCTTTCAATAAAGGAAAAGCTCAAAATTATCGGTGAGAGCAAAACTCTTACCAAAACGCAATTGTGTTCAAAACATGGGTGTTCCGCAAATTCATTGATTAAAATTTTAAGAAATGCAGCTGAAATTACTGCCAAATCGTTAACGTGCAAATCGTCTTCTAAACAGATGAGGCACGGTAAAGAAGTTGAGGTAGAGAAAGCGTTACTGATGTGGTTCAATCAAGTGAGATCATCTGGTGCAGCAATTTCTACCAACTTGATGCTAGAAAAGCGAAGCAGTTTGCGGTGCAGCTCAATAAAGATTTTACGCCAACCTCAGGATGGCTTTGGCGTTTGCAGAAGCGCAGTGGCATACAATTAAGGAAAATTCACGGCGATGGACGCTCTGCTCATACTGAAAATGCAGAAGTATTCTTGGACACGGCTCTTCCCAATATTATAGCGGACTATGATCAGGCAAATATCTTCAATGCTGATGAAAGTGCTTTATTCTTCAAAGCATTGCCGGAAAAATAGTTTACATTTAAAGGACAACTAGTGCAAGGTTTCAAGTCATCCAAGGACAAAAATGTGATTTTTTTTTTGTCAAAACTGTTCTGGTCATGTTGTAACGAGACTCCTGGTCGTCACAGATAATTTGCTGAGGTATCCTCAGCGGCTGTCCAGGGTCCTTCCAAGACGACCTGGTAGGAGGATTTTTCAGGTCGATCGACCTTGTTGGTAAGGTAGATTTGTTGTTGTTGTTGCGTGAATGATTCGCGTTGCGGGTATCGCAGTCGATTTGGCCAGCGGTTCCCCTCTAGGCCCTTCACGGGAGGACTCGGCGCGTCTCAAGATGGACGGCGATGCTGGCGAGTGGTTGGCTGGCGATCTCTATTGGGGCTGTGCCACTGAAAGGTCGGATAACCTCAAAAATGTATGCGTGATGGAGGTGACCTTGGTGGTGGTGGCAGGCCCAGAATATTCGCTGCTCGTCTTATATGGTTAGACTGTTTTCCTTCAGCGGTATTCCACCGCTACTCTGTGATGGCTCTGGTCACTTGCCTTGTCCTCACGGAAAATCGGATGATTTTCCTTTGTATTCGCTCGATGTATGACCGTGTTGACCTCTAGTGGGTTTCCTAGCGCTCCGTCGCGTGTCTGTCCTTGTGAGAGGAGTCGTGTGAGAGGAGCAGTGGGCGAGAGGAGTAGGAACGATGTTCGTTAAGAAGTTGTATGAGAGCGCTACTGAACGGACCGATCTGGCCCAACGGACAGCAACGCTACTCAATGTGCGAGCGGGTGCAGAGTGTCACTCGTGAAGAGCGGGGGTAAAAGTGAAGCTGAGCGGACCGATCTGGTCCAACGGACAGCAACTCTCTCACAATAAGGAAATTCACTCTGGGACAAAATTGATACTCGAGGAGAGCACGAGTGAGAACGATGATGAACGGACCGATCTGGCCCAACGGACAACAGCGCAACTCAAAGGCAAGGGTCACTTTTAGGGTGATTTACACTCGTGGAGAGCAGCGTGAGTTTTGTGAGACTGAGCGGACCGATCTGGCCTAACGGACAGAAACACAACACAAAGTGGAAAGGATAGGTATTGAGAGCAATTTATAAATGTTTCTGTTCTTGTTACCTTGTCCATGCGCAAAATGAAACCACGTTCGTTTGATCTGAAGCTCTATACAAGACTGATGTTTATTGAAAAACTGAAACTTATAACTAGGTGTTGGCTTCTGCCAGCGATGTTCGACAATACTTTTACAAATGTGTATTAGGTATGATTTGTTTTAGTATTGAATAATTATACATTCGGTAAGTATGTAGTAGAAAAATATGTACATGAGTATGTTAATATGTATGTCATATGTATGCTTAGAATTTTCGAGAATAATAATTTAAAATATTCATGATAGTTATTCAGTTGTAGTTGTTATGTTTTACAATAATATTAATGCATATGTGTAATTCAATGTATGCGTAGAAATATAAAGAATATTTACTTAGAATATGAATATAACATATTTTATAATAATTATTTAAGTTATTATATTAACTACACATATGGCGTAAAATGTCCTAAGAATAATTATAAGTAGATACCCTAAGTATTCATAGCAATATTATAAAATATTATTAATAAAAATAAAGTAAACATATTTGAGCCATTAACATAAGCCGTCGCTTATAATGGCGTTGCCTTAATTCTTACATCGGGTTCGCTGATGCGTCATGCAGTCGGCATGATTGTCGTGGCTGGTTCTGCTTGGTAGACTTCGCTATGGTTGATGCTTGTGTGAGTGTCGGCATCTCTTGTGTTGTTGGCTGCGTCATACCATCGGCATGATATTTGATTTGCATATCAAACCTCGTATGAGTCGTCTGTAGTTGAGTGTCGATGTTCGGCAACATGTTTCTATGCATGTTGGTCTGTCGAGCCGTTGTATATCAATCGTGTACACATTGTACAAATGTTGCATATAAATCACGCTGCAGTGGCGTATGCCTCGTGGGGCTTATCTTGCTGGGCGATGTTGGCTGCTGAGCTGTAGCATCAATGGTGCTGTCCATCTGGCGTATCAACGTCTAGTTTTACGTATCAATTGTGGGGGCCTATTTCATTGAAATAGGTTCGTCACAATGTACTTAACACTGATGTGCTAAATAAAAAGTGTTCATACAACATATGAATATACATGTCTGTATTCTTTAGGATCTCATTTGTTCCTTTTATTATATATTTTTTGTTATTTTATATATACATACATGAATGTTAGGGAGGGACGATTTAAAAATCGCTCAATGCTCTGTGAAAATCATATTCTAGGGATCAAAATAAGAAACTTTGCCGAAGTAACCATACCTCTAAAACGAATTCTGATGGCCCCCAATTTGGGTAAAACTTTTGGGTAGGGGCAAATTTTGAAAAATCCCACTTTGACCCATTTAGAGTGCTCCAATGAAGTCCAAATGTATGACCGGCCCCCACTAACTTTGGAGGCTTGACCCACCCATGCCAGTGGCACACCCCCTGGAACCCCCTGTGGGGTTCCCCGTACAAACATTTCAAAAAATCACCAGTTGTGGCACTTTACATGAAAAAATCAGCGAAATAATTTAAGTTAGTTATAGAAAAGAAACTAAAAAAATTATTGTTTGAAGTCTTTTTTACTTTCAAGTCTGGGCAATTTCGCACGGCTCTCTTATGTCGTCGCCATAACAGCCTCTACATTTTTCGGTATAACCCGTTTGGAAACGCTAGCTAGCAATTGAACATGTCGTTCCGTTCCTTGTATGTGTGATGCAATTTTTGGATCATTAAACGGTGGATCATCTTGATTTAAATATTCTTTCAATGTATCGTACGGAATGCTTCGCGTGAATGGTGGTTCAAATACGTTATTTATGTCATTCATATTGATCATTTCCGTGTAACTTGTGCAATTAAACTTTATATCTGGTTTTTTATAAGCTCTAAGTTGCGTTGGGTCGTCAACATCTGTTCGATAGCGTAGAATTATGTTGATGGCACAGTCGCGCTTTTCTTTGCTATCATCAAACAACATCGATAACAAGATATTTTCCGAATGCGCATAATATGAATTATCTGTAATTACTTGATTGACAATTTTGCGTAAACGAGGTTCTAGAAATCGTGACCAACTAATGAAGTTGAAAAATAATGCACTGCCGTACACGACAGAGCTGTAATACTTGATATTGAAGTACATTGGCACATAACATTTAATTATAAATTCAACCAGAATTCTTAAATTTGCATCTGGATTTTCCGTTGTCACATATAATCGTAATAATCTAGCGGTCTTGGTGAGCCACCGAGAATGTACAATTTTCCCTGGTTTGATGCTAGCCAGATCCACCGAAACCACTCCGCTAGAAATTGCATGGGCCATGTCGTATAAGTACTTCGAATCGGTGGAAAATTCAATTTTTTTCTGGAGCGGGGGCATATTTTGCAACTGAATTTTCTGGAAGCCGTCCACCACCTGAAAATATATAATAATAAAATAATTAAAAATGGTTGACAATTATAATAAATAAGTGATAGCAATTACTTACCGGAAGAGTTTCACAAGTTTCGATTTGACGGCTCAGTTTTCCGGTTGCCGATCTTGGTCCAGTGCTGATTGATTTATCCAAAGCTTCAAACAAATGCCGAAACGGAAGTTCGTTGAAGTGTAGAAGGCAAACGAACCAATGCAATGGTCTTTTTAACAGCAATTCGAATCGTCGTATAATTCCACCGTGTGGGCCAGTGTTTGTTGGCTCACCGTCAGTGCATATTCCAATTAATGCATCCAGTGATATATATTTATCGTTGAAAAAATCATTTAATTTGGTTGTTTTGTATTCAGCGGTTTCATGTTCCAGTCTTACGTCACCAATCAATTCAGAATTGGGTTCTCTCAAAATAACAAGATGAGGTTCTTTTACCATCCTAGTATGATACTTCTCATCAACTTTAGCTGTAGTTAAAGTATCATCTTTTCTGCCATCGAATGAAAACGCTAACAAATTGGTATGATCTAACCGTTTGCGAACCACTTCTTGTCTGCATTTCTCTTTTTCTCTGCGAACTTTCGATTTATCCATGATGAGAGGTTTGCCATGCTTATCTTTAATTTTAAAATCTTGGAAAAGAGCGGTTCCCAATGCCGATGCTACTCTATCAGGCACACCAAATCTGTCACATACCAAGGCAAAGTTAAAACAATCGTATCTCTCTGTGTATTGTGAACTTGTGCTTCTATCCATATCTTCTTGAACCGGTGGCGGTGCGTATGTTGAATCATCGGGATCTTGGTCTCTTGGCATTGATGACATAGACGTTGCTCCTTGCTCTTCAGTTTCCATCACAACTGCATCCATTGTTAGTCTTCTCTGATTATGTTGATCGTACATGAACTCTTTGAGGCGTTCGGGAACCCAGCCGCATGCACGTGGAACTGCCTTCAAATCGCATTTACATGTTCCAATGTAAAAAATTGTTTCCAGAGATTTTACATACTCTGTAAATTGTTGGGATTTGTTTCTTCTCTTGATTTGCTCTTGATACTTGTTAAGCAATTTATTAAATACACTTTTTTTCAGCATTATTTCCATACCAAGTTTTTCCCAAATTCCATTCAACTTATCTTGTACTTGAATAGTGAACGATTTATGGGAAAACTTTTTTGTTCTGTTTTAGCACGTTCGCTTAAGTAAAAATAATATCTCAAGATATCCAGATGGGTTGGTAAATTAAGATCAGTCAAATCAGTAGACACACCAAAAACAGTAACATTGTGCTTGGGTATATGACTCATTGGGTTTTCGATAGTTGTTGATGTTGTTGTTGCTTCATCTTGCGGTGTAGAGGATGGTGGATTCATTGTAAACTTTTTGATTTGGAATGGTCAACTTCACTTATTATTTTTTTTTCAAATATTTTTTTATCTGAAATTAGCACTTCACACTTTGAGTTCTTCACATCGACTTAATGCATTCACAAAAACTGTTGCGTTATATATGGTCTACGAGACGAGGTAATAAGAATGAAATGGTAATTTCAATTCTACCTGCTGTGTCTTGTGGTGGCTAAAAAACGCACACAAGCAATTTTAGGATCTGCAATTGTGTCACAGTGATACCTTAATTTTTTAAAAGGGTTGCGGTGCATTCCAGTGATACCTTAATTGTTAAAATGGTTGCATAAAACGCGCATTTCTTAAGAAGGTGCCATAAAATACCCACAAAAAGGGTTGTAAAAACAACCTTCATTTCTTAAGTAGGTGCTATAAAAAACTACACAAGTAAGTTTACGACATGCAGCTGTGTCATGTGGTGCCTTAAAAAACGCACACAAACGATTTTCCGATTTGCAATCGTGTCACAGTGATACCTTCATTTTTTAAAAGGGTTGAATAAATTTCTAAAGAGAAAAAAAACTCCAAAAAGAAAAAAACATAGGCATTTCGCTGATTTTTTAATGTAAAGTGCCAAAACTGGCGATTTTTTGAAATGTTTGTATGGGGAACCCCCAGGGGGTTCCAGGGGGTGTGCCACTGGCATGGGTGGGTCGGGCCTCCAAAGTTAGTGGGGGTCGGTCATACATTTGGACTCGATTGGAGCACTCTAAATGGGTCAAAGTGGGATTTTTCAAAATTTGCCCCTACCCAAAAGTTCGACCCAAATTGGGGGACATCAGAATTCGTTTTAGAGGTATGGTTCCTTCGGCAAAGTTTCTTATTTTGATCCCTAGAATACGATTTTCACAGAGCAATGGGCGATTTTTTTGCCTCCCCACAAATCGACCCGGCCTAATGAATGTATATATTTCATGTACATGTCAATGAAAATGAATTTTTTATATAAATGTGAAATAACATTTCTTTCTTTTTAACATAAATACATATTAATTTAAAAAGTTATTACAACATAATTTCTTTTATTAATACGAGTAGGGTGTGTATGCAGTTTCCTATAGGTTAGGTTAGGTTAGGTAAGAAGGGTCGTGCACCGTTACCGGCGCTTCCGCGGGGGCCTATAGGTCCATTGCGAATCCCTTTTTACAATTGTGGTACCAAGTTAAACCATTGTTCCTCAAACCATCCTGTGCTTTTTATGAACCTCCAGATGTTTAGCAGTGGTGTGTTCACCAACTTTTCCAAGTCTTTGAAAAATCTGTTCCCCATATGTCGGAGTCGAGGATTCTGTAGACTTGGACATTCGCATAGTAGGTGAGTTATTGTTTCTATTTCCTCCGGGTCTTTGCAGCTCCGAGAGAAGTCTGGCGCTGTTATACCTATTCTATTGGCCATTACCCCAATAGGGCAATGACCCGTTAGAACTCCAACAAGGATCCGGATTTCCCATTTGACCAAAAGCAGTAGGCTTCTAGTTCTTTTCTCATTTAGCTCAGGCCAAAGCCTTAGAGATATGCTGCAGTCACCTCTGGAAGCCCAGTTTGTGTTGGCAATATCTCTGGCTTTTAGTTCTATACTCCTTTTGACGACGCCTATTGGAATGTGCACATCTGTGTCAGCTCTGTTTGTACTTGCGGTTACTCCACGCCTTGCCAGTTCATCTGCTGCGTCGTTCCCTTCAATATTGCTATGTCCGGGAACCCAGCAGAGAGTGACATTGTGGGTATTGCAGATACTGTTCAGTGCAAGTTTACAGTTTTGCACCGTTCGAGCCTTCGTCGTTTTACTGTTCAGTGCTTTGATGGCCGCTATCCACAAAAATTACTACCCTTGTGGGGGTAAGAGTTTTCCTGTAAATGGCCTGTGCAGCTTTTTCAATAGCATATATTTCTGCCTGAAAAACGCTACAGTAATCCGGGAGTTTGTAACACTCTTTTATTTGCAGCGTTTCAGAGTAAACACCCGATCCAGTTCTGTTTTCCGTTTTGGAACCATCAGTATCTAAATGGAGATTGCCGTAGGATTCTACGGCCGTTTCTTCCCATTCTTGTCTGCTGGGAATGGATGTGGTGTATTCTGTACCGAATCTCACACTGAGTATGATATAGTATGATATAGGTTGCTCTTTTTGATTCCTCGGTTCCAAAGAGATTTAGAATAGATGCATGTCCGAATGTGCTGCTTTTCCAGGCTCGTGTTTCCTATAAGAGCGGTTGTTTTTATTTTATATAAATAAAAAAAAATAAATAAAAATTCTTTATATAAGCCAAAAATGGTTCATTAAACTGGTTTTTCGTATAAGCCCCAAAACTGCTTTTAACCGGGATTTTGATGAAAGACTTTCCTGGACAAAGAGTTTGAGTTTTGAGCATTTTGCAATGTTCTCATATCCGGAAATTACTGTTACCCAAAGCCTGGAGAGAGGTTATTGTTAGATTCATACCTAAAATGGGCAGTAGACCTTCGGATCAACCAAAATCGTATAGACCAATAAGCCTCACCTCCTTTCTCCTAAAAACTATGGAGAAAATTGTGGATCGGCATATCAGAGAGGGTTGTCTTAGAGACCATCCGCTGCATTCCCAACAATATGCATATCAACCAGGGAAATCAACGACTCATGCTCTTCATATCCTTACAAACAAGATTGTAAAATCACTGGAGAACAAAGAATATGCAATCGGGTGCTTCCTAGATATTGAAGGTGCTTTTGACAACACCGAATACGCTCATATAATTGAATGCATTCAGCGCAAAGGTGATGATGGAACAACAAATGCTTGGGTGTATAACGTGCTGAAAGTCAGGAATATGAAATCAACTTTGGGCACGGTAGAACTAAGAGTACTCGCCGCAAAAGGTTGTCCACAAGGAGGAGTTCTCTCTCCAATACTGTGGTCCATTGCGGTTGATGAACTCTTAGAGCTTCTTAGCTCAAATGGCTGCGATGTGCAGGGTTACGCTGATGACATCGTGATCCTTATCAGAGGAAAATAAGAGGATACCTTATCGTATCTCCTCCAGAGAGCACTCAGCATAGTAGCTAAATGGAGCAGGGAAACAGGGCTCAACGTCAACCCTAAGAAAACCAACATCATCGTCTTCACCAAGAAAAGAGTCAGGGAAAATCTAACTGAACCCACTCTTCTCGGTGAAACTATAAACTTCTCAAAAGAAGTCAAAGACTTAGGTGTGACGCTTGATGATAAACTCACATGGAACCCACACCTAAACAACACCGTAAACAAAGCAAGGGCCTCATTATGGGTCAGCAGAAGCTTTGTAGGTAAAAACTGGGGCCTAAGTCCCAAACTAGCCATGTGGGTGTATACTTCCATCACGAGACCTATCGTCTTATTTGCCGCACCAGTATGGTGGAGTAAAACGATCCAAAAAATAGCTCAAGCCAAGCTCAGCAAATTTCAACGACTATCATACGAGCGATGCGTTCTGTTCCAACTGCTGGTTTGGAGATTTTGCTTGGTATACCAGTCAGGCTCATCATTGACAACAATTTGATTATACCAAGTTATACTCACTCAGCGCTGTTAGACGAAATAACCAAGGACGAGAATCTAAGATCGCGGACGAACTAGCCAGGAAAGGGGCTGCAAGGTCCTTCATAGGCCCAGAACCATTCTGCGGGATACTATGGGGCACTATGCGCCATATTAAAATGTGGTTAAACAGAGAGGCACTTCATTACTGGAGGGAAACAGACAGGTAACAGACAGGCTAAAACATTCATGCCAACCACTTCGCTCCAAAGAACGAAACAATTCCTGACTCTAAGTGGAAGATCTATCAGACTTGTCACAGGGGTCCTAACTGGACATTGTAAGGTAAATAAATACTTATCAACCATGGGCATAGTCCAGGAAGATCTGTGTAGATTATGTAATGAAGATGAAGAAACAGCAGAGCACATCTTGTGTCACTGTAACGGTCTAATCAGGACCCGCCTTCGTTACTTAGGTGCATTGTACCTAGAACCGCATCTAATAGCGGATAGTTCACGCAACTTCCGTCCTCCGCAACTTCTTCATTTCGTCGCCGGTGATGATGGTTCTAGGAGTGGACGTTTAACCCAAAATACTCCAGCCGGGAATATTTCCAAGTGGGTTGGGGGGAGTTATTACCCAAAACACTATTTTCGGCTGGTGCTGTCGGGTACCGTGGTAGCGTGAACTACTACATGTTTTTACCGCAATTAATAGTATACACTGATTAATATTAATATTAAAATTAATAATTAATTAATATATATATACACTGACTCCAATAAATCTCCGTACAGCAAAGTATTTAAGACAAAAATAGGAAAATAAATAAAACAAGCAACATTCTGCTTGAAAATAAGATCAAAGAAATAAGACAAGTTTCACCTTTATTATTTACACTGTTCTATTATATCGGCCGTCCAGTCCACGAGAAACTCATGCAGACATCCGGAAACTCTGGTTTTGTATACCAAAAAAGTCTCCGTACCACGGCAAACTTCATTAAGTAACGGAACTTTTTAGCTGGAGCATGTGTTTATTTTATTAACAAAGTTAACTTGAAGCTTTGAATTTGTGTTTTTGGTATATTTGAAATCATAAAAATAGCGATGAAAAATAAAAACAAGCAAATTTCAATGGAAACAAAAAAAATTATATTAAACTTGAAAAATGAATGAAAATCATTAACTGAAATCGGTAAAATTGTTAAAAGACCTCGTTCGTCGGTACAGTATGTAATTCAGCAGTTTAAGGAAACCAAAACCATTGTAAATAAGCAGAGATCTGGTCGTCCTAGAAAAATCTAAATTCAATTAGAAAGAAGGATCGTCCGAGGTGTGAATGAAAATCCTAAAAGTAGTGCTTGTATAATTGCTGGAAACCTTAAAACCACTGATGAAATAAGTGTTTGTCCACAAACAGTTCGAAGTATTCTCAAAAGAAATGGATTCAATGATCGCGTAAGCCGTAAGAAGCCTTACATCCGTAAAGCAAACCAGAAGGCGAGATTAGAGTACGCCATTGAGCACATCGACAATGAAAATACTTTTTGGGATCAAGTTTTATTTAGCGATGAAAGCAAATACAAAGTTTTTGACTCGGATGGTCGCCGTTTTGTGTGGAGAAAGCCTAACACTGAAATGATTCCGAAGAATTAGACCCCAACCGTCAAACACGGAGGAGGCAATGTGATGGTATGGGGATGTATGGCATCATCCGGAGTAGGGAACCTTATTTTTATAGATTGCAGAATGGATAAATTTTGCATATTTAAATATTCTAAAGGAAAATCTACAATCTAGCGTACATAAGTTTTGTTTGCATCATTCATACTATTTCCAGCAGGACAAGGACCCCAAACACACCTCTGGAGTGGTGAAGGAGTGGTTGCTCTACAATGTCCCGAAGCAATTAAATCATCCAGCTCAGTCACCGGATTTAAATCCAATAGAGCATTTGTGGGACCATTTGGAAACAAAAATTCGACAGCAGAATATAACAAACAAAAATCAACTTAAAGCCGGGACACTAGATGCTGGAATAGCTTACATCCAAGTTTGAAGTCCTTTGCTGGATCTCATACTGCATTCAAAACTAAACTCTTGGCTTATTTGCGTGATTCGTCCTAGTACAAGCTGTGTTATGTTATCACGTTGGTGCTATGGGTCTATTTATCTTTCCAATTATTCTTACTCTTTTCTTGCTTAACGATTTTTTTTAGAAGGAGGTTAGTGTGGCCTGGATTAAACATTCTTTTATTTTGTTTTACTTGATAATTTTTTGCAGAACATTTTTAATTACTTAATTTTTATGTATGTATTTTTACTAAGGTAATATTTTTAAGAAAATCTAAATGAAATTATAACACAAAATCTAGATGTCTAAATTTTTTATTAAGGAAATATTTTTAAGAAAATCTAAATGAAATTAAACACAAAATCTAGATGTTAGCATTAAGTTTTGTTACTCGCTCCATATACTGGTAATTTGTTTTTTGGCCTTAATGGATTCTGAATTACACATGAATAAATAATAAATAAATAAATAAAGCAGTGCTTTTGGCGGAGTGGGCAAAGATTCAGCCAGAAACAACAACAAAGCTAGTTCACTCTATGAAAAACCGGCTAAACGCAGTTATAAAGAATAAAGGTGGACCAACTACTTATTAAAAAACAAATAAGTACGTAAACATTTAATAGCATTGTAATTCAAACGCACTGTAGAGACTTTTTTGGTTACTTTTATTGAATCATCGAATGAATCAATTTTGTTTTCTTTTAACTAAAAATGAAAAGAATTCATTTATATTATTCCTTAATAATAAATCTTTGAAATAAAATACAAATTATAGACCTTTATACTTGAAGCCTGGTTTTTTTTAAACCGATATATAAGAATTACTAATCTGTACGGAGGCTTATTGGAGTCAGTGTATTTTATTATACTTAATAAATGAGACTGAAATCGATCAACGGTTTTTTACTAACTCTAAAATATTTTAAGTATTTCGCAATCTTTCCTACAGTAGTATTTTTCTTCAAGTAATATTGAAAGGGCGCCGGCATGTTTAGGCCGCAACCCTAAAGAATGTAAAAGATTTATTGAAATAAGCATACTTACTTATCAACTCGTTCGAGTATCGATATTCCAGTATCGATCATCTGACGAGCCACTCGTTCGGCTTTCCGACGAGCTGTTGCCGCCTTCTTGTAAATCACTTATTGATTAGCATCGGCAAAAGTGGAGTATTTTTAACGATCCAGTTTTTTGTGCTTAAATATATATATATTCCTCTGAAGTTTTAAGCTGTTTGTAAGCATCATCTTCGCCTATTGAAGATTAAACAAAACCTAATGTAAAAACGAGTTAAATAAAAAACACTCCTAACTTCGTTTTAGAGTTAAAAATCAAGATTTTATTTAAAATATAAAGATGAGGCGCTTAATCGCGAGTATGGTGTTGTCGACTTGAAGGTTCACAATCCAAAAAAAAACGGAAACGAAAAAATACAGCATTTGTGTAAAAACGCAAAAAGAAGTTCAACATTTGTATAAAAAAACTGGTTCGGGTCAGCCGAAGCTGAACCGTAGCATAAGGCTAGGTTTAATATACATTTAAAAAAGCAAAGTTCGAAACAGTAATGAAGCTGTGTTCAATTTAGAGTTACTTGACGTTACGTTACGTTATAGGCAAAGAAAAAATATAAAAGCAGGAATTAATGAATTAGATCAGTCTGGAGCACGCCCAGTGGCGTCGACATGGCGCCCACCTTGCATCTTTGCAATTTTATAGCAAGCTCTGCAAACGCTGAAGCTCCTTGATGGCGTTAGACAGATGAGTCCTTGGATCGTTGTTACGTGGTGTCGCTATCGGTCGCATACGCGCCTGCGAGCGTCTGGTTGGCTGCGGTGATTGGGGTCGTTGACGAGGTCGGGATCGTCGTTCGCAGTTGCCAGCAGGGGCCCGTGGACGCTCAGGTGAGGGCGAAGAACTGCAGGCCTGCCTGCCCCGTCGATGTGCTATCCTGCTGACGGGAGCCCGCTTAACCGAACGTCGCGGTGGTGTCTGCTCGACTGTGACACGCTCTTTTGCGGAGGCATGCAGCATGGAATGGTGTAAGTCACCGCAGGTGTTGCATACGGCCTTGGAAGTGCACTTGCCAACTGCGTGGGACCTAGCAAGGCAGTTCGAACAAAAGCCGTGACGACGCACGGCTTGGCGTCGTTGCAGTATCGACATCTCCTTGAACTTTGTACAAAATCGGATCGAATGCTGCTGCCGGCACAGCTTACATTTATAGAAGCTGTAGGGAGAAAGGAAAAAAAAAATTCCTTCTGATTCTGTTAAATAAATTGTATATACAATTCTACTTACCATTCTGTTTTTTATTTCATTTCCTTCTGCGCATAAACTTCGAGCACAAATTGCCCAAAGTTTGTACTCAAAATATAGGCGCTGACGACTATATAAATTCCAGCCAACTAGCCAGAGAAGTTGTGACTAAAGTGTCACAGGAACAAATGCACCTAGTTTGTTTACTTTATTTGTAAACACTAGTCGTCGCGATGGACTCTATTAATAATTGCTAAAAAAAGGGCATTCTACGACTAAGCTAACTACCTCCCAATTAACTTACATCAGCGATCACCATAGGCTTATTTTGAAGTATTCCAAATCAATTACAAGAAAAACAAATAACAACAAATCTTATGATATGGTAGAATAAGAAATTTTTAACATAAAAAAACTAATGAACTGAACTATATCTATTTAACGCATTATCCGATTTTAATTGTCTTTAATAGGTTTTGATTAAAAATTCTAAGCCTAACTATAACTATTAAAGACAATTAAACTCGGCTAATGCTTTAAAAAGATATAGGTCAAGTAATCAGAAATATAACTGTTTTTAAATTTTGCCTATAACTCCTAAACTCGACCTGATAGAGAAAAACGAACTATTGGGCGCAACTGTGGCTACTGGCATGCATATTTTTGCTTTTATGTGTTTTTTTATGTAATTGTTGATTTGTTTTTTGATGTTTGTAGTGTCTTTTTCATATGCAAAATTGTAATTACTTTCATTTGTACCTTACTATTATTATACTTTATATTATTAAATACTTGTTTAATTTAATATTTCCATCTAGAAATATTTTAAAAGACTTTCTTTAAAAAAACAAAAATTTTGATATATAATTTTCATTCAAATGTTTAGAACTTAAGAATTGTGTTTAATAATAAATATTGTGTAAAATATATATGGAATTTTGACTTCTATATTTGGCGATCCTGAAGAACCAAACCATCAAAAAGAACACCTAAAAATTTAAAACTAACCAAACTTTCTAAAGTTTTTGCCGATACTGCGTCGTTTATGAAACCTTGGCGCTTACAACAACAGAAGCATACTCAACTGCAACGCATAAAAATATAAGAGGACTTTTAAAAAAACTCAATGTTTGAAATATAACTAAATCCAGTTGCAGCAAAACGGAATGAAGCACCTATATAGATACCATTCTTCAATCAACTCATGTTCATCAACTCCATGAACCCCATTTTATGCACTATTCTTCAAAAGAATCAAGTCTTGATAATTAATTAAGTATACTAATTTAATTTTAAATAATCCTTTTATTTATCTTTTGATTTTATCAATAATTAATAATATCATTTATTCTCGTTATACTGCCATCGCGTTATCACTTAACACTCATAAATTTTTTAATTCACCATTCTCTATTTATATATTTTTCTTCTTTAATTTTATTTCACACCATTTTAACACACATTTGTAAACAACTCTCCAGTGAAAATAATTTAAATTATACTTAATTGAAATTAACTAAATTTTAATGCCGATAACACGATCATTTACTCGCAACAACCCTTTATTTGAATTTGAACATCCGAACAATAACATAAATATATCTGCAACATCTACACCTATACACAACACAACAAACCAAAACATTAACATGCAACAACAACAAGAACCCAATATTTACCCATTTACAATTCCTTTAAATCCAAACTCTTTCAACTTACCAACATTCATGACAAGTTGTCCTGATGCTTGGTTTTTGCTTATAGAAGGACAATTTATCATCCAAAATATATCTGATGATTTCCTGAAATTTCATTACGTTCTACGCGCACTACCACAAGATGTCATCAGTAAAATAATTGATATCTTGAATCCACCACCAACCGAAAACAAGTACCAGTGTATTAAAAAAACACTTATAGAACGGTTTTCTCTTAGTGAAGAGAAGAAGTTAGACCAACTATTATCAAATACGCAATTAGGGGACCGTAAACCATCTGAACTCTACAGAGATTTAAAATCTCTTGTAGATTCTGAATCAATCATCGGTCGCGAATTACTTTTTAAACTATGGTTTCGTAAATTACCTCAAAATTTACAAGTTTATTTGACGTGTAGTTCAGACAAAAGTGTTGAAGAGCAGCTCATCCTTGCTGACAAACTAAACGATCTCACTTTTAGTAATCAAAACTCTTCAGTAGTTGGAAGCACGGACACAAAATCGGTGGAACAGTGCATACAGAATCTTACACAACTAACATCAAATCTGTGCCAACATTTAGACAAGATTAACTTAGATATTGCAGAGCTTAAAACAGAGCGTAGAATTGATCAACAACACAGAGGCAGAGATAGAAGCAATTCAAGAAATTCAAAGCAATACCAAGGTGTATGTTGGTACCATCAGAAGTTTGGAAATAAAGCTTATAAATGCATTAAACCTTGCAATTTCTTAAATAAAAATAATAATAATAATAACCAATATTCTTTAAATTAAAACGTTCCATCATGACGGTGGCGGATGATGGAAAACAAATTACACCTGCTCGCCGCCTTTTCATTTTTGATAAATTAAACAAACTGAATTTTTTAATAGACACTGGTGCAGTAGTTTCGGTCGTACCATCATCAAAATTCAAATCTTTAAAAATTAATTCAGATTTAATATTAACAGCTGCAAATGGCTCTCTTATTGATACTTTCGGTTCAAAATTGTTCAAAATTGATTTAGGTTTAAGACGTGAGTTTGAATTTCCTTTTCTTCTAGCAAATGTTTCAACACCAATAATTGGCGCAAAATTTTTTAGAAAAATTTGGATTAATTGTTGACATTAAAAATAAAACAATCATTGATGTAACAACCAAATTAAAAGTCTCTGGAACTGCAGGCTTTTGTGACATTTACTCTTTAAAACTGCCCATTATTGAAAACAAATACACTCATCTTCTTAATCAATTCCCATCCCTAGCTTCTGAACCAGACTACACCAAACCGGTGAAACACACAACGGTTCATAGAATTGAAACAAAAGGCGTTTTACCATTCTCTCGACCACGCCGTTTAGACCCAATAAAACTTAAAATAGCTCGAACTGAATTCGAATACCTCGTTAAGATTGGAATATGCAGACCGTCGCGTTCACCAAGTGCATCTCCACTTCACTTAGTCCCCAAAAAGGACCCAAACGATTGGAGACCTTGCGGAGATTACAGGAGACTAAACTGCATCACAATACCAGATCGTTATCCACTTCCACACATACACGATCTAAGTATAGAACTGAAAGGCAAAACAATCTTCTCGAAAATCGATCTCGTACGCGCGTATCACCAGATTCCAATGGCTGAAGAAGACGTACACAAAACAGCAATCACAACTCCTTTCGGTATGTTTGAGTTTGAACGCATGCCATTTGGTTTGAGAAATAGCGCTCAAACCTTCCAACGTTTTATAAATGAAGTATTTTTTGGTCTGGATTTTGTATTCACATACGTGGACGATATATTAGTTGCAAGCAATAATGAATCAGAACATATTGAACATTTAAAAAATGTTTTTACGCGACTCGATCAATACGGACTTAATATAAAACCCACAAAATGTACTTTCGGCGTTCCCTCTCTTGATTTTCTAAGTTACGAAATTTCTTCAAAAGGTATTCAACCTTCCAAAGATAGGATTGAAGCAATAACAAATTTTGAAAAACCAACTTCTATCATTAAATTACAAAAGTTTCTTGGCATGATCAATTATTATCATCGTTACATTCCGATGTTAGCAGCAGAACTATACCCTCTGCACGATATGTTAACATCTGCAAACAGGAGTAAAACCAAACAATTGTTTTGGACCGATAAATCAACAAAAGCTTTTGAAAACGCTCGATCACTTTTCGCTCAAAATACTTTAGTAACTCATTTTAATAAACATGCTCATTTATCTTTAAGCGTCGACGCATCAAATGTAGCAATTGGAGCAGTTTTACAACAATCTTCTAGAAACACATTGGAACCACTCGCTTACTTCTCAAGAAAACTAAGTGCAGCAGAATCTAAATATTCTACTTTCGATCGAGAACTTTTAGGAATTTACCAAGCCGTCAAACACTTCAAACACTTTCTCGAAGGACGAAATTTTACAATTTACACTGATCATAAACCCTTAACATACGTTCTGAATTCCAAAACTGATAGATCTCCAAGACAAACACGACACTTAGAATACATTGCACAATTCACAAATGACATTCAATACATCACTGGAAAACATAACATAGTAGCAGATACACTTTCACGCATTCCTGAAGTTGATGCAATTTCAGCACAAGACATTAATTTTTCGACTCTATATAAAGAACAACAAACTGATGAAACACTTAAAACTCTAATTTCTTCTCCGGATTCAAAAAACAATTTGAAAGAAATACATATTCCTATTCTAAATTCAAAAATTTGGTGTGATATTTCTAGTCATTCTTCGCGACCATATGTTCCAAATTCAATGAGAAAAATTATTTTTGACAAAATTCATTCACTATCACATCCTGGAATTCGTGCAACTAGACGCTTGCTTAATTCAATCAAAATATTTTTGGCCTAATATGCGTAAAAATATAAATGATTGGACATCATGTTGTATTAGTTGCCAGAAATCTAAAGTAAATGTGTATACAAAAACTCCAATCCAAAAAATCAATATTCCTGCAGGCAGATTTGAACATATCCATATGGATCTAGTGGGACCACTTCCAGTTTCTGACAGTTACAGGTACTTGTTGACCATTATCGACAGACATACACGTTGGCCTGAAGTTTATCCTCTTAAAGACATATCAACACATACAATAGCATGCACGTTCGTACAAAACTACGTTCCACGTTTTGGTGTCCCACTTCAAATTACCGTTGATCAAGGAACACAGTTCACCTCATGTCTTTTCACAGAGTTAACAAATTTACTTGGATCACACAAAATACACACTTCACCCTATCATCCACAAGCTAATGGCATGATAGAACGCTTTCATCGACAGTTAAAAACATCAATACTCACTTCGAATGATTCGACGCATTGGTCACAACTTTTACCATTCATTCTTCTTGGTCTACGAACTGCAATTAAAGAAGATCTGAAATGCTCTTCTGCTGAGATGGTTTACGGTCAAACCCTCCGTTTACCCGGAGAGTTAATTGTACACAATAATAACAATAACGATAACACAGATCAAACTCTTCAAATGCTAAGAAAACATTTTTCTCATGTACGAACAAAAATTGTTCATCATAACCAAGATAACAGTTTTGTTCCAAAAGCACTAGATACTTGTGAGTACGTCTTCGTTAAAATCAATAGAACTTCAAGTCTTCAATCACCTTTTGAAGGTCCTTTTAGAGTTGTATCCAAACACAAAAATACTTTCAAAATTCAACAAGGCAATAAAATTAAAACCATATCTATCGATCTTTTAAAACCTGCACATGTATCACATTATTCCACAACTCAAAACCCTACATCCACAAATTATACACAAAGAAAAAAAGTAACTTTCAACATAAATTAACTAATTCATTTTCTAAATCAACTCAATTAAATTTTCTTTGTTCGTTTCACTGGAGGGGGAGTAATGTAGTGTCCTTTTCATATGCAAAATTGTAATTACTTTCATTTGTACCTTACTATTATTATACTTTATATTATTAAATACTTGTTTAATTTAATATTTCCATCTAGAAATATTTTAAAAGACTTTCTTTAAAAAAACAAAAATTTTGATATATAATTTTCATTCAAATGTTTAGAACTTAAGAATTGTGTTTAATAATAAATATTGTGTAAAATATATATGGAATTTTGACTTCTATAATGTTCAACTTTTCTTATTCTACCATACTCAAAGATTTGTTGTTGTTTTTGTTTTCTTTTTGTTTTGTAATTGCTTTTGCACTCTTCAAAATAAATTTTTGATGATGGCTGATGTAAAGTAATTGGGATGGAGTTAGCTTAGTCGAAGAATGCCCTTTTTTTAGCAATTATCCATACAGTCAATCGAGACGACTAGTGTTTACAAATAGTATGACCTCGATCAACGGAAAAATTTTCGGTATAAAAGTAAGAAATTTTTTGTAGGTATTTTTTTAAAAATCCGTTAAAAATAGCAATCGTTGGAATCCTAAGCTAAACTTCTGTGTAAGCCTTAAAAACTGATGTATTATAACGACACTATATTCAAAATATGAAAAATTTACCACGATCACTATGAAAAACGTGACAGACAACTTCAGGCTAAAAAAATTTCATAGAGTCCAAAAAAAGTACACTACAAGAAAGACCCCATTAAAGGTTTTTAATATATAACTAAGTTTTTTTCTGTACGACTAACGGTTTCAAAGTTAGAGCTGTTTGAATACATACACTAAATGTATTTTTGGAAATATTTTATCATTTTTTACAGTGTATAACTTAAAAAAGAAATTGTTTTCACAAAAACAAAAAATACAGTTTAAGTTGTTTTCACGAGCACTACTAACCTACAAAGTTTTCAAAAAATTCGGAATCACAAAGGTCAGATTTTGCTCAAAATAGTCGAATTGATATGGAATCATCGATATGGTCTTTAAGTATTTGTTTGTTTTGTCCAGCAACTTTGTTATTTCTTGCATCTCTTTGTATATGTTGGCGCATCGCAGAGCGCAACTCTGTTTAGAGACAGCAGATTAGAGACTTTCTCTTCTAGGGTGTTTAGGTGAGCTAAGCAAAAGGGGCCACCACCGGTAGAGTTCAGTTCTTTTTTGTTGTGCGACAGTTTCATCCTAATCTCAAACTTGTAATCATTACATACCTTAAACAGATGAAATTTATTCCTCCAGCAGAATTTCAGGACTTCTGCACAACTGCATTATTTACGTTAATTTTTTGGGGCCAATTTTAATGTGAATATATTTATTTGAGTTTGATAAGAGTTGTTTGGCCATTCCTTCCTAATTGCAATTTTTAAATATGATAAAATAAAAATTAAATTTTTTCCCGATCTTTCGTCACTTTCTTGGCGACATCTTCAGAAATAAAAACTTTTAAAAAACAGAAAAATTGTTTGAACACAAAATTTAAACGAAACTATTATAGCTTATACGTCAATTGCTACTGCATAGTTGTTTATGTTGTCAGTGTCTTCTTTGAAATTTATTGCTCTTCCCCTTTTTGCTGTATTCTGAAACTTTCTAATGTCATTCTTTTTTTTTGTTTTCAACGTCCAAGATTCTTACAGCCTCAAAATCAGCTGTATGGCCTGTAGTCAATATATGTTGTGCTAGCGCTGTTGTTGTTTTTTTGTTTCTTATGTCCAGTTTGTGTTCTGTCATTCTTATTTTTAGTGCTCTTTTTGTTGTCCCTATATATGTTTTGTCACAACTATTTTGTTCATCGCCTTTGCATTGCAGTTCGTATACAACGTTGTTTTTGTCTTCGTTTTTAATTTTTGTTTTTCTTTTTGTGAATATTTGGTTTAAAGTGGAGTTTGATTTATATGCAAATGTTGTGTTGTCTTCTCTCATTATTTGTTGGTATATATGTTATGCCTAAGTACTTTTTTGTTTCTTGTTGAGTATTGCCAGACTGTTTTGATCTGTTACTTTTGTGTTTCGTTTGTTTCCCGAAAACTTTTTGTTTAATAATGAATTGAAAACAGTCGCAGAGAGGCTAAATTGAGAAAATATGGTGGATGTGGTAGCATTTCTTAGCTAAATTTATGGATTTTGCCATGGTAACTACAGACGTGTGCACCGGTGTGTTATTATAGTGGAAGAGCTTTTTTCGCCAAATGCGGTGGTTTTTGCTTCAAATCTGTCCAACAGCTGTAAATAATATTCGCAGTTATAGGTAATCGATGTTAATAAGTCCTCATGCATCACACAAAATTGTCGCCATGACCTTGTTTGGCCGACAGACCCACTTTGGCCTTATTTGGTGCACGTTCATCCGAAGAAGTCAACTGATTTCACTGTTCCTTGGGCTCTGGTGTGTTGTGATGTATACATGTTTCGTTCAGGATTACGAAACAATAGCGCAAGAACTCCTTCGGATTGACCATCGCCTAACATTCCTTTGAATGTTCCTACAAATATTCATGTAAAATGTGATGTACTCGATCAGTTGAGATGCCTACATCCTCAGCACTGCAAGCATTTTAATTCTTTGATCGTCCAATATCATTCCATAAATTTATCGAAGATTTCCGGCGTGACGACCTCTTTTGGGGCGACCTGAACGTTCGGTGTCACTTGTGATGGAGCGACCACAACGGAATTCAGTAAACCACTTCTTAACCAATAAAATTGATGGTGGAGAGTCCCCATAGTATTTATCAAGCGACCAAGGTTTCGGCGATGTTTTTTTACACAAAAACTAATGCTTGATGAGCACAAAAATTAAAAATTTTCCCTTTCCGTCGAAATTCACGAGGTTGTCTGCTTTAACTGGCCATCGAACAAAAACTAAAGGAATGATTTATTCCGTTTTAATTAATTTAACTTAAAACATGCATTTATTTTAAAATCTTTGCTCTAGTTATCAAAGAGCCAACTCAAAACTTTATTTTACCCAACACTCTTACCCACATACTCTCTTCCGGTAAGAGAGACTCATACTCTCTTAAGAACGCATAAGATCAATATTTTTAACAAAAATAACAAAACCTCAAAGAGAGTATTACTATTTTAGGCACAGTTCTTTCGTTAAAGTAGCTTTAATGGACCTGTTCTTCACTATCATTCGACTGTATTGTATTTTACTTTATTGAGTCTTTTTTTTTTGATCAATCTTAAAATGATATACAAACTGTTTCTTAAAATTTAACAAATTAGCGGCTGTAATAGTATGGCCTGCATAGACTGTTACAATAATAAAATTATTAAATCGACTGCCACATGGCTAATATTTTTTTAAAGAAAAACTTGCTTTCGCTCTAGAAGCATTTTAACTCTTGCTTTTGACGTTATGTCGTAAATATACAATTGAACATAAAATATATATACAAAAGGTGTCTGAGTTTTAAACAAAGTTCTTACATTGACAGTGATTTGTTATCATTGTCATAACGCTAACAATTAAACAACAGAATTAAGTAAATATTTAACATTATTATGCCACTATTGGAGTTATAATTTATAACATTTACTTTATAGCTTTGCTTATTATAGATAGATTATAGGCATAGATAGTAAACACGGATAATATGAAAATATAATAACATTTTTAACATTGTTTCATGATTGAACTCGATACGTTCACAAATATAAATATTGACCTTAATCATTTTTGATTCAACATTGATCTTAGTTAACATATTTTACAATGCCAAAATATCATTGGTCATTTTCTTTTTTGCTTTGATTTTGCTTATTTAGTTTTTCTTGTTATGTTTAAAAACACCAATTTTTCAGCTATACAATTTTTAGGCCTTTAAGTAAAACTAATATAAATACAAATACAATCTATGTGATAAACTTAGATAGGTTTTGCTCCCCACAATCTGTCATTAAATACAATAATTAAGAGGAAAGAAAATTTATTACTGGCATTATAAGTTTGATGAGTTTATCTCAACGTGTGCGGAAAATTAAAGCTTAATAAACTTGAATATAAAAATATAAAGAGTGTACTGTCAGCATAATGTACAAAGTGCAGAAGTGCGATACGTGTAGAGACTGGAATAAGATGTGCGGGTGTATGTGGAAAGAATTTCTACGCCACACCCAAATGTTCCGGTCTTGATCAATATAGTAGCAATATTCTTAACACAAACAATATGTTGAAATTTATTTGTGATGATTACATATTATATATAAATAACGTTGATTTGGTTTTGAAAGACATGCAAGAAATTGTTAACACGAATGCAAGATATTTGAAAGAATATAAACAAGAATTTTGTAATTCCTTAAAAATTAATGAGAGTGAGATAAAAAATTAGCTTGAAGCGATTGAGATATAGAGAAAGAGTAAAATCTATGATCAAAGCTCAAGAATCATGTGAGGCTAAGGTTGGTGCCCTAGGAAACACTGTAAATGGATTTAAACTGCAATGTGAGCAAATAAGCCGTAAAGTGGGAACAAGTGCAAAGGAAAGTAAAAAAATTTGTGACGAGTTAAAAAAATTCGTAAACAGCAATAATGTGCGATAAGGTAAAAGCGAAACCTATGCTTCAAAGCTTAAAAAATCAACGGTCACTAGTGCGCCTGTTATTTTAAAACCAAAAGAAAAACAAGAAAGTGAAACAACAAGAAACGAAATCAAAAATAAAATAAACCCATCGGAGTTGAGTGTTGGAGTAAATGGAATTGTAAATAGACAAAACGGTGCGGTTGCTATTCGATTTGAGAGTGATGAGGCTCGAGCTATTTTAGCAAACGAAATTAAAAATAAAATGAGTGAAAAATATGATGTCCAACTGCTAAAAATGAGAAACCCCAAAATTTTAATATCAGGAATGAGTGTTAATTTAGAGAGTGAGAAAATTATAGCTGCAATAAAAAATCAAAATGACTTCTACTGCAAAGAACTAAAATGTATTAAAGTGTATAAATCATTTAAGAACCCTCGAGTGTAAGTTAACAAACATTAAGTTCATTGTTCCAAATTTCAATTTCACAATCAGTGTTTTTTATTCTTATTGTAATTTTATCCAAATAACAAGAATGCTGACATTGCACTTGTCGCATTCGTTCATTTTGCCTAAATAATAACTGCAAGTTAACGAACACTTAGTTCATTGTTCTAAATTTCAATTTCACAATCACTGTTTTTTATTCTTATTGCTATTTTATCCAAATAACAAGAATGCTGACATTGCGCTTGTCGCATTCGTTTATTTTAATAACTGCACACGAAAAAACATAAGCGTGTGCCAGAAGCGCTGACAATGCGTTTGGCGCAATGGTTAGCTAAGCTTTACATGTGTTAGTGACACACGTAAAAGCTCAGCTCACCTCAGCTCACCTCAGCTCAGCTACATAGAATTCAGTCTTCATCAACGAGCGTAGTGTAGTGGTTTGGTTTACGTTTAATTTACCTTAGAAATAATAAGTTCACATTTGATTTAATTTTGTAACAAATAAAACAACCATAATTTAATAATAATTAAATAAAAGACTCTTTTTATCTCTCTTTTTAAAATTTGATTTAATTTTGTAACAAATAAAACAATCATAATTTAATAACAATTAAATAAAAAACTCTTTTTATTGAAATAAATAAAAGTGTTTGCTAAAATTAAATAGCAAAAACTTAATTGGCGCCCGAGCAAAAGTGTTAAGAAAAACTGTAAAAAAGAGTGCCACTGAAAATAAAAAGTACAGAAAAAAATACCACTAACTTTACTGTGCAGAAAGTGCAGTCAAAGAAAAGGTGCTATTAAAAACTGTTGCGGAATTAAAATAAAACAAAGTGCCACCGAGCAAAAATAGTTGTATGTATATACATTTTCATTATTATTCTTTCACTTTGAGTAGAACACAGCGATGTGGAATGTGCTTCAACAGCACTATTCCAATCGATTCGTAACATAATACCCTTTTTGCACAGCGACGTGGGATATGTCTGATCAGCATAATCACGCAGCTGAAACACAAACACAAATATATACAACAACTCTCTGCTAGAGCTCAGCTAAACATATATGTAAACTAACACAAGCATAGTCTTAAGTACTTTTAAGATCAGTTGAAATAATAAAGTCAGTTTTAGTTTCGGCACATCAATGAACAGTTGTTTTCACTTATCACATGGCGACCGTGACGAAAAACGAATGGTTATAATGTAATAAAAACTAATGGTTACGAAAAATAGCCAAGTGTGCGCGATCGATACAATAAATAGATAGACAATAAATAGATAGAATAGAATACAATAAAAGAAACTTTTTTTCAATGTTAATTTATCCAACAAAGAACATGAATACATAAAAAAAAAAAATGCTAAAGGCAAACTGACTAAACGACTTACATTTAAAATGATTTAAAAAAAAAAAACAACAGTGGCAATGTGAACAATTTGAATTTAATTAATTAATTCAATGTGAAAAGAATTAAGTACATCATCAACTTCCTCATCAACCGAAAAGTATTCATCAACCGCCTACATCGTCATTGTCCAGTGTGTCAACTACAACCAGGAATGCTGTCTTCTAGCTGCAACTACAACCAAAGAAGTTTAAAATGTCGCAAGTGAATTAATATTATTAATGAAAGCATAACATTGTATATAAGTTAATTATAAAAATATATTTTGTTTACTCTCATATTCAATTATGTATTTCAAAATTATTCACCTTATTGAAATATATTGATATTCATACATTTCTATTGAAGCTACTTTTAAAAACATAAATTAAAAATAAAAATAAAAATGTGTGGACAGAAATCAGACATAGATCATCCACGAGCAAATGTTGTAAATGAAGTAATAAATACAAATAAGGGAACAGAATCGCTCCAGATCCCACTATGGATTATAGCAACTATTCTAGCTGCATATTTAATTATTAAGCTATACATGATGCACAACAAGTGCCTAAAGAAAAAAACTATTCGAACATACTCCCAAGCAAATATGGATAAAATTTAAAAACAAAAGCAAAACTAAAACAAAAAAAAAAAAACAATATAATGGCGATAATAATTAGGAAATATGAAGTGGGAAGATATACTAGATAAAATCAGCGCATATAAAACAGAATTCGATAAGTCTTTTAAATGTCTAAATAACAATAGGCAAATTCAAAAAGAAACATTAGATAGATATATACAAATTTTAATAGATAATTTCAACGGAATTAGGAGCATTCTCAATGTTAACTACAATAAACTTACACCAAACCATAAGGCAACAGCTAATAAAATATTTTTGAAATTTAAGGACAATCTAATAAAAATAAGCACAAAACGACAAATAGAATTCAAAATACCAACTACGATAGATAAGGAGGTTAAATCAGATTATACTGTAATAAATAGCTCTGACACAGATGAAGAACAAAACGAACATACAGCACTAATGACTTCAAACTCTTCAGACTATTCTCAACGAACCACTACAATAAATTCAACAATAATGACTCAAACAGCAGTATAATTTCTGCGTATAGCGTCACAAATTCTACCAGAGTTTGATGGCAGATCTGAAAATCTACAAACTTTTATCGATGCTCTTAGCCTCGTTAATAGCATTAAAGAAGACCATGACCTTGTTGCAGTGAACTTGGTCAAAACTAAGCTGAAAGGCAACGCCAGGAATTTAATAGCCGGAACTGAGGAAAATATTCAAGCAGTTATTAATAAACTATATACATCAGTAAAGGGGGAATCAGTAGAGCTCATAACGGCAAAATTAAATAATACAAAACAAAATGGTAAAACAGCCACAACATATGTAAAAGAAATAGAAGAATTAACTAAAACTCTTCAATCCGCATACATTGCAGATGGTCTAAAAAATCCCCTAGCGGCTAAATACGCAACAAATGCTGCGGTTAAAGCGATGACCAAAAACTCCACAAGCCCAAAAGTTAAACTTATAATGGAATCGGGTCAGTTCACCGATATGAACGAGGCCGTTTCCAAATTCATCAACAGTTGCACTGAAGCAACTGCAAATGAACATTCGTACTATATTATAATAGGAACCGGAATAATTTCCATAGATATGAAAACAATTTCAATGGACGCGGTCGTATCCGTGGCCCATCCAGAGGGGCAAGACAGAATTTTTACAACGGAAATTATAATAATAATAGAGGTCGAGGCTATCGTACATATCGGGGAAATAATAACAACATTTCTAACAGAAACGTTAGAATTGTAGAAAATTATCAGGAAAACGGTACAAACTCCCAGTAAAAGAGGCTACTGGGAGCCAAAACAATAATAGTGGTCCTAAAAATATTAATAATGTATCGATTAGTCAAAATCAGACTGAACAAAATACCGGTGTGAATCAACTTTATAATACAATTTTTAATTTCAATCTCAATTTAAATAGTTACGTAAAACTTAAAACATCAATTAGTAACGGTGTGTGTGTTTTTCTTGTAGATACTGGTGCGGAAGTTTCACTTATTAAGGAAAATAGCATAAAGGCTCATTTGCCTGTAAACAAAACAATAAGAACAAATTTAACTGGAATAGGAATTGGAGTGATACAATCTTTAGGAGTGGTAGAATCTGACTTTTTAGTTCAAAATTATTTTGTACCAATTGACTTTCATATAGTAAACGAAGATTTCCCAATAAGCTGTGACTGTATTATTGGTCTTGACTTTATAAAGAAATACAATTGCATCCTCAGTTACCAAAACAGTTACCAAGTGGGCAACGAAGATTTACTCACTATCAGGCCCAATAACTTTTGCCCATGAAATCTCAATAAATTTATTAGATAACGCTTCTACAAATATATTTTCTATACCCGCGCGTTCCGAGGTAATAAGACGAATTATAATAAAAAATAGAGAAGATCTTTTTGTTCCAAATCAACTTATAACAGACGGAATATTTGTTGCTAACACGATCGTGTCGTACAATAGCCCTTTTATTCGAGTGATAAATACTACATTAAACAACAAATTTTTGTCAAATGTTGAAATTAAAACAGAAAAATTATCCGACTACAATATAGTGCAAACTAGCACCCAACCTATAAAACGTGATACAGACATTTTAAATAGATTATCTAAAAACTTTCCATCCTTTGTTAAAACCAAATTAATGCAATTATGTGAAGATTACTTAGACATTTTCGCACTTGATACTGAAACAATATCAGCAAACAACTTCTATAAACAAAAACTTTCTCTAACGGATAAAAACCCCGTATATGTAAAAAATTACAGAACGCCTCACTCTCAGAAAAATGAAATCAATAGACAAGTAAAAAAATTAGAAGATGATAATATTATTGAAAAATCATGCTCTAGTTACAACAGCCCAATTTTATTAGTACCGAAAAAATCACTACCAAACAGTAGCGAAAAACGATGGCGTCTTGTGGTCGACTATAGGCAAGTAAACAAAAAACTTGTGGCAGATAAATTAAAATAAGATCCTCTGCCGCGTATCGAAGATATTTTAGACCAGTTAGGTCGATCAAAATACTTTTGCTGTTTAGATCTAATGTCAGGCTTCCATCAGATAGAGCTGGAAGAAAATTCGAGGGACATTACTTCCTTCTCGACAGAAAAAGGATCATTTCGATTCACTAGACTTCCTTATGGTTTGAAAATTGCACCTAATAGTTTCCAGCGAATGATGAATTTAGCTTTCTCAGGCCTCGAACCATCACAAGCTTTTATATATATGGATGATTTGATTGTTATAGGATGTCCTGAACAACATATGTTCAACAATTTAACTAAAGTCTTTAATACATGCAGAGAAACAAATCTTAAACTTCACCCTGATAAGTGCACCTTTTTCAAACCAGAAGTTACCTATTTAGGAAATAAATGCACAGCAGATGGCATACTACCTGATCCCTCCAAATTTGAAATAATAGAAAAATACCCAAAACCGACTAACCCAGACGAAACAAGAAGGTTTGTTGCCTTCTGTAACTATTACAGAAAGTTCATCCCTAAATTCACTCACCATTCGGTACACCTTTCGCGTTTAACACGCAAAAACACTTCTTTTAAATGGTCAACAGAGTGTGAAACAGCTTTTCAGTATTTAAAAAACTCACTTTTAAATCCCAAAATCCTTCAATATCCAGACTTATCCAAGCAATTTTTCATCACAACTGATGCATCCAAAATTGCTTGCGGTGCCATCCTCAGTCAGGAGCACAATGGTATCCAATTGCCTATTTCATTTGCTTCCAGAGCAATGACTAAAGGAGAGTCTAATAAAGCTTCAATCGAACAAGAATTAATAGCCATTCACTGGGCTATTAATTATTTCCGACCATATGTATACGGTAACAAATTCATTGTTAAAAGTGACCATAAGCCTTTAACATATTTATATTCACTGAAAACTCCATCATCGAGATTAACACGTCTAAGATTGGATTTAGAAGAATATAATTTTACAGTCGAATATATAAAAGGCTCAAAAAATTGTGGAGCAGACGCGTTATCACGTATTGATTTTAGTGAAATAAAAAAAATACATAACAAAACTGTTTTCAAAATGACAACTAGATCCAGTACAAAGAAAACCACACCATGTGATGAAAATGCAAAGATTCAAGATGAAATTGAATTAACTTGTTTTGAAACATTAAATCCTGAAGAAGTAGCAAAAAGTATATTTTTAAAATTTTACCCATTCCAAAGTAAACCAAGGTTTATTTTTAAAAACTGAAGGAAAATTTTAAAATCGATTGATTTGAATGAATATCTCACTAATGGGAAAATTGATCTTAAACGATTCTTCCTAAGGCTAGAAAAAGAAGCCAGTGAACTTTCCATTCATATACTCCAGATAAATGCTGGAGATGATATATTTAAATTAGTTGAAATATCAACATTTAAAGCGTACGCAAATGAATTATTAAATAAAATAGGCCTTAATAATAATAATAATAATAGAAATCTTAAAATCGCGATAACACCAAAAATTAAATACGTCGTCGACGAAAATGAAAAGAAACAATTGCTACAAAAATTTCATGAAGATAAGTTAATCGGTGGACATTTAGGTGTCACTCGTTTTTTGAATAAATTGAAAAAATATTTTTATTGGAGATCCATATTAAAGGATATCAAAAATTACGTTAAAAATTGTGAAAGTTGCAATAAAAATAAATCTCTCCGAAGACCACGAGAGCCACTAATAATCACACCAACTCCAATACAAGCCTTTGACAGAGTACAAATTGATACTATAGGACCACTGCCCAAAACAATAAATAATAATGAATACGCTGTCACAATAGTTTGTGATTTAGCAAAATTCCTTGTCGTAACCCCCATCACAGACAAATCAGCAAAAACAGTAGCCAAAGCTATCTTTGAAAATTTTATATTAACATTTGGTCCCATGAAAAACATTTTAACCGACATGGGGACAGAATATAAAAATGAAACCCTTAAAGAATTATGCAACCTAATGGACATAAATTTTGAAACCTCAACACCATACCACCATCAGTCTCTAGGCTCCGTTGAAAGATCACATAGGACTTGTAGTGAACATCTAAGATCCTACATTAGCTCAGACAAAACAGATTGGGATGTATGGTTTAAGTATTATGCATATTGCTACAACACTACACCTAGTACAGTTCATGGATATTGCCCATACAAACTGGTTTATGGCAAAATACCCTTAAACCCACAATGTTTAATCAATTGTCAAATTGATCCCCTTTATAACATAGAAGCATATGCAAAGGAAGTCAAATATAGACTTCAAGTAGCAAACAAACGTGCACATGAAATGCTGGTTTCTAACAAAACCACACAAAAGCAACGGTATGATAAAAATTGTTTAAAACGGGATTTTAAAATAAACGATACCGTTTACATAGACAACCCGGCAGGGCACAAGTTGGAAAACTTGTTTAAGGGTCCTTACAAAATTGTAGAAATTGATAGTAAAAATAATTGTACTGTAAAAATTGGACCAAAAAAAAAAATGTGAAAATTCATAAAGATAGATTGAGACTTGTTTAGGTTAAGATTTACGAGGGCCGTTCGGAAAGTTCTTAGCCTAACAATGAAAAACAAGAGTTAGATTTTTAAAATTATCTTTATTTTTCAATATAATCTCCTGAAACTTCAACACACTTAGTCCAACGCTTTTCTAGCAATTCTATCCCCTGATTAAAATAATTTTCCTGAAGCTCTGCAAAATAATCGTTTACAGCTGCAATTGCATCTTCATTTGAGGTAAAACGCTTGCCAGCAAGAAATTTTTTTAGATTTGGGAACAGGTAAAAGTCAGAGGGAGCTAAATCAGGAGAATAAGGTGGATGGTCAAGCAATTCGTACTTCAATTCGTTGAATTTTGCCATTGTTTTAACACTCTTGTGTGCTGGTGCGTTGTCTTGATGAAAAATTACTTTTTTGCGTTGCAAACCAGGTCGTTTTTCTCGAATTTTCACATCCAATTGGTCCAAAAGGTTACAATAATATTCTGATGTAATTGTTTTACCTTTTTGAAGATAGTCGATCAATAAAATTCCTTTATAATCCCAAAAAACCGTTGCCAAAACTTTTCCAGCCGATTGAATTGATTTTGCCTTCTTTGGTACACTTCCTTTAGCTTCAATCCACTGTTTTGATTGCTCTTTCGTCTCTGGTGTATAGTGATGAATCCATGTTTCATCAACAGTTATGAAACGACGTTTAAAATCCATTTTATTTCGCAAAAATCTATCCAAACAGTCTTGAGCAATTTTCATGCGAATGCGTTTTTGATCAACCGTAAGCAAATGCGGCACCCATCTTGCAGATAATGTTTTCATTTTTAATTCTTCATGCAAAATCAAATGAATTCGATCATTTGAGATGCCTATGGCATCACTTATTTCCCGCACTTTCACTCGTCGATCGTCTAGTACTATATCATGTACATGTATATCATTATGAATTTCTTGTCCCGATAAACCTTTTTTATGTAAATATTTAATTACACAACGAATTTCAAATTTTTCCATTGCAACACAAATCACTGAAGTACCGTTTTTGAACAGCTGTTCTTATACGAATGAGTTGCCAGATCCAATTGAAATTTTACATGTGTTCATACGATGGATTAAAGTTTCCTACAGACTTAACTTTTTCCTGTTTATGCCGTCATATCTGTGTCAGGCTAAGAACTTTCCGAACGGCCCTCGTAAGTAGAATGGTTCAAAAAAAAAAATTTAAAAAGCAAAACAATATTTAATTTCTAATTTAATATATTTGCTACTTTAATTATAAAAAAAAAAATTTTATTTTATTCAAACATATACAGATTGATTTTCTTTAGTTTCATCTAAGCATTTATTAGTTACCATTTAGTTTTTAAAATAAAAACAAAAATAAATGAAATAAAAATAAAATATTATACTAAATATATTAATACGGAAAGCAATGTAACTTTGAACTACTATATGCTATAAATTTAAATATAACATTAAGTTTTTGTTAACACATATTTAGTAAGATTTAAACATGAATTTATAAAAATAAATTCATTAAAAAAAAAGGGAGGTGTTGTATGTATATACATTTCCATTATTATTCTTTCACTTTGAGTAGAACACAGCGATGTGGAATGTGCTTCAACAGCACTATTCCAATCGATTCGTAACATAATACCCTTTTTGCACAGCGACGTGGGATATGTCTGATCAGCATAATCACGCAGCTGAAACACAAACACAAATATATACAACAACTCTCTGCTAGAGCTCAGCTAAATATATATGTAAACTAACACAAGCATATCTTAAGTACTTTTAAGTTCAGTTGAAATAATAAAGTCAATTTTAGTTTCGGCACATCAATGAACAGTTGTTTTCACTTATCACAATAGTGCAGAAAAAAATACCACTAACTTTACTGTGCAGGAAAAAAGTGCAGTTAAAGAAAAAGTGATATCAAAAATTGTTGCAGAAAGGAAAATCACCCAAAGTACCACTCTTAACTCAAGGTTGTTGCAATGAAACAATAAAAACAAACACCAATAACGGTTTCATTGTACTTTTGGTACACATGCACATGAGCTATTATCGACCACTACCCAGCACAGCAGCCGGTATCCCAGGCAGACCATTAGTAGCGACCATCATTAAACAAAAAAGGAAGCAAAAAGGACAAACATGCGGGGATCGAAGTTGAAGATGAGGACTCACCTAGTTTTGTAAGTTAAAATTACCTGTAATGAAATGAAATAAAAGTAAAATTAGAATAAGTAAAAAGTAAAGTTAAGAATATAAAGTTTATTTTAAATTTTGTGAAAAAAAAAAAATAAATAGGGGAAAGTGGTACTTTGGGGTCAGAAGTACCTGAAAAAAAATTTTTTCTCACAGTTTCTCGAATTGAATCTCTAGAGCAACTTAAGATATACTTCCTAGTTGAACGATTTGCATGAAATCCAAAATCATTAACGATTTATGACTGTTTTCCCAAAAAGGTCATTTTTGGAGTTTTCAAAAATCGTGGGGAGTTGTGAAGCACGGATGAAAATCACAGAAAATTGTATTTTTTGATGGAATTTCTTTATTGAATTGAAGAAAATGACAAAAGAATTATTGATATGTAGCTCTCAGTTATTATTATATGATTATTTTACTTGAAAAAGTTTGAAAAAATAAGAAAAAATGGCACATGCTCAATTATTCAGATTCACAATGAACACAAGTATAACCGCCGGCCGATACTTTAGGACATTTCAAATGGACTGCTCGGTCGCATCCATTACAATGAATTGAATTGTTTTTAGTCAATTTTTTGGGCATGGGACCTTTGCAGATGGTGCAAAATTCTTCTTCCTCCGAGTCAGATCCTGATTCCAGCGCTGGTAATAATGTGCGACGACTACGCTTCGCTGTTGATGGTTCGAGTATTTTGTCCATCTTCTTCTGTTCCTTCTTGGAATCTTTGGCACGCTTCATTTCAGCTTTATCCTTTATAATGGCGACATTTTCTGGCGAAGTCAATATAGTAGTTTTCATAGGCTTGCGACCTCGATTAGATTTTTTAGCCGGAGTAACACGCTTTGTAGGTCCAACTTCTTGCAATGCATGGGAAATTGATGCGTTAGATATGCTTGGAATTGAAGATACACCTGATGTGCTGGCTTTTCCAGAAGCAGATGTTGTCACTTCTTCATGAGTTATCGCTTTAATCACATCACTACTGACCATGATAACGCGTTGATCTTCACCTTCATCTTCAATTGTCTCTTTTTCGCCACTCAGTTCAGCAGCAACAAAATCTTCAGCAGAGAATACATTTGGATTGTATTCACAAATTCCCGTGGCTTTAAATCCATTTTTGATATTTTTTGGCGTCGCACAAGCATCAAGACATTCTTCTGAAATGGGGACAATATCATAAAACTCCAAAGAAGAGTGCGATTTCATCCAATTTTGACACTGACGGGCAAACATCGTTTTAAAAGAGCCAAACACGGCTACATCAAGTGGCTGCATTCGATGGGTGCAGTGAGGAGGGAATGTCAACATAGTTATTCCCGCGCCGATTGCCATATCAATGACATCAACATTTATGTGAGATGAGTGGCTGTCCAGTAGCAACAATGTCGGCGAACTTTTTGTAGCGTGGGCGTGTTTGATGAAATGAGCCATATACTTGACGAATGTTTTTGCATCCATCCATCCCGATTCATTTGCCACACCGTCAGTACCTGGAGAAGCTTTGGCCATCCATGATTTTTGCATGTTCTTTCTCGGAAAAATAAAAAAAGGATGAATGGATTGTCCTGCTGCATTCACAGCAAGCGCCAATGTAACATTTGTGCCTCTCTCAGCGGAAGTTTTTTGGCCCACTCTTTTTTTCCCCTTCTCGGCGATGACTTTAACTGTTTTTGTTGGTACGGTGGGGCAGCCTGTCTCATCCATGTTCCAGATGCGATCTGGATCGTAACTTATTCCACTTTGGAACATGGCGACATCGAGATTGGTGAAAAATGCATTGACATTTTCGGTGCAGAAGGCCTTAGCACGATTAGCACTAGTCTGCTCCGGCGTTCGAAGAGACAGATGCGGATGTCGGTGCATATACCCATAATACCAGTCCTTTGAGGCTTTTCCACGAACATCCCATTCTGGAGGATATTGAACGCCCACCTTCTTTGCGAACGCATAGGCCATTGTTACTAACTCCTCGATGGTCAATCCATAATAAAGAGAGCTACATCGAAGGAGGTATTTCATCAGCTCTCCCTCTTGTTCAGCGCTGAAAAGCTGCGAAAAGAAATAAACATGAACCAAAAATAGAAAAAAAAGAACAATAGAAATAAAATAACAAACCGTTTTTCCACCAGTTGAGCCGAATTTTTTCGCTACAAAATTGGTTAATTCTTCATTTGTGGCGGTTGAGGGATCAATATTTTTGCTTTTCAGCTCAGAAATGTACCGATGCAATGTTGTATCATTTATGTCATGTGCTTTTGCAACTGAGCGCTCCGATTTTTTATCAACTAAAACCCCTTTTATGGCAGCCACCATGTTATCAACATTGATCGCCGGTTTCTTGGCACTGTATTTATGACGAGGCATATTGACTGAAAAAACACGAAAAAGTTAAAGTCCATGTGAAAAAATAATAGGACGAAAATTGTAAATGTTCAGAATTGTTTCCTTTTTCTTGGAAGGGAAAACAGTAAAATATAGGTAGGTACAAATTCACTCAAAAAAATCCTTGGAATTGCACTTAATATTTGAGTTATACAAAAATAATGCGTAAAAAACAGTACCTATAATAATGCGTGAGTAGAAAAACTATAATATTTATTATATTTTATTATATTATATTATATTAGAGTGCGGAAAAAGTATGAACAGAATTTCTTGCGCATGTTTTCTAATATTTTCCCCTTCATTTTATGAGAGTATATATAAAAATTGGTATCTGCGCAGGTGGGGAAATTCCATTCATACTTTTACCGGACTATATATTATTTCAAAATAATGCGTAATACGCATATAAAATGCAATTTTGAGTTTACATCTGTCATGTTTGTTGTGCTTCACAACTCCCCACTTGATGTGCTTCATATCTCCCCATTTGCTACTTTTTCCATTTGCCCACCGAGCGAGTGACATACAGAATTTTTTTGCGTAAATCTTTTTGGATATCGAAAGCTCAATCATAGATAGTCATTTTGTGTGTACTCACCGTTTCGATGCGCTTCAAAATGTTTCTGAAAAAGACACAACACTAATGCTCCGAAAAACTTTTCAAGCGAAATGTCACACACAGCGTCCGAATAGATACGCAGAAGTGTGCTATCAAGACAAGCACTACTACAAAAGTTAGGTTATTAGCGAGACAATATTTTGACAGTAGAGGGAGCTAACAAAACCACCGCTCAATGCCATCTATGGTCCTGCTTCACAACTCCCCATGCTTCACAACTCCCCACTCTCCCCTAAATAAAAAAAAGAATAAAATCAAATTAGAAATTTCAAGAATAGAATTTTATTATTGTGCAAGAAAATATCTGTAGCTAAAATAAAAGAAAATAAATAAACCTTCCTAATAAGCAAACATAAAATACTTTATGAAAAAATTATTATAAAATAAAAGATAAATAAAATTTCAAATTAACAAAATTCTAACACTGCGAATCCGAACTCCGGACCCTCCAGTGTATAACAAAAAATTTAACATAAAATAAACATAGAAACAACAGAATAAAAAAATACAAAGTTAAGAAAAATATAAAAATTGAAATTGAACTGTAAGTTGTAGCTCTAGAAGCCGGACCTTACAGTTATAAATAAAACCAAAATATAAAATAAAAATAAACAATAAACTTAATAAAAAAGGGTCACTTTTCTCTTTTTTAAACACAAATATTAATCAAAATAAAAAACATTGGAGATTCTATTGAGTTACACGCAAAATTTTGCATATTAAATCTTATCAACAATAATAAAAATTCAATATGGCCAACGAAAATAATTTGATCAGGCCACCAGTGTTAGGTAACCAAACCCAACAACCACCCAACCCCAATCCCATTAAAATTCACCCGTCACCCGAACTAGCAGAATTAATAAAAAATATGGTCATTAATGTAGTTCAAACTGAATGCGCAACGATTGTACAGAATCTAACAAGACCAAACCCAGAAACTATAACGGACCAAACCATAGATTACAGATAAAGAGACGAATTAGCAGAAATAGATAAAATACCTGATGTGGTCAGATCCTTGAGAGAATTTAATGGAAACCCAACAGAATTTGGCAGCTGGAGGAAAAGTGTGGACAGAATACTGAAAATTTACGAAGATCAAATAGGTAGGCCAAAATATTTTGGAATATTAAATGTAATCAGAAACAAAATTGTAGGAAAAGCGGATCAAATACTTGAATCATATAACACCCCATTAAATTGGAAAGCAATTTCCAAATGCCTCACTACCCACTATGCTGATAAAAGGGACCTAAGTACGCTGGAATACCAGATGACGTGCTTAGTACAAGGTAGGCAATCAGTACAGAATTTCTATTCACAGGTTTATTCTCATTTATCATTAATTTTGAACAAGATATCATGCACAGAAATGAGTCAAGAGTCTATGCAAATGTTATCACAAACATATAGAGAAAAAGCGTTAGATACGTTTGTAAGAGGACTTTCAGGAGACCTTGCCAGACTACGTGGTATGAAGGAACCTTCTGATTTACCAGAAGCTCTTCATTTGTGTTTAAAATTGGAGAATCAGAATTTTAGGGCAAAACACGCATACAATTATCAGGGTCAAAACCAAAGATCAGAAAACCCGCATTGGTTATCACCTTCATTGCCACCACGGCAACAATTCCAACAGCGGCATCAACAATTTTACCCACAAAACTTCCCAAATTCTCCGCAGCATCAACAATTTTTTCCACAAAACTTCCCAAATTCTCCGCAGCGACAACAATTTTACCCACAAAATTTCTCAAATTCTCCGCAGCAACAACAATTTCACCCACAATTGGCTTATGTGCCACGAGCACAACAAGTATTCACGCAAAATGTACCGCAACAATTTGCTCAATGGCCGAACCAGTCATTTAATAGAACTTACAATAACCAATATCATAACCCACCCGGTAGACCATCAGCACCAAAACCATTACAAAGACCAGAACCAATGGACATTGACGGAACCATCATGACAAGAGCTGTTAATTACGTTAATAGACCAAATTTTCAATACGCAGGGAAAAGGCAAGAAAAATCAAACCTTACTAGCCCACCTGTTAAGATGCAAAGGAATTTTCATGTAACTACCAGCCAGGAAGGAGGCGAAGAATATTCATCAGAGGAACATGGTAATAACTTTTCAAGAAAATTTCATGACCAAGACTACGACCAAAATAACCCCCATAACAACGAAGAGTTAGACTTTACGGACATACATTTTTTAGACTAAAGAATTCGTCGTTACCTTACTTCAATTGCAAAACAAAAAACGGCGAAATACTTAAAATTTTGGTGGATACGGGATCCAACAAACATTACATACAACCACATCTGGCTAAAAAAATAATGCGAAATGAAGAAACTTTTTTTGCGAATTCGGTGGGAGGACATAAAAATCACCCATCACACGTATATTAATCTATTCAACTTACCACAAGTAAATCTGAAATTTTATCTTCTTTCATCTCTCAGGTCATTTCATGCAATATTAGGCAATGACAGCCTCAAAGAATTATCTGCCGTCATTGACAAAATCACCCATCACACGTATATTAATCTATTCAACTTACCACAAGTAAATCTGAAATTTTATCTTCTTTCATCTCTCAGGTCATTTCATGCAATATTAGGCAATGACAGCCTCAAAGAATTATCTGCCGTCATTGACACAAAATACAACCTCATGACAATCAATAACTCAGTTAAAATTCGACTAAGACAATTAACCACTCAGGACGTAAATAATATTGATATACGAGATAACCATATGAACGAAGCAGAAAAAAAGCAATCCAAACGAAAAACTAACTTACACCACAAAAGTCGTTGCTACCATTAGAACAAACTCAGACACACCCGTATATACGAAATTCTATCCCTATCCAATGTCTTTAAAAGATGAGGTAGAGAGTCAAATACAAAAACTATTAGATGATGGAATTATTAGACCTTCACGGTCTCCATACAATTCACCGGTATGGATAGTTCCAAAAAAACAAGACGCATCCAATGAAAAAAAATATAGACTGGTAATCGACTACAGAAAACTCAACGCAATAACGATAGCCGACCGTTACCCAATACCCGACATCAATGAAGTTTTAGCACAATTAGGAAGAAATAGTATCTTTTCAGTAATAGACTTGAAAAGTGGTTTTCATCAAATTCCGTTAAAGGAATCTGATGTAGAGAAAACTGCCTTTTCGGTTAAAAACGGCAAGTATGAATTCACACGTTTGCCGTTCGGCTTAAAAAACGCCCCTGGAATCTTCCAACGTGCCTTAGACGATATTCTTAGAAAACACATTGGCAGAATATGTTATGTATATATAGATGACATTATCATATTTAGTCAAGACGAAAGAAATCATGCTCAAGACGTGCATGAAGTTTTCAAAACTCTCCAGGAAGCCAACATGAAAGTCCAAATTGACAAATGCGAATTTTTTAAAAAACAGATAGAATTCCTAGGATTTTTAGTTTCAGCAGAAGGTATCAAACGCACGCCCCGACGGAAGAAAAGGACGAAGCCGTCAAAGACGCTTTCTACGCTAGTCTTGAGGACGTATATGACCACCTTCCGGTTCATGACGTGAAAATAGTCCTCGGCGATTTTAATGCGAAAGTCGGAAGGGAAGGCATCTTTGGCCCCACTGTCGGTCAGTTCAGTCTTCACGAGACCTCTACGAACAACGGTCTAAGACTGATCGACTTCGCCGCGGCACGAAACATGGTAGTTAGTAGCACCAGATTTAAGCACCTCGACATCCACAAGGCCACCTGGCTGTCCCCTGATCAAAAAACGCCAAACCAAATTGATCATATTGTAATCGACGGAAGGCATGCCTCTAGTGTTCTAGATGTGCGTACATTTCGGGGGGTCAACATTGACTCCGACCATTATCTTGTTGCAGCCAAGATCCGCATGCGATTATGCAATGCAAAGAACATACGCACAGGAATGCAACGAAAGCTAGATGTCGCTAAGCTGCAATTACAACGGACTGCCGAAGCCTACTCCGCTCAACTCTCGGTTAAGCTCAACCAACCAACCTCTGGACTCGACGACGCCGGTGGACTTTGGGCGCATATATCCCACTCCATGCGCGCTGTCGCTGAAGAAGTCATTGGTTTCCGGCGCCCGCAACCTCGGAACCAATGGTACGATCAGGAGTGTCGCATCGCGACTGCAGTAAAAATCGCCGCATACAGAAAAACGCTGCAGTCAGCTGCAACGCGAGCCGTGCGAGAAAACTACCACGAAAAGAGGAAGGAAGAGAGGCGCCTTTTCAGACGCAAGAAAAGAGAGCAGGAAAAGCGTTAGCGTGAGGAACTAGAGGTATACCAGGGCAAGAAGGATGCACGAAAATTCTATCAACAGGTTAAGCGTCTAACCCAAGGTTTCAAGCCCGGAGCATCCACTTGCAGAGACGAAAATGGAGATCTGAATACGGATACACAGTGTGTGCTTAGATTGTGGAGACAGCACTTCTCCAATTTACTTACTGGCGACGATTCCACCAATGCCGCCCATGGAGAGCGCAGTGCAGTGCCACCAATCGACGATGACGGAGTGGAAGTATCACCACCTAGCCATGAAGAGGTTCGAGTTGCTATCCAACGACTCAAAAACAATAAAGCAGCGGGTGCTGACGGCCTGTCAGCTGAATTGTTTAAAACCGGCGGCGATGAATTGATAAGGCGCATGCATCAGCTCATCAGCAAAATATGGCTAGAAGAAAGCATGCCCGACGATTGGAACCTCAGTGTACTGTGCCCTATACTTAAGAAAGGAGACCCTACAATCTGCGCTAGTTATAGAGGTATCAGTCTTATTTCCAACGCATATAAGGTTCTCTCAAGCGTACTGTGTGAAAGATTAAAGCCGATTACAAAAACACTGATTGGACCTTATCAGTGTGGCTTTCGACCTGGTAAGTCCACCATAGACCAGATTTTCACGCTACGACAAATCCTGGAGAAAACCCACGAAAATCAAATTGACACACACCATCTCTTTGTCGATTTTAAAGCTGCGTTCGATAGCCCGAGAAGGGATTGCCTATACGCAACAATGTCTGAGTTCGGTATACCTGCAAAGTTGATTAGACTTTGCAGAATGACGTTGAGCAACACACGCAGCTCCGTCAAGGTAGGAAATGACCTCTCCGAAACCTGTTCGAGTCGGCGATGACTATCGCATCCGAATGAACCACGAGCTGTATGAGCTCTACAGAGACATTGACGTAGTTCGGCGTATAACTGTGCAGCGACTACGCTGGCTGGGTCATGTCCATCGTATGGACGACGAAGCTCCAGCGAAAAAGGTGCTCGAGGCGAGGGTCGCTGGTCAACGACGACGAGGGAGACCATGCCTCCGATGGATGGACCAGGCTGAGGAAGCCCTAACCGCGCTTGGTGTATCCGATTGGAGAAGGCGCGCGCAAAGCAGAGGCGCCTGGCGAGAGCTGATGAGGTCGGTAGAAATCCGGACACGGGTTGTCACGGCCATCTAAGTAAGTAAGTAAGTAGAAGGTATCAAAACCAACCCCAATAAGGTGAAGGCAATAGTTGACTTTCTCTACCTTAGTCCTATTAGAGATTTAAGAGCTTTCATTGGTCTATCAGGATATTATAGACGATTTATAAAAGATTATGCAAAAATAGCAAAACCCCTAACTAACCTCTTAAGAGGAGAGGAAGGAAGAATATCAAAAAATCAATCGAAAAAAACATTCATTCAGTTAGATAATATTGCAAAGGACGCGTTCAATAAAATCAAAAACATGCTTGTTTCAGAAGAAGTTATTCTTACTTACCCCAATTTTCAAAAAGAGTTCCATTTGACGACTGACGCTTCGAAACATGCCATTGGCGCAGTTTTAGAACAGGATGGAAAACCCATCACTTTCATTTCTAGGACATTAAGTAAGACAGAAGAACATTACGCAGTTAACGAAAAAGAAATGCTCGCCATCATTTGGGCATTAAAATCTCTTAGAAATTACCTTTACGGTACAGCAAAAATTAAAATATTTACCGATCACCAGCCACTTACGTACGCACTCAGCAACAAAAATGACAACTCAAAATTAAAAAGATGGAAAGCTATTTTAGAAGAATACGACCATGAACTTAAATATAAACCAGGACGCACGAACATAGTAGCCGACACACTCTCACGACCTCCATAACTAAATTCTCTTACCATAGCAACTCATTCAGACGAAAGTTCAGGACATAACCTTGTACCAGCGACAGAAGCCCCGATTAACGTTTTTAAAAACCAGATATGGCTCATAACAGGACAAAAAGATAATTACGAATTTATTATTCCTTTTCCAACCTATCATAGACACAAAATTATCAGACACCATTATTCAATGGACGACTTGACACAAATTCTGAAACGACACTTAAATCCTTCTGTTATAAACGGACTATTTACTTCCGAAGAAATAATGGGACAAATTCAAAAACTTTATCCCTTGCACTTCAATACATTTAAAATTAGATTCACACAAACACAGGTCAAAGATTTAGGAACAGATGAACAACAAGAACAACAAATTATCCTTGAGCATAGAAGAGCCCATAGGAAAACAAAAGAAAACAAAGAACAGATTATTCAAAAATTCTATTTCCCTAAAATGTTTGCCAAAATTAATAAAATTGTCAAACAATGCAGAATTTGCGCAGAAAATAAATACGACAGACATCCAAACAAATCAATAATACAACCGACCCCAATTCCCGAATATCCAGGTCAAATCCTTCACATAGATATATATATAGCAGAAAAGAAATTAGTATTGACAGCAATAGACAAATATTCAAAGTATGCTCAAGCACGAGTAATACAATCAAGATCGACAGAAGACATACGCGAACCACTAAGACAGTTACTTTTTACTTTCGGTATACCAGAGACAATCATTATAGACAATGAAAAAGCGCTCAATTCAAATTCAATCACATTCATGATCGAAGATCAGTTAAGGATAAAAATTTATAGGACACCACCACACACAAGTAAGGCAAATGGGCAATGAGCGATTCCACTCTACACTTTCCGAAATTTTGAGATGCCTCAAAACAGAAGACATAGACAGGACATTTGAAGAATAATTAGACAGATCAGTTTATGAATACAATTTTTCTATTCACTCGACAATAGGGCAAAAACCACTTGAAGCTTTTTTCGGACGAAAAATTTATATAAATCCAGAACAATATGAAATAGCTAGACGAAATAATATTCAGAGATTAAAAGACAAACAGGAAAAAGACCTTAAATTCCATAACAAAGACAGAACTAACCCTAAAGACTACACGTCAGGACAAAATATTTATGTGAAAATCAACAAAAGATACGGTACTAAGCTGACAGCCAGGTACAAGAAAGAAATAGTGAAAGAAAACAGATCTTCAACAATTATAACAGAAACAGGGAGGGTAATTCACAAGAGTTTAATAAAAAATTAAGAATAACATATATCTTTCTTACATAAATAAAAATAAATACTTCACACATACCAAAAATAATTTACTGACATATTTTCTAGACTAATTGCAACGGCAATATTGACAACAGCAAACGTTCAAATATTAGACTACTCGGCTTCGCAACTAATAACTGTGGACGCTGGACCTTCAAAGTTACAAACTGGGACTTTTAAAATTATACACGTCATCGAATTGCGGAACTACGAAAATGCCATAGACAACTTACAAACAATTATAACCGGACGCCTGAAAAATCATCCTTTACAACCCATCCTAGTAACACTACTCAATCAAACAAAAACTCATCTAAATAGAATAAAAATAAACAGACAAATTTACAAAAGATCACTAGACTTAATAGGATCAGCATGGAAATGGATCGCAGGGAATCCAGACCATTGTGATTATAACATATTAGTAGAAAAAATAAATAACGTACTGCAAAATAATGACAGGCAAGTAATAATAAATAAATTGACTAATGAAAAAATTAACGAAATTATTAATAATGCAAACAAAATAACTAAGCTTATTCAGGAAGATAAAGATATAGAGAACGACTTAATCATGCAAACTAAATATGAATTAGAAACAATTAAGGAAGAGCTCATTAATATTGCTTATGCCATACACTGGGCAAAATCAAATATCATAAATTCGTATATTTTATCCGACAAAGAAATGGAAATCACAAAAAATTTCCTGGAAAATGAAAACATACCTTTCATTAATTTAGACGAAGCTCTAGAGTTCGCGGAAATAAAAATAGCATCTAGTATTGAATCTCTAATTTATATTATAAACTTGCCTACAACAGAAAAAGAAGATTGTATTAATATTATATAATATATATGTATTAATAAATAAAATAGAATACGAAACAATATTATTATGTAAAAACAAAATATATGGAAAAAAAAGTAAGTGTAAAACATACAATAATATGACAATTTGTCCAAGAAAAGTAGTAAATGATATTACAAATGGCACGTGCATAGCACATCTGCTAAAAAGTAAAATCGATGACTGTGTTAAGATAAATAATGAACACATTAAATCAATTGAAGAAATCTCAAATGATGTAATATTTTTAAATGATTTTTATGGTTTTATAAAATTTAATAATCAAAATGTCAAACTTAATGGCTCATATTTAATAAAGCACCATAATACAAACGGGCTATTCCGGCCGAAATGCTCGAAAAAGTTGCCCAAAATTGGACTTTCCGAATGGACCACCTAAGACGCAGCCGCGGTCAACATTTAAATGAAATTATCTTCAAAAAGTAAATGTCATGGACCAATCTAACGTTTCAAATAAAGAACCGATGAGATTTTGCAAATTTTATGCGTTTTTTTTAAAAAAAAAGTTATCAAGCTCTTAAAAAATCACCCTTTACAAGCATTGAAATAGATAATAAGATATTTATGTCAAGAGAAATAACAGAAAGAAACCCATAACCTGCAATACTGCAACCAATGGCAAATAACAGTAAAATAGAAGAAATATTATCTTTAGATTATATTAAACAGTTTCAGACTAATGAAACTAAGGACATAAAATTATTAAAAATTAAGAATGATATCTATTTTTCTACTAATATAATAATGGTAGTTTATTAATTTATTTATCAATTATTATACTTACATTAATAAAAATAAAAAGAAAATTTGTAAAATTAGAAAACGGAGAGAAAACCAACCAAACCACAAATGAAGTAAGAATCCAAGATTTGCCAAAATTATTCATTACAACTCCATCGAACGAGGATACTCGAGTTTGAGGGCGGAGGAGTTAACAAACATTAAGTTCATTGTTCCACATTTCAATTTCACAATCAGTGTTTTTTATTCTTATTGTAATTTTATCCAAATAACAAGAATGCTGACATTGCACTTGTCGCATTCGTTCATTTTGCCTAAATAATAACTGCAAGTTAACGAACACTTAGTTCATTGTTCTAAATTTCAATTTCACAATCTTACTTACTTACTTAGTTGGTCGTAACAACCCGTGTCCGGGTTTCAACCGACCTCATCAGCTCTCGCCAGGCGCCTCTGCTTTGCGCGCGCCTTCTCCAATCGGATACACCAAGTGCGGTTAGGGCTTCCTCAGCCTGGTCCATCCATCGGAGGCATGGTCTCCCTCGTCGTCGTTGACCAGCGACCCTCGCCTCGAGCACCTTTTTCGCTGGAGCTTCGTCGTTCATACGATGGACATGACCCAGCCAGCGTAGTCGCTGCATAGTTATACGCCGGACTACGTCAATGTCATCGTAGAGCTCATACAGCTCGTGGTTCATTCGGATGCGATAGTCATCGCCGACTCGAACAGGACCGAAGATTTTGCGAAGAACTTTTCTCTCGAACACCCCCAGAGCGGCTGCGTCAGTTTGCGAAACTACCCATGCCTCAGCGCCATAAAGCAGCACAGGTAGAACGAGCGTCTTGTAGAGTGTTAGTTTTGTCGATCGAGAGGGCTCTGGAACTTAGTTGCTTACTGAGCCCGTAGTAGCACCTATTAGCAATTATTGTTCTTCGCTTTATCTCCAGGCTGATTTCGTTTTTGGTATTAATGGCGGTGCCAAGGTAAACGAACTCCTTGACTACTTCAAAGTTATAGCTGCCGGATGAAACGTGGGAGTCTAAATGCCGCGCTCCCTTGTTTGTAGACAGCATATACTTTGTTTTACCCTCATTTATCGTCAAACCCACTTTGGCTGATTCCTTTTCGATAGCGGCGAAAGCAGCGGTAACATCTCTCTTGGTTCTGCCGACAATATCAATATCATCAGCGTACGCAAGGAGCTGGACGCCTTTGTAGAAAATGGTGCCATTACGATGCACACCGGCCTTTCGTACGATCCCCTCCATGATGATGTTAAAGAGATCGCAAGACAGTGGATCGCCTTGCCTGAAACCTCTTTCGGTATTGAAGGTTTCGGAGAGGTCATTTCCTACCTTGACGGAGCTGCGTGTGTTGCTCAAAGTCATTTTGCAAAGTCTGATCAACTTTGCAGGTATACCGAACTCAGACATTGTTGCGTATAGGCAATCCCTTCTCGGGCTATCGAACGCAGCTTTAAAATCGACAAAGAGATGGTGTGTGTCAATTTGATTTTCGTGGGTTTTCTCCAGAATTTGTCGTAGCGTGAAAATCTGGTCTATGGTGGACTTACCAGGTCGAAAGCCACACTGATAAGGTCCAATCAGTGTTTTTGTAATCGGCTTTAATCTTTCACACAGTACGCTTGAGAGAACCTTATATGCGATGGAAATAAGACTGATACCTCTATAACTTGCGCAGATTGTTGGGTCTACTTTCTTAAGTATAGGGCACAGTACGCTGAGGTTCCAATCGTCGGGCATGCTTTCTTCTAGCCATATTTTGCTGATGAGCTGATGCATGCGCCTTATCAATTCATCGCCGCCGGTTTTAAACAATTCAGCTGACAGGCCGTCAGCACCCGCTGCTTTGTTGTTTTTGAGTCGTTGGATAGCAACTCGAACCTCATCATGGCTAGGTGGTGGTACTTCCACTCCGTCATTGTTGATTGGTAGCTCTGAACTGCGCTCTCCATGGGCGGCATTGGTGGAATCGTCGCCAGTAAGTAAGTTGGAGAAGTGCCGTCTCCACAATCTCAGCACACACTGCGTATCCGTATTCAGACCTCCATTTTCGTCTCTACAAGTGGATGCTCCGGGCTTGAAACCTTGGGTTAGACGCTTAACCTGTTGATAGAATTTTCGTGCATCCTTCTTGCCCTGGTATACCTCTAGTTCCTCACGCTCACGCTTTTCCTGCTCTCTTTTCTTGCGTCTGAAAAGGCGCCTCTCTTCCTTCTTCTTTTCGCGGTAGTTTTCTCGCACGGCTCGCGTTGCAGCTGACTGCAGCGTTTTTCTATAAGCGGCGTTTTTTACTGCAGTCGCAATGCGACACTCCTGATCATACCATTGGTTCCGAGGTTGCGGGCGCCGGAAACCAATGACTTCTTCAGCGGCAGCGCGCATGGAGTGGGATATATGCGCCCAAAGTCCGCCGGCGTCGTCGGGTCCAGAGGTTGGTTGGTTGAGCTTAACCGAGAGTTGAGCAGAGCAGGCTTCGGCAGTCCGTTGTAATTGCAGCTTAGCGACATCTAGCTTTCGTTGCATTCCTGTGCGTATGTTCTTCGCATTGCATAATCGCATGCGGATCTTGGCTGCAACAAGATAATGGTCGGAGTCAATGTTGACCCCCGAAATGTACGCACATCTAGAACACTAGAGGCATGCCTTCCGTCGATTACAACATGATCAATTTGGTTTCGCGTTTTTTGATCCGGTGACAGCCAGGTGGCCTTGTGGATGTCGAGGTGCTTAAATCTGGTGCTACTAACTACTATGTTTCGCGCCGCGGCGAAGTCAATCAGTCTTAGACCGTTGTTCGTGGTGGTCTCATGAAGACTGAACTGACCGACAGTGGGGCCAAAGATGCCTTCCCTTCCGACTTTCGCATTAAAATCGCCGAGGACTATTTTCACGTCATGGACCGGAAGGTGGTCGTATACGTCCTCAAGGCTAGCGTAGAAAGCGTCTTTGACGGCTTCGTCCTTTTCCTCCGTCGGGGCGTGCGCGCAAATAAGGCTGATGGAGAAAAATTTTGCCTTGATGCGGATCGTGGCCAATCTATCGTTGACAGGTGTGAACCGGGAAACAAGGTGGCGTAGTTTCCGGCTAACAACGAATCCACATCCAAATTCGCGCCTCTCCGCATGGCAGCTGTAGTAGATATCACAGTGTGCTTGTTTAGAGCAGCCTTGCCCTTTCCATCGCATTTCCTGGATGGCGGTGATGTCAGCCTTTATCGTTTTGAGGGCTTCCGCCAGTTGGATAATGGCACCTTCCCTATAAAGGGTTCAGACATTCCAGGTGCATATCCGTAAATTATTGTCCGTTTTTCGTTTGCGGTGGTCGTCAACGTAATTGGGGTTCTTATCCGAGGCTGGTTTAGTTTTCATTGGGCAGTAGTAATGTGGCGGGACCCAAACCCTGCGCACATTCCATGTTTAAGGTCTATGGAGTGACCCGCCGCTCAAATTAGCCGTCAAACTGACGGATGCCAGTACAATTTTTTTTACAATTATATAAAAAAACTCTTATAGCAAAAACTTAATTTGTACAATGCATTGATTGAAGTCGATGGTGAAAAGCTTTAAAAAGCAAAAAAAATCAATATTGAATGGGATAGATGTGTGGCTTACGAAAGCCTTAATGTAATAAGATGCTTCAAATGCTGGGGTTTTAATCATAAATCGATTGTATGCAGTGAGAATGACCAAGTATGTGCGAAATGCAGTAAGACAGGGCATTCCTATAGAGAATGCAAAAATGAGTTTTTGAAATGCATAAATTACATCAAAGCAAAAGAAAAGTTGCATCTCAACGATTTGAATGTAAATCATGATTGCAGAGACAGTATATGCAGGACATTACAGCGAAAATTGAGAGTAGAAGCCGAAAAAGTAATGTACTAGCAATCAAATTTAAAGTGCCTGTGCTTGAATTTTGGAGGAATCCACACAAATATTAATCAACTTGAAATAATAGTTGCAGAAAACAAATTTCATTTAATCTGTGTAACTGAAACGCATTTGACAGAATCCATACTTGATTCAGAAGTACAGTTAAATTGCTATAACTTGATAAGGTGTGACAGTATATCTAATCATACTGGTGGAGTGGCCTTTTACATAAGGCACGAATGGCATACTCAAACAATAAAAGTGATTTCAGTTGGAAAAATTATCTGGTGGCTAGTTATAAAAGTTAAACTAAAATATATAAATTTAGTGCTAGTGGCGGTATACAGATCACCTGATAAACAAAAATCACCGGAGGGTACTTTTTGCGAATTTTTTAAGTCTCAAATGGAAGAATGCGAACTTTTAGGCGATCACGTGATAGTAATGGGTGATTTTAATGTTGACTGGTTTGAAAATAATATATAAAAAAGAAAAATTGAAGAAGTAATTAATGATAATTCCTTCAGACAAATTATTACTGAACCAACCAGAATAACGAGAACTTCGTCTACTCTAATAGACTATGTAGTGTCTAATAATGCAAGTGTTAAAGCAAATATAAAAAAAGAATTTAATGTGAGCGACCATGAATCAATTGATATTGATATCAAAATTAACGCATTGAACGAAAATAAAAAAAAATCATTCAGACTATAAAGTATAACCATGAGACTGACTTTCCATCGAGAACTAGCTCAAAGAGGTTTTGCAATGGTGAATTATTCTACAAGTTGCAACCAGTCAGCAAATTCTTTTAGTCGGATCCTAAGTGATGCCTTGAATAAAATGGTGATTAAAAAGGAAATAACAGGAGGAAATCAGAGTAGTGCATGGTTCAATTCAAGACTTTACAATATAAAGAAACAAAAAATTCAACTATATCAACAGTAAGGACAAACAACTTCAATGACTGGCATAGCTACAAATGTTGTAGAAACATATACGTATCCGAACTAGCTTTGGCAAAGAACAATTATATAACAAGGAAGGTAGCATACGACCAAAAATCAATGTGGAGAGCAATAAAAACATTAGATTTGAACGAAGAGAAAAGTGAAATAAATAAAATTGTAATAAATGGAAGAAATATAATAAACAAGCAAGAAATCGCAAACATTCTTAACAAATTTTTTATAGACAGTGTTGAATGTATAAATGCAAATATTCCTTATGTGCAATATGAAAATCTCCTAGAAAGAAGTGAACATAATTTTAAATTTGAGTTGTTAAATTTAAATGGCCTAAAAACTATCATGAATAATATGAATAACAAAAAAGACTCTAAATTTCTTTCCGTGAGGATGATGGTTGACGCGTTTGAAATAATTGGACCAACATTTCTGCAGATTATAAACGAATCTTTACGTTCTGGAATCTTTCCTGACTGCTGGAAAGAATCAATAGTGGTACCGATCGAGAAAGTGAAAAATACTACAAGCCCAGAGAATTTTAGACCCATCAATTTGTTAATGACAGAAAGCAAGATTATTGAGAAAACTGTTCATTCACAAATAGAAAATTATATGGAAACCCATTCATTGCTCTCTGACTACCAATCTGGCTTTCGGAGAAAACATAGTTGTGAAGCGCTGCTGAATCTTGTTGTTGCTCAGTGGAAGTCGGAAATACAAGACAAAAAAATCATAGTAGCCGTTCTTCTTGATCTGCAAAGAGCGTTTGAAACTATTGACAGAGATATATTACTGCATAAACTACAAATATATGGCATAAGCGGAAACAAACTTAATTGGTTTAAAAGTTATCTTTTGGGAAGGACACAAAAAACAAAAGTAGCAGAGTACGTTTCTGAACCAGCGACAGTTACTCTGGGTGTACCGCAAGGTGCAATGTTGGGTACACTTCTTTTCATCACTTACATAAACGACATGGAAAAGGTTCTACATAAATCGAAGATATGCATGTTTGCCGATGATACCCTATTGTATGTCACAGGTGACTCTGTGGACGAATGCATTAGTCAACTTAACTCTGATTTAGAAAACGTTGGAAAGTACCTTAAAATTAACAAACTGAAACTTAATACAAATAAAACAAAAGCCATTATATTTAATGGTGGCTCTGTAAATAAAATTGTTGTAAACGGTGAAGAGATTGAATACGTAAAAGAAATTAAATACTTGGGTATTATGTTAGATAATCAGTTGAAATTTGATGTACATATTAATTACATATGCAGGAAAACAGCAAAAAAGATTGGATTTTTTCAAAGAATATGCAAAAAAATATCAATTAGTAGTGCAATTAAAATATATAATGTCATGATTAAGCCACATTTTGAAAACTGTTCAACAATCTGGTTTTTAGGTTCATTGCAAATGATAGAAAGACTTCAGAAATTAAAAAATAGAGGTATATGTTATGTAAGACGCTTTAAATTGGTTGTCAATTACACAAAGAACTATGATGAATGTGATATTATTTATATTTAAAATAAAGCATAATTTGCTCCCAAAGTATTTAAGCTGTCAGATAGTTTATGTTGCGGATGTGCAACCCTATAATTTAAGAAATAATTCAGATTTCAGAGTAGGGTACTTTCCAACGAGTAGAGCACAAAACAGTTTATGGCATAAAGGTTTAAATTTATTCAACAGTTTGCCCAATAGCTTGAAAAGTGAGGTTAATAGTAATATATTTAAGAGAAAAGTTATAATTTATATAAAAAATAATTACAATTAGGAAAACATAGATTTTAAGATTAAGAATAATATAAAGGAACTTTATGTTAGTATGCAAGTTTCTTTTCTCTTTTCCTTCTTGTCTTTTCTTTTTGACGTGTTTTTTGAAATTATGTCATTCAGGTGGGCGGATTACGCCCACTTAAAATCGCATATCTTCGAACACCAAAACAAGGAAAGGGGAGAGAAAAAAGAACAAAAAATAGAATAAGTAAAAAAATGTACTTTAAATAATCTTTAAATAGCTATAAGCTAAATACATAAATAAATATATAAATACATAAAAAGTTTAGCCTCTGTTATGGCCTGGTATTGCTTTAGTGTAATAAGGAATGGGAGATCCATAAGGGATCTCCTCCAGCCCCTAAGAGAGAACCCCAACAGGCGGATGATAAGTAGAATTCAATCAAGGTGTATCCGATTGGGAGGAAAAGATGTCCCTGATTAAATTGTTTTCTGATTGACTCAATTTGAGAATAGATTTTTTCATTAAAAACGTAGCATAGCTCATGATTGGCATGATATTCGCCTCACAGTACACAAATTCATTAGAAAACCTTTTGGTACTTGATTCAAAGTTTTTGTTAATGCACATCCTAAGGACCTTTCTTTCAAGCCTTGCAATCTCAGACGCCACCGTGGGCGAAATCGAGAACCAACAAGGGAATGCATAGAGAAGCACCGGTCGTATAAACGTTTTATAAAGAAATAGCTTAGTTTTTTTATTCATATCTCTACTGCAAATAAGTGCCGCGAGAGTGTAAGTGACCTTTCTCGCCTTGTCTATGTTACTTCTCGCGTGGTGATTGAATTTAAACAGTTTATTAAAATTTACGCCAAGATATTTAATAGTATTTTTAAATGGGATCAAGTTGCTGTCCATTCTCAACGATAGATTACGACTCTCTCTCTCTTTGCCGCTGGCATTCCTAAAGCAAAGGCAGTCTGTTTTCAGATTATTTATTTTTATCCCCCATTTCTTGTAAAATAAACTAATTTTGCTAAAGTGATTTTCTAATTTTCTAAGTGAATTAATTGGATAATCGTCACTGACGTATACAAACTATTTAAACTAGAAAACTATTTAGGAGGTGGAAGATTTGAGATGGAAAGTTGAGTTTTATAATTTTAAACAACAGCCCTTCTCTCCAGACGTTGTCGAATGCCTTTTCTACATCCAGAGAACAAGCCACAGTGCACTTCTTATTTCTCAGACCATTTATTACATCATTATGCACCTTCAACAGAGCATGCACCGTAGAATGTCCTTTTTTAAACCCGAATTGAAAGTCCGGTGTGTATTCCGTTGGGACAACATCTGGAGATTTTAGCTTCGCCATTATAACTGTCAAGTATTTTCCCCACATTTGAGAGTAGCGAGATGGGTCTAAAATTACTAATAAGAAAATTGTTTGGTTTTTTCATTATTGGAAGAATCCGAGCAATCTTCCACTTCCGAGGGAAATATCCATTATTAATACAATTATTGAATAAAATTGTTAAGTATTTAATTGCAAGGCATGAAATCTTTTTTAGATGGAAATTGGAAATCAGATCTGGACCACTTGATTTCTTAGCTTTCAAACTATGAATAATCTCAGCTACTTCTTCTTGCGAAGTAAATATTCTAGGGTCGGGAGGAGCCAATGCCGTATTATTAATATCAAAAATAAATATGTGCTGTGGTTTTAATAATCGTGCTGAGTGAACAGATTCATTAACCTCATCTATGAGACCTGGCTCAGAGACCTGCGTCTTTCCGAGAATGCTTCTTTAAAATAACTCTCGAATCTAGTAACTAGTTCTTGTTCACCACACACAATGCTACCATCGACCTCTACCTTCTCGCAGGAGAACTTTTTTTTTGACAATAATTCTGAAAACATCTTTGAATGCCCAAGGCCACAACCTCACTCTATCTTTAATAATCTTTTTTAGAAGAGATATCCTGCCTGACAATTCAATGTACTCTATTAGTTCTGTTATAAGCAGCGTGATAGATCCTTTTCAGTTGTTTTTGCCACCTGTGCTTGGCTTTAAACAGATCTTCAATGTCCCTAGAAAGGAAAGGATTGAAAAGCACACAAAAATTCCTAAACAAAAATTTATTTCAATTCTAGAATTCTGTTTAAGAGACAACAATTCTTTTAAATTTAATAACAAAATGTATAAACAAATATTTGGAATGCCAATGGGAAATCCACTTTCCCCAACACTAGCAGACATTATATTGGACACACTTTTGGACTACACCTTGGAGGAATTAAAGAAAATTAACATTGAAGTCAAATTTATTACCAAATATGTAGACGACATTTTTGCAGTGATAAGAGAAACTGACGTAGAAATAATACTACAAGGTGGCGCTAAAGTAATCCTCCTATCAGAAAATGCTATGAATTTTGCGATTGTCCCCTAATGTCTGTTCTGTTTTGACATTTGTGTAGTAAACACATGCGAAATACACGTTAATAAACAATGTTACGCTACACTGCTCCAGAACGCGGAATATTGCTGACTATTTATTTGACCAATAATCGGTCGGTGACTTTGGCACAACGTGAATTTCGTCGCAGATTTCCTGGCCGTCCAACGCCTACTGGTGAAACACTGCGACGTTTAGCCGCTCGCCTCGAAGAGACTGGCACAACACGAGATGCTGCCAGGCGTGGCAGACCCCGGAGTAGCCGTTCTGGAGAGAATATTGCTGCTGTAGCCGAGGATGTCATGGAAGCGCCGTCGACATCGACCAGACGACGTGCCACGCAAATGGGTATCAGTCGACGGTCTTTACAGCGAATTTTGGTACAAGATTTGAAGATGTTTCCGTACAAAGTCCAGACGGTGCATCAGCTGTTAGCTGCTGACTACCAATCGCGTCTAACATACGCTCAAGCCATCCTTAATCACCACCAAGAGGAAGATGATTTTTCATCAAAAATAATCATGAGTGATGAGGCCCATTTCCATCTTAGCGGGTACGTAAATAAGCAAAATTTACGCTTCTAGGGCACTGAAAATCCGCGTGTAACCCACGAAGAGCCATTACACCCGCTCAAAGTCACTGTATGGTGTGCTGTTTTCGCTGGAGGAGTCATCGGACCTTTTTTCTTCGAAGACGTCGCAGGCCAAACGGTTACTGTGAATGGTGAGCGTTACAGAGCAATGATCAACGAGTTCTTTTTGCCGCAACTTGATGAATTGGGATTGGAAAACATGTGGTTCCAACAGGACGGTGCAACGGCACACACTGCACGTGCCACAACGATATGCTGAAGGATGCATTTCCCGGGTGCCTAATCTCCCGTTTTGGCGATTTGCACTGGCCAGCAAGATCGCCTGATTTGACCGCTCCAGACTTCTTTTTGTGGGGCTTTTTGAAGTCGCGGGCTTATGTCAACAAGCCTCAGACTCTTGCAGCTCTTAAGGACAATATCCGTTAAGAATGTGAGAACCTATCGCCGGAAGTTTTGGCCAAAGTGATGGAAAATGTCATAAAAAGGGCTCAAATGACAATCAACTGTGGCGGCGGCCATTTACATGACATCATATTCTCGACTTGATATAAAAAAAATTAAAAGACTAAATAAATATAATCCACAAGAAGAATCACAGTGTTTAATTTTTTTTTTAAATTACAGCCAAAAAACATCGCAAGGTTGATTTTGCGCCACCCTGTATAAACATTGAACAAATTTCATAAAAAGCTACAATTCAAGGTTGAAAAAGAAGAAAATGGAAAATTACCGTATTTAGACACTAAACTACATAAAATTGATGACAAAATAGTGCTGGACTGGTATAAAAAACCAACATCCTCGGGCCGAATGATGAATTTCAATTCAAACCAACCGCTTAAACAGAAGATAAATACAGCAAATAGTTTCATTAACAAAGTACTAGACATCAGTGACGTGCAATTTCGCGAAAAAAAACATTATCAATATAAGGTCAATCTTAAAAAAGAACTATTATCCTAATTACATTATAAATAACTTAATAAATGACAAACTATACCGACGAAATAATAAAAAAATCCCAAACTCAATAACGGGTCAGTCTGGCAACATTACAAAATATTTCAGCATAACATATGTCCCAAACCTAACAAATAGCTTACACTTACACAGAACTTTAAAGCAAGAAAACACATCATATGCCCACACATTTAATCAAACGCTTGAAAAACTATACACCAACACTAAAGACAAAATGAATAAGTTAGAGCAAGACAACGTAGTGTACGAAATCAGCTGCAAAGGAAAAAACGGAGAAGATTGCAAAGAAGTATACATTGGGACAACAAAAAGAACACTAGGAGTTAGAATGAAAGAACATATGGCGGATATAAATAAAGGAAGAACGTCAACAGGGCTTTCTCAACACATCTTAAACACGGGACATACAGCGGATTTTAACAAGATTAAAATTCTGGACAAAGAGAAGAGAGCAAATAAAAGACTTACACTAGAAAGCTTGAGAATACAACAAAAAATAAAAATGACGATGACATTTGTTAACATTAATTTTCCCACAATATTGTTTCTAAATTGTTATAAAAACCAATTGTATTTTCAAATTTTTAAGATTCAATAAATATCCTTGAGGAAGCTGAAAAAGACTCAGCGAAACGTCGGAGGAAAAATATGAAATAAATTTTTTAATTTATTTGCATAAAAAAACAACGGACCATTTAGCCTAAGCTTCAAAGCAAACAAAATAAGTCCCTAGGAAGGTTTTTATATTTTTTGAAAGACGCTGGAGCCCTCTCGGCGTGACCATCCAGTGTTTCCACCAGTATGGAGCTAGACAAATCAGTACAATTGTCCACCTCAGCGTTCGTAAGATTATCCGAATGTGTGGGGATACAGCGGCTCAGTTTATTGTCCAAGTCATCCCTGAAGGCCTCCCAGTCAGTATTTTTAAAGGATGAACAACTGTGCGATTCCAATAACGGTATCTGAAATTCGTCGAAAGTTATGCTGATGGAAACCGGATAGTGATCCGAGAAGGTTGGTAGAGTTTGGACAGTGAAGTTGCTATCTAATCTATTTATCAGATGCGCAGAGACTAAAAAATGATCTAAATAAGATGAGCTCCTAGGAAAGGAAGGAGTGGCCGGGGTGATATTGATTAAGGATGGCAGCCGATCTCTTTGGCATTTTTCGAACACTTTACCGTTGGAAGTGTAGGCAGAATCGCCCCAATTGGGACTCCGAGCATTCAAATCTCATCCCAAGATTGCTCCATCAAAGAGCAAAGCTGATGTATCTTCAATTCTTTTAAAATCTTCGTCCAAGGAGACATTGTTGCAATTAGAGGGAATATAAATAGATCCTTTGAGCAGCTTTTTAAAAACTCCTCTTACTTTTACCTTTATTGAAATGAAAATGCTCGGAATCCCAATCAAGGAGACACTTACCGTTTCATAGCTAATATTTTTACGAATGGCAATCGCTACTCTCTGTTCATGATCGTTTCTCAGTAAGTTATAACTCTCAAGGAAGACTTTGTGCCTATTTTTCAGTGCGTCTCGTGTATGAGGGCAATTCAACAGTCGCTTGAATGTAAAATTTTTTGCAATTCAATTCTCCTGCTGTGATTGATCATAGAAGAAATATTAAATGTTAATAGATTTAGAGTCATAAATAATTTCATTTAGAAGCTCTTGTCTTCGATTGAGGTAGAATTATTTATATTTTTTAAGTTTTGGCGTTATCTCTTTTGCTCTGTCTCGAAAAGTAGAGGCCGCTGTTGTACAATTTGTACGTGTGTATGTTATTAAAGCGTTCCTAAACGGCTGCACTGATTTTGATAAAATTTTTGGGGGGTGTTTAAGTGGATCCCTGGATGGTTCAGATTCGCAATTGGACCCGGTAGGTGGCGCTGCAATCGGGTTCCACGAATTTTGTTATTATAGTTTGTCTCCGAAACCATACATCCGATTTACATGAAAATTTGTATTTTGGGGTTTTGGGGTACGGTATTTTTTATGACTTATCTATATTCTATATATTCTATATTGAACACCAGAGGGCAGTACAAATGTTTTAAGAACATGAAAGATTATAATTAACCAGTGCTTCGAGGGAATCAAGAAATTGAGGATCGCCATTAAACACAAGTTGTATATCATCTGCATAAATGAAAGGGGTACATCTATACAAACAGTTAGTGAAGTCATTCATGTATAACATGAAAAAAATTGGACCCAAAACCGAGCCCTGTGGGACGCCGCAGGTAACATTGAGCAAATCAGAAGTGTTATTGTCGCAAGAAACAAATTGCTTGTGTTCAGATAAGTACGAAGAAATGAGATTGCTAGATGAACGAGAAAAGTTAAAGTCGCGCTGACGTTTTTTTACCAAATTAGAGTGATTAATGCTGTCAAAGGCCTTGCTCAAGTCCAAAGATAGAAGAATGCTTACATTCGAGTCTTTGAAGCATTTTCTAATACAATCAGTGAGTCCAAGCAACAGAGAGGTAGTATTGTAGCCGTCGCGGAATCCGTATTGACAACTAAGGAGTTTGCTATTCACTTGCTTAATGATTTGATGCCTCATTAGATTCTCAACAACTTTTGATAAAGAAGGTAAGACACTAATAGGCCTGAGATTGTCAAGAGAATTAGACACACCGCGTTTTTTAATAGGTACCACTCTTGCACATTTCCAGGCTGCAGGGAATTGAGACGTAGTAAAAATAGTGTTAACAAAATGAAGAATTTGATAGGGATATTGTCGTATCCAACCGCATTAGACTTAATTTTAAACAGAGCAATAAGCAGTTCATCCATGTCTACACTGCGAAAGGCAAATGAGTTCTCATCATCGGTAAAAGAAGCAGAAACAGAATTGTTAACGGAATCGTTAGTTTGATGCGCAAGGAAATTACTATTGATGTCATTGACATTCGCATTGACAGGAAGACCAGCAGATTTGAGACAACCATTTTCACGAAGAGTATTCCATAGTTGCTTATTCTCTGGACCACTAAATATTTTAGAGTCAATCCGCATCTTAATTTTACGAATAGTTTTAGCTCGATTCCGCAACTTACAAAATACTCTTCTATTATATTCAGAACGGTTATACACATACGCTTTAAAAGCCAGATCACGAAGTGACTGCGCATAAACGATTTCATTAGATTTCATAAAATTCTTATTGCAAACACGCGATGGGGCTCTAGAGAAAGGAACAAGTGAAAATAAACGTTCAAAATTAAGATGCAGGATATCAAGCTACTCATCCGTATTACTAGCGCAATAAATACATGATCTTACATTTACTTACATAGGCCTTACATGATCAATACCATTATAATTTCTATATGCTAAAAATTCTTCCTGACGCAATGGTTCAATATTAAGAGAAATAAAAACTAAAGCATTTGTTCAGATTTAAATACAATATTGGGATTGCTCAGAAAGAAGTAGTCAAGCAGGGAAGTGGAATTATGCTGCAAGTCCATATAGGTAGGAATTGAATTATGCACAAGAGTAAGATTACATCGTTGACAGATGCCACGGACAGTTGAAATCGCCCATAATGACAACATTAGAATACCTTACAAGTAGATCACTGACTGAATCTTCAAAAGCACATAGGTTGCCATACGGAAGATAAACTACTCCAACCAGTATAGTTTCAGATTCATGAGTAATTTCAACAAAAAGCGATTTATATATTCCATATTCACTACACGTAGGCAACACTTTATATTTAAGGAGTTTAGACAGCAGTAACGAAACACCACCTCCACGAAAATTAGGACGATCATTTCTCAGAAGGACATATCCAGGAATATCCACCGCTTTCGAAGAAATAAACAGCTTAAGCCAAGTCTCAGAAATTCCAAAAACGTCTAAAAAAACACCCTTCTAAAATAGATTTGAGCTCCTCAAACTTAGTGGACCTAGTGGATGGTCTAATGCTCTGACAGTTCATATGTCCAATATTGAAATTATGATTGAGCTTATAGAGGAAAGTTTTTAAGAAAGAATTGTTGCTGTGCAATGGACCCAAGTTGACATTATGTGTAGTCAACATGATGAGTTGTAAGGGAAAGCTGATTATAAATGACCAAAATACAAAAATTAAAACTAATATTAAAAATTAAATTCTGGCATTTTTTATTTAATGTAAAAAGGAAGAATTTCTTAAAAGACTTAATGCCATAAATAGCTCACAAAAAATATTATAAAACATTGCAATGATCAAATAGTTATTATTTCAAAGCTGTAAAAAACCAATAGCAGAGGTGCAAAAAGTTAATGAAGCTAATAAATCATAAGTTGTGGTAGGAAAGTCTGCAAAGTAGGTAGTAAAATAAAGTAAAGTAAGATGAAATTATTCATAAAAAGATATTCATTAAATAATAATAATATGAAAAAGACATTGAATGCAGAAAAGAGAAAACTCTTAAGGTTCCAAGAGACCTGACTAACTGCAGCAGTGGCGTCGAAGGCATCAGCACATTGATTGAAATTAAAGGAGCGCTCCGAGCCGTCTAACAGTTTAATGTTGGCAACAGGATTATCAGCATTAATAATTTTAAACTTAGAAATCCTTTTTTCCTTGAGTAGCTTCAGACAGAACGAATTCAGTTTATTTGTAGCAGCAGTGTAGTGGTTGTTTAGATACACTCTGGAGGTGACTTCTCCACCAACAACTTGTGAAAGTACCAATGTGCGGGTCTTGAAATAATTTCTCATAATGACATCACGAGAATAAACAGAGTTTAGTTTCACAAGTAGGGCCTTTCCATTCCGTATATAGGCACAGTGTAGAATATCGCACGCTGACAAGGGTACCTTGATAATTTTTGCAATCTCAAGAACCGGTTCGTGAACCTTCTCAATTCCAGAGGGGAGACCAGTGATTATAAAATCCGCTCGATTAAGACGACGCTTAAGAATGTTATAATCTTTTTCGAGTTCCTTAAATCTCCTGAGTCATTTCTTCGAGGGAATCAAGTTTAACATTGCATTTAGTAACATCCATAGTGAGAGACTGAACATTAGACGTCAAATCAGATTTTATGGAATCAATTTTTTGATTGGTATCGTTAATTTTTAACGACAGTTCACCAAACAGGCGCCTTAATTCAGAACGCAAGCTCGTGCCAGAGTCGACACTACCATCAAATGCGGGCAAATCACCCTCATCAGGACCGCACTCCTTACATGCAAAAAGGAACATACCTGGTCTCTTAGAAATCATCTTCAACTCTTCCGTTGAAATTTTAGCACACTCGGTATGTGTCCAAGGGCTACAGCGAACACAAGAGATCACCATCTTTGCTCTTGGTAACATTTTTTGAGCAAACAACGCAAAGAGGGCTGACAGGAGCCATCACAAACGCAGAACCAGCTGATTATACAAGAATAAAGAGCAATGGTCGGCAAGGCCACAAAACACCGTGGAAGTCGGCAGGCAGCAGGCAGCAGGATCACGAATTAGTAGGTAGCAGGAATCAGGAGCAGCAACCACACAAAGTGGAGGTCAGCATGCACACCGGGAGCATCGGAAAGCACAAGTGTAGTTATTGGTTATAATAGCAACTACATCGATGGCACACAAAATACACATTATTACTGCATTACAGCAACAAAATAACAACGGGGGTGCAGCAATCAGCACATGCCTTTAGATATTGACAATATCAGCAAATAAATTGTACGAAAACTAAGAATTAAGTTAATTTCGTTGCTTCGTGTTTCGTTACTTATTCGTTGCTTAAAATTAATAAATAGGAAGTTTTCTGTGTGAAAAATCGCGAATAATTAAGTATTCCGTGAAAAAATTATAAAATTTAACGGAGCGAAAGGAAAATGTCAACCACTCGCACAGAGTTGCCACCTCATTTCTTCTTATATATATGTTCCACTGAATTTATATTCCATTTTTTTTTCACAAATACTTGAGTACGCATCAACACATGCGCAAGTCAGTTGCGTCGTAAGTTGGCGCTGTTTTGACATTTCAATTTCTATTTTCAATGCTTATTTCATTTTTGTCCAGTTTCCTCGCGAATTGCCAATTCAAATAAGTTTTTCGTTCTTTGCTCTGATTTTTTTCAAAAATGAGTAATCTATCGGATACATTATAAAACTTGAAAATATATTTTTGCAAGCGATCGACGGCACGCACACAAATCACGATTTCCCTAACTTTTTCTCATAATTTTCAGATGTTAAAGCTACATTTTGCTCATATCGCCAAAGTTACCGGTTTGAAAGATGTACTTAGAATTCCTTCAAAAGTTTGTGAAATGTTTTGTCAAATCGACGAATGAAATCGAAAATTATTTATATCAACTCCCGAGTTAAGCTGGGTAATCAGCTAGTCGTACAACAAATAAACTGTATCTAATATTATCTCTTCGCGACCGAGCAGTGGTAAGGTTGGTCACCTTATCCACTCCACCCGGAACTAGAGCCTGTAGCTCTTCAAGGATTTCGTCCTCCACGTACTCGGATGTTAGCCCTTTAAGAACTAAGTTTATAGTTTTTTCCTCCTTGGGGGTAAAGGGTACGCCTGTATATTAGGGCTCTCTCTCAGTTTCTCGATAAGTCCCCTATGGATCACCTTATCTTCTACATAATGTTTACTTTTATAAGTTAACAATATTAAAAACAATAGATTTACTTACCTTTTTTGCCGTGTTGAATCTTGCTGCTTGGATTGTTCTCCTTGTCCTTAGCAGAATCCGTTTCTCTGTTTTCTGTTTCCTTTCTGGAATCATCTTCCTTTCCAGTTGCTTGTTTGTTGGCATGCTGCTGATGCTGCTGTCTAACCCTTACTTCGCTGAGATTTAAATCGTTTAAAATTTCGAAACGATTGTCACTTCTTTTCGGCGCCTGCAGATCTTCAGTCGACCCAGATCTCGATGCCGCGCGCCTCGCTCCTTTTGAGGCTGTCATCCAGTCTTGGCTAATACAATATCCATGCTATCACCGACGTCGACATTGAATTATAAATCGTAGCACCAGTTGATAACACAGCGAGTTGCTGCGCAGCGTCATTTTTTTCTTGGGCTAATCATTGTTTTCAGATTGCTAGGCATCATTTTCGCATAAAGCTTCCTTGCTTTATTCTTTTTTCTTCGTATCATTGGCTCAGCACAGGCTTCTGGGGCCAAACATTTAACAACACACTCCCGCGAATCACTTTTTAAGTGATTCCCGCTATTTTCAATGTCACTGTGCACCAATACATACAGGACAGATTACAGCAACAGCCAGAAACGAGAAAGCCGCCACCATCCAAGACCACAAATTAAGCCTCAAATAGCAGGAAAAGGCCTCCGCTACACCAAACCGCAGCTCCGTCTTAGATCCCAGCACAATTCAGCCAGAACACTCTACAAGCCTCCGCCCAGCCAGCAGAGCAGCAAGCAAAACAGAAACAATTCGACATTCCACTCAAAGGATTATCAGTTTCCTAAGCAAGAAAAATTTTCACATCCGATTTCAATGAAACAAAATGGTCGACTTCCTACCATTCAAATGCGTTTGACATTTGCCGATAGCGCAGGGTTGTATTTTCATTGAGTTAGCTAAATACACGAACATAGTTGAGTTGCAATAGTAAAGACATGTTTGCATGGGATTTGTTATTTTATCAAAATAGTTTATATTGAATGTAATTTAATTTTGACTTTGACTATTTTAGGCACAGTTTTTTCGTTAAAGTAGCTTTAATGGACCTGTTGTTCACTACCATTGACTGTTTTTAAGGAAATTATTAAAGCTTAAGATTTCACAAGCCCAGAAACGAAAAATATCACCGATGAAAGTTTTAAGCCTTGAGAGTGAATAAAAGTCTTAAATTACCTGTCTTAAAAGATGAATGTGCTCATCACGGAGTTGCGTGTACATGGTTTTGAGTTTATTAAATTTTTCCTCCGAGGCTTTTAATTTTCCCTCTTCTTCGCATACTTTTTCTTAAAAAAATAATACAATTTAAATAAAATAATTCAATACTAGTTCTGAAATCTTACGTAATAATGTTGGAGTCTCTTGAAGTTTAAGCTCTAATTCATCCTTTAGGACTCTAATGTTCGTTTTTTGTTCCTTTGCATCGACAAGCTCGGCATTTAATGCAGTTATTTCTTTACCTAGTTTCTTTATGTTTTCTTGATGGGTATATTGCTCATTATTATAAATGTCACGAAGTTCTGTTAAGTCTATTTGTAACCTTCTTATTACATGTTCCTTTTCTTTAATAGCGTTTTCATATGCAAATAGTTTCTCGGCAAATTTGCTCTCTACCATTTGGATATTTTGTTCCTCTGCGTTGTTCATATCAACAAGATCTTCCACGACCAAATTCGGTTCTGGTTCTTGTGGCACAACAACAACTGGAGGCATATAACTCCCGAAATCTACCTTTGATGAAAAATTAGGAGCAGTCTCCGGCAAATGTGGAACTTGAATAAGGTCAGCGAAATATTGCAAGGGCCGAACATTGTCGTAGAAGTTCTTGATTCTTTGAAACAAATCACGAAACCGGTCCCTATGACCAACAAGTATATCATTTGGAAGTTCCTCGTGTAGCTTAAACATAACTCTTACTGAAAGATCATATAAAGGATTTGCGTCCTGAATGAGTGTTATAAGTGGAGCGAGTCTACACTGGCCTTGGGGAGTCATCGAAGACATGCGATAAGTGTTAATTGAAGCAAAAACTTTCGATTGTACATCAACGATATCATCAAGATAGTCAAATATTTCTACACAAAGCTGAAAACTAATAAATACCACTTATTTATATTGTTACTTATTTATATTATTTAATTGTTATTCATGGATGTGTGTACTCACTACATGTTTATATCTCCTCTAGAATACTTTCCTATTTCCCGGAAATCAATTATAAGACTTCCAGGAATGTGTTCATTTTTTTCATGGAAGTCCAGTTTAGTCACTATCAGTTTACTGTAGGATTGAATACAATGTCCTACGCCATCTTGTAGGTGACCCCATAGTTTTCCCATTTCTAAAATCATTTTTTTATGGTTTTGTGCGTGACTTATACTGGATTCATAACCTTCTCGAAGAACTTTGTGAAGCAGATGGCAAAATTTCCATGCTGTAAATCGGTTTTCCATTAGAGGCTGACGAGTAACAACAGCCCAGAAAGATTTACACTCCTTAGTACGATGGGTTGTTATAATAACAAAGCGTGCATGCTTTATTTTTAGTGGGGCTTCCATTGAATTCAGGGCTTTATTTACACTAATGGTCTAAAATGTTAAAAACGGAAAATTACATTTGACACACATACAAAAACTTAATTGGTTCAAGGAATACTAACCAAATGGTAGAATTCCTTATCAGATATAGACATCATAAAGGATTTTATTCAAATCAAAATTATTCAGTATTAAGGGTGAATTAAATGAGTTTTCGACAAGTTGCACAATTCCGAACTTTCCTCTAAAATAATATTGAAGTTGTTGCCGAATAGTTATTTTCAATTCGATACGTTATCTTATCATGAAAAACAAGTAGTTAATAATAGATATCATTTCGCGGTATTTAATAGGTATGTTTTGGTATAATCGCAATTTTATTTTTCACTTGAATACCACAAATTTATTTTTATTCACACCCTAAAAGCAAAGATAAGCCTCGGCAACGAATTTGGCGCTACATCCACAGGGTGTTTGTTTACAATGATATTGGAAATCAATTATACCCAAATCGGAAAGACACGTTTGGAAGGTTGCGCTTTGACAGATGTAGTACAAACAACGAGTTGTTATGAAGCAATTCATCATTCGACCTCAAGCTCTGATCGTGCTTTGTTCCGATTACAACTCGTTAAGCCTTGACAGACAAGTTTTTGACATTCCCTTTTCAACTTGACGATTCAGTTTACACACATCAAGACTTGACAATCAAGTTTTGAGAAAGCAACAAGACACCGAAAGAATAAAGAAGAGTAACATGATATAATCACCAGGTAGTATTATTCGCTAAAAATCAGCTGTGAAAAAACTGTCATTATGGGCATAAAGTGTCAAAATGTAGCGAGTAGGTGGAAACAATGTTGCTTCTTGTATTAGCCGAAGTTAGAAATCGGCACACAATAGGGGAGTTCACGTTTGTTAAAAATTTTTACAAAATATACAATATTTTCACGTTATGGTGAATGAATCTTCAATAAACGTTTGCATTATTTTAATGAGCTGATTTTTGTGTGCATTTTTGTTAGGAAATATAAATTGAAACCATCATTTAACTGTAGGAAATCATAAGAAAATTGAATTAAAACTGCAGATATCAAATTTATCAAAGATACACAATAAAACGATAATGCACCATATCGTTAATACCTCTAATTATATATCTTGCATTCGTACTAGATATTATTTAAAACAAAAGTAAGGATAATAAGTGCAAATTTCTTTTTCCAACTACGTATAAAATTTTAAAGAAGACTTTTTTTAAAATTCTGTCTCATGCATATAGACGATATTTTCATTACGTTTTAATATTAAAAAAAATTTTTCGGGTCAACCTAGGAGCCAGCACAATGCCCGCAGTGCGAAAAGAGGTATTTTGCAGCAATCGTTGTAGCCAGCGCCATATTTGTTTTTGAAAAAAAAAATATTTTTTTTAACCAAATGTATATATTACCAAATTTGAAAATTTTGAAACCCTAAACAAATTTCTTTGTATTAAAACTATCACCTCAGTATCACTCTTTTTTACTCTCCTCTAAATGTATCGCCGGCATTAAAAGACTTTTATTTCAAAAACTCAGTTATATGAGTTATTTGACACTTTTATGTTTAAAAATCTTGATAGAAGTCTTTATAGGAAAAAACTGCAACCAATTTAAATAAAATTGAAAAAATTCAAGATGAATCAAGACTTTAAAAATAGAAAAGTCTCAAAAGACTCTAATGACTGACTTTTTTAAATAAAAGTCTTCAAAAACCTTTATTAAATATTTTTAAGAATAAAAGTCTTTGTAAACTCTTTGACTTCGTCCGACTTTTATTCATATAGGTTGAAAAATAACTTAATAATAAAAGCTATCCAATAAGAGTTAAAATTAAAAGTTATAAATAACTTTTATTTAATAACTTTTACTTTTATTCATAAATAATAACTTTTTCACAATAAAAGTTTAGTATTATATATAAAATAAAAGTATTTTAATAATTAAAAAAATTTAAAGACTTTTTGTGAGAATGTCACAAAAGTCTCAACCACTGCTAAAAACTTAAACTTGGCCTTGTTTTGTATTAGCGCCACATGTTGCGCACACGATTATAATAATATATTAATTAAAAAGTTACACACAAAATAATAATGCTTATATTGTAGAAATAACCTCTCAGCAGAAAAATTATCAAGTTCATATGCAAATGTTGACATCAAGGCAAAAGTAAAAACAAAAATCCCCTTTTACTTCTTACTGTGATTGCAATACTGCTTTTGACACAATATGCCCAAAGTAACGATTAAAAGTAGCGATTAATATTACCTGGTCATTATATCATGGAAGAGTAACGCATTAGAATGAGTCACGTGTGCAAGTGAAAAAGAAGTGTAAACATAATAAGACACCGAAAGTGCACAGCATAATGTCAAAAACTTGAAGGTACATTCAAGTCTGTCCCTTTCCCTTTCCTAAGCATCCGTTATCCAACAAATTCGATTTGCTTTCAAGAAAACTTGACGTGTGGAAAGGGGGACCTTGTATCGTAAATTTTGTCGAATCTCGTAAGAAGGGATAAGTACGACCAAAGCGCGACCTGCTGAAAAAAGTAGAGAAATGTTCTACTTGGTCGTGCGTTTGACATTTGCCGATAGCGCAGGGATGTATTTTCATTGAGTTAACTAAATACATGAACATTGTTGAGTTGCAGTAGTAAAGACGTGTTTGCATTGGATTTGTTATTTTATGAAAATAGTTTATATTGAATGTAATTTAATTTTGACTTTTTTACAATATAAAGCATTTTGAACATCAGTAGTTTCTTATGTTAGGGTTGCTACTTTGCTTAAATCGAATAGTTTTCTGTACCTGTTTGTGTTATTTTTGATGATATTGCTGTTTATATGTATGTAAATTTGTACGTATATAAATAGACATCGGCTGCTTTATTTTTTTTTTGTTTGATGTTTTACAGATGTTTATTTTATAAATGAATAATTGTATAACTACTACGCTGTTTAGTATTACGAGCCCCTAGCCATCGTACCTGGAATGACATAGCGCCAACTAGCTCAAAGCTTACGGGCGTTGCTCTCAACACGTCATGCCAGGTCGAAGGAGCAACAATAACTTTCGTTTTGCAGCGGAAGTAAATTAAATAAATAATAAAGAAATAACACAACTAAAAATAACACAATTAAAACACAAATATTAAAAAAGACATCAGAAATTTCGCGAAACGTCCAACTGTCACACATGAATTGAGAGAAAGAGAGAGCACGGTTTTATTAGCCCTCTTATGCACCCACCCATCCATGGATATCTCCGTTAAGTATCTTTTGATAACCAAACAATCAGACTGAAATATTTGTGCTCTCAGCAATCCAATTTACCCCTCTTGATCTCCCCTGCACCACCCCCCCAAATAAATTTTAGTAAACCATGTTGATATCCGCTTTTATGTTTAAATTTTTATTCATATAAAAAAAAAAGTAATAATCTATTCGGTTATATTTTTTTATTACTCGCTTATGTATATTACAATTCTTAAATGGAAAAAATTGTATTTTTTTCTCAAGAACCGAAATTCGGAACATAAAACTTATTATGGGACTTTTTTCCAAATAAAATTTTGTATACTAATTATAACCACTGGACTTTTCTTTTATATTATATATTTTTCCTATCTAAAAGAGCTCTTTTAGGAATATTCTTTGGTCTTATTAAAAATCAAACACGACAAAAGCTTATCACAAAAACCGAATATTCAAACGACCTCATTAATTAAAAATGAACCGAATTTGCTTAGCAGAAAAAAAAATCCTTTTTTAAACTCTAGAAGTTTTGAAATATGTATGTCATGCCAGAAAAAACTAATTTCAAACAAGGTAAAACTAAAAATTAATTATCTATTGAACTATAATAAAATTAACATAAATGATTCATTCATATTAAATTTTTTTAAATAAAGGGTGTTTTATTAAGGCCGATGTTGAATGTGAACCACACCTAAGCGTCAAGTTTTTTTCTGCATTTCATTTGACATTTCTCAATTTTAGACTAACTTAATTTGAACCATGGAAAGATACACAATCGAGCAACGCCTTAAAGTTATTCAGGCTTATGATGAAAATGTATAATTCGTGATTTTTTCGTGATTTTTTCGGTCAATTTAATCGTCCAAATGTGCGTACAATCGGAAAAATCGTACAAAAATTTGAGCAAACCGGGTCTGTAGGAGATGTGAAAACACCAGTGCATGCTCGTACTGCAGAAAATATTGCTGCTGTTCGCGATAGTGTGGCTGAAGAGCCGTCCACCTCAACGCGTGCCCAACAATTGCACCTCTCACACTCGTCGTTGATGAACATTATGCATAAAGACTTGCATTTACACGCTTACAAGGTGCAATTGACTCAAGAACTAAAGCCTCTTGACCATTTCAAACGTCGTCATTGGTCAGAATGGTGGCAAGCTATGGCAACAGTGGATGATCAATTTTCGAAGAAAATCATCTTCAGTGATGAGGCACATTTTCACCTCAGTGGATTCGTCAATAAGCAGAATTTCCGCATTTGGGCGAATGATAATCCAAGAGTGATTGTCCAAAAAACAATGCACCCACAAAGAGTGACTGTTTGGTGCGGTTTATGGGCTGGCAGCATCATCGGGCCGTATTTTTTCCAAAATGAGGCCCGTCAGGAAGTTACTGTGAATGCTGTTCGCTATCGAGAGATGATAATGAACTTTGGCCCGAATTGGAAGAGATGAATGTGGACGATATGTGGTTTCAACAGGACGGTACCACTTGCCACACAGCTAACGAAACAATGGCTCTTTTGCACGACAAATTGAATGGCCGTGTTATCTCAGATGGTGGAGATGTCAATTGGTCGCCAAGATCATGTGATGTGACACCGTTGGACTTCTTTCTTTGGGGTTATTTGAATCGATAAGCCAGCAACAATTCAAGAGCTGAATGATGAGATAATTCCTCACATTAACGGCATAGAACCTCACTTATGCCTCAGCGTCATCGAAACTTTGGACCATCGGATAGAGGTGTGCCGCCGAGGGCGCGGTGGCCATTCGGACGATACCTTGGTCCATACATAATTGAACCATACCAATATTATCATAATAAAAAGAAATGAGAATAATTTCCTAAATAATTTGTGTTTTATTTAAAATTAACATCGGCCCTTAAAATTTAACCACACTTTATATCTATCTATGCATCTAAATATATGGGCCAACATTTTGCCTAATTTTACCGGCCATTTTTGACGCCGTCTATTTTCGGTCTAGCGCTACCATTTTCTTTTACTCAGTAATTTGTTCTTGGTGATATTCTCAAATTTTAAGTAATTTTTTTTTCTGACTTAGTTTAATTATTTTCAATATGGCAATCGCAGATTCAACGCTTGGTAGCCCCTGACCTATTCAGCTACACTGGCCATTTGCTGAATGCTTAAACTTGTAATTTTTTTCTTGAAAACTTTTGCCTATCTTAAGGCTCCGCGAAAGGGTGTTTCTTATATTACCCGAAAATATGAGCAGCTATATATACAGGGTGTCCCGCAATTGAGTGCAACTATTTACGGAACTGAAAGATTATGTCGAGCTGAGCAAAAAATCGTATGAGAGGGGGTCTATTTTCACATTCTTAAGAGCTACAGGGTTAATTAATATTTCACGTTATTGCTTCTAGCAGAAAAACTAACTCACATAAAATTTATTGTTAAAGGCAATGGAATCACCCTTCCAACGGTATATTAGCAAACAACACCAACTTAACCGTTACCGAGCTGTGCTCGTGTGAACATGAAATCAATCGATTGAAGTTACCAACTTTCAATTTTGAGTGCAAATTTCTCAGAATTTCGCGTAATAAATGAAATTTTTGTTTAGGATCAGTTTTGTAATTTATTCAATTTTCTTTTCAATGACACCAAAATCATAAACATATCTTAAAAAATAAACGAGTTGGATGTACTAAAAAAATTATACTTTTTAGAAAACAATAATATTATCTACTGCATAACTAATTGTAATGTCACTATTTATCATTATTTTCTAATAAATTTAATTTTTTTAGTACAGCAAACTTTTTTATTTTTAAAGACATGTTTATGTTTTTGGTGCCATTGAAAAGAAAATTGAATTAATTACAAAATTGATCTCAAAAAAAATTTCATTTATTACGCAAAATTCTGAAAAATTTGCACTCAATATTTAAATTTTGGTGATTTCAACCGATTGATTTTTTCTTCACACTATCACAGTTCAATAACGGTTAAGTTGGTGGGGTTTGTTGATAAAGGTGATTTCATTGCCTTTAAAATGAGCTATCAGATTAAGTTTTATGTAAGTTAGTTTTTCTGCTAGAAACAATAACGTGAATCAAAGTCGTGAAATAATAATTAACCCTGTAGCTCCTAAGAATGTGAAAATAGACCCTCCCTCCCACACGGTTTTTTGTTCAGCTAGACATAATCTTTCAGCTTCGTTAATAGTTGCACTCAATTGCGGGACACCTCGTCAATGTTTATATGGAATAAAGAAAATATAATTGTGGCCGACTTATCTTAGTTTCTTATGGTGGAGACAAGGAATGCTTCAGTAATTCAGAGTTCACCAGCGCCTGCTCTGCGGCCACACTATGGATATAAAAAAATATTTTTTCTAACCCACTTTTTTTCTTTTCTAAATTTGTATAAAAACCTACATTAAAATTTTCCTTTTTTTTCACATTCTTCTTTTGAACTTCCGGTTGATGATCTATCTGCTTCTTTGTTGGTTGATACGGCTGCTAACCAACTAAACAACACTGGACTATATTTTTTTTCTTGTAATTTTTTATTTTTTCACAATTCTTACTTTTTTTTTTGTGTTTTTTTTTTTAAGCTCTCCCTTTTTCTCCAATAATTTGAGTTTATATATTTTTCAAACACAAAGAAAAAATTTTTTAAGTCTCTTTTTCTCCACACGACAGTTTTTCCCACAAATTTATTTTGCCACCTTAGCTTTTTAAGGCTTTTAGTTTTTTTCCTTTTTATTGAGTTAAATTTTTCACCACCAACTTTTCAAGATTCAAACTTTGCTCACAATTGTTCCTTCTAGTTTTTCTGAAACTCTACCGAAGTCTTATTTTCGTTTCCTGAAACTGGACTTTTTCTTCTAAGTCCCATTTTTCTTTCCCCTCTAACCAGTGAAAAATTCTAACCTCTTGTTTCCCCCTACTACATTTTCCCTTTGGTTCCTCTTGGCGCCTTTTCCAGCTTTTCTTCATCGACCTTTGGACTGTCCCCAAACCATTTAGTTTTTCCTTCCGCATCCTATGTCTGTCCCTATTTCCTTTAATTTAAGTTTAAAATTAAACTGTTCGTGATATTTGAAGCATGTACACCAACCTTTTTTCTTTCCTTCTTATTTCCACCATTTATTCCCACTGAAATTACTATCTAATTCACCTCTTCTACTTGCCCTGCTTTATCGACACTTCTGAATTGTCACTTTGAGTGCATTAAAAAAATAACAACACGGACAGTGACAGTTAATTTTGTGATTTTCTCAAATAAAATCATCCTTAATCATTTATTTTTTTCAGGAACTTCATTCTTTAGGTGGACCTCTGATATCGGAAGAAGAAATTTTCATGGGAGCAGACTAAATTAAGAAGGTAGTGAGATTTAGATTTTTTCATGCAAAACAAAGGCGTCAAACGTCATATCTGATGTCAGCATTGAAAAATAATTTTTTATACCAGAGTGGTCCCATAAAACTATTTTTTCTTTTTGTTTATTTACAAGTTTTTTACATGTGCTAGTAGTATAAGGAAGTCGCTGAATTCATATTTAATGTCAGCATTGGAAAATAATTTTTTACACCAGGGTGGTCACATACAACTTTTTTTTTGTGTTAATTTACAAGTTTTGTAGATGTGCTGGTAGTATAAAGGAGTCGCTGACATTAAATCTGATGTCAGCATTGAAAAATAATTTTTTACATCATGGTGGTCCCATAAAACTGTTTTTTGTTAACTTACAAGTTTTGTACACGTTAAAATACTGATTTTGGTCAAACCACTTGACTCCCTTTTGATTACATTTCGCTTACTATTTTTTCATATTTACATATGAACAACATGCGAAGTACACGCATTCAATGAACGCGTGATCGCACTCTTTGCTGTCATTGCTGGCTTTAAGCACTAACGACGCTTCTTGCGATCATTTGCATTAAGCGCCGTGCAACAGGCCTAGTGCTCAGATTGGGGACGGCATCGAGTCCCCGCCGGGGCAAACAAATAATAAATTTTTTTATTTTTTTTGCTTTTCCAATATTTCAAGTAATTTAATATATTATTAATATATATTTAAATCTTTTATTGGTGATTTATTTCGTTTTAAATTTGGAGACAAACTGTGTCTTACGGATGTGTATGTATATCTATATTTTTGTTGTCTTCTTATTTGATCATGCGGGCGTTGGGAGGGAGGTCCCAAAAAACTGTTTTTTGTTAATTTACAAGTTTCGTACATGTGCTGGTAGTATAAGGGAGTCGCTGACTTCACCTCTGATGTAAGTATTGAAAATTATTTTTCACTCTAGGGTGGTCCCATCACTGTTTTTTATTAATTTACAAGCTTTGAGCATGTGGTGGTAGTATATAGGATTCGCTGACTTCATATTGAATGTCAGCATTGAAATATAATTTTTTACACCAGGATGGTTCTATAAAACTGTTTTTAGTTAATTAACAAGTTTCGTACATGTGCTGGTAGTATAAGGGAGTTGCTGACTTCATATCTGATGTCAGCATTAAAAAACAATTTTTTACACCAGGGTGGTCCCATAACAATGTTTTTTGTTAATTTACAAGCTTTGTGCATGTGCTGGTACTATAAGGGAGTCGCTGACTTCATATCTGATATCAGCATTGAAAAATAATTTGTACCACCAGGGTGGTCCCATAAAATTGTTTTTTTTTTGTTTATTTTCAAGTTTTGTACATGTGCTGGTAGTATAAGGGAGTCGCTGACTTCTTATCTGATGTCAGCATTAAAATTTAATTGTTTACACAAGGGTGGTCCTATGGGCGTCCACAGGATTTTTCCTAGGGGGGAAGGGGCAAAGACTTAAGTGGAAAGTTCACGTATTTGGTAATTATTCAGGAACAAGATGACCATTAAAATTCTGTATTCTGAGATGTTTGGTGAAAATTTAGTGAACCTTGTCGCAGTTTACACCGTGCCACTGTGTGAGATTTAACCAAACTATTAAGACAAAAATCAAAATGTTTGTATGATTCCCATGTTCATTCTTAAAAAAAATATTCAGAAGTTAGGGTATATCTGAAACGCTCTTTATGTTGGGTGTTCATAAAATTGCCTATACTGAAAAATACACTCTTAAATATTTAATCATACTATTTTTAAATGTTAAACTGTAAAAAAACTGTAAAAAATTTTTTTTATTTTATCCCGCTAGAATGAGCGCACACTGTGTGTTCGACACATGCTTGCTGACATAAGAAAATTCAATATATTTTGAAAGATGGGCTCAAAAGAAAAATTCATCCCAGTTTTCTTGTATCAGTTTAGAAATATTTTTGAGTACATTGGGATTTTTGCTATGCTAATATAGCAGCTGCTTCTACTGGCAAATTGTATATAAAATAGCAGCTGCTTCTGCGTGGTTCACTCCAACTTTGTTTGTCTATATAGAATACTATAGAATATATAGAATACTTACTTCCTTGAATTTTCCATTGATACACTTTCAAGTTGTAAATGATTTTTAAGAATACAAACATTTACTTAACATAACAATTATATTAACAAGAGCTCCTTAACAATTCCTTGTTAAGTTAACAAGCAAAATAGAACTGTTAGTCAAATGCTTAAGAAAGTGTCAAATCACAATGCAATTTCAAAATCTTTCTGACCTGACACAAAAAGTTGAAAATGCACGGCCACAATATTTTAAGGGGGGACATGACATTCGCGGCAGAGAAAACAGACCTTTTATTTAAATTCATAACTCAGTCAAAAACAAACATTTTTCCAAATTTTTTTTTATTATTGTAGAGAATTGAACAAATTACAAGAAAAAAAAAATTAAAAAAAAATTTATTTTTCACTCCAACATGGTTTTATAGAGCTCCAAACTGGCGGCAGAAAAAAAACGGGGCCTCGTGGTTGCTGCGCTGGGAGTTGCAAGAATTGTCCGATCTGGAAAAAAATTACTTTTTTAAATCTTAACAAAATTGGTTATCGTATGACAAGAGCTTTTTTTTAAATTTTTTTTTCAATTTTTGTTGATGTTCCAAATTTGAAAGTGTGTTTTTTCAAAAAAAATATTGACTTTAAAAATTCATAAAAAATTGAAAAAAAAAATTTAAAAAAAGCTCGTGTCATACGATAAAATCAAGTTTAAAAAAATACAAAAAAAAAAAAATTCGTCAAAAAATGAACCCGCTAGTGCCGCAACCAGTACGAAAACCATTGATCCGAGATAAACGCGTTCAAAGTTTGTAAACAAAGAAAAAAAAGGTATAAAATTAAAAATGCGCTCTCACTAATCCGGCTGTAACTTTTGAACCCGTATGAATTTTTCCATGAAATTTTCCCCCCTTAAATTAATTATATCACATCTAAGTGGGATTTCTCTTGTGTGCAATGCATTATATATGGGTCATTCTTTTACAAACCGACACATTTTTGATTTGCCTGAAATTTTTTTTACCAGTTCTTTAATTAAAAAAAAAACACGTGTTCGAGATATTTTTTTTTAAATAGAAGGGGTTAAAAATATGGGATTTTCGTGATTTTTGCTTTGGAGACTGATTTTCAAAACTTCACAACTCCGGTTCTTTTTATGCTAAAGAAATTTAGTTTTGAAGATAAAAACGTGAGGTTTAAGAAAAAAATTGTTTCAATGATATATATAAAAAATTTTATATTGTTATAAACAATTTAAATGTCTAAATCAACTTTTAATAATCTCACCCACCACTTAGCGTGTTTTAAGTATAACCATCGTATTCTACATCAATTTTTACATCGAAAATGCTTTTTTCATTGATTTACTTTTATTTTTAAATCTTTATTTAGTTATTTATTTTATTGATTATTTTTATTGATATTACTATTGCAAAAAATTAAATAAACTTCAGCGGTACCTGACGGCGGCGAGCCAGTTGCAAAGTTACATCTCATATTCTCGCCTTATACCGTTTTACCCTTTGTTCTATGATCAATAGTATATATAAAGTATATTTTACATTTTTAATTGAACAATATAATTTTTTTGATCACGAACCAATTTATTTATTTATTTATCTATAAAAATTTCAGTTCATTAGCATATACATTTACAGCTCCAAAAATCAGATTAGTGTAATTTATTGCACATAAAAAGAAATATAAATTTCGTTTTTTATTTTGATAATTTGTTCATTTGCTACAGGTGAAAATGTAGACTCCGCCAAGAGACGGACTTGCGCATAAGCACAAAAAATAAGCAGAAAAGTGTGATTTAGATTTTTAATAGTAAAATAGGTATTTATGAAGTGAACAATTTTCTATTAACTAGTTTTTTTTTTCACTTCGATATCACTTCATTTAATGTATTTCTTAATTGACTGAAAATCAAGTTTTTTTAAAAATAATTAAATTTGTGAAAATATGATGAAATTGATTTATTTATTTAAGTTTGCCCCAATTTTTTTGTGAAGCTTTACTTATTAATAAATAATATTGTTCAATTAAAAATGTAAAACATTTTTTATTTATACTTTTGGTCATATAATATAGAGAACAACGGTATGAGGCGAGAATATGAGGTGTACTTTGCAACTGCGCGCGCCGATGTCAGGTGCAGCTGGAGTTTATTTAAGTTTTTCACAATCATTTCTCTATCAATAAAAAATGCATTTTCGATGTAAAATTTGGCTTCGAATGCGATGGTTATACTTAAAACACGCAAGCGGTGGGTAAGATTTTTAAAAGTTGATTTACATATTTAAATTGTTTAAAACAATATAAAATTTTTTACAAATTTCTTGAAACTATTTGTTTCTTAAAATTCACTTTTATATCTTCAAAACTTAAAAAAAAAATTTCTCTAACTTAAAAATTTTTGAAAATGAGTCTCCAAGACAAAATTCACGAACATTTCAAACTTTTAACCCCCTCTATTAAAAAAAAAAAAGAAAAAGGTCTTGAACTCGTGTCTCTTTTTTTCGATATAGAACCCGTAAAAAAATGTTCAGGCAAATCAAAAATGTGTCGGTAATTTTTTGTTCAAATCTGTACGGTTTGTAAAAGAATCACCCACATATGATTTTAAATCAGTGATTGCCAAACTCACACAACGATACTACTGCTTCGTATTTTAATGTAACGATATGCATACACTGCGCCAAATTGTACGTTGAAAAGAAACACTCGCGCCGCTAATTTCACAAAAAAGTCACAGTTTCGATAGTATCGTAGGCCCAGACGTAGAATTTTTTGTTTGATAGATATGCTGACGAATTTGTTGATCTTTTTCATTTTTGTGTTGGTAATATTTAAGAAATTCAATGTTATGTTTATGAAATAGATGTAAATATTTCGGAAAAATATGAACAGTAACAAACGACAAAAACGAAAGCAACTGCTTTGCTTAAACACTCTTCTTCTATATTCTATTTAAAATAAAATAAAAGTACTTATTGGGGTAGTTCACAAAAAAAAAGTTTTTCGTAGATGCAGCTTTTCCCTTCCTCTTGACCTAAGAAACACCCCTGAGTAGCACAATCAAATTGGTAAAGGTTTAGAGGAGGCACTTTTTTTTGTGTGTTTTTCCATATGATTTGTATGGAGCAAAAATTGATTTTGCAGGTAAGAAAAAAATTTCAGTGAAGCATGCGACGAAAACCTTCTCAGTCGACAGTTGGCATATGACTGATGTTCGTTTATTTAGCTTCGTCGTCATCATGATTCAATCATTATAAGCAAGGTTGATTTATAAGGTTGTCGCAAGGGAGAGAGCGAGTACCCATAATTGTCAAATCGAAGTTGACAGCTCATAGAAAATCTACAAGTACTCTCTATTATCATCCGTTCTTCTTTCGTAGTCATTCGCAAAATTGGCTGGTTTTGACAATTATGGGTACTGAGAAGAGAGTGCGATCAGCCCCGCGACAACCTTATAAATCAACCTTGATTATAAGGTTATCCAGATATTTGACATACCCTTATTTTATGTAAACAAAAAAAGAGAGTAAAAATACTCTCTTGAAAAAATGACAGCCAGGGTTGTGTGGTAGTCCCAAAAAAGAGTATGTTTCAGTGTTCTGCTGTGTTTTTTTAAAAGTACTTTTTCCACATGCTTGTGGTTATGCTAAAAAAATCAAGTGTGCAATATTTTAGTTAAATTTATTGACATGAAAATAATTTGTGGAAATTTTTTTCAATTTTTATAGCGCCATTTATCTCAAATTACTTTATGTCTTAGTATGTGATATTTTTAATTTCGAACTAGTGTTAAATAATTTAAAATAAAAAAGTCTTCAACATGTAGGATATTTAAGACGTCGTATGTGTTCGGCAGTGAGCAAGAGCAAAAGTACGCAGTGCCGTTGGATTTCCGTATTAAAAAATAAAACAACTTTATTCTAACAATAACCAATTTCAGAATAAAAAGGAAATTCATGTTCAAATTAAAAATACCATTTTTGATTCAGAAATTTCAAACTTAATTCTACTTTTGTCAGTGTTGAATTTTAATTTAACGTTGTTATTTTTAATTTTATATTGTTTTTTTCTGTATTATGCTCTGCGTTGTGTGAACAAAACTAGATATCTTTTGTCAAAAGAGGAAAAAAAGGTATGTTTTGGTTAATCATCCTTTTGGTTAAGCAAATGGTTTCAAAACTCTGTATCACAGATTAAAAAACATATTTTTAATAAATTTTACCTCTAAGCTGACTTTTGTTTTTTACTTATTTTAGCTAAAAGCTCGAAAATATAATCAAAATATTCATACAAATTCTTTGCAAAATGTGTTTTGCATACACAAATCAAATTTTTTCAATATTGTTTTACATCAAAAATTCATCCATTACACTTTAAAAAGCCCATAATATAAGTTTTGTTCAAAACAAACAGGTAGTAGAAAACGTAGTAGTCAAATGTATATTTAATATTTTGTACTACGAAAAAGTATGATATTCATGCAACTGCGGGATATTTATGTCATTAAAAAATTGCTCTTTTGCTCTCCTCTTTAAATAAGGGTATACATTCTTATTCTTGTGAGAAGACGTCAAATATCTGGATAAACTTATAATAATTGAATCATGGGCGTCATATGCATAGGGGCACTAATACTACGTCACACGCGGGTACATTGCCGGTAAACGCTGTTTAAAATTTTCAATACGTTGAATATAGGCAGCGGTGATGCAAATATTAAGGCTGTATTTCTTTATTCATTCCATACGTTCGGAATGACTTTTTTTTTTTTCTTTATTCATTCTTGATCATCCAGGATATTCCTTTTTGTGTTCTTTTCGTACCATCAACTGAGGTAGAATAAAAAGAATATTCCTTGTGTTTGAGGTTATAATCAATGTTGTTGTTCAATTGATGGCAAAATAACGTAAAATAAAACTGATACATTTTTTGTATTTTAAACTCCTAAATAAATTCATTGCATAATTGCGTATAAATGAAAAATATACATATTTGTGTTCATAAAGAAAAATTCTAGCAAGAGTTGATGCCACTAGCATTAGTTTGCTGGTTATCAACAACATATATGTGTTCTTTCTTTTCCAATTTTGTTTCTTTATTCATTCCGTTCTGGATAAAGAACTACCTATTCTATTCGTTCCGTTCTTATTCTGGAATGAATAAAGAAATACAGCCTAAAATTAGGATATTATATTTTTTATAAAAAGGGTTCACATGCATTGAAAATTTAAAGAAAAAGAAAGTAAAAGATACTGCAAAAATGTATGTGCTAAGCTTAATTCAACTTATAAAAATTGTTCAACTAAGCACATTGTAACGAACCTCCTGGGCGTTACAATCTTTTTCAGCTGAGGTATCCTCAGCGGCTGTCCAGGGTCCTTACAAGAATTAGAGGTTTTTGGTTAGGTCCTTGCTGGAAGGTCCTTTTATTCTGTTTGCGTGGTTGCACGCGTTGATGATGGCAAATCCTTTGGCGATTTGCCCAGCGGTCTCCCTTTAGGCCCTTCACGGGAGGACTCTGCTATCACAATGATTGCGTCTTTACTCGCAATTTAATGATAGTTGGGCCGATGGAAAATCGGCCAGCGGTCCCCCTTTAGGCCCTTCACGGGAGGACTTGTAGAATTCACAAATATGATGGCGTGGTCACACGCTTGATGTTCTTGGAGTCGATTGCGTGTCTTGACCTTGACGTGCGGTTGTTCGTCAGGCTGGCGTGGCTACACGCGTTGACGTTGATACCTTTCCTTGGTTGCTAACAAGCGGCTGCACAACTGTACCTTTTGGGTATTATATTTTTACCATTACAGTTTTCGTGGCGCTTGTATATTTCTCCCGTTACTTTGTCATACGATGTTTTAAGTAACGCTTGTTGCTAGCCCACACGTTGTTTTGTAGGTGTGTGTGCGTGTGTGTCTTCTTCTAGCGCTTCTCTGTGGCGCTACCAAGTGCTTTGCACGGCTCTCTGTCTGTCTTGTCGAGTGGGAATCTTATGCAGTTTCTCTCGTGAAGATTGACGGTGAGAGTAAGTGGTGAACAGACCGACCTGATCTAGGACTCCAGCGTTACTACTCAAGGGGAGAGGGAAGCACTCAAAGTGAGCGACACTCGTAGAGAGCGATAGTGAGAGTACGTGGTGAACAGACCGACCTGATCTAGGACTCCAGCGTACAGCTCAAGTGGGTAGAAGGCACTCAAAAATGAGCGGCACTCGTAGAGAGCGACGGTGAGAGTACGTGGTGAACAGACCGACCTGATCTAGGACTCCAGCGTACAGCTCAAGTGGGGAGAAGGCACTCTTAAATGAGCGGAACTCGTAGAGAGTGACAGTGAGAGAACGTGGCGAACAGACCGACCTGATCTAGGACTCCAGCGTTTCAGCTCAATAGGGGGGAAAAGGAAAGGAAAAGGAAAGGCACGTCCGGTCGACTTGCTATCTATAGCACGACTGCTTCTTGTCGTTTTCTTGATGAGAATGTATACTTAGCTTGGTTTGCCGATGGAAGAAGAAACACGTCTGTTCGTGGCTATGGTTCAATCAAGACTCTTCGTTTATTAATTTCATAAACTTAAACTAAGCGCTGGATGTTGCCAGCTATGCTACAATCGTAATATAGTAGTATGTTGCTAACACTATTTATACTACATAGTACATTATAAGGTATTATAGTAGGAGTCTAATACTATAACTTATTATATTAATGATATATATTTAATTAATTGTAGAATAGTATTAATAAATGTAACCTATGAAAATTATATAGAAAATATGTTTTACATTTATCCTAGTGAATATTTATAGCAAGTCTTAACTATAAGCAAGTGAAAATAAAATAATTAAATATATACATTTGACGAAGCTGGCTTCGTGTTTAGTAGTGTTGATTGTTGAAGGTAGCGGAATGTTGCTAGAATCATTTGTGTCCGATTCTCTTTGTTCATGTTGACTTATCCGGTGTGTTGTTGTTGGTGTTGATGTTATTGCCTGGTAATAATTAATGGCTCTAGCGTACTGCTTGTGTTGAGCCGCTTGTTGCCATATGTTGATATGGTTATGGGGCGTTATTGACAGTGGCCTCATGTTGACACTCAGCATAATACGTCAATGTTGTCATGGCTGGTGGCTGATGTTGCTGGTTATAGCACTTGTAGGGTGTTGGTACCATTCTGGTAGTGTCGGTGCCGTTTCAATTCGGTGCGGCGCGCTATTATTGTGCGATTTTATTTCCCGTGGAAATAGTGTCGTCACACCCCCCCTGTAGTTCGGGGAAAAGTCTTTGTTCCTCCGGGTCTCCTCAGGTTGGTGGTAAGATGGTTACCGTGGCCTGGCCTTTCCGTGAGATTTTCACGTCGTAGAATGTCCCGTTGATGTGAGTTTTGAAACTCATTTGTCGGCAACGTTTGCGCCTGGCATTTGCGTCTGCGATGCATTGTTGGACTTCAATGGGCCATATTTGGTTGGGCTCTTGATAGCTTGTCGCTTCGCTAGCTATCCCTTCTTGAGCCGTGCTGGTGGTTGCTGCTGTTGCTACTTCTGTCACCTTGTCGGCAGGTGTAGGGTTCAGCTCTTCGTTTTCGATCAGCCAGCCTAGGCAGAGTTCTGATGAGTTGCTATCATCGTGGTGGCTAGGATTTATGCCATTGCTGCTGCTGCTACTAGTGCTGTTGACGTCGCTGTCGCTGCTTCTGTTGCTGTTGGCGTCGCTGTCGCTGCTTGATTTAAGTGGTGGCGATGTGATACTGGGTATCGCCTGTTGTACGTGGGGTGTGCCTCTTGTTACTACGGGCGTAACCACGGTCGTTGTTGCTGGGAGCATGTCACCTTTGTCGGCACTACATACCCGTGGTGTTATCGTGAACACTATAGGTGCTTCTGGTAGTGTTGCTGGTGTGTTCGTGAAATTTGATGCTGATGATGACATCGCTGTTTGCTCCGTTAGTGTGGATGTCGCTGGAGACATCGTTGTTGTTATGGATACCACGCCTTGTGTGGTGTCGCTGGCATCTTCTTGGATCGCTGGTAGCGGGATGGTTGGCAGAGTTCGGCCTGCCAATTTCTGAATGATCTCGCTGATTCGACGGCGTTTCTGGCTGATGTAGTTCTCTGTGAACCACGTGTCACATTCGATGGGCATTCTGAAATCTCGAATTGGATTACTTACGAAACTTTCAATAAATTGAAGCGCGTAAAGGCCACAGTCGGTTAAATTGGTCTGCTGTAGCACCTTTACGTTGTGACCAGGTAAGTTCCCTTCGGTGAATGTATGCTGCCATGTGTCTGCTAGCTTGGCTTGAAACTCGTTGTTCAAGTAACTTCGAATTGGTTCTAGCACGTGAGATCGGTCGGTGGTAGCCAATAAGTCCATCAAAAGGATAATCGGCTGCGCTATCGGATGAAGCTGATTTGGTGAGGTCGTCTTCATGGTGCCTTCATTTAGCCTGGTTTATTGGCACGATGATAAATTTCTTGTTCGTGATGTTGCGCCTGCGAGTCCACGTACTGACTCCTGCGTGACGACGTTGACCAAGCGGTTGTGGTGTGTCGTCTGGCGTGGCACTAGGGCGCGTTAAACGTTCATAGAAGAACGGACTGAATAAGTGGAAGTCGTCTGCTTGCGTGCTGGGAATGATTGTCTGCTCGATCCATCGAATGTAGAAATCGATGATCTTATCATTCAAAAAGCGTTGAGTGGCCAGGCAGTAATAATCTTCGATGGTGACTGTGATGCCTCCGGGGCCCGGTGGGTAAGTGAACAGATTACCTGCCATCTCTTCATCATCGTCACTTGATAAATTTATCGCTGCTGGTGGCGAAGCGGTTGTTGCGTGATGGATGCTATTGCGATCCGATCGTATGACGCTGTTGTTGTTGTCGGCAGTAAAGTGCAACAATGATGGTGGCTCATGTTGCATGAGGTTACTGCTTTCTGCTGGACTGCTGTTGGATCTGCTAGTCATGTCAGCTTGCACTTGTGGCTGACATTCGGTGTCTGTTGTGACTGTACTGGAGCTGCTGGATCGATGCTGCGTTGTGAGCATAAATCGCACATCGGGCTTGGATTTGTTCTTAACCATTCGTGGCTTTGCAGAACGGCGTCGCCGCTTTGGCGGTGGTGGCGGTGGTAGTTGATCCGGCAGAAAAATGGTGCGGTTTTGTTCTGCTACCAGTTTACGCAGATGTCTGCCAAAGGCCTCTTTGGTGCGTTCAAACTTGTCCATCGTACGCTGGTGGTCTCGCTGCACTTTGCTAAGTGTTTTGATAAAAACAGTTAGGCGAGAAAACACGTTATAAATGAAGAAAAAACTAATAATGTAGTTTGCGGAGACTGCGTAGTTGATTGCGTTCAACTTGAAGAATATAACACGATGCGTAGTAACTCAAGTAAAATTATCAATTTTATTCAAGGCGAACTTCTGTCGATTATGTGGGTACAAATTTCCAAAAGGATGTTTCGTCAACGATAACACAAGCTGAAGTGATCGTTTGAATTTAAAACTTCTTTTGTGTTAGCTTCTAACACTTGTTGGTAAGTGTTGCCACCTTGTTGTTGAGCTTCTTGTACCCTGGTGAGTATTGCTGTCAGTGTGTGGGTATTTTGTTGTTCTTCACTCTTGATGTCTTTGGGATATTATTTTTTTTTTTTTTCTTGTAGCGTGCCACTCGTATTGAACCTCCTTGTAAAAATGCTCGTGACTTTGAGTGGTTGTCACTTGTTGAGTGTGGGCAGCTTGAGTGTATGCCGTTGTCGCTTTGTAAGAGCTTCTTTTTTTTTCTTTTTGCATGTTTGATGTTGACTATTGAATTTTGCAGAAATGGTTTGTACAGCCTTCTGTTAGTTTGCAGAAAATAGCTTGACTGTTTGCTGTCGGTTTCTTTGCTTCTGTAGACGGTTGTCTGTATGGCACGGTTACTTCTGGCGAAATTAAAATTATGAATTTCTGCAAGTTATAGTACTTGCGCAGATGCTGTTGTGATCTTCCTTGTAGATGATGATAAGCGTAGTTATTTTTTTGCAGGTACGGCTGCGATTTACAGGTTGTTGTTGATGGTGGTTTTGTGTCCAGTTGTTGACGCAGGTGGTGCTGCGCTTGGCGAATAATACAAATGTTTTGTATTGTTGTGGTCGTTCTCGACCATGTTGTAGCGTATTTATTTTGACGCAGTTACGGCTGCGTATTTACACTTTTGGCGTAGATTTCGCGGTGGGCTCTGATTGTAGACCCTGGTGTAAATTCGATGAATGACATCGCAGTTATCGTGAAAACGAAATGTTGCTATGTCTGCTGGTGCAGGTTCGTCTGCGGCTTACAGTTTGTAATGCAGATGCGGCTGCAGGCTTTCAGTTGTTTGCGCGGGTGAGGCCGCGAACTTTCAGTTGTTTGTGCGGGTGAGGCCGCGATTGCTCAGTTGTTGACGCGGGTGATGCCGCGATTGCTCAGTTGTTGACGCGGGTGATGCCGCGGTTGCTCAGTTGTTGACGCGGGTGATGCCGCGGTTGCTCAGTTGTTGACGCGGGTGATGCCGCGATTGCTCAGTTGTTGACGCGGGTGATGCCGCGATTGCTCAGTTGTTGACGCATGTAGAATTGTTTTCCGGGTCGTCGTCAGCGTGGAACTTTTTTAATTCACTCAAAGAACTTCCGAGCTTCCTTACTTTGGCGATTACGGGTGAGATGAATTTTAGAACTTTGTAGGGGCCATCAAATTTTGGGGCCAGCTTTGCGGCGAAGTTGTCCGCGGCTTTTGACAAGTAGTGTTGTTTCACCAGGACCAGTTCTCCGATCACGGGTCTCCAGGAGCGGCGGCGCAGATTATAATGTCGTGCTTGGTCTTGTGCTACGCGCTCGAGATTCTGTCGTACGATCTTGAAGATTTCTTGAAGGCGATTCGCTCTGTCGTCTGGTGTTTGTGGTTGACAGCCCGTGCCTGTAGTGCCCTCGTCGAACACGGCATTCGGCAGTCGAGGTTCACGTCCTTGGGTGAGGTTGAGGCTGTACCCCGTAGACTCCTGGATACTGGTATTTAGAGCAAGGGTGAATTCGGGTAATAGTTCGTCCCACTTCCGCTGTTCCTGTTGTGTGAACTGCGCAATCATAACTTTGACAGTACGATTTATCCTTTCCGTGGGGTTCTCTTGAGGCATATACGGCGCGGTGTATTGATGCTTGACCCCCAGTTCTTGTAAGAAATTCCTGAACTTCTTGCTTGTGAATTGGGCCCCATTGTCGGTGACTAGGATTTTTGGGGCGCCAAAACGACTGATGATCCGCTCCCGGAAAGCTAGTTTGAGTGTGTCCGCCGTCGCTTTCCTCAAGGGAACTAGCTCTGCCCATTTGGAGAACTTATCGAAGAATACCAGGAGCATGTTGTTTCCTCGTCTAGATCTGGGGAGCGGTCCCACGAAGTCTGCGCATACAATGTTCCAGGGCTCCTCCGGTAGTTGTGTCAGCATCTTGCCGGCAGGTGCCTGCTGACTAGGTTTGTATTTTTGGCAGGTTTCGCAATTTCGTACATATTTGCTTACGTGCCTAAACATCCCCGGCCAGTAGTAACGATTTGCCACTCGCCCGATTGTTTTCCGGATACCCAGATGTCCAGCAGTGGGTGAGTCGTGACATTCATGTAGGACTCTTGCCCGCAGATGTTTTGGGACGCACATTTTCCATGGTGCGCTGTCTTCGTCGCTCACTTGTCGAGGAATGTGGCGATACAGTCGATCACCGTCAATCAAGTAGTCTGCAAACTTGGCGGGGTTCTCCTGGATTTCAGCCTTCCTCTTTTGTAACCATGGGCAGTTTGGCTCGGGTTCGCTGTCTGTCACAACGGTCATGAGTCCTTCTTGTGGCTGACGGGAAAGGGCGTCTGCAACGTCGTTCAACTTGCCCTTGCGATATTGCACGTCAAAATTGAACTGTTGCAATTCCAAGGCCCATCGTGCAATTCTGCCGGATGGGCTCTCGATGGAGTTCAACCATTTCAAGGAGAGGTGATCCGTGACGACGGTGAATTTATAACCCTCCAGATAGGGCCTCATCTTCCGTATGCCCCATATAATGGCCAAGCACTCTTTCTCCGTGGGTGAGTAGTTCTTCTCCGCTGCGTTCAAGTGCCGGCTTGCGTAGGCAATGACCCTTTCCTGATCGTCGATGTCCTGAGTAAGGACTGCACCTACTCCGTAGTCGCTAGCGTCAGTTTGCAGGATGAACTTCTTGGTAAAGTCCGGGCAGGTGAGAACTGGCGCTTCTGTCAAACGGGTCTTTAGGAGATCAAAAGCCTGTTGTTGCTCCTCGGCCCACTTCCAATGTTTGCCCTTTTTGAGGAGGGTGGTTAGTGGTGTCACGATCTTAGCGAAATCGGGCACGAATCTCCTGTACCAGGAGGCAATTCCTAGACAGCGTCTCACTTCGCGTAGGTTTGTAGGCGGGGGTAGACTTTTGATTGCCGAGATCTTGTCGGGGTCGGTATGAATCCCCTTATCGCTCACAACGTGGCCCAGGTATTTCAATTCCTTCTTGAAAAATTCACATTTGTCTTTATTAATGCGGAGGTTGGCGGCCCTAAGTCTCCTGAACACTTCTCGCAGATTGTCCATGTGTTCCTTCAGGGTGGTTCCCGTGACGATAATATCATCCAGGTAGGCGAATGCATGGGGCTCCATTTCGGGCCCAATTACTTGATCTAGCGCTCGTTGAAAAGTGGCTGGGGCGGAGTGGAGGCCGAAGGGCATCACCTTCCACTGAAACAGGCCCCTACCGGGCACCGTGAATGCCGTACATGGCCGGCTGCTTCTTTCCATCGCGATCTGCCAGTAGCCATTTTTAAGATCCAGACTACTGATAAAGTTGGCGTTCCGTAGACGGTCTAAAATATGTTGAATCCGTGGCAGTGGATAGGCGTCTGGTATCGACTTGGCGTTCAAATGGCGGTAGTCGACACACAGTCGCCAGGTTCCGGTCTTTTTTTTCACTAAGACGATGGGCGCACTGTGTGGACTATGCGACGGTTCGATGCACCCTTGCCTTAACAGTTCGTCCACCTCTTCGTCGAACGAAAACAGGGGTATCGATGAATGCGCCTGTGAGCTGCGTAGATATGTACTTGTCTTTAATGTTTCCGTATGGCGTGGTGGTTGGGGCGCGTTTGGTGCGGATGCTTGTGTGGAGCGATTTTGCCTGCAAGCGGTTGCTGTTTTGGTATGAAGCGTTTGTTCACGTCTGTGCGTTGTTGTTAGGTTCATGTGCGAAGGTTTGCTGCCCTCGTATGATTCTGGTAACCTCGCGCGAGGCGTTGTGTAAACTGGGGCCTCAAGGTCTGGAGCTGGGTGAGGCGGTTGGTAGCCTGTATGTAGCACTGTATGGCCCGTTTGTGGCTGTGAGTAGCCTGGAGTGGTCGATGCTGGTCGTAGCAGCGTGTAGCCTGTTTGCGGCTTTGAATATGGCGTGGGCGCCTGTATTTGATGGGGCGTACTTCGTGTTTGAGGCCCTGTACGATGTCGTGGGACACGAGTGCGTTTAGCTCTTCTTTTCTTCTGGCGACGACAGGTCCTGGTGTGGATCACCGCTGGTGATTTGTCCTTTGTGGCCATGCCGGCGGGGCCAGCGTCGTGTGGTGACCGGGGAGTGTCGTTTCTCAATCTGACGGTATGTCCTCCCAAGCTGAGAGTGGCTTCCGTTTGTCGGAGGAAGTCAATGCCTAAGATGAGGTGGTCGACGGTTTCCGGGAGCACTAGCAGAGGAATCTCACAGGTGGTGTTCCCCAACCGAATAGGAATCCTTAATTCTTCTGTAATTAGTCGAGACGTACCGTCGGCCAATCGAATTGGCTGATGCGCAGGTCTTAGGTTCTGTGGCGTCCCTATTTCGTTGGCAACAAGGTCGCTGATAAAACTGCGTGTAGCGCCGGTATCGACGGTTGCATCAAAAAGTTCGCCTGCTAATTCTACGGTGGCTACAATGCGATCTTCGGTGAGACTCAGAGGTCTAGTCGGGTATGCAGCAAAGGATTCGCTACTAGTGTCGATTTTACTTTGTGGCGTGACGTTTTGCGCTCCTTTTGGGTATTGGCGGCAGCACTCCAGTGTGCGATAGTTTCGTCGCTTGCAGACCCAGCAGAAAAACACCCGCTGGTTTTTGCAATGATTGGAGCTGTGTCCCTCTTGTGTGCACCGCTGGCATGCCTGCGATCTAACTCGTTCATCATTCTCTTGTACCACTAGGCGGTACTGATCCTCTGGTGGTCGTGGTACATTATATCGTTGAGCGCGTGGACTTTCTCGATGTCTGTTAAGATAGCTCAATATCTCGTCTGGTGACTGGTAAGCCTGGTTGCGATTGAGACTTTCATACTCCGTGGCTAATGCTGTCAGTTCCTGCAGTGTGTCAAAGTCCTTGCGGCGGATGTATAATTGGTAGCCGCTGTGCAGGTTCCTATACACACGTTCTAATTCCTGCGCTTTTGAGTAGCCGGCGTGGCGCATCATATTTTGAATGGCCAACAGGAAATCTTTGAAGCATTCACTTGGTCGTTGCACTCTCCCTCTGACTTCATCTTCAAGGCGTTCCATATAGCGTGGTGGGAGAAAGAATTGGAGGAAATCCATCTTGAACGAAGTCCAGTCCGTCCACTGGCGATTATTATTGCGGAACCATAGGGCTGCTTGTCCCCGCAATAGCTGTGGCATAGTTCGTGGCACAAAGTCTATTGGTATGCCATAAACTGCGGCGAGTTCCTCGATCTGTTCTACAAATGCGATAGGGTCCTGGTCGCCTTCAAACTTCAGGGTCCACCTTCTGATATGGTCGATGATATCGTAGTGGATGTTTCCTGGTCTTGGACCATATCTGGAATATAGTACCTCTTGTGAGTGTATGGTCCGGTACGTGGGCTGTTCGACTGCTGGTATCTTCAGATGCATTGCTTCGTTTGACTTGTCATTATTTGTAGGAATCGTCGGTGACACGGCTCGGGTGAACTTTGATTGTAGTTCAAGGAGGCGTTCTCTAATCTCATCTTTGTGTTCGCCTTCGATGGCGAATGCTGCTAGTCGCTTGCGCAACTCTTCGACGGTGCCTGTGTCGTCTAGGCTGAATTCCGTCAGGTAGTTGAGCAACTCGTCCTTGCGGATGTTGTATATCCACGATGTTTTCATTTTCGTTGGAAATGTTTGTACGGCTGATCTGACTTAGTTGAGCAGTAATGATTTTGCTGCTGTTGATTGTAGATTTTAAACAACTTGTTTTTTTTTTTTTTTGTTCGCTGTTGTACTCTGTTTGTTACAGTGTCCCTGTTGATTTGATGAATCGTTGTGCAGTAATGATTTTGCTGCAGTTGATTGTAGATCTCTTTTGTTTTTTTTTTTTTTTTTTTTTTTTTTATTTTTATGTTCAGATGATTCTGTTCACATGTGAGTGCTCTGCGTGTTGAAGCGTTGCTTGCGTTGACGCTTGGCGTTGCTTGCGTTGATGCGTTGAAGCGTTGAAGCGTTGAGCGTTGAAGCGTTGAAGCGTTGAAGCGTTGAAGCGTTGAAGCGTTGAACGTTGAAGCGTTGAAGTGTTGAAGCGTTGAAGCGTTGTAGCGTTGATTACTAAAACTCTTCTTTTGATAAGATGATTTTGCTCATCTGTGTGCACTCTGCAGGCTTGTGTGCAAAGTGTCTGTCCGTTGTGAGTGTGATGATGGGATCTCTGCTGATATTTGCAGAATATGATGATGGGATCTCTGCCGATATGCAGACAGAGGGTGATGATGGGATCTCTGCCGATATATGCAGACAGAGGGTCCCTGCTCGGGCGCCACTTGTAACGAACCTCCTGGGCGTTACAATCTTTTTCAGCTGAGGTATCCTCAGCGGCTGTCCAGGGTCCTTACAAGAATTAGAGGTTTTTGGTTAGGTCCTTGCTGGAAGGTCCTTTTATTCTGTTTGCGTGGTTGCACGCGTTGATGATGGCAAATCCTTTGGCGATTTGCCCAGCGGTCTCCCTTTAGGCCCTTCACGGGAGGACTCTGCTATCACAATGATTGCGTCTTTACTCGCAATTTAATGATAGTTGGGCCGATGGAAAATCGGCCAGCGGTCCCCCTTTAGGCCCTTCACGGGAGGACTTGTAGAATTCACAAATATGATGGCGTGGTCACACGCTTGATGTTCTTGGAGTCGATTGCATGTCTTGACCTTGACGTGCGGTTGTTCGTCAGGCTGGCGTGGCTACACGCGTTGACGTTGATACCTTTCCTTGGTTGCTAACAAGCGGCTGCACAACTGTACCTTTTGGGTATTATATTTTTACCATTACAGTTTTCGTGGCGCTTGTATATTTCTCCCGTTACTTTGTCATACGATGTTTTAAGTAACGCTTGTTGCTAGCCCACACGTTGTTTTGTAGGTGTGTGTGCGTGTGTGTCTTCTTCTAGCGCTTCTCTGTGGCGCTACCAAGTGCTTTGCACGGCTCTCTGTCTGTCTTGTCGAGTGGGAATCTTATGCAGTTTCTCTCGTGAAGATTGACGGTGAGAGTAAGTGGTGAACAGACCGACCTGATCTAGGACTCCAGCGTTACTACTCAAGGGGAGAGGGAAGCACTCAAAGTGAGCGACACTCGTAGAGAGCGATAGTGAGAGTACGTGGTGAACAGACCGACCTGATCTAGGACTCCAGCGTACAGCTCAAGTGGGTAGAAGGCACTCAAAAATGAGCGGCACTCGTAGAGAGCGACGGTGAGAGTACGTGGTGAACAGACCGACCTGATCTAGGACTCCAGCGTACAGCTCAAGTGGGGAGAAGGCACTCTTAAATGAGCGGAACTCGTAGAGAGTGACAGTGAGAGAACGTGGCGAACAGACCGACCTGATCTAGGACTCCAGCGTTTCAGCTCAATAGGGGGGAAAAGGAAAGGAAAAGGAAAGGCACGTCCGGTCGACTTGCTATCTATAGCACGACTGCTTCTTGTCGTTTTCTTGATGAGAATGTATACTTAGCTTGGTTTGCCGATGGAAGAAGAAACACGTCTGTTCGTGGCTATGGTTCAATCAAGACTCTTCGTTTATTAATTTCATAAACTTAAACTAAGCGCTGGATGTTGCCAGCTATGCTACAATCGTAATATAGTAGTATGTTGCTAACACTATTTATACTACATAGTACATTATAAGGTATTATAGTAGGAGTCTAATACTATAACTTATTATATTAATGATATATATTTAATTAATTGTAGAATAGTATTAATAAATGTAACCTATGAAAATTATATAGAAAATATGTTTTACATTTATCCTAGTGAATATTTATAGCAAGTCTTAACTATAAGCAAGTGAAAATAAAATAATTAAATATATACATTTGACGAAGCTGGCTTCGTGTTTAGTAGTGTTGATTGTTGAAGGTAGCGGAATGTTGCTAGAATCATTTGTGTCCGATTCTCTTTGTTCATGTTGACTTATCCGGTGTGTTGTTGTTGGTGTTGATGTTATTGCCTGGTAATAATTAATGGCTCTAGCGTACTGCTTGTGTTGAGCCGCTTGTTGCCATATGTTGATATGGTTATGGGGCGTTATTGACAGTGGCCTCATGTTGACACTCAGCATAATACGTCAATGTTGTCATGGCTGGTGGCTGATGTTGCTGGTTATAGCACTGGTAGGGTGTTGGTACCATTCTGGTAGTGTCGGTGCCGTTTCAATTCGGTGCGGCGCGCTATTATTGTGCGATTTTATTTCCCGTGGAAATAGTGTCGTCACACCCCCCCTGTAGTTCGGGGAAAAGTCTTTATTCCTCCGGGTCTCCTCAGGTTGGTGGTAAGATGGTTACCGTGGCCTGGCCTTTCCGTGAGATTTTCACGTCGTAGAATGTCCCGTTGATGTGAGTTTTGAAACTCATTTGTCGGCAACGTTTGCGCCTGGCATTTGCGTCTGCGATGCATTGTTGGACTTCAATGGGCCATATTTGGTTGGGCTCTTGATAGCTTGTCGCTTCGCTAGCTATCCCTTCTTGAGCCGTGCTGGTGGTTGCTGCTGTTGCTACTTCTGTCACCTTGTCGGCAGGTGTAGGGTTCAGCTCTTCGTTTTCGATCAGCCAGCCTAGGCAGAGTTCTGATGAGTTGCTATCATCGTGGTGGCTAGGATTTATGCCATTGCTGCTGCTGCTACTAGTGCTGTTGACGTCGCTGTCGCTGCTTCTGTTGCTGTTGGCGTCGCTGTCGCTGCTTGATTTAAGTGGTGGCGATGTGATACTGGGTATCGCCTGTTGTACGTGGGGTGTGCCTCTTGTTACTACGGGCGTAACCACGGTCGTTGTTGCTGGGAGCATGTCACCTTTGTCGGCACTACATACCCGTGGTGTTATCGTGAACACTATAGGTGCTTCTGGTAGTGTTGCTGGTGTGTTCGTGAAATTTGATGCTGATGATGACATCGCTGTTTGCTCCGTTAGTGTGGATGTCGCTGGAGACATCGTTGTTGTTATGGATACCACGCCTTGTGTGGTGTCGCTGGCATCTTCTTGGATCGCTGGTAGCGGGATGGTTGGCAGAGTTCGGCCTGCCAATTTCTGAATGATCTCGCTGATTCGACGGCGTTTCTGGCTGATGTAGTTCTCTGTGAACCACGTGTCACATTCGATGGGCATTCTGAAATCTCGAATTGGATTACTTACGAAACTTTCAATAAATTGAAGCGCGTAAAGGCAACAGTCGGTTAAATTGGTCTGCTGTAGCACCTTTACGTTGTGACCAGGTAAGTTCCCTTCGGTGAATGTATGCTGCCATGTGTCTGCTAGCTTGGCTTGAAACTCGTTGTTCAAGTAACTTCGAATTGGTTCTAGCACGTGAGATCGGTCGGTGGTAGCCAATGAGTCCATCAAAAGGATAATCGGCTGCGCTATCGGATGAAGCTGATTTGGTGAGGTCGTCTTCATGGTGCCGTATAGATGTGGGCCTCTCATGGTAGGAAAACAGATAATTGCCAAAAACCAATGTTTAGCCTGGTTTATTGGCACGATGATAAATTTCTTGTTCGTGATGTTGCGCCTGCGAGTCCACGTACTGACTCCTGCGTGACGACGTTGACCAAGCGATTGTGGTGTGTCGTCTGGCGTGGCACTAGGGCGCGTTAAACGTTCATAGAAGAACGGACTGAATAAGTGGAAGTCGTCTGCTTGCGTGCTGGGAATGATTGTCTGCTCGATCCATCGAATGTAGAAATCGATGATCTTATCATTCAAAAAGCGTTGAGTGGCCAGGCAGTAATAATCTTCGATGGTGACTGTGATGCCTCCGGGGCCCGGTGGGTAAGTGAACAGATTACCTGCCATCTCTTCATCATCGTCACTTGATAAATTTATCGCTGCTGGTGGCGAAGCGGTTGTTGCGTGATGGATGCTATTGCGATCCGATCGTATGACGCTGTTGTTGTTGTCGGCAGTAAAGTGCAACAATGATGGTGGCTCATGTTGCATGAGGTTACTGCTTTCTGCTGGACTGCTGTTGGATCTGCTAGTCATGTCAGCTTGCACTTGTGGCTGACATTCGGTGTCTGTTGTGACTGTACTGGAGCTGCTGGATCGATGCTGCGTTGTGAGCATAAATCGCACATCGGGCTTGGATTTGTTCTTAACCATTCGTGGCTTTGCAGAACGGCGTCGCCGCTTTGGCGGTGGTGGCGGTGGTAGTTGATCCGGCAGAAAAATGGTGCGGTTTTGTTCTGCTACCAGTTTACGCAGATGTCTGCCAAAGGCCTCTTTGGTGCGTTCAAACTTGTCCATCGTACGCTGGTGGTCTCGCTGCACTTTGCTAAGTGTTTTGATAAAAACAGTTAGGCGAGAAAACACGTTATAAATGAAGAAAAAACTAATAATGTAGTTTGCGGAGACTGCGTAGTTGATTGCGTTCAACTTGAAGAATATAACACGATGCGTAGTAACTCAAGTAAAATTATCAATTTTATTCAAGGCGAACTTCTGTCGATTATGTGGGTACAAATTTCCAAAAGGATGTTTCGTCAACGATAACACAAGCTGAAGTGATCGTTTGAATTTAAAACTTCTTTTGTGTTAGCTTCTAACACTTGTTGGTAAGTGTTGCCACCTTGTTGTTGAGCTTCTTGTACCCTGGTGAGTATTGCTGTCAGTGTGTGGGTATTTTGTTGTTCTTCACTCTTGATGTCTTTGGGATATTATTTTTTTTTTTTTTCTTGTAGCGTGCCACTCGTATTGAACCTCCTTGTAAAAATGCTCGTGACTTTGAGTGGTTGTCACTTGTTGAGTGTGGGCAGCTTGAGTGTATGCCGTTGTCGCTTTGTAAGAGCTTCTTTTTTTTTCTTTTTGCATGTTTGATGTTGACTATTGAATTTTGCAGAAATGGTTTGTACAGCCTTCTGTTAGTTTGCAGAAAATAGCTTGACTGTTTGCTGTCGGTTTCTTTGCTTCTGTAGACGGTTGTCTGTATGGCACGGTTACTTCTGGCGAAATTAAAATTATGAATTTCTGCAAGTTATAGTACTTGCGCAGATGCTGTTGTGATCTTCCTTGTAGATGATGATAAGCGTAGTTATTTTTTTGCAGGTACGGCTGCGATTTACAGGTTGTTGTTGATGGTGGTTTTGTGTCCAGTTGTTGACGCAGGTGGTGCTGCGCTTGGCGAATAATACAAATGTTTTGTATTGTTGTGGTCGTTCTCGACCATGTTGTAGCGTATTTATTTTGACGCAGTTACGGCTGCGTATTTACACTTTTGGCGTAGATTTCGCGGTGGGCTCTGATTGTAGACCCTGGTGTAAATTCGATGAATGACATCGCAGTTATCGTGAAAACGAAATGTTGCTATGTCTGCTGGTGCAGGTTCGTCTGCGGCTTACAGTTTGTAATGCAGATGCGGCTGCAGGCTTTCAGTTGTTTGCGCGGGTGAGGCCGCGAACTTTCAGTTGTTTGTGCGGGTGAGGCCGCGATTGCTCAGTTGTTGACGCGGGTGATGCCGCGATTGCTCAGTTGTTGACGCGGGTGATGCCGCGGTTGCTCAGTTGTTGACGCGGGTGATGCCGCGGTTGCTCAGTTGTTGACGCGGGTGATGCCGCGATTGCTCAGTTGTTGACGCGGGTGATGCCGCGATTGCTCAGTTGTTGACGCATGTAGAATTGTTTTCCGGGTCGTCGTCAGCGTGGAACTTTTTTAATTCACTCAAAGAACTTCCGAGCTTCCTTACTTTGGCGATTACGGGTGAGATGAATTTTAGAACTTTGTAGGGGCCATCAAATTTTGGGGCCAGCTTTGCGGCGAAGTTGTCCGCGGCTTTTGACAAGTAGTGTTGTTTCACCAGGACCAGTTCTCCGATCACGGGTCTCCAGGAGCGGCGGCGCAGATTATAATGTCGTGCTTGGTCTTGTGCTACGCGCTCGAGATTCTGTCGTACGATCTTGAAGATTTCTTGAAGGCGATTCGCTCTGTCGTCTGGTGTTTGTGGTTGACAGCCCGTGCCTGTAGTGCCCTCGTCGAACACGGCATTCGGCAGTCGAGGTTCACGTCCTTGGGTGAGGTTGAGGCTGTACCCCGTAGACTCCTGGATACTGGTATTTAGAGCAAGGGTGAATTCGGGTAATAGTTCGTCCCACTTCCGCTGTTCCTGTTGTGTGAACTGCGCAATCATAACTTTGACAGTACGATTTATCCTTTCCGTGGGGTTCTCTTGAGGCATATACGGCGCGGTGTATTGATGCTTGACCCCCAGTTCTTGTAAGAAATTCCTGAACTTCTTGCTTGTGAATTGGGCCCCATTGTCGGTGACTAGGATTTTTGGGGCGCCAAAACGACTGATGATCCGCTCCCGGAAAGCTAGTTTGAGTGTGTCCGCCGTCGCTTTCCTCAAGGGAACTAGCTCTGCCCATTTGGAGAACTTATCGAAGAATACCAGGAGCATGTTGTTTCCTCGTCTAGATCTGGGGAGCGGTCCCACGAAGTCTGCGCATACAATGTTCCAGGGCTCCTCCGGTAGTTGTGTCAGCATCTTGCCGGCAGGTGCCTGCTGACTAGGTTTGTATTTTTGGCAGGTTTCGCAATTTCGTACATATTTGCTTACGTGCCTAAACATCCCCGGCCAGTAGTAACGATTTGCCACTCGCCCGATTGTTTTCCGGATACCCAGATGTCCAGCAGTGGGTGAGTCGTGACATTCATGTAGGACTCTTGCCCGCAGATGTTTTGGGACGCACATTTTCCATGGTGCGCTGTCTTCGTCGCTCACTTGTCGAGGAATGTGGCGATACAGTCGATCACCGTCAATCAAGTAGTCTGCAAACTTGGCGGGGTTCTCCTGGATTTCAGCCTTCCTCTTTTGTAACCATGGGCAGTTTGGCTCGGGTTCGCTGTCTGTCACAACGGTCATGAGTATTTCTTGTGGCTGACGGGAAAGGGCGTCTGCAACGACGTTCAACTTGCCCTTGCGATATTGCACGTCAAAATTGAACTGTTGCAATTCCAAGGCCCATCGTGCAATTCTGCCGGATGGGCTCTCGATGGAGTTCAACCATTTCAAGGAGAGGTGATCCGTGACGACGGTGAATTTATAACCCTCCAGATAGGGCCTCATCTTCCGTATGCCCCATATAATGGCCAAGCACTCTTTCTCCGTGGGTGAGTAGTTCTTCTCCGCTGCGTTCAAGTGCCGGCTTGCGTAGGCAATGACCCTTTCCTGATCGTCGATGTCCTTAGTAAGGACTGCACCTACTCCGTAGTCGCTAGCGTCAGCTTGCAGGATGAACTTCTTGGTAAAGTCCGGGCAGGTGAGAACTGGCGCTTCTGTCAAACGGGTCTTTAGGAGATCAAAAGCCTGTTGTTGCTCCTCGGCCCACTTCCAATGTTTGCCCTTTTTGAGGAGGGTGGTTAGTGGTGTCACGATCTTAGCGAAATCGGGCACGAATCTCCTGTACCAGGAGGCAATTCCTAGACAGCGTCTCACTTCGCGTAGGTTTGTAGGCGGGGGTAGACTTTTGATTGCCGAGATCTTGTCGGGGTCGGTATGAATCCCCTTATCGCTCACAACGTGGCCCAGGTATTTCAATTCCTTCTTGAAAAATTCACATTTGTCTTTATTAATGCGGAGGTTGGCGGCCCTAAGTCTCCTGAACACTTCTCGCAGATTGTCCATGTGTTCCTTCAGGGTGGTTCCCGTGACGATAATATCATCCAGGTAGGCGAATGCATGGGGCTCCATTTCGGGCCCAATTACTTGATCTAGCGCTCGTTGAAAAGTGGCTGGGGCGGAGTGGAGGCCGAAGGGCATCACCTTCCACTGAAACAGGCCCCTACCGGGCACCGTGAATGCCGTACATGGCCGGCTGCTTCTTTCCATCGCGATCTGCCAGTAGCCATTTTTAAGATCCAGACTACTGATAAAGTTGGCGTTCCGTAGACGGTCTAAAATATGTTGAATCCGTGGCAGTGGATAGGCGTCTGGTATCGACTTGGCGTTCAAATGGCGGTAGTCGACACACAGTCGCCAGGTTCCGGTCTTTTTTTTACTAAGACGATGGGCGCACTGTGTGGACTATGCGACGGTTCGATGCACCCTTGCCTTAACAGTTCGTCCACCTCTTCGTCGAACGAAAACAGGGGTATCGATGAATGCGCCTGTGAGCTGCGTAGATATGTACTTGTCTTTAATGTTTCCGTATGGCGTGGTGGTTGGGGCGCGTTTGGTGCGGATGCTTGTGTGGAGCGATTTTGCCTGCAAGCGGTTGCTGTTTTGGTATGAAGCGTTTGTTCACGTCTGTGCGTTGTTGTTAGGTTCATGTGCGAAGGTTTGCTGCCCTCGTATGATTCTGGTAACCTCGCGCGAGGCGTTGTGTAAACTGGGGCCTCAAGGTCTGGAGCTGGGTGAGGCGGTTGGTAGCCTGTATGTAGCACTGTATGGCCCGTTTGTGGCTGTGAGTAGCCTGGAGTGGTCGATGCTGGTCGTAGCAGCGTGTAGCCTGTTTGCGGCTTTGAATATGGCGTGGGCGCCTGTATTTGATGGGGCGTACTTCGTGTTTGAGGCCCTGTACGATGTCGTGGGACACGAGTGCGTTTAGCTCTTCTTTTCTTCTGGCGACGACAGGTCCTGGTGTGGATCACCGCTGGTGATTTGTCCTTTGTGGCCATGCCGGCGGGGCCAGCGTCGTGTGGTGACCGGGGAGTGTCGTTTCTCAATCTGACGGTATGTCCTCCCAAGCTGAGAGTGGCTTCCGTTTGTCGGAGGAAGTCAATGCCTAAGATGAGGTGGTCGACGGTTTCCGGGAGCACTAGCAGAGGAATCTCACAGGTGGTGTTCCCCAACCGAATAGGAATCCTTAATTCTTCTGTAATTAGTCGAGACGTACCGTCGGCCAATCGAATTGGCTGATGCGCAGGTCTTAGGTTCTGTGGCGTCCCTATTTCGTTGGCAACAAGGTCGCTGATAAAACTGCGTGTAGCGCCGGTATCGACGGTTGCATCAAAAAGTTCGCCTGCTAATTCTACGGTGGCTACAATGCGATCTTCGGTGAGACTCAGAGGTCTAGTCGGGTATGCAGCAAAGGATTCGCTACTAGTGTCGATTTTACTTTGTGGCGTGACGTTTTGCGCTCCTTTTGGGTATTGGCGGCAGCACTCCAGTGTGCGATAGTTTCGTCGCTTGCAGACCCAGCAGAAAAACACCCGCTGGTTTTTGCAATGATTGGAGCTGTGTCCCTCTTGTGTGCACCGCTGGCATGCCTGCGATCTAACTCGTTCATCATTCTCTTGTACCACTAGGCGGTACTGATCCTCTGGTGGTCGTGGTACATTATATCGTTGAGCGCGTGGACTTTCTCGATGTCTGTTAAGATAGCTCAATATCTCGTCTGGTGACTGGTAAGCCTGGTTGCGATTGAGACTTTCATACTCCGTGGCTAATGCTGTCAGTTCCTGCAGTGTGTCAAAGTCCTTGCGGCGGATGTATAATTGGTAGCCGCTGTGCAGGTTCCTATACACACGTTCTAATTCCTGCGCTTTTGAGTAGCCGGCGTGGCGCATCATATTTTGAATGGCCAACAGGAAATCTTTGAAGCATTCACTTGGTCGTTGCACTCTCCCTCTGACTTCATCTTCAAGGCGTTCCATATAGCGTGGTGGGAGAAAGAATTGGAGGAAATCCATCTTGAACGAAGTCCAGTCCGTCCACTGGCGATTATTATTGCGGAACCATAGGGCTGCTTGTCCCCGCAATAGCTGTGGCATAGTTCGTGGCACAAAGTCTATTGGTATGCCATAAACTGCGGCGAGTTCCTCGATCTGTTCTACAAATGCGATAGGGTCCTGGTCGCCTTCAAACTTCAGGGTCCACCTTCTGATATGGTCGATGATATCGTAGTGGATGTTTCCTGGTCTTGGACCATATCTGGAATATAGTACCTCTTGTGAGTGTATGGTCCGGTACGTGGGCTGTTCGACTGCTGGTATCTTCAGATGCATTGCTTCGTTTGACTTGTCATTATTTGTAGGAATCGTCGGTGACACGGCTCGGGTGAACTTTGATTGTAGTTCAAGGAGGCGTTCTCTAATCTCATCTTTGTGTTCGCCTTCGATGGCGAATGCTGCTAGTCGCTTGCGCAACTCTTCGACGGTGCCTGTGTCGTCTAGGCTGAATTCCGTCAGGTAGTTGAGCAACTCGTCCTTGCGGATGTTGTATATCCACGATGTTTTCATTTTCGTTGGAAATGTTTGTACGGCTGATCTGACTTAGTTGAGCAGTAATGATTTTGCTGCTGTTGATTGTAGATTTTAAACAACTTGTTTTTTTTTTTTTTTGTTCGCTGTTGTACTCTGTTTGTTACAGTGTCCCTGTTGATTTGATGAATCGTTGTGCAGTAATGATTTTGCTGCAGTTGATTGTAGATCTCTTTTGTTTTTTTTTTTTTTTTTTTTTTTTTTATTTTTATGTTCAGATGATTCTGTTCACCTGTGAGTGCTCTGCGTGTTGAAGCGTTGCTTGCGTTGACGCTTGGCGTTGCTTGCGTTGATGCGTTGAAGCGTTGAAGCGTTGAGCATTGAAGCGTTGAAGCGTTGAAGCGTTGAAGCGTTGAAGCGTTGAACGTTGAAGCGTTGAAGTGTTGAAGCGTTGAAGCGTTGTAGCGTTGATTACTAAAACTCTTCTTTTGATAAGATGATTTTGCTCATCTGTGTGCACTCTGCAGGCTTGTGTGCAAAGTGTCTGTCCGTTGTGAGTGTGATGATGGGATCTCTGCTAATATTTGCAGAATATGATGATGGGATCTCTGCCGATATGCAGACAGAGGGTGATGATGGGATCTCTGCCGATATATGCAGACAGAGGGTCCCTGCTCGGGCGCCACTTGTAACGAACCTCCTGGGCGTTACAATCTTTTTCAGCTGAGGTATCCTCAGCGGCTGTCCAGGGTCCTTACAAGAATTAGAGGTTTTTGGTTAGGTCCTTGCTGGAAGGTCCTTTTATTCTGTTTGCGTGGTTGCACGCGTTGATGATGGCAAATCCTTTGGCGATTTGCCCAGCGGTCTCCCTTTAGGCCCTTCACGGGAGGACTCTGCTATCACAATGATTGCGTCTTTACTCGCAATTTAATGATAGTTGGGCCGATGGAAAATCGGCCAGCGGTCCCCCTTTAGGCCCTTCACGGGAGGACTTGTAGAATTCACAAATATGATGGCGTGGTCACACGCTTGATGTTCTTGGAGTCGATTGCGTGTCTTGACCTTGACGTGCGGTTGTTCGTCAGGCTGGCGTGGCTACACGCGTTGACGTTGATACCTTTCCTTGGTTGCTAACAAGCGGCTGCACAACTGTACCTTTTGGGTATTATATTTTTACCATTACAGTTTTCGTGGCGCTTGTATATTTCTCCCGTTACTTTGTCATACGATGTTTTAAGTAACGCTTGTTGCTAGCCCACACGTTGTTTTGTAGGTGTGTGTGCGTGTGTGTCTTCTTCTAGCGCTTCTCTGTGGCGCTACCAAGTGCTTTGCACGGCTCTCTGTCTGTCTTGTCGAGTGGGAATCTTATGCAGTTTCTCTCGTGAAGATTGACGGTGAGAGTAAGTGGTGAACAGACCGACCTGATCTAGGACTCCAGCGTTACTACTCAAGGGGAGAGGGAAGCACTCAAAGTGAGCGACACTCGTAGAGAGCGATAGTGAGAGTACGTGGTGAACAGACCGACCTGATCTAGGACTCCAGCGTACAGCTCAAGTGGGTAGAAGGCACTCAAAAATGAGCGGCACTCGTAGAGAGCGACGGTGAGAGTACGTGGTGAACAGACCGACCTGATCTAGGACTCCAGCGTACAGCTCAAGTGGGGAGAAGGCACTCTTAAATGAGCGGAACTCGTAGAGAGTGACAGTGAGAGAACGTGGCGAACAGACCGACCTGATCTAGGACTCCAGCGTTTCAGCTCAATAGGGGGGAAAAGGAAAGGAAAAGGAAAGGCACGTCCGGTCGACTTGCTATCTATAGCACGACTGCTTCTTGTCGTTTTCTTGATGAGAATGTATACTTAGCTTGGTTTGCCGATGGAAGAAGAAACACGTCTGTTCGTGGCTATGGTTCAATCAAGACTCTTCGTTTATTAATTTCATAAACTTAAACTAAGCGCTGGATGTTGCCAGCTATGCTACAATCGTAATATAGTAGTATGTTGCTAACACTATTTATACTACATAGTACATTATAAGGTATTATAGTAGGAGTCTAATACTATAACTTATATTAATGATATATATTTAATTAATTGTAGAATAGTATTAATAAATGTAACCTATGAAAATTATATAGAAAATATGTTTTACATTTATCCTAGTGAATATTTATAGCAAGTCTTAACTATAAGCAAGTGAAAATAAAATAATTAAATATATACATTTGACGAAGCTGGCTTCGTGTTTAGTAGTGTTGATTTTTGAAGGTAGCGGAATGTTGCTAGAATCATTTGTGTCCGATTCTCTTTGTTCATGTTGACTTATCCGGTGTGTTGTTGTTGGTGTTGATGTTATTGCCTGGTAATAATTAATGGCTCTAGCGTACTGCTTGTGTTGAGCCGCTTGTTGCCATATGTTGATATGGTTATGGGGCGTTATTGACAGTGGCCTCATGTTGACACTCAGCATAATACGTCAATGTTGTCATGGCTGGTGGCTGATGTTGCTGGTTATAGCACTTGTAGGGTGTTGGTACCATTCTGGTAGTGTCGGTGCCGTTTCAATTCGGTGCGGCGCGCTATTATTGTGCGATTTTATTTCCCGTGGAAATAGTGTCGTCACACCCCCCCTGTAGTTCGGGGAAAAGTCTTTGTTCCTCCGGGTCTCCTCAGGTTGGTGGTAAGATGGTTACCGTGGCCTGGCCTTTCCGTGATATTTTCACGTCGTAGAATGTCCCGTTGATGTGAGTTTTGAAACTCATTTGTCGGCAACGTTTGCGCCTGGCATTTGCGTCTGCGATGCATTGTTGGACTTCAATGGGCCATATTTGGTTGGGCTCTTGATAGCTTGTCGCTTCGCTAGCTATCCCTTCTTGAGCCGTGCTGGTGGTTGCTGCTGTTGCTACTTCTGTCACCTTGTCGGCAGGTGTAGGGTTCAGCTCTTCGTTTTCGATCAGCCAGCCTAGGCAGAGTTCTGATGAGTTGCTATCATCGTGGTGGCTAGGATTTATGCCATTGCTGCTGCTGCTACTAGTGCTGTTGACGTCGCTGTCGCTGCTTCTGTTGCTGTTGGCGTCGCTGTCGCTGCTTGATTTAAGTGGTGGCGATGTGATACTGGGTATCGCCTGTTGTACGTGGGGTGTGCCTCTTGTTACTACGGGCGTAACCACGGTCGTTGTTGCTGGGAGCATGTCACCTTTGTCGGCACTACATACCCGTGGTGTTATCGTGAACACTATAGGTGCTTCTGGTAGTGTTGCTGGTGTGTTCGTGAAATTTGATGCTGATGATGACATCGCTGTTTGCTCCGTTAGTGTGGATGTCGCTGGAGACATCGTTGTTGTTATGGATACCACGCCTTGTGTGGTGTCGCTGGCATCTTCTTGGATCGCTGGTAGCGGGATGGTTGGCAGAGTTCGGCCTGCCAATTTCTGAATGATCTCGCTGATTCGACGGCGTTTCTGGCTGATGTAGTTCTCTGTGAACCACGTGTCACATTCGATGGGCATTCTGAAATCTCGAATTGGATTACTTACGAAACTTTCAATAAATTGAAGCGCGTAAAGGCCACAGTCGGTTAAATTGGTCTGCTGTAGCACCTTTACGTTGTGACCAGGTAAGTTCCCTTCGGTGAATGTATGCTGCCATGTGTCTGCTAGCTTGGCTTGAAACTCGTTGTTCAAGTAACTTCGAATTGGTTCTAGCACGTGAGATCGGTCGATGGTAGCCAATGAGTCCATCAAAAGGATAATCGGCTGCGCTATCGGATGAAGCTGATTTGGTGAGGTCGTCTTCATGGTGCCGTATAGATGTGGGCCTCTCATGGTAGGAAAACAGATAATTGCCAAAAACCAATGTTTAGCCTGGTTTATTGGCACGATGATAAATTTCTTGTTCGTGATGTTGCGCCTGCGAGTCCACGTACTGACTCCTGCGTGACGACGTTGACCAAGCGATTGTGGTGTGTCGTCTGGCGTGGCACTAGGGCGCGTTAAACGTTCATAGAAGAACGGACTGAATAAGTGGAAGTCGTCTGCTTGCGTGCTGGGAATGATTGTCTGCTCGATCCATCGAATGTAGAAATCGATGATCTTATCATTCAAAAAGCGTTGAGTGGCCAGGCAGTAATAATCTTCGATGGTGACTGTGATGCCTCCGGGGCCCGGTGGGTAAGTGAACAGATTACCTGCCATCTCTTCATCATCGTCACTTGATAAATTTATCGCTGCTGGTGGCGAAGCGGTTGTTGCGTGATGGATGCTATTGCGATCCGATCGTATGACGCTGTTGTTGTTGTCGGCAGTAAAGTGCAACAATGATGGTGGCTCATGTTGCATGAGGTTACTGCTTTCTGCTGGACTGCTGTTGGATCTGCTAGTCATGTCAGCTTGCACTTGTGGCTGACATTCGGTGTCTGTTGTGACTGTACTGGAGCTGCTGGATCGATGCTGCGTTGTGAGCATAAATCGCACATCGGGCTTGGATTTGTTCTTAACCATTCGTGGCTTTGCAGAACGGCGTCGCCGCTTTGGCGGTGGTGGCGGTGGTAGTTGATCCGGCAGAAAAATGGTGCGGTTTTGTTCTGCTACCAGTTTACGCAGATGTCTGCCAAAGGCCTCTTTGGTGCGTTCAAACTTGTCCATCGTACGCTGGTGGTCTCGCTGCACTTTGCTAAGTGTTTTGATAAAAACAGTTAGGCGAGAAAACACGTTATAAATGAAGAAAAAACTAATAATGTAGTTTGCGGAGACTGCGTAGTTGATTGCGTTCAACTTGAAGAATATAACACGATGCGTAGTAACTCAAGTAAAATTATCAATTTTATTCAAGGCGAACTTCTGTCGATTATGTGGGTACAAATTTCCAAAAGGATGTTTCGTCAACGATAACACAAGCTGAAGTGATCGTTTGAATTTAAAACTTCTTTTGTGTTAGCTTCTAACACTTGTTGGTAAGTGTTGCCACCTTGTTGTTGAGCTTCTTGTACCCTGGTGAGTATTGCTGTCAGTGTGTGGGTATTTTGTTGTTCTTCACTCTTGATGTCTTTGGGATATTATTTTTTTTTTTTTTCTTGTAGCGTGCCACTCGTATTGAACCTCCTTGTAAAAATGCTCGTGACTTTGAGTGGTTGTCACTTGTTGAGTGTGGGCAGCTTGAGTGTATGCCGTTGTCGCTTTGTAAGAGCTTCTTTTTTTTTCTTTTTGCATGTTTGATGTTGACTATTGAATTTTGCAGAAATGGTTTGTACAGCCTTCTGTTAGTTTGCAGAAAATAGCTTGACTGTTTGCTGTCGGTTTCTTTGCTTCTGTAGACGGTTGTCTGTATGGCACGGTTACTTCTGGCGAAATTAAAATTATGAATTTCTGCAAGTTATAGTACTTGCGCAGATGCTGTTGTGATCTTCCTTGTAGATGATGATAAGCGTAGTTATTTTTTTGCAGGTACGGCTGCGATTTACAGGTTGTTGTTGATGGTGGTTTTGTGTCCAGTTGTTGACGCAGGTGGTGCTGCGCTTGGCGAATAATACAAATGTTTTGTATTGTTGTGGTCGTTCTCGACCATGTTGTAGCGTATTTATTTTGACGCAGTTACGGCTGCGTATTTACACTTTTGGCGTAGATTTCGCGGTGGGCTCTGATTGTAGACCCTGGTGTAAATTCGATGAATGACATCGCAGTTATCGTGAAAACGAAATGTTGCTATGTCTGCTGGTGCAGGTTCGTCTGCGGCTTACAGTTTGTAATGCAGATGCGGCTGCAGGCTTTCAGTTGTTTGCGCGGGTGAGGCCGCGAACTTTCAGTTGTTTGTGCGGGTGAGGCCGCGATTGCTCAGTTGTTGACGCGGGTGATGCCGCGATTGCTCAGTTGTTGACGCGGGTGATGCCGCGGTTGCTCAGTTGTTGACGCGGGTGATGCCGCGGTTGCTCAGTTGTTGACGCGGGTGATGCCGCGATTGCTCAGTTGTTGACGCGGGTGATGCCGCGATTGCTCAGTTGTTGACGCATGTAGAATTGTTTTCCGGGTCGTCGTCAGCGTGGAACTTTTTTAATTCACTCAAAGAACTTCCGAGCTTCCTTACTTTGGCGATTACGGGTGAGATGAATTTTAGAACTTTGTAGGGGCCATCAAATTTTGGGGCCAGCTTTGCGGCGAAGTTGTCCGCGGCTTTTGACAAGTAGTGTTGTTTCACCAGGACCAGTTCTCCGATCACGGGTCTCCAGGAGCGGCGGCGCAGATTATAATGTCGTGCTTGGTCTTGTGCTACGCGCTCGAGATTCTGTCGTACGATCTTGAAGATTTCTTGAAGGCGATTCGCTCTGTCGTCTGGTGTTTGTGGTTGACAGCCCGTGCCTGTAGTGCCCTCGTCGAACACGGCATTCGGCAGTCGAGGTTCACGTCCTTGGGTGAGGTTGAGGCTGTACCCCGTAGACTCCTGGATACTGGTATTTAGAGCAAGGGTGAATTCGGGTAATAGTTCGTCCCACTTCCGCTGTTCCTGTTGTGTGAACTGCGCAATCATAACTTTGACAGTACGATTTATCCTTTCCGTGTGGTTCTCTTGAGGCATATACGGCGCGGTGTATTGATGCTTGACCCCCAGTTCTTGTAAGAAATTCCTGAACTTCTTGCTTGTGAATTGGGCCCCATTGTCGGTGACTAGGATTTTTGGGGCGCCAAAACGACTGATGATCCGCTCCCGGAAAGCTAGTTTGAGTGTGTCCGCCGTCGCTTTCCTCAAGGGAACTAGCTCTGCCCATTTGGAGAACTTATCGAAGAATACCAGGAGCATGTTGTTTCCTCGTCTAGATCTGGGGAGCGGTCCCACGAAGTCTGCGCATACAATGTTCCAGGGCTCCTCCGGTAGTTGTGTCAGCATCTTGCCGGCAGGTGCCTGCTGACTAGGTTTGTATTTTTGGCAGGTTTCGCAATTTCGTACATATTTGCTTACGTGCCTAAACATCCCCGGCCAGTAGTAACGATTTGCCACTCGCCCGATTGTTTTCCGGATACCCAGATGTCCAGCAGTGGGTGAGTCGTGACATTCATGTAGGACTCTTGCCCGCAGATGTTTTGGGACGCACATTTTCCATGGTGCGCTGTCTTCGTCGCTCACTTGTCGAGGAATGTGGCGATACAGTCGATCACCGTCAATCAAGTAGTCTGCAAACTTGGCGGGGTTCTCCTGGATTTCAGCCTTCCTCTTTTGTAACCATGGGCAGTTTGGCTCGGGTTCGCTGTCTGTCACAACGGTCATGAGTCCTTCTTGTGGCTGACGGGAAAGGGCGTCTGCAACGACGTTCAACTTGCCCTTGCGATATTGCACGTCAAAATTGAACTGTTGCAATTCCAAGGCCCATCGTGCAATTCTGCCGGATGGGCTCTCGATGGAGTTCAACCATTTCAAGGAGAGGTGATCCGTGACGACGGTGAATTTATAACCCTCCAGATAGGGCCTCATCTTCCGTATGCCCCATATAATGGCCAAGCACTCTTTCTCCGTGGGTGAGTAGTTCTTCTCCGCTGCGTTCAAGTGCCGGCTTGCGTAGGCAATGACCCTTTCCTGATCGTCGATGTCCTGAGTAAGGACTGCACCTACTCCGTAGTCGCTAGCGTCAGTTTGCAGGATGAACTTCTTGGTAAAGTCCGGGCAGGTGAGAACTGGCGCTTCTGTCAAACGGGTCTTTAGGAGATCAAAAGCCTGTTGTTGCTCCTCGGCCCACTTCCAATGTTTGCCCTTTTTGAGGAGGGTGGTTAGTGGTGTCACGATCTTAGCGAAATCGGGCACGAATCTCCTGTACCAGGAGGCAATTCCTAGACAGCGTCTCACTTCGCGTAGGTTTGTAGGCGGGGGTAGACTTTTGATTGCCGAGATCTTGTCGGGGTCGGTATGAATCCCCTTATCGCTCACAACGTGGCCCAGGTATTTCAATTCCTTCTTGAAAAATTCACATTTGTCTTTATTAATGCGGAGGTTGGCGGCCCTAAGTCTCCTGAACACTTCTCGCAGATTGTCCATGTGTTCCTTCAGGGTGGTTCCCGTGACGATAATATCATCCAGGTAGGCGAATGCATGGGGCTCCATTTCGGGCCCAATTACTTGATCTAGCGCTCGTTGAAAAGTGGCTGGGGCGGAGTGGAGGCCGAAGGGCATCACCTTCCACTGAAACAGGCCCCTACCGGGCACCGTGAATGCCGTACATGGCCGGCTGCTTCTTTCCATCGCGATCTGCCAGTAGCCATTTTTAAGATCCAGACTACTGATAAAGTTGGCGTTCCGTAGACGGTCTAAAATATGTTGAATCCGTGGCAGTGGATAGGCGTCTGGTATCGACTTGGCGTTCAAATGGCGGTAGTCGACACACAGTCGCCAGGTACCGGTCTTTTTTTTTACTAAGACGATGGGCGCACTGTGTGGACTATGCGACGGTTCGATGCACCCTTGCCTTAACAGTTCGTCCACCTCTTCGTCGAACGAAAACAGGGGTATCGATGAATGCGCCTGTGAGCTGCGTAGATATGTACTTGTCTTTAATGTTTCCGTATGGCGTGGTGGTTGGGGCGCGTTTGGTGCGGATGCTTGTGTGGAGCGATTTTGCCTGCAAGCGGTTGCTGTTTTGGTATGAAGCGTTTGTTCACGTCTGTGCGTTGTTGTTAGGTTCATGTGCGAAGGTTTGCTGCCCTCGTATGATTCTGGTAACCTCGCGCGAGGCGTTGTGTAAACTGGGGCCTCAAGGTCTGGAGCTGGGTGAGGCGGTTGGTAGCCTGTATGTAGCACTGTATGGCCCGTTTGTGGCTGTGAGTAGCCTGGAGTGGTCGATGCTGGTCGTAGCAGCGTGTAGCCTGTTTGCGGCTTTGAATATGGCGTGGGCGCCTGTATTTGATGGGGCGTACTTCGTGTTTGAGGCCCTGTACGATGTCGTGGGACACGAGTGCGTTTAGCTCTTCTTTTCTTCTGGCGACGACAGGTCCTGGTGTGGATCACCGCTGGTGATTTGTCCTTTGTGGCCATGCCGGCGGGGCCAGCGTCGTGTGGTGACCGGGGAGTGTCGTTTCTCAATCTGACGGTATGTCCTCCCAAGCTGAGAGTGGCTTCCGTTTGTCGGAGGAAGTCAATGCCTAAGATGAGGTGGTCGACGGTTTCCGGGAGCACTAGCAGAGGAATCTCACAGGTGGTGTTCCCCAACCGAATAGGAATCCTTAATTCTTCTGTAATTAGTCGAGACGTACCGTCGGCCAATCGAATTGGCTGATGCGCAGGTCTTAGGTTCTGTGGCGTCCCTATTTCGTTGGCAACAAGGTCGCTGATAAAACTGCGTGTAGCGCCGGTATCGACGGTTGCATCAAAAAGTTCGCCTGCTAATTCTACGGTGGCTACAATGCGATCTTCGGTGAGACTCAGAGGTCTAGTCGGGTATGCAGCAAAGGATTCGCTACTAGTGTCGATTTTGCTTTGTGGCGTGACGTTTTGCGCTCCTTTTGGGTATTGGCGGCAGCACTCCAGTGTGCGATAGTTTCGTCGCTTGCAGACCCAGCAGAAAAACACCCGCTGGTTTTTGCAATGATTGGAGCTGTGTCCCTCTTGTGTGCACCGCTTGCATGCCTGCGATCTAACTCGTTCATCATTCTCTTGTACCACTAGGCGGTACTGATCCTCTGGTGGTCGTGGTACATTATATCGTTGAGCGCGTGGACTTTCTCGATGTCTGTTAAGATAGCTCAATATCTCGTCTGGTGACTGGTAAGCCTGGTTGCGATTGAGACTTTCATACTCCGTGGCTAATGCTGTCAGTTCCTGCAGTGTGTCAAAGTCCTTGCGGCGGATGTATAATTGGTAGCCGCTGTGCAGGTTCCTATACACACGTTCTAATTCCTGCGCTTTTGAGTAGCCGGCGTGGCGCATCATATTTTGAATGGCCAACAGGAAATCTTTGAAGCATTCACTTGGTCGTTGCACTCTCCCTCTGACTTCATCTTCAAGGCGTTCCATATAGCGTGGTGGGAGAAAGAATTGGAGGAAATCCATCTTGAACGAAGTCCAGTCCGTCCACTGGCGATTATTATTGCGGAACCATAGGGCTGCTTGTCCCCGCAATAGCTGTGGCATAGTTCGTGGCACAAAGTCTATTGGTATGCCATAAACTGCGGCGAGTTCCTCGATCTGTTCTACAAATGCGATAGGGTCCTGGTCGCCTTCAAACTTCAGGGTCCACCTTCTGATATGGTCGATGATATCGTAGTGGATGTTTCCTGGTCTTGGACCATATCTGGAATATAGTACCTCTTGTGAGTGTATGGTCCGGTACGTGGGCTGTTCGACTGCTGGTATCTTCAGATGCATTGCTTCGTTTGACTTGTCATTATTTGTAGGAATCGTCGGTGACACGGCTCGGGTGAACTTTGATTGTAGTTCAAGGAGGCGTTCTCTAATCTCATCTTTGTGTTCGCCTTCGAAGGCGAATGCTGCTAGTCGCTTGCGCAACTCTTCGACGGTGCCTGTGTCGTCTAGGCTGAATTCCGTCAGGTAGTTGAGCAACTCGTCCTTGCGGATGTTGTATATCCACGATGTTTTCATTTTCGTTGGAAATGTTTGTACGGCTGATCTGACTTAGTTGAGCAGTAATGATTTTGCTGCTGTTGATTGTAGATTTTAAACAACTTGTTTTTTTTTTTTTTTGTTCGCTGTTGTACTCTGTTTGTTACAGTGTCCCTGTTGATTTGATGAATCGTTGTGCAGTAATGATTTTGCTGCAGTTGATTGTAGATCTCTTTTGTTTTTTTTTTTTATTTTTTTTTTTTATTTTTATGTTCAGATGATTCTGTTCACCTGTGAGTACTCTGCGTGTTGAAGCGTTGCTTGCGTTGACGCTTGGCGTTGCTTGCGTTGATGCGTTGAAGCGTTGAAGCGTTGAGCGTTGAAGCGTTGAAGCGTTGAAGCGTTGAAGCGTTGAAGCGTTGAACGTTGAAGCGTTGAAGTGTTGAAGCGTTGAAGCGTTGTAGCGTTGATTACTAAAACTCTTCTTTTGATAAGATGATTTTGCTCATCTGTGTGCACTCTGCAGGCTTGTGTGCAAAGTGTCTGTCCGTTGTGAGTGTGATGATGGGATCTCTGCTGATATTTGCAGAATATGATGATGGGATCTCTGCCGATATGCAGACAGAGGGTGATGATGGGATCTCTGCCGATATATGCAGACAGAGGGTCCCTGCTCGGGCGCCACTTGTAACGAACCTCCTGGGCGTTACAATCTTTTTCAGCTGAGGTATCCTCAGCGGCTGTCCAGGGTCCTTACAAGAATTAGAGGTTTTTGGTTAGGTCCTTGCTGGAAGGTCCTTTTATTCTGTTTGCGTGGTTGCACGCGTTGATGATGGCAAATCCTTTGGCGATTTGCCCAGCGGTCTCCCTTTAGGCCCTTCACGGAAGGACTCTGCTATCACAATGATTGCGTCTTTACTCGCAATTTAATGATAGTTGGGCCGATGGAAAATCGGCCAGCGGTCCCCCTTTAGGCCCTTCACGGGAGGACTTGTAGAATTCACAAATATGATGGCGTGGTCACACGCTTGATGTTCTTGGAGTCGATTGCGTGTCTTGACCTTGACGTGCGGTTGTTCGTCAGGCTGGCGTGGCTACACGCGTTGACGTTGATACCTTTCCTTGGTTGCTAACAAGCGGCTGCACAACTGTACCTTTTGGGTATTATATTTTTACCATTACAGTTTTCGTGGCGCTTGTATATTTCTCCCGTTACTTTGTCATACGATGTTTTAAGTAACGCTTGTTGCTAGCCCACACGTTGTTTTGTAGGTGTGTGTGCGTGTGTGTCTTCTTCTAGCGCTTCTCTGTGGCGCTACCAAGTGCTTTGCACGGCTCTCTGTCTGTCTTGTCGAGTGGGAATCTTATGCAGTTTCTCTCGTGAAGATTGACGGTGAGAGTAAGTGGTGAACAGACCGACCTGATCTAGGACTCCAGCGTTACTACTCAAGGGGAGAGGGAAGCACTCAAAGTGAGCGACACTCGTAGAGCGATAGCGATAGTGAGAGTACGTGGTGAACAGACCGACCTGATCTAGGACTCCAGCGTACAGCTCAAGTGGGTAGAAGGCACTCAAAAATGAGCGGCACTCGTAGAGAGCGACGGTGAGAGTACGTGGTGAACAGACCGACCTGATCTAGGACTCCAGCGTACAGCTCAAGTGGGGAGAAGGCACTCTTAAATGAGCGGAACTCGTAGAGAGTGACAGTGAGAGAACGTGGCGAACAGACCGACCTGATCTAGGACTCCAGCGTTTCAGCTCAATAGGGGGGAAAAGGAAAGGAAAAGGAAAGGCACGTCCGGTCGACTTGCTATCTATAGCACGACTGCTTCTTGTCGTTTTCTTGATGAGAATGTATACTTAGCTTGGTTTGCCGATGGAAGAAGAAACACGTCTGTTCGTGGCTATGGTTCAATCAAGACTCTTCGTTTATTAATTTCATAAACTTAAACTAAGCGCTGGATGTTGCCAGCTATGCTACAATCGTAATATAGTAGTATGTTGCTAACACTATTTATACTACATAGTACATTATAAGGTATTATAGTAGGAGTCTAATACTATAACTTATTATATTAATGATATATATTTAATTAATTGTAGAATAGTATTAATAAATGTAACCTATGAAAATTATATAGAAAATATGTTTTACATTTATCCTAGTGAATATTTATAGCAAGTCTTAACTATAAGCAAGTGAAAATAAAATAATTAAATATATACATTTGACGAAGCTGGCTTCGTGTTTAGTAGTGTTGATTTTTGAAGGTAGCGGAATGTTGCTAGAATCATTTGTGTCCGATTCTCTTTGTTCATGTTGACTTATCCGGTGTGTTGTTGTTGGTGTTGATGTTATTGCCTGGTAATAATTAATGGCTCTAGCGTACTGCTTGTGTTGAGCCGCTTGTTGCCATATGTTGATATGGTTATGGGGCGTTATTGACAGTGGCCTCATGTTGACACTCAGCATAATACGTCAATGTTGTCATGGCTGGTGGCTGATGTTGCTGGTTATAGCACTTGTAGGGTGTTGGTACCATTCTGGTAGTGTCGGTGCCGTTTCAATTCGGTGCGGCGCGCTATTATTGTGCGATTTTATTTCCCGTGGAAATAGTGTCGTCACACCCCCCCTGTAGTTCGGGGAAAAGTCTTTGTTCCTCCGGGTCTCCTCAGGTTGGTGGTAAGATGGTTACCGTGGCCTGGCCTTTCCGTGATATTTTCACGTCGTAGAATGTCCCGTTGATGTGAGTTTTGAAACTCATTTGTCGGCAACGTTTGCGCCTGGCATTTGCGTCTACGATGCATTGTTGGACTTCAATGGGCCATATTTGGTTGGGCTCTTGATAGCTTGTCGCTTCGCTAGCTATCCCTTCTTGAGCCGTGCTGGTGGTTGCTGCTGTTGCTACTTCTGTCACCTTGTCGGCAGGTGTAGGGTTCAGCTCTTCGTTTTCGATCAGCCAGCCTAGGCAGAGTTCTGATGAGTTGCTATCATCGTGGTGGCTAGGATTTATGCCATTGCTGCTGCTGCTACTAGTGCTGTTGACGTCGCTGTCGCTGCTTCTGTTGCTGTTGGCGTCGCTGTCGCTGCTTGATTTAAGTGGTGGCGATGTGATACTGGGTATCGCCTGTTGTACGTGGGGTGTGCCTCTTGTTACTACGGGCGTAACCACGGTCGTTGTTGCTGGGAGCATGTCACCTTTGTCGGCACTACATACCCGTGGTGTTATCGTGAACACTATAGGTGCTTCTGGTAGTGTTGCTGGTGTGTTCGTGAAATTTGATGCTGATGATGACATCGCTGTTTGCTCCGTTAGTGTGGATGTCGCTGGAGACATCGTTGTTGTTATGGATACCACGCCTTGTGTGGTGTCGCTGGCATCTTCTTGGATCGCTGGTAGCGGGATGGTTGGCAGAGTTCGGCCTGCCAATTTCTGAATGATCTCGCTGATTCGACGGCGTTTCTGGCTGATGTAGTTCTCTGTGAACCACGTGTCACATTCGATGGGCATTCTGAAATCTCGAATTGGATTACTTACGAAACTTTCAATAAATTGAAGCGCGTAAAGGCCACAGTCGGTTAAATTGGTCTGCTGTAGCACCTTTACGTTGTGACCAGGTAAGTTCCCTTCGGTGAATGTATGCTGCCATGTGTCTGCTAGCTTGGCTTGAAACTCGTTGTTCAAGTAACTTCGAATTGGTTCTAGCACGTGAGATCGGTCGATGGTAGCCAATGAGTCCATCAAAAGGATAATCGGCTGCGCTATCGGATGAAGCTGATTTGGTGAGGTCGTCTTCATGGTGCCGTATAGATGTGGGCCTCTCATGGTAGGAAAACAGATAATTGCCAAAAACCAATGTTTAGCCTGGTTTATTGGCACGATGATAAATTTCTTGTTCGTGATGTTGCGCCTGCGAGTCCACGTACTGACTCCTGCGTGACGACGTTGACCAAGCGATTGTGGTGTGTCGTCTGGCGTGGCACTAGGGCGCGTTAAACGTTCATAGAAGAACGGACTGAATAAGTGGAAGTCGTCTGCTTGCGTGCTGGAAATGATTGTCTGCTCGATCCATCGAATGTAGAAATCGATGATCTTATCATTCAAAAAGCGTTGAGTGGCCAGGCAGTAATAATCTTCGATGGTGACTGTGATGCCTCCGGGGCCCGGTGGGTAAGTGAACAGATTACCTGCCATCTCTTCATCATCGTCACTTGATAAATTTATCGCTGCTGGTGGCGAAGCGGTTGTTGCGTGATGGATGCTATTGCGATCCGATCGTATGACGCTGTTGTTGTTGTCGGCAGTAAAGTGCAACAATGATGGTGGCTCATGTTGCATGAGGTTACTGCTTTCTGCTGGACTGCTGTTGGATCTGCTAGTCATGTCAGCTTGCACTTGTGGCTGACATTCGGTGTCTGTTGTGACTGTACTGGAGCTGCTGGATCGATGCTGCGTTGTGAGCATAAATCGCACATCGGGCTTGGATTTGTTCTTAACCATTCGTGGCTTTGCAGAACGGCGTCGCCGCTTTGGCGGTGGTGGCGGTGGTAGTTGATCCGGCAGAAAAATGGTGCGGTTTTGTTCTGCTACCAGTTTACGCAGATGTCTGCCAAAGGCCTCTTTGGTGCGTTCAAACTTGTCCATCGTACGCTGGTGGTCTCGCTGCACTTTGCTAAGTGTTTTGATAAAAACAGTTAGGCGAGAAAACACGTTATAAATGAAGAAAAAACTAATAATGTAGTTTGCGGAGACTGCGTAGTTGATTGCGTTCAACTTGAAGAATATAACACGATGCGTAGTAACTCAAGTAAAATTATCAATTTTATTCAAGGCGAACTTCTGTCGATTATGTGGGTACAAATTTCCAAAAGGATGTTTCGTCAACGATAACACAAGCTGAAGTGATCGTTTGAATTTAAAACTTCTTTTGTGTTAGCTTCTAACACTTGTTGGTAAGTGTTGCCACCTTGTTGTTGAGCTTCTTGTACCCTGGTGAGTATTGCTGTCAGTGTGTGGGTATTTTGTTGTTCTTCACTCTTGATGTCTTTGGGATATTATTTTTTTTTTTTTTCTTGTAGCGTGCCACTCGTATTGAACCTCCTTGTAAAAATGCTCGTGACTTTGAGTGGTTGTCACTTGTTGAGTGTGGGCAGCTTGAGTGTATGCCGTTGTCGCTTTGTAAGAGCTTCTTTTTTTTTCTTTTTGCATGTTTGATGTTGACTATTGAATTTTGCAGAAATGGTTTGTACAGCCTTCTGTTAGTTTGCAGAAAATAGCTTGACTGTTTGCTGTCGGTTTCTTTGCTTCTGTAGACGGTTGTCTGTATGGCACGGTTACTTCTGGCGAAATTAAAATTATGAATTTCTGCAAGTTATAGTACTTGCGCAGATGCTGTTGTGATCTTCCTTGTAGATGATGATAAGCGTAGTTATTTTTTTGCAGGTACGGCTGCGATTTACAGGTTGTTGTTGATGGTGGTTTTGTGTCCAGTTGTTGACGCAGGTGGTGCTGCGCTTGGCGAATAATACAAATGTTTTGTATTGTTGTGGTCGTTCTCGACCATGTTGTAGCGTATTTATTTTGACGCAGTTACGGCTGCGTATTTACACTTTTGGCGTAGATTTCGCGGTGGGCTCTGATTGTAGACCCTGGTGTAAATTCGATGAATGACATCGCAGTTATCGTGAAAACGAAATGTTGCTATGTCTGCTGGTGCAGGTTCGTCTGCGGCTTACAGTTTGTAATGCAGATGCGGCTGCAGGCTTTCAGTTGTTTGCGCGGGTGAGGCCGCGAACTTTCAGTTGTTTGTGCGGGTGAGGCCGCGATTGCTCAGTTGTTGACGCGGGTGATGCCGCGATTGCTCAGTTGTTGACGCGGGTGATGCCGCGGTTGCTCAGTTGTTGACGCGGGTGATGCCGCGGTTGCTCAGTTGTTGACGCGGGTGATGCCGCGATTGCTCAGTTGTTGACGCGGGTGATGCCGCGATTGCTCAGTTGTTGACGCATGTAGAATTGTTTTCCGGGTCGTCGTCAGCGTGGAACTTTTTTAATTCACTCAAAGAACTTCCGAGCTTCCTTACTTTGGCGATTACGGGTGAGATGAATTTTAGAACTTTGTAGGGGCCATCAAATTTTGGGGCCAGCTTTGCGGCGAAGTTGTCCGCGGCTTTTGACAAGTAGTGTTGTTTCACCAGGACCAGTTCTCCGATCACGGGTCTCCAGGAGCGGCGGCGCAGATTATAATGTCGTGCTTGGTCTTGTGCTACGCGCTCGAGATTCTGTCGTACGATCTTGAAGATTTCTTGAAGGCGATTCGCTCTGTCGTCTGGTGTTTGTGGTTGACAGCCCGTGCCTGTAGTGCCCTCGTCGAACACGGCATTCGGCAGTCGAGGTTCACGTCCTTGGGTGAGGTTGAGGCTGTACCCCGTAGACTCCTGGATACTGGTATTTAGAGCAAGGGTGAATTCGGGTAATAGTTCGTCCCACTTCCGCTGTTCCTGTTGTGTGAACTGCGCAATCATAACTTTGACAGTACGATTTATCCTTTCCGTGTGGTTCTCTTGAGGCATATACGGCGCGGTGTATTGATGCTTGACCCCCAGTTCTTGTAAGAAATTCCTGAACTTCTTGCTTGTGAATTGGGCCCCATTGTCGGTGACTAGGATTTTTGGGGCGCCAAAACGACTGATGATCCGCTCCCGGAAAGCTAGTTTGAGTGTGTCCGCCGTCGCTTTCCTCAAGGGAACTAGCTCTGCCCATTTGGAGAACTTATCGAAGAATACCAGGAGCATGTTGTTTCCTCGTCTAGATCTGGGGAGCGGTCCCACGAAGTCTGCGCATACAATGTTCCAGGGCTCCTCCGGTAGTTGTGTCAGCATCTTGCCGGCAGGTGCCTGCTGACTAGGTTTGTATTTTTGGCAGGTTTCGCAATTTCGTACATATTTGCTTACGTGCCTAAACATCCCCGGCCAGTAGTAACGATTTGCCACTCGCCCGATTGTTTTCCGGATACCCAGATGTCCAGCAGTGGGTGAGTCGTGACATTCATGTAGGACTCTTGCCCGCAGATGTTTTGGGACGCACATTTTCCATGGTGCGCTGTCTTCGTCGCTCACTTGTCGAGGAATGTGGCGATACAGTCGATCACCGTCAATCAAGTAGTCTGCAAACTTGGCGGGGTTCTCCTGGATTTCAGCCTTCCTCTTTTGTAACCATGGGCAGTTTGGCTCGGGTTCGCTGTCTGTCACAACGGTCATGAGTCCTTCTTGTGGCTGACGGGAAAGGGCGTCTGCAACGACGTTCAACTTGCCCTTGCGATATTGCACGTCAAAATTGAACTGTTGCAATTCCAAGGCCCATCGTGCAATTCTGCCGGATGGGCTCTCGATGGAGTTCAACCATTTCAAGGAGAGGTGATCCGTGACGACGGTGAATTTATAACCCTCCAGATAGGGCCTCATCTTCCGTATGCCCCATATAATGGCCAAGCACTCTTTCTCCGTGGGTGAGTAGTTCTTCTCCGCTGCGTTCAAGTGCCGGCTTGCGTAGGCAATGACCCTTTCCTGATCGTCGATGTCCTGAGTAAGGACTGCACCTACTCCGTAGTCGCTAGCGTCAGTTTGCAGGATGAACTTCTTGGTAAAGTCCGGGCAGGTGAGAACTGGCGCTTCTGTCAAACGGGTCTTTAGGAGATCAAAAGCCTGTTGTTGCTCCTCGGCCCACTTCCAATGTTTGCCCTTTTTGAGGAGGGTGGTTAGTGGTGTCACGATCTTAGCGAAATCGGGCACGAATCTCCTGTACCAGGAGGCAATTCCTAGACAGCGTCTCACTTCGCGTAGGTTTGTAGGCGGGGGTAGACTTTTGATTGCCGAGATCTTGTCGGGGTCGGTATGAATCCCCTTATCGCTCACAACGTGGCCCAGGTATTTCAATTCCTTCTTGAAAAATTCACATTTGTCTTTATTAATGCGGAGGTTGGCGGCCCTAAGTCTCCTGAACACTTCTCGCAGATTGTCCATGTGTTCCTTCAGGGTGGTTCCCGTGACGATAATATCATCCAGGTAGGCGAATGCATGGGGCTCCATTTCGGGCCCAATTACTTGATCTAGCGCTCGTTGAAAAGTGGCTGGGGCGGAGTGGAGGCCGAAGGGCATCACCTTCCACTGAAACAGGCCCCTACCGGGCACCGTGAATGCCGTACATGGCCGGCTGCTTCTTTCCATCGCGATCTGCCAGTAGCCATTTTTAAGATCCAGACTACTGATAAAGTTGGCGTTCCGTAGACGGTCTAAAATATGTTGAATCCGTGGCAGTGGATAGGCGTCTGGTATCGACTTGGCGTTCAAATGGCGGTAGTCGACACACAGTCGCCAGGTACCGGTCTTTTTTTTTACTAAGACGATGGGCGCACTGTGTGGACTATGCGACGGTTCGATGCACCCTTGCCTTAACAGTTCGTCCACCTCTTCGTCGAACGAAAACAGGGGTATCGATGAATGCGCCTGTGAGCTGCGTAGATATGTACTTGTCTTTAATGTTTCCGTATGGCGTGGTGGTTGGGGCGCGTTTGGTGCGGATGCTTGTGTGGAGCGATTTTGCCTGCAAGCGGTTGCTGTTTTGGTATGAAGCGTTTGTTCACGTCTGTGCGTTGTTGTTAGGTTCATGTGCGAAGGTTTGCTGCCCTCGTATGATTCTGGTAACCTCGCGCGAGGCGTTGTGTAAACTGGGGCCTCAAGGTCTGGAGCTGGGTGAGGCGGTTGGTAGCCTGTATGTAGCACTGTATGGCCCGTTTGTGGCTGTGAGTAGCCTGGAGTGGTCGATGCTGGTCGTAGCAGCGTGTAGCCTGTTTGCGGCTTTGAATATGGCGTGGGCGCCTGTATTTGATGGGGCGTACTTCGTGTTTGAGGCCCTGTACGATGTCGTGGGACACGAGTGCGTTTAGCTCTTCTTTTCTTCTGGCGACGACAGGTCCTGGTGTGGATCACCGCTGGTGATTTGTCCTTTGTGGCCATGCCGGCGGGGCCAGCGTCGTGTGGTGACCGGGGAGTGTCGTTTCTCAATCTGACGGTATGTCCTCCCAAGCTGAGAGTGGCTTCCGTTTGTCGGAGGAAGTCAATGCCTAAGATGAGGTGGTCGACGGTTTCCGGGAGCACTAGCAGAGGAATCTCACAGGTGGTGTTCCCCAACCGAATAGGAATCCTTAATTCTTCTGTAATTAGTCGAGACGTACCGTCGGCCAATCGAATTGGCTGATGCGCAGGTCTTAGGTTCTGTGGCGTCCCTATTTCGTTGGCAACAAGGTCGCTGATAAAACTGCGTGTAGCGCCGGTATCGACGGTTGCATCAAAAAGTTCGCCTGCTAATTCTACGGTGGCTACAATGCGATCTTCGGTGAGACTCAGAGGTCTAGTCGGGTATGCAGCAAAGGATTCGCTACTAGTGTCGATTTTGCTTTGTGGCGTGACGTTTTGCGCTCCTTTTGGGTATTGGCGGCAGCACTCCAGTGTGCGATAGTTTCGTCGCTTGCAGACCCAGCAGAAAAACACCCGCTGGTTTTTGCAATGATTGGAGCTGTGTCCCTCTTGTGTGCACCGCTTGCATGCCTGCGATCTAACTCGTTCATCATTCTCTTGTACCACTAGGCGGTACTGATCCTCTGGTGGTCGTGGTACATTATATCGTTGAGCGCGTGGACTTTCTCGATGTCTGTTAAGATAGCTCAATATCTCGTCTGGTGACTGGTAAGCCTGGTTGCGATTGAGACTTTCATACTCCGTGGCTAATGCTGTCAGTTCCTGCAGTGTGTCAAAGTCCTTGCGGCGGATGTATAATTGGTAGCCGCTGTGCAGGTTCCTATACACACGTTCTAATTCCTGCGCTTTTGAGTAGCCGGCGTGGCGCATCATATTTTGAATGGCCAACAGGAAATCTTTGAAGCATTCACTTGGTCGTTGCACTCTCCCTCTGACTTCATCTTCAAGGCGTTCCATATAGCGTGGTGGGAGAAAGAATTGGAGGAAATCCATCTTGAACGAAGTCCAGTCCGTCCACTGGCGATTATTATTGCGGAACCATAGGGCTGCTTGTCCCCGCAATAGCTGTGGCATAGTTCGTGGCACAAAGTCTATTGGTATGCCATAAACTGCGGCGAGTTCCTCGATCTGTTCTACAAATGCGATAGGGTCCTGGTCGCCTTCAAACTTCAGGGTCCACCTTCTGATATGGTCGATGATATCGTAGTGGATGTTTCCTGGTCTTGGACCATATCTGGAATATAGTACCTCTTGTGAGTGTATGGTCCGGTACGTGGGCTGTTCGACTGCTGGTATCTTCAGATGCATTGCTTCGTTTGACTTGTCATTATTTGTAGGAATCGTCGGTGACACGGCTCGGGTGAACTTTGATTGTAGTTCAAGGAGGCGTTCTCTAATCTCATCTTTGTGTTCGCCTTCGATGGCGAATGCTGCTAGTCGCTTGCGCAACTCTTCGACGGTGCCTGTGTCGTCTAGGCTGAATTCCGTCAGGTAGTTGAGCAACTCGTCCTTGCGGATGTTGTATATCCACGATGTTTTCATTTTCGTTGGAAATGTTTGTACGGCTGATCTGACTTAGTTGAGCAGTAATGATTTTGCTGCTGTTGATTGTAGATTTTAAACAACTTGTTTTTTTTTTTTTTTGTTCGCTGTTGTACTCTGTTTGTTACAGTGTCCCTGTTGATTTGATGAATCGTTGTGCAGTAATGATTTTGCTGCAGTTGATTGTAGATCTCTTTTGTTTTTTTTTTTTATTTTTTTTTTTTTATTTTTATGTTCAGATGATTCTGTTCACCTGTGAGTACTCTGCGTGTTGAAGCGTTGCTTGCGTTGACGCTTGGCGTTGCTTGCGTTGATGCGTTGAAGCGTTGAAGCGTTGAGCGTTGAAGCGTTGAAGCGTTGAAGCGTTGAACGTTGAAGCGTTGAAGTGTTGAAGCGTTGAAGCGTTGTAGCGTTGATTACTAAAACTCTTCTTTTGATAAGATGATTTTGCTCATCTGTGTGCACTCTGCAGGCTTGTGTGCAAAGTGTCTGTCCGTTGTGAGTGTGATGATGGGATCTCTGCTGATATTTGCAGAATATGATGATGGGATCTCTGCCGATATGCAGACAGAGGGTGATGATGGGATCTCTGCCGATATATGCAGACAGAGGGTCCCTGCTCGGGCGCCACTTGTAACGAACCTCCTGGGCGTTACAATCTTTTTCAGCTGAGGTATCCTCAGCGGCTGTCCAGGGTCCTTACAAGAATTAGAGGTTTTTGGTTAGGTCCTTGCTGGAAGGTCCTTTTATTCTGTTTGCGTGGTTGCACGCGTTGATGATGGCAAATCCTTTGGCGATTTGCCCAGCGGTCTCCCTTTAGGCCCTTCACGGAAGGACTCTGCTATCACAATGATTGCGTCTTTACTCGCAATTTAATGATAGTTGGGCCGATGGAAAATCGGCCAGCGGTCCCCCTTTAGGCCCTTCACGGGAGGACTTGTAGAATTCACAAATATGATGGCGTGGTCACACGCTTGATGTTCTTGGAGTCGATTGCGTGTCTTGACCTTGACGTGCGGTTGTTCGTCAGGCTGGCGTGGCTACACGCGTTGACGTTGATACCTTTCCTTGGTTGCTAACAAGCGGCTGCACAACTGTACCTTTTGGGTATTATATTTTTACCATTACAGTTTTCGTGGCGCTTGTATATTTCTCCCGTTACTTTGTCATACGATGTTTTAAGTAACGCTTGTTGCTAGCCCACACGTTGTTTTGTAGGTGTGTGTGCGTGTGTGTCTTCTTCTAGCGCTTCTCTGTGGCGCTACCAAGTGCTTTGCACGGCTCTCTGTCTGTCTTGTCGAGTGGGAATCTTATGCAGTTTCTCTCGTGAAGATTGACGGTGAGAGTAAGTGGTGAACAGACCGACCTGATCTAGGACTCCAGCGTTACTACTCAAGGGGAGAGGGAAGCACTCAAAGTGAGCGACACTCGTAGAGCGATAGCGATAGTGAGAGTACGTGGTGAACAGACCGACCTGATCTAGGACTCCAGCGTACAGCTCAAGTGGGTAGAAGGCACTCAAAAATGAGCGGCACTCGTAGAGAGCGACGGTGAGAGTACGTGGTGAACAGACCGACCTGATCTAGGACTCCAGCGTACAGCTCAAGTGGGGAGAAGGCACTCTTAAATGAGCGGAACTCGTAGAGAGTGACAGTGAGAGAACGTGGCGAACAGACCGACCTGATCTAGGACTCCAGCCTTTCAGCTCAATAGGGGGGAAAAGGAAAGGAAAAGGAAAGGCACGTCCGGTCGACTTGCTATCTATAGCACGACTGCTTCTTGTCGTTTTCTTGATGAGAATGTATACTTAGCTTGGTTTGCCGATGGAAGAATAAACACGTCTGTTCGTGGCTATGGTTCAATCAAGACTCTTCGTTTATTAATTTCATAAACTTAAACTAAGCGCTGGATGTTGCCAGCTATGCTACAATCGTAATATAGTAGTATGTTGCTAACACTATTTATACTACATAGTACATTATAAGGTATTATAGTAGGAGTCTAATACTATAACTTATTATATTAATGATATATATTTAATTAATTGTAGAATAGTATTAATAAATGTAACCTATGAAAATTATATAGAAAATATGTTTTACATTTATCCTAGTGAATATTTATAGCAAGTCTTAACTATAAGCAAGTGAAAATAAAATAATTAAATATATACATTTGACGAAGCTGGCTTCGTGTTTAGTAGTGTTGATTTTTGAAGGTAGCGGAATGTTGCTAGAATCATTTGTGTCCGATTCTCTTTGTTCATGTTGACTTATCCGGTGTGTTGTTGTTGGTGTTGATGTTATTGCCTGGTAATAATTAATGGCTCTAGCGTACTGCTTGTGTTGAGCCGCTTGTTGCCATATGTTGATATGGTTATGGGGCGTTATTGACAGTGGCCTCATGTTGACACTCAGCATAATACGTCAATGTTGTCATGGCTGGTGGCTGATGTTGCTGGTTATAGCACTTGTAGGGTGTTGGTACCATTCTGGTAGTGTCGGTGCCGTTTCAATTCGGTGCGGCGCGCTATTATTGTGCGATTTTATTTCCCGTGGAAATAGTGTCGTCACACCCCCCCTGTAGTTCGGGGAAAAGTCTTTGTTCCTCCGGGTCTCCTCAGGTTGGTGGTAAGATGGTTACCGTGGCCTGGCCTTTCCGTGATATTTTCACGTCGTAGAATGTCCCGTTGATGTGAGTTTTGAAACTCATTTGTCGGCAACGTTTGCGCCTGGCATTTGCGTCTGCGATGCATTGTTGGACTTCAATGGGCCATATTTGGTTGGGCTCTTGATAGCTTGTCGCTTCGCTAGCTATCCCTTCTTGAGCCGTGCTGGTGGTTGCTGCTGTTGCTACTTCTGTCACCTTGTCGGCAGGTGTAGGGTTCAGCTCTTCGTTTTCGATCAGCCAGCCTAGGCAGAGTTCTGATGAGTTGCTATCATCGTGGTGGCTAGGATTTATGCCATTGCTGCTGCTGCTACTAGTGCTGTTGACGTCGCTGTCGCTGCTTCTGTTGCTGTTGGCGTCGCTGTCGCTGCTTGATTTAAGTGGTGGCGATGTGATACTGGGTATCGCCTGTTGTACGTGGGGTGTGCCTCTTGTTACTACGGGCGTAACCACGGTCGTTGTTGCTGGGAGCATGTCACCTTTGTCGGCACTACATACCCGTGGTGTTATCGTGAACACTATAGGTGCTTCTGGTAGTGTTGCTGGTGTGTTCGTGAAATTTGATGCTGATGATGACATCGCTGTTTGCTCCGTTAGTGTGGATGTCGCTGGAGACATCGTTGTTGTTATGGATACCACGCCTTGTGTGGTGTCGCTGGCATCTTCTTGGATCGCTGGTAGCGGGATGGTTGGCAGAGTTCGGCCTGCCAATTTCTGAATGATCTCGCTGATTCGACGGCGTTTCTGGCTGATGTAGTTCTCTGTGAACCACGTGTCACATTCGATGGGCATTCTGAAATCTCGAATTGGATTACTTACGAAACTTTCAATAAATTGAAGCGCGTAAAGGCCACAGTCGGTTAAATTGGTCTGCTGTAGCACCTTTACGTTGTGACCAGGTAAGTTCCCTTCGGTGAATGTATGCTGCCATGTGTCTGCTAGCTTGGCTTGAAACTCGTTGTTCAAGTAACTTCGAATTGGTTCTAGCACGTGAGATCGGTCGGTGGTAGCCAATGAGTCCATCAAAAGGATAATCGGCTGCGCTATCGGATGAAGCTGATTTGGTGAGGTCGTCTTCATGGTGCCGTATAGATGTGGGCCTCTCATGGTAGGAAAACAGATAATTGCCAAAAACCAATGTTTAGCCTGGTTTATTGGCACGATGATAAATTTCTTGTTCGTGATGTTGCGCCTGCGAGTCCACGTACTGACTCCTGCGTGACGACGTTGACCAAGCGATTGTGGTGTGTCGTCTGGCGTGGCACTAGGGCGCGTTAAACGTTCATAGAAGAACGGACTGAATAAGTGGAAGTCGTCTGCTTGCGTGCTGGGAATGATTGTCTGCTCGATCCATCGAATGTAGAAATCGATGATCTTATCATTCAAAAAGCGTTGAGTGGCCAGGCAGTAATAATCTTCGATGGTGACTGTGATGCCTCCGGGGCCCGGTGGGTAAGTGAACAGATTACCTGCCATCTCTTCATCATCGTCACTTGATAAATTTATCGCTGCTGGTGGCGAAGCGGTTGTTGCGTGATGGATGCTATTGCGATCCGATCGTATGACGCTGTTGTTGTTGTCGGCAGTAAAGTGCAACAATGATGGTGGCTCATGTTGCATGAGGTTACTGCTTTCTGCTGGACTGCTGTTGGATCTGCTAGTCATGTCAGCTTGCACTTGTGGCTGACATTCGGTGTCTGTTGTGACTGTACTGGAGCTGCTGGATCGATGCTGCGTTGTGAGCATAAATCGCACATCGGGCTTGGATTTGTTCTTAACCATTCGTGGCTTTGCAGAACGGCGTCGCCGCTTTGGCGGTGGTGGCGGTGGTAGTTGATCCGGCAGAAAAATGGTGCGGTTTTGTTCTGCTACCAGTTTACGCAGATGTCTGCCAAAGGCCTCTTTGGTGCGTTCAAACTTGTCCATCGTACGCTGGTGGTCTCGCTGCACTTTGCTAAGTGTTTTGATAAAAACAGTTAGGCGAGAAAACACGTTATAAATGAAGAAAAAACTAATAATGTAGTTTGCGGAGACTGCGTAGTTGATTGCGTTCAACTTGAAGAATATAACACGATGCGTAGTAACTCAAGTAAAATTATCAATTTTATTCAAGGCGAACTTCTGTCGATTATGTGGGTACAAATTTCCAAAAGGATGTTTCGTCAACGATAACACAAGCTGAAGTGATCGTTTGAATTTAAAACTTCTTTTGTGTTAGCTTCTAACACTTGTTGGTAAGTGTTGCCACCTTGTTGTTGAGCTTCTTGTACCCTGGTGAGTATTGCTGTCAGTGTGTGGGTATTTTGTTGTTCTTCACTCTTGATGTCTTTGGGATATTATTTTTTTTTTTTTTCTTGTAGCGTGCCACTCGTATTGAACCTCCTTGTAAAAATGCTCGTGACTTTGAGTGGTTGTCACTTGTTGAGTGTGGGCAGCTTGAGTGTATGCCGTTGTCGCTTTGTAAGAGCTTCTTTTTTTTTCTTTTTGCATGTTTGATGTTGACTATTGAATTTTGCAGAAATGGTTTGTACAGCCTTCTGTTAGTTTGCAGAAAATAGCTTGACTGTTTGCTGTCGGTTTCTTTGCTTCTGTAGACGGTTGTCTGTATGGCACGGTTACTTCTGGCGAAATTAAAATTATGAATTTCTGCAAGTTATAGTACTTGCGCAGATGCTGTTGTGATCTTCCTTGTAGATGATGATAAGCGTAGTTATTTTTTTGCAGGTACGGCTGCGATTTACAGGTTGTTGTTGATGGTGGTTTTGTGTCCAGTTGTTGACGCAGGTGGTGCTGCGCTTGGCGAATAATACAAATGTTTTGTATTGTTGTGGTCGTTCTCGACCATGTTGTAGCGTATTTATTTTGACGCAGTTACGGCTGCGTATTTACACTTTTGGCGTAGATTTCGCGGTGGGCTCTGATTGTAGACCCTGGTGTAAATTCGATGAATGACATCGCAGTTATCGTGAAAACGAAATGTTGCTATGTCTGCTGGTGCAGGTTCGTCTGCGGCTTACAGTTTGTAATGCAGATGCGGCTGCAGGCTTTCAGTTGTTTGCGCGGGTGAGGCCGCGAACTTTCAGTTGTTTGTGCGGGTGAGGCCGCGATTGCTCAGTTGTTGACGCGGGTGATGCCGCGATTGCTCAGTTGTTGACGCGGGTGATGCCGCGGTTGCTCAGTTGTTGACGCGGGTGATGCCGCGGTTGCTCAGTTGTTGACGCGGGTGATGCCGCGATTGCTCAGTTGTTGACGCGGGTGATGCCGCGATTGCTCAGTTGTTGACGCATGTAGAATTGTTTTCCGGGTCGTCGTCAGCGTGGAACTTTTTTAATTCACTCAAAGAACTTCCGAGCTTCCTTACTTTGGCGATTACGGGTGAGATGAATTTTAGAACTTTGTAGGGGCCATCAGATTTTGGGGCCAGCTTTGCGGCGAAGTTGTCCGCGGCTTTTGACACGTAGTGTTGTTTCACCAGGACCAGTTCTCCGATCACGGGTCTCCAGGAGCGGCGGCGCAGATTATAATGTCGTGCTTGGTCTTGTGCTACGCGCTCGAGATTCTGTCGTACGATCTTGAAGATTTCTTGAAGGCGATTCGCTCTGTCGTCTGGTGTTTGTGGTTGACAGCCCGTGCCTGTAGTGCCCTCGTCGAACACGGCATTCGGCAGTCGAGGTTCACGTCCTTGGGTGAGGTTGAGGCTGTACCCCGTAGACTCCTGGATACTGGTATTTAGAGCAAGGGTGAATTCGGGTAATAGTTCGTCCCACTTCCGCTGTTCCTGTTGTGTGAACTGCGCAATCATAACTTTGACAGTACGATTTATCCTTTCCGTGGGGTTCTCTTGAGGCATATACGGCGCGGTGTATTGATGCTTGACCCCCAGTTCTTGTAAGAAATTCCTGAACTTCTTGCTTGTGAATTGGGCCCCATTGTCGGTGACTAGGATTTTTGGGGCGCCAAAACGACTGATGATCCGCTCCCGGAAAGCTAGTTTGAGTGTGTCCGCCGTCGCTTTCCTCAAGGGAACTAGCTCTGCCCATTTGGAGAACTTATCGAAGAATACCAGGAGCATGTTGTTTCCTCGTCTAGATCTGGGGAGCGGTCCCACGAAGTCTGCGCATACAATGTTCCAGGGCTCCTCCGGTAGTTGTGTCAGCATCTTGCCGGCAGGTGCCTGCTGACTAGGTTTGTATTTTTGGCAGGTTTCGCAATTTCGTACATATTTGCTTACGTGCCTAAACATCCCCGGCCAGTAGTAACGATTTGCCACTCGCCCGATTGTTTTCCGGATACCCAGATGTCCAGCAGTGGGTGAGTCGTGACATTCATGTAGGACTCTTGCCCGCAGATGTTTTGGGACGCACATTTTCCATGGTGCGCTGTCTTCGTCGCTCACTTGTCGAGGAATGTGGCGATACAGTCGATCACCGTCAATCAAGTAGTCTGCAAACTTGGCGGGGTTCTCCTGGATTTCAGCCTTCCTCTTTTGTAACCATGGGCAGTTTGGCTCGGGTTCGCTGTCTGTCACAACGGTCATGAGTCCTTCTTGTGGCTGACGGGAAAGGGCGTCTGCAACGACGTTCAACTTGCCCTTGCGATATTGCACGTCAAAATTGAACTGTTGCAATTCCAAGGCCCATCGTGCAATTCTGCCGGATGGGCTCTCGATGGAGTTCAACCATTTCAAGGAGAGGTGATCCGTGACGACGGTGAATTTATAACCCTCCAGATAGGGCCTCATCTTCCGTATGCCCCATATAATGGCCAAGCACTCTTTCTCCGTGGGTGAGTAGTTCTTCTCCGCTGCGTTCAAGTGCCGGCTTGCGTAGGCAATGACCCTTTCCTGATCGTCGATGTCCTGAGTAAGGACTGCACCTACTCCGTAGTCGCTAGCGTCAGTTTGCAGTATGAACTTCTTGGTAAAGTCCGGGCAGGTGAGAACTGGCGCTTCTGTCAAACGGGTCTTTAGGAGATCAAAAGCCTGTTGTTGCTCCTCGGCCCACTTCCAATGTTTGCCCTTTTTGAGGAGGGTGGTTAGTGGTGTCACGATCTTAGCGAAATCGGGCACGAATCTCCTGTACCAGGAGGCAATTCCTAGACAGCGTCTCACTTCGCGTAGGTTTGTAGGCGGGGGTAGACTTTTGATTGCCGAGATCTTGTCGGGGTCGGTATGAATCCCCTTATCGCTCACAACGTGGCCCAGGTATTTCAATTCCTTCTTGAAAAATTCACATTTGTCTTTATTAATGCGGAGGTTGGCGGCCCTAAGTCTCCTGAACACTTCTCGCAGATTGTCCATGTGTTCCTTCAGGGTGGTTCCCGTGACGATAATATCATCCAGGTAGGCGAATGCATGGGGCTCCATTTCGGGCCCAATTACTTGATCTAGCGCTCGTTGAAAAGTGGCTGGGGCGGAGTGGAGGCCGAAGGGCATCACCTTCCACTGAAACAGGCCCCTACCGGGCACCGTGAATGCCGTACATGGCCGGCTGCTTCTTTCCATCGCGATCTGCCAGTAGCCATTTTTAAGATCCAGACTACTGATAAAGTTGGCGTTCCGTAGACGGTCTAAAATATGTTGAATCCGTGGCAGTGGATAGGCGTCTGGTATCGACTTGGCGTTCAAATGGCGGTAGTCGACACACAGTCGCCAGGTTCCGGTCTTTTTTTTTACTAAGACGATGGGCGCACTGTGTGGACTATGCGACGGTTCGATGCACCCTTGCCTTAACAGTTCGTCCACCTCTTCGTCGAACGAAAACAGGGGTATCGATGAATGCGCCTGTGAGCTGCGTAGATATGTACTTGTCTTTAATGTTTCCGTATGGCGTGGTGGTTGGGGTGCGTTTGGTGCGGATGCTTGTGTGGAGCGATTTTGCCTGCAAGCGGTTGCTGTTTTGGTATGAAGCGTTTGTTCACGTCTGTGCGTTGTTGTTAGGTTCATGTGCGAAGGTTTGCTGCCCTCGTATGATTCTGGTAACCTCGCGCGAGGCGTTGTGTAAACTGGGGCCTCAAGGTCTGGAGCTGGGTGAGGCGGTTGGTAGCCTGTATGTAGCACTGTATGGCCCGTTTGTGGCTGTGAGTAGCCTGGAGTGGTCGATGCTGGTCGTAGCAGCGTGTAGCCTGTTTGCGGCTTTGAATATGGCGTGGGCGCCTGTATTTGATGGGGCGTACTTCGTGTTTGAGGCCCTGTACGATGTCGTGGGACACGAGTGCGTTTAGCTCTTCTTTTCTTCTGGCGACGACAGGTCCTGGTGTGGATCACCGCTGGTGATTTGTCCTTTGTGGCCATGCCGGCGGGGGCAGCGTCGTGTGGTGACCGGGGAGTGTCGTTTCTCAATCTGACGGTATGTCCTCCCAAGCTGAGAGTGGCTTCCGTTTGTCGGAGGAAGTCAATGCCTAAGATGAGGTGGTCGACGGTTTCCGGGAGCACTAGCAGAGGAATCTCACAGGTGGTGTTCCCCAACCGAATAGGAATCCTTAATTCTTCTGTAATTAGTCGAGACGTACCGTCGGCCAATCGAATTGGCTGATGCGCAGGTCTTAGGTTCTGTGGCGTCCCTATTTCGTTGGCAACAAGGTCGCTGATAAAACTGCGTGTAGCGCCGGTATCGACGGTTGCATCAAAAAGTTCGCCTGCTAATTCTACGGTGGCTACAATGCGATCTTCGGTGAGACTCAGAGGTCTAGTCGGGTATGCAGCAAAGGATTCGCTACTAGTGTCGATTTTGCTTTGTGGCGTGACGTTTTGCGCTCCTTTTGGGTATTGGCGGCAGCACTCCAGTGTGCGATAGTTTCGTCGCTTGCAGACCCAGCAGAAAAACACCCGCTGGTTTTTGCAATGATTGGAGCTGTGTCCCTCTTGTGTGCACCGCTTGCATGCCTGCGATCTAACTCGTTCATCATTCTCTTGTACCACTAGGCGGTACTGATCCTCTGGTGGTCGTGGTACATTATATCGTTGAGCGCGTGGACTTTCTCGATGTCTGTTAAGATAGCTCAATATCTCGTCTGGTGACTGGTAAGCCTGGTTGCGATTGAGACTTTCATACTCCGTGGCTAATGCTGTCAGTTCCTGCAGTGTGTCAAAGTCCTTGCGGCGGATGTATAATTGGTAGCCGCTGTGCAGGTTCCTATACACACGTTCTAATTCCTGCGCTTTTGAGTAGCCGGCGTGGCGCATCATATTTTGAATGGCCAACAGGAAATCTTTGAAGCATTCACTTGGTCGTTGCACTCTCCCTCTGACTTCATCTTCAAGGCGTTCCATATAGCGTGGTGGGAGAAAGAATTGGAGGAAATCCATCTTGAACGAAGTCCAGTCCGTCCACTGGCGATTATTATTGCGGAACCATAGGGCTGCTTGTCCCCGCAATAGCTGTGGCATAGTTCGTGGCACAAAGTCTATTGGTATGCCATAAACTGCGGCGAGTTCCTCGATCTGTTCTACAAATGCGATAGGGTCCTGGTCGCCTTCAAACTTCAGGGTCCACCTTCTGATATGGTCGATGATATCGTAGTGGATGTTTCCTGGTCTTGGACCATATCTGGAATATAGTACCTCTTGTGAGTGTATGGTCCGGTACGTGGGCTGTTCGACTGCTGGTATCTTCAGATGCATTGCTTCGTTTGACTTGTCATTATTTGTAGGAATCGTCGGTGACACGGCTCGGGTGAACTTTGATTGTAGTTCAAGGAGGCGTTCTCTAATCTCATCTTTGTGTTCGCCTTCGATGGCGAATGCTGCTAGTCGCTTGCGCAACTCTTCGACGGTGCCTGTGTCGTCTAGGCTGAATTCCGTCAGGTAGTTGAGCAACTCGTCCTTGCGGATGTTGTATATCCACGATGTTTTCATTTTCGTTGGAAATGTTTGTACGGCTGATCTGACTTAGTTGAGCAGTAATGATTTTGCTGCTGTTGATTGTAGATTTTAAACAACTTGTTTTTTTTTTTTTTTGTTCGCTGTTGTACTCTGTTTTTTTCAGTGTCCCTGTTGATTTGATGAATCGTTGTGCAGTAATGATTTTGCTGCAGTTGATTGTAGATCTCTTTTGTTTTTTTTTTTTATTTTTTTTTTTTTATTTTTATGTTCAGATGATTCTGTTCACCTGTGAGTGCTCTGCGTGTTGAAGCGTTGCTTGCGTTGACGCTTGGCGTTGCTTGCGTTGATGCGTTGAAGCGTTGAGCGTTGAAGCGTTGAAGCGTTGAAGCGTTGAACGTTGAACGTTGAAGCGTTGAAGTGTTGAAGCGTTGAAGCGTTGTAGCGTTGATTACTAAAACTCTTCTTTTGATAAGATGATTTTGCTCATCTGTGTGCACTCTGCAGGCTTGTGTGCAAAGTGTCTGTCCGTTGTGAGTGTGATGATGGGATCTCTGCTGATATTTGCAGAATATGATGATGGGATCTCTGCCGATATGCAGACAGAGGGTGATGATGGGATCTCTGCCGATATATGCAGACAGAGGGTCCCTGCTCGGGCGCCACTTGTAACGAACCTCCTGGGCGTTACAATCTTTTTCAGCTGAGGTATCCTCAGCGGCTGTCCAGGGTCCTTACAAGAATTAGAGGTTTTTGGTTAGGTCCTTGCTGGAAGGTCCTTTTATTCTGTTTGCGTGGTTGCACGCGTTGATGATGGCAAATCCTTTGGCGATTTGCCCAGCGGTCTCCCTTTAGGCCCTTCACGGGAGGACTCTGCTATCACAATGATTGCGTCTTTACTCGCAATTTAATGATAGTTGGGCCGATGGAAAATCGGCCAGCGGTCCCCCTTTAGGCCCTTCACGGGAGGACTTGTAGAATTCACAAATATGATGGCGTGGTCACACGCTTGATGTTCTTGGAGTCGATTGCGTGTCTTGACCTTGACGTGCGGTTGTTCGTCAGGCTGGCGTGGCTACACGCGTTGACGTTGATACCTTTCCTTGGTTGCTAACAAGCGGCTGCACAACTGTACCTTTTGGGTATTATATTTTTACCATTACAGTTTTCGTGGCGCTTGTATATTTCTCCCGTTACTTTGTCATACGATGTTTTAAGTAACGCTTGTTGCTAGCCCACACGTTGTTTTGTAGGTGTGTGTGCGTGTGTGTCTTCTTCTAGCGCTTCTCTGTGGCGCTACCAAGTGCTTTGCACGGCTCTCTGTCTGTCTTGTCGAGTGGGAATCTTATGCAGTTTCTCTCGTGAAGATTGACGGTGAGAGTAAGTGGTGAACAGACCGACCTGATCTAGGACTCCAGCGTTACTACTCAAGGGGAGAGGGAAGCACTCAAAGTGAGCGACACTCGTAGAGAGCGATAGTGAGAGTACGTGGTGAACAGACCGACCTGATCTAGGACTCCAGCGTACAGCTCAAGTGGGTAGAAGGCACTCAAAAATGAGCGGCACTCGTAGAGAGCGACGGTGAGAGTACGTGGTGAACAGACCGACCTGATCTAGGACTCCAGCGTACAGCTCAAGTGGGGAGAAGGCACTCTTAAATGAGCGGAACTCGTAGAGAGTGACAGTGAGAGAACGTGGCGAACAGACCGACCTGATCTAGGACTCCAGCGTTTCAGCTCAATAGGGGGGAAAAGGAAAGGAAAAGGAAAGGCACGTCCGGTCGACTTGCTATCTATAGCACGACTGCTTCTTGTCGTTTTCTTGATGAGAATGTATACTTAGCTTGGTTTGCCGATGGAAGAAGAAACACGTCTGTTCGTGGCTATGGTTCAATCAAGACTCTTCGTTTATTAATTTCATAAACTTAAACTAAGCGCTGGATGTTGCCAGCTATGCTACAATCGTAATATAGTAGTATGTTGCTAACACTATTTATACTACATAGTACATTATAAGGTATTATAGTAGGAGTCTAATACTATAACTTATTATATTAATGATATATATTTAATTAATTGTAGAATAGTATTAATAAATGTAACCTATGAAAATTATATAGAAAATATGTTTTACATTTATCCTAGTGAATATTTATAGCAAGTCTTAACTATAAGCAAGTGAAAATAAAATAATTAAATATATACATTTGACGAAGCTGGCTTCGTGTTTAGTAGTGTTGATTGTTGAAGGTAGCGGAATGTTGCTAGAATCATTTGTGTCCGATTCTCTTTGTTCATGTTGACTTATCCGGTGTGTTGTTGTTGGTGTTGATGTTATTGCCTGGTAATAATTAATGGCTCTAGCGTACTGCTTGTGTTGAGCCGCTTGTTGCCATATGTTGATATGGTTATGGGGCGTTATTGACAGTGGCCTCATGTTGACACTCAGCATAATACGTCAATGTTGTCATGGCTGGTGGCTGATGTTGCTGGTTATAGCACTTGTAGGGTGTTGGTACCATTCTGGTAGTGTCGGTGCCGTTTCAATTCGGTGCGGCGCGCTATTATTGTGCGATTTTATTTCCCGTGGAAATAGTGTCGTCACAACATGATTTTGTTCAGATTATTATTTTTGTATAATCTTGAAAATAATATCATATTATTATATTTAAAATAATAGAATAATATTAATGATTTTCACAGAGAATTTAGTATACTTTTGCTCATACTTATATTTTAAAATCCGGTTTATAAGCTTAGCAAATATGAATTAATATATCCCAATAAAGTAAAAGTCAGTGACTTCATACTTTTTTATAGTTGATAAGTGATTGACAAGTGATATGTCGCAATTATCTAGTTTCCAGGAAATCGAGTCCAAAGCTTCATATTTCTACTGAAACTCATATTTAATCAAACTTTGTCAAGTAGTTTATTTCTAAAAAAGCCACAAACATGGTTGTTTTAAGTTTTAAAATTGTTTTTATTCACTTAAAACCCTGTAGGAAAATCAACTAATTTAAAAGTAGTTGATAAAGTAGTTTTTTGTCAACCACAACTAGTTGAAATTCTGACTTTTTTCCATAGAACGAACTAACTTATTTTGTATGGTGATGTCCGCTAAATAAGTCAATTGACTTTCGTCTGCATATATTTTCAACTACTTCTTAAATTAGTTACGTTTAAATAATTTTTTTTAATTGCTTTTAAATAACCAATTGAAAACTATTACTGATGGCCTAAAGTTAATAATATTTGATGAAATAACATGGTTAAATATATATAAACTTGTAATCTAATAAAAATTTGCAATTAAAACATGTCAACATCAGAGTAGTTGCCGCCTTAATATAATTAAAAGTAGTTCATATACTGGTTTATTTTAAATTAGTATTTTAATTAGTTGTTTTTAAAAACAAGTTAGTTTGTTCCTATAGGGAACCTTCATCCATGCATAGAACACAAAAAATCCGGAAATGCGACATATCACCTTCATTCACTCATGTCTTCAATTATGTTACATAATAGTTTATACCCTTATCCTCTAAAAGACGGCGTAGCTTTAGTGAAGCCATGCTTTTATAGTAAGTTCGTACCGAGTTTCATTGATGTGTGACTTATTTCGAAAGCTATACCAAAAATGCTGGGTGCGGAAAAAGTACCACGCCCCTCGTCCAACGTCCATAAAATGTTACCAGTGGAACGGCATGTGTAAATTGAGGTCGAATACTGAATTTTGAAGCTGTGCGACCTATAATTCCAAAACTGATCGATATCAATAATTTGAGGCGTATTTAAGGTGCCTTTCACGATCGGCACCAGACTTCACAGGAACACTCTCAAGGCTTTGGTATAAAAATTGGCTTAGCGGTTTCGGAGTCTTTACGTGATATACACATATACCCACATACGTATATACATTAAGTCACCTCACGCTTAGAAAAAAAAGTTGTTCAGTCCGATGACAAAGTATTTCGACTAAAAATATTGCCTGGTATGGTAGTTAAAAGAAAAACAAACGGTCAGAAATAAGAGTAATGGAAAAGTTCTTTTGCATCAAAAAATCTTAAATTTTTTCCGTTAGACCAAAGATAATTCGGATTTTTATGGATTGTTTTAGTTTTTTTCATATTATTTTCACTAAAATTCAAATTAATATTTTCCCATACTACTTTTAGTCAAATAAATTATTAAATGTAAAAAATGTGTAATTTTCTTTGTAATTTCATTCAATTTAATTTTTCACTTTACACTATATTTTATCATCAATAGATAATAAAAATAACTAAAAGTGATATGGCAAAACAAAAAACAAATACAATTTCAATTTGAGTTTTAATGAAAATAATATAAAAAAAGTTAAAAAATAAAAGAAAATCCGCATTACCTCTGGTCCAACTGCAAAAATTTAAAATTTATTGGTGCAGATTGGAAAAACTGTTTCGTTACTTTTATTTCTGACCGTTTGTTATTTTTAACTACCACACCAGTAAATATTTTTACAAAAAACTCGATTTTTAGAGCATATTTCAAACCATTCCGTGGCATACTGGTTGAGGTGCGTCGCTTGTATGCCATATAACCCAGGTTCGAATTCCATCTAACACAGAAAGTTTTTTCGATTGAATTAATTTTTCTGTTCGGCCGTCACCTCTATGCAGACCATGGCAAACCTCAGAGAGTAAAAGCTGCAATGAAAAGCTTCTTGAGAACGTAAAGCAAATTCAGTTCTCGATCATTTGTGTTCAAACATTTCACAATACACATAACACAATTGATCATTAGAAGCTCGGTCAAAGTCTTTTGAAGGGCTGAAATTGCTATTTCGTTTCTGTTATTTTTTTCTTATTTCAAACAGTCGAAATATTTGGGAATCATCATACCATAAAGCATTATTTTGAGGAACCGACCCGAACAAATTTTTTTCGTGAGGAGCCTTAGTATACATACATACATTTTTTACAGATAGATGAGCAAAAAAAGTAGGCATGGCAACATTTACATATATAGTGCCCGCCACTTGGTCCCATTGCACATACATACCAAGTTTCACTATCAAAACGTGTACAGCTCAGAAATTACAATGATTTCTGAAAAGCCGGCGTAGATAAAGTGCGACACGCCCATTTTTTTAAGGGTTCTGGCAGTAACCATATGAACTAATCTATAAAATTTTAGTCTTTTACTGTAAGCAAAGTCTGATATATATCCTTTTTACGGATTTGTGGGCGTTAAAAGTGAGCGTGGGAATATTTATATATAAAGTGACCGCCAATTGGACCCATAGCACCTACATATCAAGTTTGACTATCAAAACGTTCACATCTCAGGAATTAAAATTATTTCTGAAGAGTGGGCACAGATATAGTGCTACCATGCACATTTTTTGCAAGGCTATTGAGAGTAAGAGCTTGAACTTAATTACCAAATTTTAGTATTTAACAAGTGAGTGGCCCATACGCGAGATAACCCTGGTTCGAATCCCAGCTAACACAAAAAATTTTTTCAGTTGAATTAATTTTTCTGTTCTGCCGGCACCTCTGTGCAGACAATGGCAAGCCTCAAAGAGTAAAAACTGCCATGAAAAGCTTCTTGAAAACATAAGCCGTTCGGAGTCGGCATAAAACTTGTAGGTCCAGTTCGTAATAATTTGTGTTCAAACATTTCACAACACGCACAATTGATCGTAAGAGCTCGGTCAAAGTCCTTTCAAGGGCTGAAATTGGCCATTTCGTTTTGCTTATGTTTTTATTTGTGGGTGGTGCAAGGGGCGTGGCAAATTTTATACATATATATTGACTTTCACTTAGAGCACCTGCATATCAAGGGCTACTATCAAAATGTGTACAACTCAGGAATAAGCATGAATCCGAAAAAGTGAGCGTAGATATGGTGCGACTACGACCATTTTTTAACAGTTGCCGACAGTGCCCATATGAACTAAATTACGCAATCTTAGTCTTCTACGGCAAAAAACATCTGATATAAATCACTTTTACTGATTTGTGGGCGGTTAAAGTGGGCGTGACAACATTATATATATAAAGGGTGGTTAAATTTTAAGGGCCGATGTTGAGTGTGAACCACACCTAAACGTCAAGTTTTTTTCTGCATTTCATTTGACATTTCTCAATTTCAGACTAACTCAATTTGAACCATGGAACAATATATAATCGAGCAACGAGTTAAAGTTATTCAGGCTTATTATGAAAATGGGCGTGCAAATCAAAATGCATATCGTGCACTTCGTGATTTTTTCGGTCAATTTAATCGTCCAAATGTGCGTACAATCGGAAAAATTGTGCAAAAATTTGAGCAAACCGGGTCTGTAGGAGATGTGAAAACACCAGTGCATGCTCGTACAGCTCGTACTGCAGAAAATATTGCTGCTGTTCGCGATAGTGTGGCTGAAGAGCCGTCCACCTCAACTCGTCGTCGTGCCCAACAATTGCACCTCTCACGCTCGTCGTTGATGAACATTGTGCATAAAGATTTGCATGTACACACTTACAAGGTGCAATTGACTCAAGAACTAAAGCCTCGAGACCATTTCAAGCGTTGTCAATGGTCAGAATGGTGGCAAGAAATGGCAACAGTGGAGGCCGGTCAGGCAGTTACTGTGAGATGATAACGAACTTTTTATGGCCCTAATTGGAAGATATGAATGTGGACGATATGTGGTTTCAATAGGACGGTGTCACTTGCCACACAGCTAACGAAACAATGGCTCTTTTGCGCGACAAATTCAATGGCCGTGTTATCTCATGTGGTGGCGATGTCAATTGGCCGCCAAGATCATGTGATTTGACACCGTTGAACTTCTTTCTTTGGGGTTATTTGAAAGAAAAGGTGCACGTCGCTAGGCCAGCAACAATTCAAGAGCTAAAGGGATGAGATAATTCGGCATATTAACGGCATAGATCCTCACTTATGCCTCAGCGTCATCGAAAATTTGGACCATCGGATGGAGGAGTGCCGCCGAGGTCGCGGCGACCATTTGGCCGATATTTTGTTCCATACATAATACAATAATAAAAAGAAATAATAATAATTTCCTAAATAATTTGTGTTTATTCAAAATCAACATCGGCCCTTAAAATTGAACCACCCTTTACATAGTGACTGCCACTTGGACCCATAGCACCTGCATACCAAGATTCACTATCGAAACGTGTACAACTCAGGAGTAAGCACGATTTCGATTAAGTGGACGTAGATATAGTGCGGCCATGCCCATTTTTTGTACATTGACCGACAGTAACCGTACGAACTAAATTACCAAATCTTAGTCTTCTATGGCAAAAGCCGTCTGATATAAAGCAATTTTACTGATTTGTGGGCGGTAAAAGTGGGCGTAACAAAATTTATATACATATAGTGACTGTGACTTGGACCTATAGCACCAGCATACCAAGATTCAGTATCAAAACGTGTACAACTCAGAAATAAGCATGATGTCGATAAAGTGGGCGTAGATATAGTACGGCCATGCCCATTTTTTTACATTGGCCGAGAATAATCATATAAACTAAAATATCAAACCTTAGTCTTCTACGGCAAAATCCGTCTGATATAAAGCATTTTTACTGATTTGTGGGCGGTAAAAGTGGGCGTGACAGCATTTATATTTACATAGTGACTGCCATTTGGATCCATAGAACCTGCATACCAAGTTTCACTATCAAAACTTGAACATCTCAGGAGTTAAAATATCTGTAAAGTGGGCGTATATATAGTGTGACCACGCCCATTTTTTTGTACAGTCACCGAAAGTAGCCGTCTGAACAAAATTACCAAATCTTAGTTTTATACGACTCTTTCCAAAATCTAAAAATTGTTTATGATTATGTTACATATGTAATATACTGATATAAATTTTTTGGCTGAGCTCTAGGGAGAGGGGAAACTGACGCATCCTGGCCTCCCCTGTGGATGCCATGGTGGTCCCATAAAATTGTTGTTTTTTATTAACAAGTTTTGTACATGTGCTGGCAGATAAGGAAGTCGCTGACTTCATATTTAATGTCAGCATTTAAATATAGTTTTTTACACCAGGGTGATCCCATAAAATGTTTGTTGTTAATTTATAAGCCTTGTGCATGTGCTGGTACTATAAGGGAGTCGCCGACTTCATATTTAATGTCAGCATTGTAAAATAATTGTTTACACCAGGGTGGTCACATAAATCTTTTTTTTTTGTTAATTTGCAAACTTTTTGCGTTTGCTTGAAGTATAAGGGAGTCGCTGACTTCATATCATTTGGAGTCCTGGAGAGATGATCAGCAAAGAGTTAAGCAGTTAGAGGCTGTTCATAAATAATGTAAAACTTTTAGGTAGGGAGGGGGGTCGAGTATTTTTACAAAGTATGACATAGGAGGGTCAGTCGTGCGTTACGTCACAGCAAAACATTTTTGAATTCAGTTTTAAAAATCTTCTATTTTATTCAAATTTAATTTTATTGTTAATATTACTTTCACTTTTTATCAATAAAAAACGCACCTAATAAAACGAACGGATCACAAACCGAAAAGGCAGCTAAAACTATATGTTTTAGCCGAGCAAAGATATAAATGGCATATGAAACACCTTAAACAAGTGTAGCAGATAAAAAAATTTTTTTGCTGAACTGAAGTGGGAATTCTAACTCTAAAGCAGTCATCGAAAACAGCTGTTATAACTTTACGTTCAAAGCGAACATCAAAAAGGTTACAAAAAAAAACAGTTTCGAAAATATCTTTAGTATAGACGTGAAATTTTTTATTCGATATATTTGGTGATGGATTTGTTGTTCTTGTTAATTTTTATCAAGTATTGGTTAAACAATTAGCTGGACATATACTTGGCTACCCCCTTGTCGTTTGCTCCTCTTTTCCTATTTAACGATCGACTGACCTAGTTGTCAAGTCGGCAAATAAATACAATGTAGTTTTATTTGAAATATTTGTTATACGATGATCGAGTACACTATTTTATGCCGTAATGTTTGTTCTTATTACCATAATGACTCACTATGGTGTATCTATGATACCCTATCAAGCATTCGCTGTTCAGCATTTATTATCCTTATGGATATATATGTTATATATAAATATTGGTTCGTATAGTACTTCAGGTGCGCATCGGGGCACGCGGGTAGGCGTTGCCCTGTTTGATACGGATGCAATGTTTGCGCCGGTTTTTCCAGTATTGGTGACGATTGTGTCTCCGCTTCGGTCGGCTTCTGGAAAAATTTAACATATATTAAATTTTTATGTAAGGTAAAATTTCTGAACAAATTTTGTCCTTACAGTTAGACCTTCAGCTGATGACGCTGTAGATTATTAAAATTATAAGGGAGGGTATTCCATGGTGTTATTGGCACTCTTTGATTACAAGTAAGCATTATCATTCTAAAATGTATTTCCTTTAGATATAGATTCTTGTATATCAACGTTGGAGCTCCAGGTCGTTGTAATGATTCCCAAATTTTTGAGCAGTCAACGTTAAAAAAGATCTTCAAAGACCTATTTTTAAACAAAATGCAAAAGAAATAGCTGGAGTAAATGTTCCAGTTATCATATTAGGCGACTCAGCTTTTGACTTAACCGATTTCTTATTAAAGCCATATCCCTTTTCCACTGCTGCTGAAATAAACGAACTAGTATTTAACTATAGATTGTCTAACGCTGCGTCTACACCTAACAATTGTCATAAAAGTTTCTTAGTCCTTATTAGTTGTCAAATTATTGTCAACTGCAAGGAAATTGTTCGATTATGACGTAGGTGGGCTTAACAATTGCAAGACAATAAATGACAAGCTGACTTCCTAAACGTCTTTTGACAAAGCATCAGTGTACTTTTTCTTAGAATTGGTGCTTTGTAGATTCACCAAAACTGCTCAACTCACGAGTGCTTGAAAATAATAATCCAGTTGCGCAGTTTTGATGAATCTACAAAACACCAATTCCAAGAAAAAGCACACTGATGCTTTGACAAAAAACGTTGCTGCAGATTAGCTCAGGGAAAATGGGTGTCTTACTGTCAAGTAAGACTTCCGACGCGTGAGCACTGAAAACAAAATTTGTATGCAGACGGAAACGGAAATGGGAAACCAGGGAAAGAGAAAAAACAATAGAAAAAAATCTGTCAACTGCACACTATAAACCCGTACCTATAGATGAGGGAAGGAGGTGTAAATTTCCCTCTGAGTTTACCCACCCTACCTGTTAATGAATACTCTTTAATTCATTAACCTTGTAATCGACTACTAAGTCTAGCGGTCCATGGTAACCCTCCCTTTCATCACAAAAACAACACCGATATTTAGTACTTCATACTACAATCGTAGGGTTATATTATATATAAATTCGTAAAGAAAGAAAAAAAAATTCATAATGTTACATCAACTTCGAAATTAACCTTATGTTAGGGTTTACATTTTTACTAAGTATCAGTATAAGTAATGCTAAACGAAAAATCATTTAGTTTTAAGTTTAATTTTGCTATTTAAGCATTATTCAGCCAAACTTTAACATTTCGCATTATAAGGATTTAAAACTAAATGCATAGAGAAAGAGAGAGAAAGATTTTTTTTACTTATGACTTATAGGTTACGTTTAATTTTATTAAAATTAAACTTCCGTTTATAAATTTAATGTATTCATAAGTTTTTTTTTTATATTAATTAAATAATCACGAAATCGTAACTCCGTTTATATTCAAAGCAAAAGGGCTGCTTACATGTTGCAATTAAATAAGCAGCAAACTTCGTTATGAAAATTCGTTATGGTAAATTAACGTTAACGTTATTTTTGCAAAATATCAGCTACGACTATAATTATTAAATTCACTAGTTGAATGAAGTTATTTAATAACAATTCTGTAACAAAAAAAAAAAAAATTGTAGTTGTGCGAATGTAGAATAGTAGGTAAATGGCAAACATTGTTAAAAAAAAAAACTAAATGAATTTTCGTTTTTGCCGAATAGTAGCTAGCAGTTGCCCTACTTATATAACTGTGGTCATCATGATACGATAGAATGATTTATGTAAATCGTAGTTATATTATAGAGTGTATATTTAAGGTACATCTAATTCAATGTTTACGTTTATGTTGCATACAAATAATTCTGATTACTAACTATAATTTTCTCAATTTTTTTTTTTTAACTATCAACTAATTTCGAAAGCATAAACTGCTTACTAATTGGTAACGATAGTGTATCTCCGATGAATATAAATATTAAAATTAAAACTTAATCTAGTTTCTCTTTAAGAGAAAAGTACACATTATCTTATGTAAAATTCATCAATATTTGTCGGAACCAAAAGTACACCACTGAACGAAAATGTCAATGAAATATAAAAATAATACAGCTGAATGTTTAAAGTTGGGATTTTTTTTTTTACTTTAACAAAAATAAATCTGTTATTTCTACTGTTACAATAGTTTCAAAATCTTATCATCTGTATAGAAAGTTACTTGTTTAGCAACTCGGAATTGATATTGTTTTTTTTTTTTTTAAAGCCTTACAAATATATGTTATTTTTCGTAAGAGCTTCAATTATTTCGTACAAAAAAAAAATGCGATAATATTCTATCCATCTATCTTTTCCTTTAACCCCTTGTGGGGCATAGGGCGACGACAAATTCTTTCCACTTCCTTCTATCTGCTGCAAGAAACTTCAGCTGTGGCCACGTTTTATTCATTTTGGCAGCTTCTGCCGTCGTTAACGCCTTCCATGTACGGGATGGCCTACCAATTATCCGCGAACCTTGCGGGTTCCACTCGAACGACTGCTTAGCCAAGTTGTCATTTGGCTTTCTAAGTGTATGCCCGATCCAACACCATTTCCGCTGTCTTATTTCAATATTTATCGGTTTTTGTCCTGTATTTAGCCAGAGATCTTTATTTGAAATGGTCATCGGCCAACGGATTCTCAATATCTGACGCAGACAGCGGTTTACGTATGCTTGCAACTTTTTCGTGATAGCCGCAGTAACTTTCCAAGTTTCGCATGCATACAAAAGCACAGATTTGACGTTTGACTCGAACAATCTCAGTTTAGTGCGGCGTGATATCTTGTTAGATTTCCATACTGATGATAGCATACCAAAAGCGCAACGTGCTTTGCTGATTCTATTGGCAATATCCAAACCTGCTCCACCGTTAATGGAAACCAGGCTTCCCAGATAGTTGAACTGCTCGACCTCCTCTATGCGCGTCTGTCTCAAGATAATGTTACTTTGCGAATCTCGGCCAGTGTGCATTGTTTTTGTTTTGTTGCAGTTTATTTTAAGTCCGGCTGTCTCTGCGTTTTCTTGTAGTGATTGGCCCATTTTTGCGAGTCCGCTGTTGGTGCTTGCGATAAAGCAAATATCGTCGGCATAGTCTAAATGACTCAAACGGTCAAAGGGGCGCCACTGAATGCCGTATTTCTCTGCTGGGCCAACTGTGGAGAACAGCACATCATCAATTACCACCAGAAACAGGATCGGCGATAGTATACAACCTTGCCGCACACCTTGCCGAACTTCAAAAGGATCAGAGAGCTCTCCTTTGTGACGAACATAACAGCGAGCATGTTCGTAGGATTCCTTAATGATGGCAATGATTTTTGGAGGAATTCCACGCTGGGTCAATGACTTCATACAGTCTCTATTGACTCGATCGAACGCTTTTTCAAAGTCCACAAACATTAGATGTAACGGTGATGTGAACTCGGCTGTTTGTTCGAGAATAATACGTAGGGTATTTATGTGGTCCACACAGGACCGTCCACTACGGAAACCTGCCTGATGTCTTTTTAGAGTAGCTTCGATTCTGTTCTTGATGCGAGACAATATAATAGAAGCCAGTAATTTTGTGAATACTGACAGCACGGTGATACCTCTCCAGTTGTTGCAATCCTTAAGGTTACCCTTCTTCGGGACTTTAACTATGACTCCATCTTTCCATTCGGTAAGGTAGGTTTCGCGTTCCCATATTATTCGCGTTAGTGGTAACAAAATATTTGCTGTTAGATCTGGATCTGCTTGCAAAAACTCGGCGGGTACGCCATCTAGCCCCGCAGCTTTGTTGCTTTTAAGGCCTCTGATTGCCGTTGTTATCTCTGCACATGAGGGCGGGCAGACTTCGATGCCTCTAAAGGACCTGCGCAACTCGGGTACGGGAGGTCTTGACCCAGTAGACTGAACTACGAACTCATCATTTAGCAATGAGCAAAAGTGGTCCCTCCATCTCCGTAACTGACGACCAGTTGTTGATAACAGTCTCCCATCAATATCCAACACAGGATAGTCAATGTTTGACGTACGACCTGAGATTTCTTTGGTGATTTTGTAAAGATGTTTAAGATCATCACACCTTGCCGCTTGTTCAGCCTCGTCAGCCAAGTTGACCATTTGCTTCTTCTTATCGCTCCTCACACATGCTTTTACCGCTTTATGTGCTTCTCGGTATTCGCATCGTAGCATACTTCTGCGCTGCGCATCTCTTTCGGCGTTGATTTTTATCCTAAGCTTTCTCCGGAGTTCGATCTTCTCCCATGTGTTCTCTGAAATCCAGGGATCTTTGCCTCTGGGCATGTGAGGTAAAATTTCGGCTCCTGTTTCTATAAACGCGGTTTTTGTTTCTGCCCACATCGCATCTATTGATTCACTAGGATCGCTCGGTCGTGATGAGTTTTCGCTAAGTTTGTTGCAGAAGTTTCGAAGCGTTGCAGGATCTTTTAATGCATTGGTGGTTAACCTCGCTGCTTTGACTGAGTCTGTTGATCTATATTTCACAGCTGATGTTCTTAGTTGCATCCTTGCTAGCACTAGGTGGTGGTCGCTTCCAGCGTCTGCGCAGGCTTTGTTGCGCACATCGCACAGGGATTTCCTCCACTTTTGTTGTACGATAAAGTGGTCAATTTGGTTTTTTGTGCGACCATCTGGAGACACCCAGGTAATTTTGTGGCATGTCTTGTGGGGAAACAGATTGTCAGCTGCTGTGCATTGCAGAAATCCACTAACAAATCGCCATTGTTGTTTCTGTCTCCAAGCGCATGCTTTCCCATAACGCGCTCAATGCCAGAGTTTTCTTGGCCAATTTTAGCATTAAAATCACCCATGATGATCATAATATCGCCTTTAGGAGCACTGTCGTATACTGTACTCAGTTGAGTATAGAAGTCGGCCTTGTCTTCGTCCTTTGCGTCCTCGGTTGGGGCATAGCATTGTATAATCGTGACGTTGCGTATATTTGTCTTAAACCTCGCGGACATTAATCTTCTGTTGACGGGTGCCCACGTCATTAGACTACGCCTTGCTCTTTTGTCAACATAATGCCGACACCCCCTCGCCTTTGGCCGCTCACCGACTCGTCGTCACCAGAGTACAGCATTGTCGTACGCCCCGTCTCGGACTTAAAATCTCCTTGACCTCTCCATTCGGTTTCACTAATTCCTAGGATGCTGATGTTTAAGCGCAACATGTCGTTCTCTACTTGATCGTACCTTCCCGTATCGTACAGAGATCTTACGTTCCAGGCACCGACTAAAGTTCGCTGCCGGTAGCCAAAGCAAAACTTCCTTGCATTGGTAGAATTTGTAGAATTTAAATTTGTTGTTGATTCGCTTACCGTTGCGTCTCGTTCGACGCTAGTGCATGAAATATGCCGCACCCCCAAATCCGATGTGCGGTTTACTACAGCCGATCCAGCTATAGGAGGATTATCCACTGTGTGGGTACCCCTTGGGGACTTAATATCTTTCGTTGTCATTTCCATACATTTTGCATTGCGCGCTACGCCGTTGGTGTTTTCCGAGATAAAGTTGGTAATAAATTAAGCTCAGGATCGATGGGCACACCTGCCGTTTGGATGATCGAACACATACTAGATGAGGCCGCCCATTATAGGATCAGACGCCTTTTGAAGCCGCTCCTACTAGGAGAACAGACGCTTCCGTTTTATGCATGATGCAAACAATAAGGTGGAGCAGGTATACGACTATATTCTCCATATTTTCTCAACTACCTTACATCCAGTACTTGCCTTATTCTAATTGTTGCCAAATGATATGGGAAAGTTTAACAACGGGCGTACGGCGGAGCTACCTATTTCACCTTATTGATTGTATAATGGTTTGTTCTGTCTGTTGGTCCGCGGGAGCTATTTGATTTCACTCCTGCCACCCAGAAAAGTCTGGGAGGTTTTCCCCTATCCGCCACCTGGGGACGCGTCCTGTAGGGGTTACAGAATCCCCCGAGGATAATATTAGAAGTTATTATTTTGTTGGTTTTTTTTTTTCGTTCACTAATCCCTAACATACACAAATACTAATCTGTAGAGCTTGTTTTGTATTCGGTTTAAAATTCTTAAATCTGCTGGCGATCTAAAAAAATTCCTAAGGTTTACTCTGTGTGTGCACCTTCTCGCTTCTCGTTTCAACAAACACAACTTCCTCAACATTTTATTTTCTATATGATTATCTGCTTATATCTTAAATCAAACTGAATCTCATCTCTGAATTTCTGCACAGTATCTGCTCTGTGTTTGACTTCAATTTGCTTTTCTATTTCTTGGGATTTGTTTTTTTTTCTGTAACCTTTGTTTGAATACGACCTGGCTCTTTTTTCCACCTTAATACCTTTTTGGTTTTTTTTTTTAACAAAAAGAAAGGTAAAATATATGTGTATAAGAGATTATATAATCTTATATGTATATAATATAGAATATATATATATAATAGAGAATATAATATAATAGAGAATAATATAATATAAGAGAAAACCTGTTTCTGCTTCGATGGGCTCCAAAGAACTGACAGTCTTATTAATTTGATAGCTGCTGCTTGTCGCATAGAATAATTGAAAGTAGATGCATTTCGGAGAGGCAGACTGCCATAACTGTCAACACGACTTTGATAGCTCATAGAAAATCTGAAAGCGAAAAAGGAAAAATGTAAACAAGTGACTTGTACTGATTTTGACAATTTTGGCTATGAGAAAGAGAGCGCAGTCTGTAATGCATATACCTTAACTTATTCTACCATGGCTTGTCGAATTATTACTTGTGCTCGCTGCTGTGCTCGGTTGATGATGTACTGACTGCTGCTTCTCCAGTTCCTGCTGCTGAACGTCGTTCTTTTTTGCGCGGCGTCTCGTCCTCAGATGAGGCACCAGTTGCATCAATTTTGAGTCTCTTTGTTTAACTCGCAAGCACAAAGAGTTATTTTTGATGAACGATGATGCAGCGATGATGCGTCTTGGTGTTGGTGCTCGTTACACTCTGCTTTTCCGTTCTTGCTGCTTTTTTAACTCTCCGCTCTTTGCTATAGATATTTTCGAAGTGCAGAGCACACAGAGCGAAAGTAAGTGGGTGGCTAGATTTGGCCAGATAATGGCTGACAGGTTGAGGAGCGGGCACGTCTATGTTCAGTCTATATTCAGTTGTTTTCATACGAATCAGCATATGAGAATAAGTTTCTTGTTTCTCTATTGCTTAATGTCTTTTCGCTTTACTGCTTCACATCAGCTTCTTTCAATTGCAAGTTGAAATTTTTCTATTCTTTTTTTATTCAACGCCAGCACCTCACTTAAATTCACATTTAGCAAGTTTCTTGCATGTTTTAGAAGATTTTTAAATGAATTGCAAAAGTTAATGTTTTGTTTTTGGCTTTTTGCATAATTACATTCGGAATTTTTCACTTTAAACACTAGAATTTTTGTTTAGTTTTACTGGCAATGATGATGAAACAAAGAACTTTCAACTAAAAATCCAACTACTTTGTCTTTTCTCTGCTGACGCAACTTTGACACCCAGTTGCAGTTTTCCGTTAATTATTTATGGTCGAATGGGCCAATGTTGCCACTCGATCGCTTTTAGCTCGCGTTTACAGACTTGTGGCCGAAACTACTTTCGTTCAAGTACTGTTTGTGCCGACACGTCATCAACTCAACGGAGTATTCGGGATATGTTTGCTTAAAACGTCCATTCTGATTGGCTGATGCCAGTTCAAGCACGTGTTAGGCCATTTTGGAATGAACGAACCAACAAAATAATTCCGAGATGTTCATCTGTGTGCGGTAATGACTCGTAGCCGCACTAGATGGCGTTAAAAAAAAATTTATACAACAAAAAAAATTTTACTATCAAACCATTGTTACATATTGCCATATGAAATTCGTTGCACTCATGTTCAAATTCAAATTTGAATACAATTTTATTTTTGAACATGGATGCACGAGTTCGTATCCGCTGATTGAACAAAGATGTTCTTTTGGCTGTCTGATTGAAATAACTTGGTTTCCGCTGTCATAACTGGAACCATGTCCGTTATCCGCTCCAAATAGATTATGTCAGCTGCCAGATTCAACAATATGTCAACTTTCAAAAGAAGAGATACGTCAGCTGTCACATTCGGAAAAATATGTCAACTGTCATATTCAACAATATGTCAACTTTCACATTCAAAAATATGTCAATGGTCAGATTCAAAGATATGTCAGCTGTCACATTCGAAAATATGTCAGTCGCCATATTTTAAAATATAACAGCTGTCACATTCTCAAACATGTCAACTTTCACATTCAAAAATATGTCAACGGTCTGATTCAAAGATATGTCAGCTGTCACATTCGAAAATATGTCAGTCGCCATATTCCAAAATATGTCAGCTGTCACATTCCCAAACATGTCAGCTGTCACCTTCCACTTTTTGAAGGTAGACAAAATGAAATAGTGGGTTGTACCACCGATGACAAATTCACTTCCCCACAAGTGGACGTGCATTTTTTCTGTATATGTAAGTTGTTAAGCAATTTCACATACATATACATACATATATACGTAAAACTTATCAAAGTTAATCCAGCGGCAGAGATTTAATGGGTGTAATTAACTTGAGCTAGTATGATTTAGTAGGGGGACCAATAACCCAGATGGCACCCCACTGACACTTTCACCCTTATTCAAGTAATTGTTTACATTAGGTGTGTTTCCGTACTCACACTGTGTAACTTGTGGGACACTATTTTCCGTTTTTCCGTACTTTCTGTGCTTAAAATGGGAGAAGAAGAAGAAGAACAAGCATAAAACCGCTCTCTCGAGCACACACAGTGCACAGAGAGTGCTAGAACTCAAGACTCCGAGTATAGTAAGAACAAGCATCAAGAAGAACAAGCATCATCTTCACAAACAAATTGACGATGATTTTAATTGGCGCAATTTACGTTTGACATGTCCGCAGTCAAAATCAGCTGTTTAGGGCTTGAAACTTACTAGAAGCTGTTCTAGTAAGCTTGAAGCTCGAGAGAGCATAAAACCGCTCTCTCGAGCACATACAGTGCACAGAGAGTGCTAGAACTCAAGACTCCGAGTATAGTAAGAACAAGCATCAAGAAGAACAAGCATCATCTTCACAAACAAATTGACGATGATTTTAATTGGCGCAATTTACGTTTGACATGTCCGCAGTCAAAATCAGCTGTTTAGGGCTTGAAACTTACTAGAAGCTGTTTCCGTACTTTTGCAACTATTCTCACATTTCATTTTAACTCCCTCAGTTTGAACTTACACAAATCTTACACAGTGTAGAGTACGGAAACACACCTATTATAACTCGGTGTGTGAATCTATAAAAATACTGATGTTGCAGTTTTTTTTTGTTTAGATATTCTTACAGCAGAACTATAAGCTAAGATAATCTTAATGTGTTTAAGCAAGTGGATGTACATATTTTATGTATGTTGTATGTGTTGTTGTTGTTTTCGGCTGATAAAATGTTCTTGAAGCTTCTTGAAGCTCTGTGTGTGTATGTTTTTGTTGTTTTCGACTTGTAAAATGTTTTCGAAGCTTCTCTGTGTATTGGTATTGTTTACGGGAGGTGGACGTACATATTTTATGTATATGTTTGTGTGTTTAAGTAATTGGACGGGCATATTTGGTATATGTGTTATTATTGTTAAAACAAGTGGACGGACATATTTTGAGTTTGAATGTAATGTTAGTTGTTAAGCAAGTTCGCATACATACATACGTAAAACTTATCAAAGTTAATCCAGTGGCGGAGATTTAGGGGGTTTTATTAACTTGAACTAGTATGTTTTATTAGGTAACTAATAACACAGACGACCCCCAGTTGACCCTTCCAGCATAATTCAAATAATTATTTACATCATCACTTGGTGTGTGTATCTATAAGTTGCTGATGTTGCAGTTTAGATATTCTTAAAGCTAAGGTGATAAACATGAATACATAGAGCTCATTGACGTTAATCAAGCGTGGAAGTCTCTTAAAAATATGTTTATTATTGTTGTTGTTGATGCATATTGACGTTAACGTCGTGAATGTAGTGCGATGTTGATGATGAGATATAGAAAGATGAATGAATGAATGAAGTTTTTTATAGTTGCTGAGTATAGAGTTCCACAAACAAACATTTTAATCAGAGACAAGTACAAATTAATTAATTAAATTTTTTATTAAAGCTTATGGATGTTCAGGTTCGTATTTGTTTATAAGTGTTCGGTTCTTATTCGGGTGGCTTCGTTGCCTTTAATGTTGATATTATTTAAGCAAGTATACGTACATAATTTATGTTTATATTTTATTATATAAACAAGTGCACATTCGAGCTTCCACTTTCACGTGAACACGTGTCTTCTAGAAAAATGACGTGAAAACACGAACCTGAACTACACGTGTATTTTAATCACGAACTACACGTGTAGTTTGTATTCACGGGATTTTTGCATTCACGTGAATAGTATTCGCGTGTTTTAGGCATGAGCCGAACATTCAAAAATTCTTTTGTGTTTCTGAGAACAAAAAATGAATATGTTATTAAAAAGAATTCTAGTTGCATCTCTATGATTTTTATGGCTTCTGTGGATGATTCTGGGTGTGTCACTTGAACTTTACAGGGTTCTGTGGGTTCCTAGGACAAAACGAAGGTTCCTGTGGACAAGGGACTCAACTGGCATTTGGATAGTTCCTGGATGCGTCATTTTGACTTTTTTGGGTTATATGGGTTCCTAGGAGAGGAATGAAGGTTTATTTGGACAAGGGATTCAACTGGGATTTAGCCAGTTTCTGGGTGCGTCATTTGGATTTTTTAGGGTCTTGTGGGTTCCTAGGACCGAAATTAAGGTTTCTGTGGACAAGGGATTCAACTGGGGTTTGGCCAGTTCCTGGGTGCGCCATTTGGACTTTTTGGGGTTTTGTGGGTTCCTAGGACAGGAATGAAGCTTTCTGTGGACAAGGTATTCAACTGGGATTTGGCCAGTTCCTGGATGCGTCATTTAGACTTTTTAGGGTTTTGTGGGGTCCTAGGACAGAAATGAAGGTTCCTTTCTGATCTAATCCAAAAAAAATCCCCAACTAATCCCCAACTTTTGGGATTTGTATCAGGGTTCAGAAATATTCACTCATGAAGCAAAAATTTCCAACAAAAATTAAAATAAACACAGTTTGAAGCACACAACACACAATTTTATTTTCATTTCATATGTTGTGTGCAACCGAGTTGGCGTGCTGTTGACTCTTCTTCATGAATTCTTCATTTTATTATTTGATTGCGCTGCACGTATACAAACAGTGATCGATCGCAACGGTTTGCTGTGGCTGCGTATCGAACTTGTGTTAGCTTCACAATGTTCGTGTGGGATTATTCATTCCCTCGTGAAGACAAAAATTAAGAACATTTTTTAAACACAACTTGATCGTGTTGGAAAAATTTGGCGGGCTTGAATAGAAAAATTAATTCAGTGACGTATTAAGTCTAGTGGTTCCTTTATTCCCAAGAATCTGGGTAAGTCTCCTTTGAGATCCCTTATGAAGGTGTCAAGGGCTTTATCTCGATATAGTCCAGATTTCTAGTCCAGATATTTTATTTAAAACCAAAGACAAGTGGTTGTATTCTGTTGGTAAAATTGCTGTACTGTTTGATTGCCTTGAATTAGTGAAGTAAGCTGATATTCCAGGGTGGTAATATCCCTTTTGTCAGCGTAATGAAGTGTGAGGCACTTGGAAATCGCTTTCCAATCAAGCGGTGTATTGTGTGATTCTAGAGCGGCATCCGCATTGCCTACTATTTTATTGCGGATAACACTTAGAATGCCGAAATATCGAGGGGTGCCTTTGCAAGATTCATATAACTGGAGGATTCGTTCGACGCTTTTCCTCCATGAACTGAATTCTCCTGGGCTACCAGAGAACTCGCGTAGACTACGAACTACGTCAGGAATCCTATCTAAATCGTTTATTTGTCCCCTGTACTGTTGGAGTATTGTCTGGTCAGTTGCATAGTCAAAATCTGTATTTTGGTTAACTGTCAGTTCATTTCGCAATATTCTAGTCACTATGGCTGATACGAGATTCTCTAAATCAGGTGGGGAAGTTTGCGGATTTTGACTTTGAGCAGGTGTATTAGGTGTAGGAGCGTTTACTAGAAGAGCTGGTCTGATCAAATTGTTTGGGTTTGCCATTGTTTTAATTTTGATTATATATTCTATTTATGTGTTTTTATTTATATAACTGGAGGATCCCCTTTTCCGGTGGTAGATAAAATATTTGATTAAAATTATTATTATATAATATTTTTTTTTTACATATATTTAGTTTTTGATATTGTATATTTTGTTATATAGCTGGAGGGACCCCCTTTCGGTGGTAGTCGCAGTTATGTCGAATTTTTTATTTTATATGAATTCGGACTTATAGAATTTTTTATTCTTGTTTTGATATCACTATCATGGGGTTAGGATATTTTTATTAGCTATATTATCATTCGAAAAATTTTGAATTTTAATTTTTTTTTGAGTTGAATTTTAATTTATCTTAAATTCCAGTTATTACCTTTTTCTTTTTTAAAAATTTTATTTTTATTTCACAAGTTTTTACACAATTTTCTTTTATTGTAAAATACAAAATTTTCTTTCTATAAATTTTAATTTTTGTTTCACGAGTTTTTACAAAATTTTTTCTTTCCTTTCTAAAAATTTTATTTTTTTTTCCACGAGTTTTTTTCACAATTTTCCTTTTATTTTAAAATATGAATTTTTCCTTTTCTTAAAATACAATATCTTAAAATTACCTACAATATTCCTATCTACATAGTCTCTTCCATACAATTATAGCGGTAGAAATCCCGTTTGTCCGTATTTATTCCGGAAACTAAGGTACCTGCCTGCAATTCCTGATACGGAGTGCTCCTTCAACCGAATGAAGCTTATTACTTGATGTGTTGTTGGTTCTGGAACCCAGGTCCTGCACTATTTTTTAGGACTTTTTGCGATGTTTTGCTTATCCAACGACAAGGCACTTTGCGTCGATTTATGTGAACAAGTTCTTTTTAGTTTAAGCAGTTGTGTAATTTGCAATGAGACTCTTGGCGTCAATTTAATGCACACACTTTTTGTTCCGCGACGAGGTACTTGACGTCGATTTCTGCTAACACTTTTTAGTTTAACTTTTCAAAAACAATCGCGACCTGGGTCCATGCTCGGGCGCCAGTTAACTTTTTATTTAGTAAAAATTTTAAAAAAATATATTTTTATGGTCATAAGACCTTTATTTAATCATTCATTACTTAAGACTACAACTTAACAATTTTTTACACCTTAAAGATAGCTTAGCTCTGCTCGCGTGTTCTGCCAGCGTAGCTGCGCTACAGGTAGAATTCGATTGTTGTTCCAATTCTTGTGAATTATTTATTACTGTGTGAAAATGCAGCGTAAGCGTCTGGAACGGATGCGCGTGCAGTTGAAGTAGGTGTATTTTTAGTTAACGAGAATAGAGAATATTTTCTTCGTTAACTTGTATGAACAGGTTTGGGTGTAGTAATAGCATTTTTGCTGCCTTTCATATAACATTACAATCGACAGCAAAAGTTGTCTCAGTTTTACACTGAAATTAACAAGATATTCCTTTTTTTAAAAAAATGAGGCCTACCAGCAAAGCTAATCCAGCGGCGGAGATTTAACTGGGTGCTATTAACTTGAACTAGTATGTTTTATTAGGGAACTAATAACCCAGACGACCCCCAGTTGACGCTTCCACTATAATTTAAACAATTATTTACATAATCGCTCGGTATGTGTATCTATAAGCTGATGATGTTGCAATTTTTTTGTTTAGATATTCTTAAAGCAGAACTCTAAGCTAAGCTAAGCTAAGCTAAGCTGATATACATGCATGCATGCATGCATACTAGAGCTTATCAGCGTGAAACAAGCATAGAAGCATAATCAATATATGGTTAATTTTTGTTAAACACCAATATAAACACATAATCATAATAAATGTTAACATGTTTGCATATATTTCTTGATGGCGCATAGTTTTTTTCCAGAAATTTGAATTTTTTTGATGTTGTTAGCGACAGAACCGTCTTCCCGACTCGGAAAATGCTGAAACTAGTAAATTGAGGGTCAGTATTTCTTGCATGTGTTGAGGGAACTTGTTATTTTTTCCAGAAATTTTATCATACATGTTGAAACATGTTTTTTGATTGAGTCTTGGGGATCTTATCGTTTTTCCAAGAATTTTATTTTTGTTGATAGCGTTGTATCTGTAGTACGAGTAGTATAAGATAGGAGGGAGGGAGATAAAGAGAGTGGGTGAGAGATAGATAGACAGAGATAGAACTATACAGTTCACTTTCAACAAGTTCTTTAGCATAAATATGCTCAACTTTGGTTATATTGTATCAGTTCACTAACACGACTTACTCGATAACTTAGAATTCAAATATAAATTTTCTTTTTTCGCAGATACAAAACTATTTAGTGTAACAAATGATACCTAATAGCCAATATGTATACATTAGACGTTTCCAAACGCTTGAAAATAACATGCAAGTACATCAGATTTCTTCCTCCAATGGAGACATTGGAGAATCACAAGGATTAATACCGCCTGAGTGGCTAGACGATGATGATGAGCCGGTGCAAGTCGATGAGATCAGTGAGAGTATCTCCAACGAAGTCGAAAATGCTGATTTACTTTGCAGGTTATTATTGTTATAATAATAAAGTTGTAGAATAAGCAAATCAAAATATGTTGCCATATAATTTGTTCTAGAACATTTAATTATCAAATTTTATAAAATTTATAATTAAAACGTAAAAGAATCAAACTTCAAAGTTGTTGCAAGCATACAATGAATTTTATGATTTTATCCTATGTAAAATGGTATCTATAAGTTGTTGTTCCAGTTTTTTTTTTATTTTTTATTCAAACTTCTTAAAGCTAAACTAATATGCAGCGAGCATATCGACGTTAAGAAAGTGTAGAAGCATCTTTAACATATGTTTATTATTATTAAACAAGTTGACGCACATAAATAAATAAACATAATATATACTTAACATGTTTGCATGAAATTGTTTTTTAACCCTCATATGTCTAGCATCAATTTATCAAATACGACTTTTACTTTGGCAAAATGAGTGTTGCAATAAGAATATTTATATTTATAATGATTATATCAATTTAGGATCGGTGAAGGTTTAAGGGAGGGAAGGTTTAGAATATATTTTTTTAAATTTCATCGTGCATGCTAACAAAATCGAAAGTCGACAGCACTGTGTCGGTGAATGGATAGGTAGAGTATTAATGAAACAAAATAATAAAGTACAATTTATTTAAGAATATTTGATGCTAAAGTCTTATTAATTTTTATAAATTTCATGGAGGCTAGCATAGACCTAATTATCGTTTACTGTTTTGTTTGATTGTGTAACTTTCAAATTTAAATTTGATTTTGTCTTTATTTATTAATATTCGAAAGTACGGTTTACGTTAATTGACGAAGACGAATTCAATCATATGAAGAGAAAGGGTATATTCCCTTATGATTTGTTCGATTTTAACAACATGAATTTCAAAGGAGCAAGGTGTCACCGAAAGTCGACAGCGATGTATCGCTAGTGTTTGATGACGTAGTAATGAGGTGGTGAACTTAGGGATAGGATCGGTAAGTGATTGAAGCAGAGTATTGATATTATAATCAATATTCTAAAACAAATCTTATGTGTATTTATTTATAATTATTAAAGCGTAGAAGAATCAAACATTTAAGGTAGAAGAATCAAACATTTAAGTTGTAACAAGCAGACACTGAATTTTATGATTTTACTAAACAAAACATACATACATAAAGCTTATCGACGTTAAGCATTATTAGTGTTGTTATTGATGATGCATGTTAACGTTAACGTCGTGAATGCAGTGCGAAGTTGGGGGTGGGAATATAAAAAAAGTTAAATGAATTAATGAAGTTTTTCTCTTTTATAGCTGTTAAGTATAGAGTTCCATAATCGTTTTAGTCAAAACAAGTATTAATAACTGAAATTTTAATTTAAAGTATTTATTTATCAATTTTTTTTCAAATTTTTCCTTAAGATGATAATACTAATAATCATATAAAAATCTTCATATACTCAGCAACTATAAAAAACTTCATTCATTCATTCATCTTTCTATATCTCATCATCAACTTCGCACTACATTCACGACGTTAACGTCAATATGCATCAACAACAACAATAATAAACATATTTTTAAGAGACTTCCACGCTTGATTAACGTCGATGAGCTCTATGTATTCATGTTTATCAACTTAGCTTTAAGAATATCTAAACTGCAACATCAACAACTTATAGATACACACACCAAGTGATGATGTAAATAATTATTTGAATTATGCTGGAAAGGTCAACTGGGGGTCGTCTGTGTTATTAGTTACCTAATAAAACATACTAGTTCAAGTTAATAAAACCCCCTAAATCTCCGCCACTGGATTAACTTTGATAAGTTTTACGTATGTATGTATGCGAACTTGCTTAACAACAAACATTACATTCAAACTCAAAATATGTCCGTCCACTTGTTTTAACAATAATAACACATATACAAAATATGCCCATCCAATTACTTAAACACACAAACATATACATAAAATATGTACGTCCACCTCCCGTAAACAATACCAATACACAAAGAAGCTTCGAGAACATTTTAAAAGTCGAAAACAACAAAAACATATACACACAGAGCTTCGAGAAGCTTCGAGAACATTTTATCAGCCGAAAACAACAACAACACATACAACATACATAAAATATGTACATCCAATTGCTTAAACACACTTAGCTTAGCTTAGCTTAGAGTACTGCCTTAAGAATATCTAAACAAAAAAAAAACTGCAACATCAGCATTTTTATAGATTCACTCACCGAGTGATAATGTAAACAATTATTTGAATTAGGGTGACAGTGTCAGTGGGGGGCCATCTGGGTTATAAGCCTCCTTATCAAATCATACTAGTTCAAGTTAATTATACCCGCTAAATCTCCACCGCTGGATTAACTTTGATAAGTTTTACGTATATATGTATGTATAGATATGTGAACTTGCTTAACAACTAACATATACATTCATATACACAAAATATATGTAGAGTATATAATTTGATATAATTTACATATATATATATATATGTAGAGTGTTAGTTTTGTCGATCGAGAGAGGGCTTTGGAACTTAGTTCCTTACTGAGCCCGTAGTAGCACCTATATAGCAATTATCGCTTTATCTCCAGGCTGATTTCGTTGTTAGTGTTAATGGCGGTGTCAAGGTAAACGAACTCCTTGACTACTTCAAAGTTATAGCTGCCGGATGAAACTTGGGAGTCTAAACGCCGCGCTCCCTTGTTTGTAGACAGCATATACTTTGTTTTACCCTCATTTATCGTCAAACCCACTTTGGCTGATTCCTTTTCGATAGCGGCGAAAGCAGCGGTAACATCTCTCTTGGTTCTGCCAACAATATCAATATCATCAGCGTACGCAAGGAGCTGGACACCTTTATAGAAAATGGTATACCGAACTCAGACATTGTTGCGTATAGGCAATCCCTTCTCGGGCTATCGAACGCAGCTTTAAAATCGACAAAGAGATGGTGTGTGTCAAAATAACAACACACACACACACAAAAAATGCACATCCACTTGCTTAAACACATGCATATATACAAAATATGTACGTCCACTTGCTTAAACAATAACATTACACGCAGTGGCTTCGAGAAGCTTCGAAAACATTTCAGCAGCCAAAAACAACAACAACACACATAACATACATAAAATATCTACGTCCACTTGCTTAAACACATATACATACACATAAATTATGTACGTTCACTTGCTTAAGCACACATACATACAAAAAATTATGTATCTACCCTTGCTTAAGCACACATACATACATACAAAACGTATATGAACACGTGCTGACGTCATCAAGCTCCATTGCTCCATGATCCAGAACCGCCATATACTACCTACTAACGTCCTCGAAGTGCAAGGCGAGCGGAAGTCATTGACGTCACTCTTATTGGCAGAAAGATTCTGAGCAGAATAGAAAACTGGAGGGTCGTGGATAGGCTAACCATATCGGACCACAGATCCATTCAGTTTGAAGTCAAATTAGGAATCCGACGCTAGCAGAGTAGCAGGAAGATCAGGATTCCCAAGAACACGGATCCTGTGAAATATAAGGCGAAGTTGAGGGAAACACTGACCCAAAAAGCTATAAAAGTACCAGGGAACACAGCGGAAGTGGAAAGCCATGTCAAACATCTTAGTTCGGCCATGGTCGAAGCTTACGAGGTGGCATGTCCTACAATTTCAATAGACGAGTGTGATCCGACGCCATGGTGGTTGACGGAACTCGAATCTCTGAAGAGAAGGTTAGGAAGGCCTTCAATCGGCACATGAGAGGGAGAACCCCAAAAACATGGGCAGTATACAAGGCACGGAAAAGGGAGCTGAGGAACCTCATACGACACCGTAAAAGGCAGTCGTGAAGAGACTTTTGCTCTGGGATGGAAACTATTTCAGAAGCATGCAGGCTTCAGAAAATGGTTTCAAAAGATCCATTCTCCAAAGTGGGACTTATCCGAAAACCGGATGGAGCCATGGCAGAGAACCTGGAAGAGTCGATTTAAGTTCTGATGGAGGTGCATTTTCCTGGAAGTTTTAAGTCTGATGACCCATGGACAAACCTGAAGAAGGGGATGCACAGGGTTGACAGACTGGAAGCCGAAAGAATGATCACTATGGACGGAGTGAGGAGTGCTATACGCTCATTTGCTCCGTACAAAGCACCAGGGATGGGCGGTATAGTTCCGGCTATGATACAGTGGGGGGAAGATCTCATTGCACCTAGGCTGTGGGGTATATTCGTTACTTGCTTAGCGACTGGGTACGTTCCGAGAGTCTGGAGAGAGGCGAAAGTTGTCTTTCTCCCGAAACCCGGAAAAAAAGATTATGCGGAGGCGAAGTCGTTCAGACCGATCAGACTTACGTCTTTCCTCTTGAAAACGATGGAAAGAGTGATGATTGACTGTCTTGAGAGCACTTCACTGATGCATAATCCTCTGAGTAGATGCCAATATAGATATATATGGAAAGTGCTCTTCACAAATTAGTTAGAGTGGCTGAAAAAGAGTTATTTTCAGGAGGCATCGCGATGGCCACATATATGGACATCGAGGGTGCTTTCGACAAAATATGCTTAGAAAGGCTGCGACAGGCTCTGCTCAATATGCTCAAGCACAGGGCTGTCAACATGCAGAACGGTAGAGTCAAGACTAGAGGTAGAGTAAGTAGAGGATGTCCTCAAGGAGGAGTGCTAGCGCCAACCCTGTGGAACATCACTGTGGACTCACTTTTGGCTAGATTAGATAAATTGGGCATACACACGATAGGGTATGCAGATGACATTCCGTTGGTGGTCTGTGGTAAGTTCATTGACACCATTTCTGACATCATGAAGGGAGCTGGACTGGAAGGTATCAACATTGCGTTAACGCATTGCGCTGATACAGCAAACTGCGTTTGAATGTTGTGTATCAACGCAGAGATTTTTTTCTGCGTTACCCATGTCTACAATGTACGCTGACATGTACGTTCATCTAGAAAGACCCTAATCTGAGTAAAATTAAATTTGAAGACTGTGTCAAAACTACGGAAACGACTTCAATCTAGTTCAAGCAAAAAACAGCCGAGTGGCTCTCAGTAAACTCAGTAGCCAATTTCGCATTACAATGTAAATCAATGTAATAAAAAAAAGCATAATTTTATTTTTATCATATATATATAGTACATTATACTATAATTGCATTATATAATTCATAAACAAAAATGATTTTCTTAAAATCAAATAATTTTTATCTTAAGCATTTTTATAGATTCACTCACCGAGTGATAATGTAAACAATTATTTGAATTAGGGTGACAGTGTCAGTGGGGGGCCATCTGGGTTATAAGCCTCCTTATCAAATCATACTAGTTCAAGTTAATTATACCCGCTAAATCTCCACCGCTGGATTAACTTTGATAAGTTTTACGTATATATGTATGTATAGATATGTGAACTTGCTTAACAACTAACATATACATTCATATACACAAAATATATGTAGAGTATATAATTTGATATAATTTACATATATATATATATATGTAGAGTGTTAGTTTTGTCGATCGAGAGAGGGCTTTGGAACTTAGTTCCTTACTGAGCCCGTAGTAGCACCTATATAGCAATTATCGCTTTATCTCCAGGCTGATTTCGTTGTTAGTGTTAATGGCGGTGTCAAGGTAAACGAACTCCTTGACTACTTCAAAGTTATAGCTGCCGGATGAAACTTGGGAGTCTAAACGCCGCGCTCCCTTGTTTGTAGACAGCATATACTTTGTTTTACCCTCATTTATCGTCAAACCCACTTTGGCTGATTCCTTTTCGATAGCGGCGAAAGCAGCGGTAACATCTCTCTTGATTCTGCCAACAATATCAATATCATCAGCGTACGCAAGGAGCTGGACACCTTTATAGAAAATGGTATACCGAACTCAGACATTGTTGCGTATAGGCAATCCCTTCTCGGGCTATCGAACGCAGCTTTAAAATCGACAAAGAGATGGTGTGTGTCAAAATAACAACACACACACACACAAAAAATGCACATCCACTTGCTTAAACACATGCATATATACAAAATATGTACGTCCACTTGCTTAAACAATAACATTACACGCAGTGGCTTCGAGAAGCTTCGAAAACATTTCAGCAGCCAAAAACAACAACAACACACATAACATACATAAAATATCTACGTCCACTTGCTTAAACACATATACATACACATAAATTATGTACGTTCACTTGCTTAAGCACACATACATACAAAAAATTATGTATCTACCCTTGCTTAAGCACACATACATACATACAAAACGTATATGAACACGTGCTGACGTCATCAAGCTCCATTGCTCCATGATCCAGAACCGCCATATACTACCTACTAACGTCCTCGAAGTGCAAGGCGAGCGGAAGTCATTGACGTCACTCTTATTGGCAGAAAGATTCTGAGCAGAATAGAAAACTGGAGGGTCGTGGATAGGCTAACCATATCGGACCACAGATCCATTCAGTTTGAAGTCAAATTAGGAATCCGACGCTAGCAGAGTAGCAGGAAGATCAGGATTCCCAAGAACACGGATCCTGTGAAATATAAGGCGAAGTTGAGGGAAACACTGACCCAAAAAGCTATAAAAGTACCAGGGAACACAGCGGAAGTGGAAAGCCATGTCAAACATCTTAGTTCGGCCATGGTCGAAGCTTACGAGGTGGCATGTCCTACAATTTCAATAGACGAGTGTGATCCGACGCCATGGTGGTTGACGGAACTCGAATCTCTGAAGAGAAGGTTAGGAAGGCCTTCAATCGGCACATGAGAGGGAGAACCCCAAAAACATGGGCAGTATACAAGGCACGGAAAAGGGAGCTGAGGAACCTCATACGACACCGTAAAAGGCAGTCGTGAAGAGACTTTTGCTCTGGGATGGAAACTATTTCAGAAGCATGCAGGCTTCAGAAAATGGTTTCAAAAGATCCATTCTCCAAAGTGGGACTTATCCGAAAACCGGATGGAGCCATGGCAGAGAACCTGGAAGAGTCGATTTAAGTTCTGATGGAGGTGCATTTTCCTGGAAGTTTTAAGTCTGATGACCCATGGACAAACCTGAAGAAGGGGATGCACAGGGTTGACAGACTGGAAGCCGAAAGAATGATCACTATGGACGGAGTGAGGAGTGCTATACGCTCATTTGCTCCGTACAAAGCACCAGGGATGGGCGGTATAGTTCCGGCTATGATACAGTGGGGGGAAGATCTCATTGCACCTAGGCTGTGGGGTATATTCGTTACTTGCTTAGCGACTGGGTACGTTCCGAGAGTCTGGAGAGAGGCGAAAGTTGTCTTTCTCCCGAAACCCGGAAAAAAAGATTATGCGGAGGCGAAGTCGTTCAGACCGATCAGACTTACGTCTTTCCTCTTGAAAACGATGGAAAGAGTGATGATTGACTGTCTTGAGAGCACTTCACTGATGCATAATCCTCTGAGTAGATGCCAATATAGATATATATGGAAAGTGCTCTTCACAAATTAGTTAGAGTGGCTGAAAAAGAGTTATTTTCAGGAGGCATCGCGATGGCCACATATATGGACATCGAGGGTGCTTTCGACAAAATATGCTTAGAAAGGCTGCGACAGGCTCTGCTCAATATGCTCAAGCACAGGGCTGTCAACATGCAGAACGGTAGAGTCAAGACTAGAGGTAGAGTAAGTAGAGGATGTCCTCAAGGAGGAGTGCTAGCGCCAACCCTGTGGAACATCACTGTGGACTCACTTTTGGCTAGATTAGATAAATTGGGCATACACACGATAGGGTATGCAGATGACATTCCGTTGGTGGTCTGTGGTAAGTTCATTGACACCATTTCTGACATCATGAAGGGAGCTGGACTGGAAGGTATCAACATTGCGTTAACGCATTGCGCTGATACAGCAAACTGCGTTTGAATGTTGTGTATCAACGCAGAGATTTTTTTCTGCGTTACCCATGTCTACAATGTACGCTGACATGTACGTTCATCTAGAAAGACCCTAATCTGAGTAAAATTAAATTTGAAGACTGTGTCAAAACTACGGAAACGACTTCAATCTAGTTCAAGCAAAAAACAGCCGAGTGGCTCTCAGTAAACTCAGTAGCCAATTTCGCATTACAATGTAAATCAATGTAATAAAAAAAAGCATAATTTTATTTTTATCATATATATATAGTACATTATACTATAATTGCATTATATAATTCATAAACAAAAATGATTTTCTTAAAATCAAATAATTTTTATCTTAAGGGTGGGGGTGTAATGCACTCCACACTACATTTTTCTATAATATAATCCTAAGCACATTAATGGAAATTTATTTACTAATCTAAAAGTGCATTGAACTCAACTAGCGTTTTAATTATTTTTGTTACACTCACGCACAATATACAGGGTGTCCCGCAATTGAGTGCAACTATTTACGGAGCTGAAAGGTTATGTCGAGCTGAGCAAAAAATTGTATGGTAGGGGGGAAGGGGGGGTCTATTTTCACATTCTTAGGAGCTACAGGGTTAATTAATATTTCACGACTTTGGTTTACGTTATTCTTTCTAGCAGAAAAACAAACTTACTAACTTAATATTTCTCAGAATTTCGTGTAATAAATTAAATTTTTTTTTAGATCCATTTTGTAATTCATTCAATTTTCTTTTCAATGACACCAACAATAGAAAGATATCTTTAAAAATAAAAAAGTTGGCTGTACTAAAAAATTATTGTACGGGTTCAGGGCCACTGAACTCGTACGTTTTCCTGGCTATGAAGAGTCAATTTTTATGGTCAGAGAATCGTGCATTTCAAGGTTTTGAATCAGTACATTTCCATCGAAAAAACAACCTTGGTCTTGAACGCAACAACGCCAGTATTAACTTATTACAGGTGTAAATAGTGTAAATTTTAACTTGATATTTTATATGTTTTGATATGTTTTGCTATTTAACAATTTGTAATTTTTTTTATCGCACAACATAAGCAAACAACAAATTCACACTTGCTTGTTCTTATTGATGCTTATCAGCGGAATTTTTAGTAGCAGTGGCAGTGATCAGCTGTTGCGTTGTGTACTGCTTAAAACTAACAATGAAGCAGTGGAAGTGTTTGCGTTTATCATTGCGTTTTCATATCATCAGTGCGTTTTATCATACAAAATTTAAGTATTTCTCACAAAATTTATTAATTTTTCTGCCATCGCTACATATTTCTTTTCTCTTCAATTATTTTAATGTTGCTCCCTCAATTATTTTTGTTTGTTTGTGTGGTAGCACTGCGGCAGTGACAGTGAATTTAGAAATAGAACTAAGTGTGGCAGTACTGTTTACTGAGAATGAGCTTATGTAAGCGTCACCATTGAAACACTGCTTCTAAGAAAATAGCTGTTTACTGACACAACCGCCTCCGCATTCTAATTCAGCTATGATCGAAATTGCCCAGTAACTGCTTCTCTTATGCACCCTGTGGTAGTAGTTAGTGTAATTTTATGATTGTAAAAGATTTAAATGAATTAATCAGCAATGTTCGATATCTTAACGCGGGTTGTAAAAATATATATTTTTTAGAAAATTTATCTCTTTTTTCTTTATTTCAATAAATTTATAAAAATGGCTGCTAGTAAATTGGATTGCTTGTACCGTAGGATGCTCATCACAAAATTTTTTGAAAAGGGTTGGGGAAAGCCAGAAAATCTACAAAGGTGAGCCTGTCAACCAACCTCATGCTATTTTTTAAAATTAATCATTAATGCAAAATCCTTCACCTCTGCATATTTTAAACAGTTATTCGATATCTGGATATGTGTAACTTGTGGTTTAAGGTTGAATAATATAGGTTAAGTCACAGAAGCTCGGCCTCTTTTTTTTTTTTTAACACAATTTTTAACCGACTTCAAAACGGACGAGGTTTTCAAGTTCGGTTTTTAGCTAACAGCTACTTTGACAGTTTGAGCAAAGGCGAAAAAGAGCCTTTCCCACGCGCCTTATGTTAGGGGGTGTGTCAGATAGATTTTGACGTATAAGGGTAGGGTGGGAAGTGGGAATGTGAAAAGTGAGGCAGCATTTTTAAAAATTTTGCGACTCATTTTGACGTTTGTTACTTTGAAGTTTCATTGTTTGTCATTTTCCCTCTTTGTTTCTCTTGTGTTTAGGCTCAAAGAATTTTGCGAAATTTAACAACATAATCTATTGACTACAAAAAGTATATATAGTGAAGAGAATGCATGAAGGTGGCGAAGTTACGATAGTGAATCGCTGCTTGTGTATAGTTTAGGTTCGAAGCAGCGAGAATTGAAGGTACTACGGTGAATGGCAGCGGTCAGCTTCGGCGACATTTCCAAAACTACAAATTCCATGCATGCTAGCCAAAATCCGCTCAAAAGCGGTTTTGAGAGCATAAAAATATCTCTGATACAATTATTTTTTGCATGTGTTTTGTTTGCTATTATTATTTGCATATGTGTAGGTATGTGTGTTTTGTTTCTAGCTGAGCGCTGAGTTTTGTTTATTTATTTAATTTCATCAAGCAGAGTACAATCTCTTATAGACTACTATAATATTTACCATATGAAAATAAAGTCTTATTTTAAATCACAAGTTAAATTCAAATTAATTAATGTTAATGTTTATTTATTTATTTCGCCAAACAGAGAATGTACTCTTACAGACTACTTAACAATTTATATAATGTACTAAGTTATTAATAATTAGATTTAAAATTTAATATAACAAATAAAGGCGTGATTGCACGAAAATAAATATATCACAAAATAATAGGCAATTTGAAATAATGCTGCGAGAAAAAAATGATTTGCTATTAATAATAACTACATAAATCATTACTATCAGAAATCAAGGCCCCTTAGGACAATATTAAGTTCTCTCTTGAAGTTGTCTCGAGAGTATGTTGCAAATATATCTATGGAGGAGAGGACAATGTTCGTTTCTCTAGTGCATCGAGATATTGGCTCATTTTGTGCATAAGCGGTCCTGTGATAGGTTTCATGGAAATGAAACTGGCCGCGCAGACATCTCACTGGTGTGTAGAAGTTGAGCATAGCGAATAAATCAGGACAATGTATTTTGTTATGAAGAATGTCTCTTATAAACATTATTGATGATGCCCATCTTCTGCACTTTAGTGTGCTGATGTCAATTAATGCGCATCTCGTATTATAATGAGGAGCCTCACGTAAATTCCACCTCAGTTGGTTAACCATGAATCTAGTGAATTTCTTTTGAACTTTTTCTATTCTAGTAGAATGCAGGTTGGACTAGGGGTTCCAAATAATAGAGCAATATTAAAGGTGTGGTCTAACGAGTGATGTGTAAAGAGTTTTAAGAGTGTAGGGATCGTTAAATTCTTTGCTGTTCCTCATAAGAAATCCTAGCATCGAGTTAGCCTTGTTGACGATAAAGTCAATGTGATCTCTAAAATTGAGATAAGGGTCAAGTATGATACCCAAATCTTTTTTTGAATAAATTCTCTCAAGTTCTATTTGATTTTTTTGGTAGCCTCCTACTATTGGAGTACTTATTCTAGCAAAGGTGAGATATTGGCACTTTGAGATATTAAGGGGTAAGCAGTTTGCTCCACACCAAGCAGAAATTGAGTTCAAATCCTCTTGAAGAAGGTTACGTTCAACTTGAGAACTTATTGGACGAAATAACTTAAGGTCGTCTGCAAATAGAAGACATTGAGAATGTTTGACAACAAGTGGTAGGTCATTTATGAACAACAAAAATAGTAGTGGCCCAAGATGACTACCCTGTGGGACCCCTGACGTTACATTGATTGGACTGGATGAGGTATCATTGATTTTAACAAGTTGTAATCTATTTTCTAAGTATGTTTTTATCCAATTGAGCAGGCTAGAGTGGAATCCAATTGACTTTAGCTTTGATATTAAGGTTATATGATTAACTTTGACAAAAGCTTTTGCAAAGTCTGTAAAAATTACATCCGTTTGCAAATGCTTTTCCATATTATTAATAATATGATTTGAAAACAAAGAGATTGTTGATTTGCCGCTAAGAAACCCATGTTGGTAACGGGAAATAATGTTTTTAACATGAAACATTAATTTATCGTTAACAATTTTTTCAAAGAGTTTTGGAATAGAAGCAAGTTTACAAATTGGCCTGTAATTTTGGACATTATGTTTAGGACCTGATTTATAGATTGGCACAATATTTGATATTTTCCAAGTATCAAGAAATATTCCAGATACTAGTGATTGGGTGAAGATAAGCGTTAATGAAATGCAATAGATTGGGCACAATTTCTTAATAATATCGGCGCTATACCATCCGGTCCATCGCTAAAATTGATCTTGAGGCTATTCAATGCAGTAACGACGTCTGTTTTGTTGAGGCAAATAGAACCGATATCCAAAAGAGGATTAAGATAAGAGTTACCAGTCGCATGCAATTCAGAAGTATAAACCGATTTAAAGTAATCAGCGAATAAATAGTTTGCCTGTCTTACTTACTTACTTAGGTGGCCGTAACAACCCGTGTCCGGATTTCGACCTACCTCATCAGCTCTCGCCAGGCGCCTCTGCTTTGCGCGCGCCTTCTCCAATCGGATACACCAAGTGCGGTTAGGGCTTCCTCAGCCTGGTCCATCCATCGGAGGCATGGTCTCCCTCGTCGTCGTTGACCAGCGACCCTCGCCTCGAGCACCTTTTTCGCTTCGGAGCTTCGTCGTCCATACGATGGACATGACCCAGCCAGCGTAGTCGCTGCACAGTTATACTCCGAACTACGTCAATGTCTTCGTAGAGTTCATACAGCTCGTGGTTCATTCGGATGCAATAGTCATCGCCGACTCGAACAGGACCGAAGATTTTGCAAAGAACTTTTCTCTCGAACACCCCTAGAGCGGCTGCGTCAGTTTGCGAAACTACCCATGCCTCAGCGCCATAAAGCAGCACAGGTAGAACGAGCGTCTTGTAGAGTGTTAGTTTTGTCGATCGAGAGACGGCTCTATAACTTAGTTCCTTACTGAGCCCGTAGTAGCACCTATATAGCAATTATCGCTTTATCTCCAGGCTGATTTCGTTGTTAGTATAAATGGCGGTGCCAAGGTAAACAAACTCTTTGACTACTTTAAAGTTATAGCTGCCGGATGAAACGTGGGAGTCTAAACGCCGCGCTCCCTTGTTTGTAGACAACATATACTTTGTTTTACCCTCATTTATCATCAAACCCACTTTGGCTGATTCCTTTTCGATAGCGGCGAAAGCAGCGGTAACATCTCTCTTGGTTTTGCCAACAATATCAATATCATCAGGGTACGCAAGGAGCTGGACACCTTTATAGAAAATGGTGCCATTACGATGCACACAGGCCTTTCGTACGATCCCCTCCATGATGATGTTGGAGAGATCGCAAGACAGTGGATCACCTTGCCTGAAACCTCTTTCGGTATTGAAGGTTTCGGAGAGGTCAATTCCTACCTTGAAGGAGCTGCGTATGTTGCTCAACGTCATTCTGCAAAGTCTTATCAACCTTGCAGGTATACCGAACTCAGACATTGTTGCGTATAGGCAATCCCTTCTCGGGATATCGAACGCAGCTTTAAAATCGACAAAGAGATGGTGTGTGTCAATTTGATTTTCGTGGGTTTTCTCCAGGATTTGTCGTAGCGTGAAAATCTGGTCTATGGTGGACTTACCAGGTCGAAAGCCACACTGATAAGGTCCAATCAGTGTTTTTGTAATCGGCTTTAATCTTTCACACAGTACGCTTGAGAGAACCTTATATGCGATGGATATAAGGCTGATACCTCTATAACTAGTGCAGATTGTAGGATCTCCTTTCTTAAGTATAGGACACAGTACACTGAGGTTCCAATCGTCGGGCATGCTTTCTGCTAGCCATATTTTGCTGATGAGCTGATGCATGCGCCTTATCAATTCATCGCCACCGGTTTTAAACAATTCAGCTCACAGGCCGTCAGCACCCGCTGCTTTATTGTTTTTGAGTCGTTGGATAGCAACTCGAACCTCTTCATGGCTAGGTGGTGATACTTCCACTCCGTCATCGTCGATTGGTGGCACTGAATGGGCGGCATTGGTGGAATCGTCGAAAGTAAGTAAATTGGAGATGTGCTGTCTCCACAATCTGAGCACACACTGTGTATCCGTATTCAGATCTCCATTTTCGTCTCTGCAGTGGATACTCCGGGCTTGAAACCTTGGGTTAGACGCTTAACCTGTTGATAGAATTTTCGTGCATCCTTCTTGCCCTGGTATACCTCTAGTTCCTCACGCTCACGCTTTTCCTGCTCTCTTTTTTTGAGTCTGAAAAGGCGCCTCTCTTCCTTCCTCTTTTCGCGGTAGTTTTCTCGCACGGCTCGCGTTGCAGCTGACTGCAGCGTTTTTCTATATGCGGCGTATTTTACTGCAGTCGCAATGCGACACTCCTGATCATACCATTGGTTCCGAGGTTGCGGGCGCCGGAAACCAATGACTTCTTCAGCGGCAGCGCGCATGGAGTGGGATATATGCACCCAGAGTCCGCCGGCGTCGTCGGGTCCAGAGGTTGGTTGGTTGAGCTTAACCCAGAGTTGAGCGGAGTAGGCTTCGGCAGCCCATTTTAATTGCAGCTTAGCGTATGTTCTTCGCATTGCCTAATCGCATGCGGATCTTGACTACAACAATGTTGACCCCCCGAAATGTACGCACATCTAGAACACTAGAGGCATGCCTTCCGTCGATTACAACATTATCAATTTGGTTTCGCGTTTTTTGATCCGGGGACAGCCAGGTGGCCTTGTGGATGTCGAGGTGCTTAAATCTGGTGCTACTAACTACCACGTTTCGCGCCGCGGTGAAGTCGATCAGTCTTAGACCGTTGTTCGTGGAGGTCTCGTGAAGACTGAACTGACCGACAGTGGGGCCAAAGATACCTTCCCTTCCGACTTTCGCATTAAAATCGCCGAGGACTATTTTCACGCCATGGACCGGAAGGTTGTCATATACGTCCTCAAGACTAGCGTAGAAAGCGTCCTTGACGGCTTCGTCCTTTTCCTCCGTCGGGGCGTGCGCGCAAATAAGGCTGATGGAGAAAAATTTTGCCTTGATGCGGATCGTGGCCAATCTTTGGTTCACAGGTGTGAACCGGGAAACAAGGTGGCGTAGTTTCCGGCTAACGACGAATCCACATCCAAATTCGCGCTTCTCCGCATGGCAGCTGTAGTAGATATCGCAATGTGCTTGTTTAGAGCAGCCTTGCCCTTTCCATCGCATTTCCTGGATGGCGGTGATGTCAGATTGTATTGTTTTGAGGGCTTCCGCCAGTTGGATAATGGCACCTTCCCTATAAAGGGTCCGGACATTCCAGGTGCATATCCGTAAATCATTGTCCGTTTTTCGTTTGCGGTGGTCGTCAACGTAATTGGGGTTCTTATCCGAGGCTGGTTTAGTTTTCATTGGGCAGTAGTAATGTGGCGGGACCCAAACCCTGCGCACATTCCATGTTTAAGGTCTATGGATCGACCCGCCGCTCAAATTAGCCGTCAAACTGACGGATGCCAGTTTGCCGTTGCCCAGGGAACACCACTTTTAGGTTTGAGTCGAGTTGAGACGATTTCGACATGGATAATGCTGGTCTCGCCAGGTTGAGGCGGTCAGACACGTTGCCATGTGAAGGTTCGCCCCCCCTTCCCAGTTTGCCTGTCATCGGAAGTGTTGTTGAGATAAGTCATCTGGATGGGCAGACCGTTGGACTTTCTTTTATTGTTTATGTAAATCCAAAAATATTTACTGTTCTGTTTAAGATGTGATTCTGTTGAGACTATAAATGACCGATAAAGGAACTTATTTAGAGTGTCAAATTCAAGTTGATAAGTTAAATAGATGGATCTTAAAACGGGATCATCTTTATTATTTCTAGGGCGCTTAAAGGCTTTGTTTTTTTTGTTTTTTAGATTAGATAATCTTTTATTGTACCATTGCGGGTTTCCATTTAGTCGATTCCGCTTGACAGGAACAAAACGACTAATGGATTCCTTAAAAATTAAGATAAACTTATCATACAGTAAATGTAGTGCAATACCCCGAAATATCGAGTTCCAGGGAATTTCAGCCAGATAATTATTCATTGCAATAAAGTTTGCATTATTGAAATCTCTGGAGAGTTTAAGGTTAGTATTCAATTTTTGTAAATGGTATAACGAAAAATCTAATAAGATTGGTACATGATGTTGAGTACTATTGAAAATCGGGCAGGGAGGTAAGTCTAAAACTACCTGAAAATCTTTATCTATAAATATTAGGTCAAGATTCCGGTTGAGTTAATTTCTTAAGTTATTTATTTGAGCAAGATCATATTGAGCAAAAAAGTCAATGAGATTGGCCTCAGTTTCGTTGTTTACATTGAGGGGTACTAGGTAAGATTCATCGCAAACTGGCTCCCACTTAATGTTTCCTAAGTTGAAATCACCCACAAATACAACGTGTTGGCAACTTTTAAGATTGTCAAGAAGAAACCTGCAATTCTCGAAATGGACATTATAGAGCTCGAGCGGGCTGCTCGGTGGAATATAACTCGCAAAGACTAGAAGTTCAAAGTCATTTTCAAATGAGATGTTTAAGATTAACTGACATAACATCGGTGAGGATGTATGCGGCAGAACTACTTGGTAGCATGAAAATGAATTTCGAATAGCAACAAGTACGCCCCCTCCACGTGAAAATAATGATATCATAAACTAATGATGAAAAAGAGATAAAAATATGGTTCATTTTAGTTCTTAACACGCCCACATTTTGGTAATATAATGAATACTTATGTGTAAGGTTCGCGCCGCTAGACTGGTTCCTGCTGCGCCTTTGAAGAAGAAGATGCCGCGTTCTGGTTATCGATGCGTTGAGATTAACGGCTCTTGGACGTGGAATGAAATTGTGGACAACAATCCCTTTTGGCCAGAAGTTCTTGGAAAGCATTATAGCATAATCAGGTTCCGAAGCATAAATTTTAAAAGACGCGATATCACGTTGAACTCTTAGGGTCAGCTTGAGACACGAGGGCGGCGAAGTTAGTGACGGCAGTTTAGTTTGAATGTAAGCCATTAAATTTTCCACTGTAGTGGCTGCTGCTAGCCTCGAAATAAAAATAGCTTTGCGTGGCGTTCGTGGTACTACAATCAGACCAGCCAGTGTTCCACTATTTGTGGACACAAAGGGTTGGTTTGATGTAAGCTGCGTTGAAGAGTTTTGATCAGGGTCAACAAAATGAACATTTGATGATAATATTGAAGTAGTGGACTCGGTTATGTTGCCACTAGCCGAGGCAGGCAGCGAGTTTGTATCAGGTGGTGGCGTGTTTGAAGAACTAGCAGGAATATCGGTACGTGTATCCGTAATGGCGACCAAAGTTTCATTAACTTGAGGTATTGTTGAGATTATTGAAGGTGAGAATATTTGCCCCTGAGTAGTATTATTAGGCACACTCGGAACAGTGATGTTGTTGGTAACAGCCTGGGTTTGAGTTTCTGTATCCGCTACAAAAGTTTCATTGACTTGAGGTGTTGTTGAAGATGAGAATGGTTGTGACTGAGTAGTGGTACTAGGCAAAATGGGCACAGTGTTGTTATTGGTGACAGCCTGGGATTGAGAGTCGAATGTCTCGACAGGTGAGCGAGTTCCAGTATTGGCAATTTTTCTGTTGTTTGGTGACAAATGTTGAGATGGTTCTTTTTGTTGTCTCGAGCGCAAAGACCTGCCTGCATTTGTGGATTAATTTGCTTCGCCATCAGCTTTCGCGGAATCAGCAGCATGGGCGATGTGCTTAAGCGAATTGATATCATCAACCAATGCTATGACTAATTTGTTTAGGCGCGAGAACTCACTAGCAATCTTTGTTGTAGAGGATTGCAAGTCCGAAAATCTGGACAAAAGCGCTGAGGTTGAGAATTTTCTGCAGTGGTTGCAGAACCATTGAAGTCCATTAGGTTCGGTGCTCCGCAGTGCATCACTGATCTTAGCGGAGAAATTTATGCACTTGGAATGGAAAACGTTGAGGCATAAATTGCAAGACACAAAGTTGTCAAAAGTATTCCATTTAGATTTGCAAATTACGCAGCCAAAATCCATAGAGGTTATGTTGAAAGCACCGGCAAAAGTTGATATGATGAAATTCAGTTATGTTGATTTGTGGTTTTTATTATATATCAAATTAAAGACACAGTTGATAATAATATTAGTAACAACAAATCAGTGTGACTAAGTTACAAATATCAATTTAATTTAGTTGTAATAAATTGAGTTACAGCGAAGAAAAAATATACGTTGTTTCACGACAGAGTTGCCAACATTCTGATACCAACATTCTGTTGCGGATATAATACAAAGGAGAATATTTTACATGAGTATGAGATATACAGTAGTTAGATTACGTGACTTGGCACCTAAGAACATTATATAATGAAATCTTAAATATATCTTTAGAATTATCTACGAATATATCAGTTAAGTTTATGACCTTGTTAACTTCTCTGATACAACGAGACAGGGGTTCGTTTTGTGCATAGACAGTTCTATGAAAAGTTTTATAAAAGTGGAAGTGACTACGAAGAAATCTCGAGGGTATGTGGAGGTTGAGCTTATCCAATAGTTCCATGCAATCTAAGTTATGGTGAAGAATGTCTGAGAAAAATTATTGAAGATGCCCTTCGTCTACAGCTAAGAGTGCTTAATCCAATTAAGGCACATCTTGTACTGTACTGAGGGGAGGTGGGCAGATTCCATCTTAGTTGATTGAACATAAACCGGGTGAATTTACGTTGAACTTTTTCGATACGTTCAGAATGTAAGGTTGTTGAAGGGTTCCAGATAATGGAGCAATATTCCAAGTGCGGCCTTACAAGCGATGAAAAAGCGATTTTAGAGTGTACGGGTCGTTAAACTCCTTGCTATTTCTAATAAAAAAACCGAGCATGGCATTTGCCTTATTTACAATGTACTCTATATGATCACCAAAGTTAAGATGCGGGTCTAAAATAATTCCCAAGTCTTTTTTAGTGAAAATTCTTTCTAGCAGTATAGAGTTAATGTGGTAGCTGCCCACAAGAGGGGTCAAAATTCTCGCAAAAACTAAATAATTACATTTTGAGATGTTAAGAGGCAATTGGTTTGTTTCACACCAAGCAAATATTGCGGGAACGGTCGAGCTCTGAGCTAATTTTGCGAAATAATTTAAGATCGTCTGCAAAGAATAGACAACGGGAGTATTTAATAACTTGTGGGAGATCATTAATAAACAACAGGAAATAACGGGCCAAGGTGACTACCCTGCGGCACACCAGACGTTACATTAATTAGGTTAGATGTAATATCGTTGATTTGAACGCGTTGACGATGATTAAGTAAGTAAGATTTTATCCAGTTTAGCATGTTGGAATGAATTCCGATAGTTTAGGTTTTAGATATTAAGAATTTATTGAAATTTATATTAAATACTTCGTTCAAACATTTCTCTTTTGATTTTGAAGAAAAATTTTTTTCTTATGGATATGACTTATTTTTTTTCAAAAGTTTTCTTCGAAATTGAAGAAATATTTTTGACTATAAATTTTTCACTGCTAAAAAATGATTTTGAAGAAAAATGTTTGCTCCATAAATTTTAATCTGCTAAGAAAATTATATTTTTTTTTTCAAAAGTTTTCTTCCGATTTTGAAGAAATATTTTTGCTCCACAAATTTTTAGCTGCTAAAGAAATGATATTTTTTTTTAAAAAGTCTTCTTCCGGTTTTGATGAAATATGTTTAGTTTAAAAATTTTTAGCTGCCAAGAAATGCTGCAGTTTTTCTTTTTAAAAAATTTTTCCTCTGATTTTGTAGATTTTGTGATTTTGTCATAAATTTTTAGCTGCTAAAGAAATGATTTATTTTTTTAGAGTTTTCTTCCGAAATTGTAGAAATATTTTTGGTTTATAAATTTTTCGAAAATTATAGATTTTTTCTTGTTAAAAAATGTTTCCTCTATATATAGGTAATATATATAGATAATTAGCTTATACCCGGAGCGCTTCGCTGCGCTCAGCGCTTATACCCTAATGTTAATGTTAATGTTTTGTTTGGAGATGCGCACTGCGACCTATATAGATCTATTGTACCTCCTTCTTGATGCTCCGCTCTTTGACGGATTACAGAATCTCATCCAGACCTAGTTCTCTGATGAAATTGAGAATATTTTTCGGTTCGATGGATGAGATTTCCTCTTGACTCAGCTCGTAGTTCCCCAGTGTTGCCTTGCGCTTGCGAGCTACTGCGTCACAGTTGGTAAGTAGGTGTATTGGAGTCTCCTCCGCTTCTTCGCAGAAACGGCAGTTGCTGTCGGTTTCGATGCCCAATTTCTTCAGGTGGTATTTCAGTTTACAGTGTCCTGTAAGAAACCCCGTAAGAATTCTTAGATTCGGTTTGCCTAAGCTTATGTGCAATTTTGCTCTCCGAGAGTTAAAGTCTTTGAGGAGCACTTTGGATTGTTTTAGCTTTGGGAGGCTTTTCCAGAGGTTTGATCTTTTGTGCCTCTCCTCCCTTCTTAGTTCTTCTTTGATAGTGTGTGTGCCCAATCCGCAGAATGGTTCTGGTCCTATAAAGTGTGTGGCTGCGCCTCGTCGCGCTAATTCATCAGCTTCTTCGTTACCATGAATTCCTTTATGTCCTGGGACCCAGAGTATAGTAACGGTGTTATTCTTGCCTAGCTCATTCAGTTTTGTTAGGCATTCCCAAGTCATTTCTGATGATATTTCACAGAAAGCTAATGCTTTGATTGCTGCTTGGCTGTCCGACATCACAATTATGTCCTGACCTTTGTAACTTCTGTCCAGGTTAAATTGTGCGCACAGCTGTATTGCTAAGACCTCCGCCTGGAAGATACTGGGTGTTGTCCCCATAGGTGCCGAGTGCCTGGTTCTTGGTCCATATACCCCTGCACCTATACCTTCCAGTGTTTTGGAGCCGTCCGTGTACCATGTTATACTGTGTGGTTTTGTGACTCGCGATATTATTTCACTATCCCACTCCTTCTTGGTACCAAGCTTAATTTCGAAGCGTTTTTCGAAGTTGTACCTTTTTACTATATCGTCTCTTGGTTGATCGATGTATGGTATCTGCCTTGCGATAACTTCTTTCTCTTTGTTGCTGATAGTTTTTCCTAATCCTGTTCCCTCTTTTGCAATGCCTATCAAAGTTCGCTTTGCTACTCCCTCTATGAAGAGGTGAAGAGGAGTTAGGTCGAGGATTACTTCTAATGCTGCTGTGGGGCAGGTCCTCATAGCTCCTGTGATGCATACGCAGGCAAGTCTTTGTACCTTTGTAAGCATGTTCCTCATTACTGATAACTTGGTTCTTTTGGCCCATGCTACTGCTCCGTAGGTGAGGATTGGTCTCACCATCATGGTGTACATCCAGCGAAGAATTGTAGGGTTACAGCCCCAGCTTTTCCCTGCCAGGTTCTTACATACCATTAGTGCGCGAGTTGCTTTATTTTTAATTTCCTCAGCATGTCTCCTCCAGAGAAGTTTAGAGTCTAGTGTAAGTCCCAGGTACTTTACTTCTGCTTTGAGAGGGAGTTCAGTGCCGTCCATTCTCATCGTTCTGAGGTTTGGCAGGCTTCTCTTGTTAGTGAAAGGTACTATGGTTGTTTTTGCTGGGTTGATGTTAAGCCCCACTGTGGTGCACCATTCCTTTGTTACTTTCAGCCCTCTCTGTATTAGGTCACAGAGTGTATTCTCGAACTTGCCTCTTGCTATTAGGGCTATATCGTCTGCGTAGCCTTGGCATTTTATGCCAGTATCGGTTAGCTTCGATAAGAGTTCGTCCACAACTAGGCTCCACAACAATGGGGATAGAACTCCACCCTGGGGGCAGCCTTTGGTTATTTTGATTCTTATTGTGGTGGTTCCCACTTTCGTTTCTGCAGTTCTGGTGCTAAGCATTTGGCAAATCCATGCGCTAAGCATACTGTGTACCCATTTCTTGTACAGCGACCTTTTCACGGCCTCGTGGGATGTGTTGTCGAAAGCTCCCTCTATGTCTAGAAAGGCACATAGTACAGTTTCCTTGTTCTCGAGTGCTGACTGGATGTTGCTTGTCAGCTGGTATAGGGCGGATTCTGTGGATCTACCTGCCCTGTATGCATGCTGACAAGGGTGCATTGGCGCTTTCTCCAGAATCTCAGTTCTTAGATAGTTGTCTATCACCTTTTCCATTGTTTTAAGAACAAAGGATGTGAGGCTGATTGGTCTGAAGGATTTAGGTAGCGTGTAGTCCTTTTTCCCTACTTTTGGTATGAAGGTGACTATAGACCTTCTCCATTTTCTTGGGATATAGCCCAGCGCAAGGCTGCTTCTAGTTATTTTAACTAGATGGGGTAGTATTGTCTCTGCACCTTTTTGCAGTAGTGCTGGAAATATACCGTCTACCCCTGCTGATTTGAATGGTTGGAAGGTTCTTAGGGCCCATTCCAAACGAGCCTTCGTGCAAATGCTTGTGGCAAGTTTCCATTCCTCTTGGTTTGGGGCTGTCAGCCTTCCTGCCGCCTCACATTCACTAATTTGTGTGCTACCTGGGAAGTGAGTTTCTAGCAGGTGGCTGACCCGTTGCTCTTCTTTACGCGTATAGCTTCCGTCTGGTAAAAGAAGTGACATATTTGTCTCCACCCTGCCTTTGGCCATTGCTTTATGGATCCTGGCTGCAGCTGGCGTGGAGGATATGTCTTCGCAGAAGGTTCTAAAGCTTTGTCTTTTAGCTTTCCTGATTTCTTTGTTATACTCAGTTAGAGCCGCCGTGTAGTTGTGCCATTCTCCGGTGCGTTTTGCAGTGTTGAAGCTGCATCGCACATTTTTCCGGAGCCTGGTCAGTTCGGCGCTCCACCACAGAGTATGTTTTGTTCTTGCCTTATTTCCTAGAGGACAACTAGTTTCGTAGGCATTACATACTGCATTATTGACCTGCTCTACATAACATTCAAGTTCAAGGATGTTACTGATTTTGCTCCTAGATTTTACATTTTGTAGATTTTCTTTCAATAAACTGGTATATGTATCCCAATTTGTATTCTTAGGGTTCCTTCTGGGTACTGTCTCTTGGCACTTTGCCCCAAGTCTAAACTCTATTATTCTATGGTCAGACATTGATGGTTCCGGTGATACCTTCCAATCCCTAATCATACTCCCAACATATGGGCTTCCTATAGTGAGATCTAAGACCTCCTCTCTGGCCCTAGTTACAAAAGTAGGCTTTACCCCCACATTAAAGAATTCTAGGTTGTTACTTAATATATATTCTAGGAGGTACTCACCTCTGGTGTTGTCGTCTGTGCTTCCCCATATGGTGTGGTGTGCATTGGCGTCGCAGCCGACTAGGAGTGGAAGGTTGTTTTTCTTACAGTGCTCCACTAGTCGTTTTGTCTCCGCTGTGGGGATGCTGGTGTTATCTCCCGGGAAATATGCGGATGCAATTACAATGGCGCGGTGCATGCCGTTGGTCTCGATTTTTGTTTCGATGACAGCCAGATCCCGCGTCATAAATTCTGAAAGACAAATATAATTAGTATTTTTCTGCATAAGGATACATGCTCTGGGGTCGTTTGTTCTTTGATCCCAAGTTACCTGACTCTCTTTACAAAAGAGGCCTCTAATCTGGCCCCTGTAGCACCAGGGTTCTTGAATCAGCACGAAGCCCAATTGTTCTGTGGCGAACCTCCGGGCGATTACTGCTGATGCAGCTTTCGCATGATGGAGGTTAACCTGGGCGAATTTCGTGCTGCCTTCTGTGATGTTCATCATAGTGCGGGGCTGCTGCCCCGTTCTTCTTCAGGCAGCATTTCTACTTCCTTTATCGGAGGTTCGTGGCAAGTCCCAATCGAGAGAGCGGCGAGGTCGATGCCCTCTGCCTGGTCTACAGTTGTAGGGGTTGCCACAATTACAGAGACGGCGGAGGCGGGGTTCTCCGTGGCAGCTTCCACAGGTTGCTATGCTGGTGGCGCTGTGTCTGTGGCCTCACTTAAGGCTGCTGCTGTGGTTGAACTGGTCGTTGGGGCGGGTTTTGTGCCCAACACCGGAATTGTTCCAAAGCGGAAGCTAATAGAGGAGCCCCTAGACTTTATAGTCTCGAGTGACTCTCTATCTATTGATAGCGCGAGCATCGATCCGCTACCCTCATCCTTACAGCTTAGGATCTTCCAGGCCTCGGTGTTGAGGCCTTCATTTTGGGCGGCAATGAGTCCCATAGATCGGCTGAGTTCTTTACTGGAACTTCTTGGCAGGAACATTCGTATTGTGTGTCCTTTGGGAACCTCTTCCCCTGGACACGCCCTAAGTTCGAGCCCTTTCCACTGCTCAAGCTTTGGTGCGACTGCTTGTAGCCATTCTGCTGTCGAGGTGTTCGCACAATCGACCAGTAGCAAGCCTGGCCGGAAGTGGATTCCCTCAAACTGTAGTTTGGTGGCCCAGCCCTTCACTACTTCGCTAAGAATAGCTTCTTCTAGCTCCGAGAGCTCTTCCGAACTTAACATTTGCCGGGGATATTCCTTTGGTAGGACCGCAATTGTTATGCCTTTGGCTACGCTGGCATAGCTGGTCTTAGCTTTCTGCAGTTCACTCGCGGGTCTTTTTGCCCCAGGCTCTGAACTGCTCTTGCTTTCAGGTGCAATCCTGACTTTTTTAAGTTCTGGCCGAAGAGGAGGGGTTATTTCGCTGCTGCCTCTCTTCTGTGCCTCTGGTTGTCCGGTGTTGCCCCGATGCTCTAGTGCTTTTTCACGAGCTGCTTCGGGTGCCATGCCCTGCTCCAGATACCTCAGGTACCATCTAGTGCCTGCTCCACTTAGGCCGACTCTTAGTGGGTCGTCTAGCCCTCCTGGTTCCCCACGCATTGGAAGGTGTATAGTGCGGCGTTTATTAGCGAAGGGCCTATTTCTACGCCCCTCGGCCGGACCACCTTCCCTATTATGCCCTGGTCGTCTCCTCGATGTGGACGCGGTTTCGGTGCTGGGGATTCTTCTCTTAGCAGACGCCTTACTTTGGTGCTCGCTCGTTAGCGATGGGCGCGTATTACTGGGGCTCGTGCTTGACCTCCGGTTGCTGGTACTTGGCCTGTGGTCATCCTTGTGGATGTTGTGCTCCACTTGACCACCGCCGTACGGCTTATTCCTGATCTGCGTTCTGCAGTGCCTGTGATCGTCAGTGCGGATTCTTTGCTCCACTTGATCCCTACTGCGTGAGTTGGTTTGCACTCTAGCTGGAGGTAATCTCCACGGGTTGGTGCCCCGCCTATGACCTTCATCTTGGGCTCTTTGCTCCATAAGGTCTGCTGCTTTGCTTGCGGTGATTCCCCGCAAGTCTTCAATTTTGTTGTTGTGTTTTTTATTGTTTGTGCTCATGTTTATGGTTGACCGGTGGCTCGTGTCCGAGGACAAAAGCGTCGCAGTCTCTAATTATGGCTGGGAAAGGGTGGTCGACCATGCCAGAGCCCGCATACCATGGTAAGGCCACAGTTACTTCTTGAGGCGGCCAGGTATCAAGAAGGCACCGTTCGAGTACAGTCGGTATACCCCCTGACTGCAAACCACCCAATGGGCACGGTATCGCGTGACACCCTGGGTTAGGGGGGGTAGCCTTTGGTTCGCTGCTCCACAAAGTCTATCTGACCCAACAGGGGGGGACACCTCCCGCCAGCATAGCCATTGTGTCTCTGCAACTTAAGCCCCTACATCACGTCAAGATTGCTACCGGGTAGGGGTCGCTTATACCCTAAAAGAGGGTGTAGTTTTAGTGAAGCCATACTTTTATAGTAAGTTCATACCGAGTTTGATGTGTGACTTATTTCGAAAACTATACCGAATATTTGGGGTGCTGTAAAAGTACCACGCCCCTCGTCCAACGCCCATAAAATGTTACCAGTGGAACGGCATGTGTAAATTGAGGTTGAATACTGAATTCCGAGGCTGTGCGACCTACAAAAAAAAAAACCAAAACTGTTCGATATCGAAAATTTTAGATGTATTTAAGGTGTCTTTTTACGATCGTCACCAGACTTCATAGGAAGGCCTCTCAAGGCTTTGGTATAAAAATTGACTTAGCGGTTTCGGAGTCTTTACGTGATATACACATATACCCACATACGTATATACATTAAGTCGCCTCACGCTCCTTAGAAAAAAAAGTTGCTTAGTCCGGTTCTTCCAAATAATCCATGGCTTATGTTACGATGATCCCCAAAAAATTTCGGCAAAAAATATTGCCTGGTATGGTAGTTAAAAAAAACACGGTCAGAAGTAAGAGTAATGAAAAAGTTCTTTTGCATCAAAAAATCTTAAATTTTTTCCGTTGGACCAAAGATAATGCGAATTTTTATGGATTTTTTTTTAACTTTTTCATATTATTTTCACTCAAATGAATTTTTTCCCATACTACTTTTAGTCAAATAAATTGTAAAATGTAAAAAATGTGTACATTTTTTTGTAATTTTATTCAATTTAATTCTTCACTTTACACTATATTTTATCATTAATAGATAATTTATTTGACCAAAAGTAACATGGCAAGACAAAAAAAAATTTTAATTTGAATTTCAAAATATAAAAAAAAGTTAAAAAATTAATGAAAATCCGCATTACCTCTGATCCGACTGAAAAAAATTAAAAACTGATTGGTGCAGATAACTATTAAGTCTGACCGTTTGCACCTACATATTAAGTTTCACTATCAAAACATGTACAGCTCAGAAATTCCAATGATTTCTGAAAAGTCGGCGTAGATAAAGTGCGACACGCCCATTTTTTTAAGGGTTCTGGCAGTAACCATATGAACTAACCTACCAAATTTTATTCTTTTACTGTAAATTTTGATTAATATACTTTTTACGGATTTGTGGGCGTGACAAAATTTTTATAAAAAGTGACCGCCGCTTGGGCCCATAGCACCTACATACCAAGTTTGACTATCAAAACGTTCACATCTCAGGAACTAAAATTATTTCTATCCGATAGCCCTGACAGCTAGTGCTTACTTAGTTATAATTGTTAAATTGTAATTAACTATAATACATAAATAAATTAAATAAAATTATTGCTGAAGAGTAGGCACAGATATAGTGCTACCATGCACACTTTTTGCAAAGCTGTCGAGAGTAAGTGTATGAATTTAATTACCAAATTTTAGTATTTAACGATGAGATTCGTCTGATTTATAGAAGTTCTATTGATTTGTGGGTAAAAAAGTGGCGGCCGTGGCGTAGTGGGCAGAGTGTGTGGTCCATATGGGAGAGAACCCTGGTTCGAATTCCACCTGACACAGATAGTTTTTTCAATTGAATGAATTTTTCTGATCGGCAGTCACCTCTCTGCTGACAATGGCAAACCTCAGAGAGTAAAAACTGTCATGAAAAACTTCTTGAGAACAAAAGCGGTTCGAAGTCGGCATAAAACATGTAGGTCCAATTCTCGATCATTTGTGTTCAAACATTCCACAACACGCACAACACAATGCATCATAAGAAGCTCGGTCAAAGTCCTTTCAAGGGTTGAAATTGGCAATTTCGCGTTGTTTTTTTTTATTTGCGGGTGGTGCAAGTTGGCGTGGCAAATTTGATATACAGCCATGGACACATAAATAGCACAGATGCCAACTTATTTTTTAAACGTTTCGTTTGAACCTAATAATGCAGTCATTAACTGTAGTTATAATTTTTTGAGACTCCAGTGTGACGTTGCTTAAAACTCCGAGAGAGATGTACCGTTACTTACTTTTATTTGCTCAGGCCATCTCTTTGTGTATAGGCATGTACGATCTGCTGTGGTCATATAAATAGCACACATGCTAGTTGGTGAATAAAAGATAACAAGATCGGGATCTTGTAAACATTTTAGAGCTTTATTCAGTTAATTTCGCCGATTCTAAATAAAATGTGTAGTGGCATACATTGCATTCCGGAAAAAAGGTCTATAATTCACGAACTAAGTCGAAAAGGCAAAAAACCATCTGAAATCGCAGATATTCTCAAAATTTCACGAAAAATGGTCTATAATGCACTCAAGCTGGTTGCATCAAATGGTTCAAATAATTTCGAGAATAAGCCGCGCAATCCTAGACCGCGTAAAACCACCGCTTCTACTGATAGACTCATAGTTGCAAAAGTTAGGCTGATCCTCTCAAGTCAGCAAAGCAAATTATGAGGGAAACAAATGAAGGAAATAACCTAACTTGTATCTAGGAGACTACATGAAGCTAATTTTTATGAACGCATTAGCCGAAGAAAGCTGCTCTAAGCAAAACAAAAATTTAAAGGATCGTTTAGCGTGTGTAAGGGTCCATGTGAATAAAGAAGACCAATTTTGGAAGAACGTGCTCTGGACTAACGAAACTAAATTTAATAGGGTTGGAACAGATTGAAAAACTTTTGTTCGGCGCCCCAAACGCAGAGTTTAATCCGAAGTATACAAAAAAAATCATTAAAGCATGGAGGAGGGAATTTAATGGCTTGAGGAGCTTTTTCCTGGCACGGCGTTGGACCAATTTTTCCTATACCAGGAATAATGAACAAAAATATGTATTTAGATATTCTTAATAACCAGATGGAACCATTTGCAGTTGAGAACATGCCTATTAAGTGGACTTTTATGCACAATAATAATATAAAGCACACTGCAAAGATTGTGGTTGATTGGCTAAAAAAGGAAAAAATAAATATTTTGAATTGGTCGGCTTAAAGCCCAGGCCTCAATCCCATAGAAAATTTATGGAATAAAGTGAAGGTCAGCATAAGCAACAAAAATTTTCGAAATTAAAATGAGTTATGAGTGGAATTAAGATGGCTTGGTACTCTATTCCGAAGGATAGGGTTAGGAAGCTTGTGGAGAGTATGGGATGAAGATGTCGGGCTGTTTTGGACAACTCGGGATGCAGTACCAAGTACTAGTAAGCATATTCGTAAGCTCATTGTAAAATAAAAATAAATCAATATGTCTATCTTTCAGAATCCAAATTGTGCTATTTATACGTCCACCTCAGCTAAGGAGCAATATACGGGTTTTTCATTGATTTTCTAATTTTTAATTCGTAATTACAAAGTTACTACTGAATTTAAATTTTTAATGTTTAAACTTAAATACCATGAAATAAATTCTTGTTTTCCTCTATGTATTTTATTTAAATTTATGTGAAACTCCCTACATGTATTTTTGTGCTATTTATGTGTCCACGGCTGTATATATATATATATATATTGACCGCCACTTAGAGCACCTACATATGAAGTGCTACTATCAAAACGCGTACAACGCAGGAATGAGCATGATTTTGAAAAAGTGGGCGTAGATATGGTGCGACCACGCCCATTTTTTAACAGTTGCCGACAGTGACCTTATATGCAAAATTACCAATTCTTAGTCTTGTACGGTAAAAGCCGTCTAATATAAAGCATTTTTACTGATTTGTGGGCGACTTGACAACATTTGTATATACATACTGACTGTCACTTGGATCCGTAGCACCTGCATACTAAGATTCCCTATCAAAACATGTACAACTCAGGAATAAGCATGATTTCTAGAAAGTAGGCGTAGATATAGTACGGCCATGCACATTTTTTGTGCATTGGCCGACAGTAAGCAAATAAACTAAATTAACAAATCCTAGTCTTCTACGGCAAAAGCCGTCTGATATAAAGCATTTTTACAAATTTGTGGGCGGTAAAAGTGGGCGTGACAATATTTATATTGACATAGTGATTGCCACTTGAACCTATAGCACCTGCATACCAAGATTCACTATGAAAACGTGTACAACTCAGGAATAAGCATGATTTCGATATAGTGCGGGCATGCCCATTTTATGTACATTGTCCGAGAGTAATCATATAAACTAAATTATCAAATCTTAGTCTTCTACGGCAAAAGCCGTCTGATATAAAGCATTTTTACTGATTTGTGGGCGGTAAAAGTGGGCGTGACAAGGTTTATATTTACATAGTGACTGCCACTTGTATCCATAGCACCTTCGTACCAAGATTATCAAAACTTGAACATCTCATGAATTAAAATGATTGCTGAAAAGTGGATATAGTGATATAGATATAGTGTGACCACGCCCATTTTTTGTACAGTCACCGAAAGTAACTATCTGAACAAAATTACCAAATCTTAGTTTTATATGATTAAAACCGTCTGATATATAGCATTTTTTTTTGGTTTGTGGGCGATAGAGCCAATTTAGGTTGTATGGGAGGTACCACGCCCCCTTGTCCAATCAACACCAAACTTCACAGGAACACTTCCAGAATTTTGCTTCAGTATTCCTAAAAATTTCATAAAGTTTGGTTCGGTGGTTTTGGAGTCCATACGTGATATACACACATATCCAAATACCCACATATCCACATACCCACATACATAAATTAATTTTTATATATATAGATAGATAATAATGATATGGGCATATTTGTATATCTAAATATAGACATATATGAACATATATGTACATATAAATATATAGATCTTCGGTAGAATATAACTTTTGGTAACTTCAGTGGTTTAATTTTCACCTTAAAATCAATTAATGAAAATCTTTAGTTAATCCAGGAGTCTAAAGTAAAATTTGTTATGCTTAGAAGATTAAACCAAGATTCCGTTGAAAAATAGTTTTCTGTTTTTAAATCGCAACTAGGCAACAACTTCGAACCGTTCGTGAGAGAAATTCAGTACCTCTCTGCACGAATATTGTCAATGAAGTTCCTGACACATAATTTATATTCTCGCACTAAAAATTGTAAAGACGATAATGGCCTAATGTTGGAATGGAGCTTTAAACCTTCCAATGAAGGTTCCTTTCTGATTTATGAAACTGCCTACCTGAATGTTATGAGGAAACCGTAGAAGAGAATTAGAGGAATTTTCTCAGCATATTACTCCCTTAAGCCCTTTGGAAACTACAGTAGGACGATATTTTATTGGGTACAGCTTAAAGGCGAAATTTGCTAACAAAATAAAATGCGAAAGTAGCCAAGAAAATCTTCTGAAGTTGGAAAAGTTTTCTTTCGACTCAGAATCTTTTCTTAACACAAAAAATTCTGGTGACAAAAAACATTTTTTCAAAAAATCCATCCGATGAGTTCTTCGGTATTTGTAAATTTTTTTAATATGTATATACAAGTGCGTTTTCGAAAAAAACTTGCCACGAACCGAATTTAAAATATGTCTATATTTAAATATACAAATATGTTCATATCATTATTATTATTATCTATATATTAATATTATAAATGTACAATATTAAATCTTATACATTCTTACGCTTCAATTTCTTGTGCATTTTCTAGGGCAATGATCATTCAAAACATAAAAAACTTTAACTAAATGTAACTGAAATAAAGTTGTGTTTGAACGGTACAATTGTAGTTATTACAAATTTAATTAAAATAATTAATGAAATTGTTATGAAAATCTAAAACTGCCGTGAAATGTTGTTAATAAATTAAGAAATGTTTTCACCTGTTATGTGTTATTTTCCTTTAATCCTCGCTGCTTTAATTGACGGTTGATAAACAAATTTGCATTAAGAATTTCATAAGTAGCTAAGAAAACAAAAAAAAAATTTTTCTTCAAAATCGGAGGAAAAATTTTTTAAAAAAAATCATCATTTCATTCCATTAGCAGCTAAAAATTTTATAAACTAAAAATATTTCTTCAATTAAGGATGAAAACTTTTTGAAAAAAAATATCATTTGTTAAGCAACTAATTATTTATGGAGCAAAAATCTTTCTTCAAAATCAGAGGAAACATTTTTCAACAAGAAAAAAATTTATAATTTTTAGCAGGAAAAATTTTTTAAAAAGAAAAACTGTAGCATTTCTTTAGCAGCTAAAAATTTATAAACTAAAAATATTTCTTCAAAACCGGAAGAAGACTTTTTAAAAAAAAATATCTTTTCTTTAGCATCTAAAAATTTGTGGAGCAAAAATATTTCTTCAAAATCGGAAGAAAACTTTTGAAAAAAAATATAATTTCCTTAGCAGCTTAAAATTTATGGAGCAAACATTTTTCTTCAAAATCATTTTTTAGCAGTGAAAAATTTATAGTCAAAAATATTTCTTCAATTTCGGAAGAAAACTTTTGAAGAAAAATAAGTCATATCCAAAAGAAAAAAAGTTTTCTTTAAAATCAAAAGAGAAATGTTTGAACGAAGTATTTAATATAAATTTCAATAAATTCTTTATTTATTTTTTTATTTTTATTTATTTATTTAGTCAATGAACATAGTTCTTACAGACTATACAATGTATTGCGTTAATATAGAAAATTTTACATGACAAATTATATAAACCAAAATTTATTAATAAAAACAGATTAAAACATTAAAAATGACTATTCAATAATCGCTTCATAACTAATTTAGGTACAGAAAAATCAACATTGCATTTAGATGCTAATAAGTTGAAATTAGACAAGGCTCTATATATTGGTGAATTAATGGCATAATTTGTTCTGTATGTTTATAAAATGGAAAATATCCGACCTTCTTAACATTCTAGAAGGGACATTGAAATTTATTAATTCCAATAATGATGGACAATCAATTTTACCCGAAACAAGATCAAAGATGAATAAGAGCGATGCAATCATTCTTCTATTTTTTAGAGATTTTAAGTGTATAAGTAAACATCGCGAATAATACGATGGAGTAGGATCATCAAAATTTAGCTTCCTAAGTGCAAAATGAACGAAAGATTTTTGAACACGCTCAAGTCTTAAAATATGAACCTCATAGAACGGGCTCCATATGAAGGAAGCATATTCCAATTTAGAACGAACTATAGAGACAAAAATAGATTTTAAAGTATAGGCATCCAGAAAATTTACACAATTCCGCCGCATAAAAGCCAATAATGCATACGATTTAGGTATAATATAATCTAAGTGGCCTACAAACGAAAATTTTGTATCAAAAATTACGCCAAGGTCTTTCACCTCCTTAGCACATGTTAATTATACGTCAGCCAAAAAATAAGAGGTAGGAATTGGGCAGTTTGATTTCGTATATCTAGCATACACACACTTGTCTATATTAAGATACAACTATCTATATTAAGATACAAATTAAGATTTCTTGCACACCAGCTATGAACAGCATTAATATCCGACTGTATTAACACTGAGTCAGATAAATTGCGTATTTTTAAAAAGATTTTAAGATCATCAGCAAAGAGCAAACACTTTGAGTGACGCACAACATTAGTGATATCATTAATAAATAATAAAAATAACAATGGCCATAAAATACTGCCTTGCGGTACACCCGATGTAACGAAGAATGGGGGAGAATTATAATTCTCAATGTTTACAAAACTTTTTCTATCAACAAGATATGAACCAAACCACTTCAATAGCACCGAGTGAAAACCAAGTTTTGCCAACTTCATTAACAATAATGAATGAGACACCATGTCAAATGCCTTTGAAAAATCTGTGTATACCGTATCAACTTGACACCCATCGTGAAATTCAGATATACAAAATTCAGAAAAGCAAGCAAGATTTGTAACTGTCGAGCGACACGGAACGAAGCCATGTTGAGACGATGAAATTAAACTTTTAACTGCAAAAAATATCTTCTTCTTAACAATAGACTCGAATAGCTTAGCGAATGTAGACAATTTAGAGATTGGCCTATAATTCATAATATTATTTTTATTGCCAGATTTTAAGACAGGTGATATAGGTGAGATTTTCCAATCAGATAAAAATTGACCTGTATTATATATAATATATATTGACATATATATATATAATTGAAGTGGTTTAACAAGAGACTGACAACAATTTTTAAACAAACATGCAGAAGCCTATCAATGTCTGATTTCATAGACATTTTCAGATATCGAATTCCATTTAGAACATCATGCTCAGATAAAGATAAAGAACCCAAATCAATGGCATGACAATCCACATTTAAAGTTGTCTTGAAAATACTCTGAAAAAAGATTTGCTGTATCAAAGGCTGAAGTTGAAAATTTATCCCTATAGAACATTGTATTTGGAATATTGAATGCATTCCTTTTTGCATTTACGTAATTCCAAAAAGCTTTTTGGTCTGAAATAATATTTGTTTCAGCCCTCAAAATATATTGCTTGAAATGATATTTCTTAAGAAAATTAAACTCTCTCATAAAATGCCGATATTTAATAAAAAAATCCATTTGAGGAGATGTAGCATACTTCTTATAGAATTTATTTCTCAAGTTTTTCAACTTCAATAGCCCCGACGTATACCACGGTATTTTAAAAGTTTTATTTATAGAGCGAGGAATCCTCTCGTTACAAATAGACACTAATGATGATCTGAAGAATCTGAACGCTTCATCTAGATTTAACATAAAAAGCTCACGGTCGCAATCAATGCCACAAATTATACCATTAATGATTCCAAAATCAAAATTTTTATAGTTAAATTTGAATCCAACTGATTTCCGTTTTAAAAATGAATAAAAACCCAACTCAAGACATAATGGAGTATGGTGCATATCAGAGCCAGACATCGTAAAAACTGCTTCACATAATTTGAAACTAATATTACTAATATAAACCAAATCAAGAATTTTGTTTAATCTGTTTAAGCATCTGTTGATTTGAATTAAACCAATTTCAAAAAAGCAATCAATGACATGCATCTCTAACTCACTATTGACATTAGTCGGAATCAATCCCATATCTGCCTTTACATAAGACCAAGCAACCTTGCTTAAGTTAAAATCCCCCAAAACACACAGTTGATTTTCACCAATATGCTCTGTCACTAACCACCGGATATTATCAACATGGGATTTATATAAATCAAATGAACCAGTAGGTGGTATATACGAAACACATAAAACACATAAAAGTGAATCCGCATTTGCAAGGGTAACCACACAGATTTGCAAATTTTTAGCCGCAATCAGAACACCTCCACCCCGATGGCAACCAGATTTCACAGCATCTCGATCTTTACGAAAAACCTGATATTGATTCGGCTCAAAGTATTCATTGTCATAAAAAGCATTATTTAACCATGTCTCAGTTAACACAATGACGTCATAATCATACTGTGTTGAAGCAGCAAAAATTTGAGAAGATTTTGTCCTCATACCCGACACATTTTGATAGTAAAGCTTCAGACCAGAAAAAGTACAATTTGACAAGTTGTTAAAGTTGCTCGAATTTGAAACATTGTGATTAGATAACGAGAGCCCGGATGCAGAGTTTTCACATCCATGTGTTGAATTTAGTTTTTTGTACTGATTTCAACTGTACAAATTCATGTATAATGGCACCCACAGGCCAAACATCCTTACACAGTATCGATTCAAACTCACTAGCTAGAATAGATAATTTAAACGATGAAAAATCCCTTGTTTCGGGTAAAATCAACTTGCGACACCACAGCGATTCACGGGCTAGGGATGAAAATTCAATTTTGCTTTTAATATAATTTACCACATTTTCCTCAGTAGTAGATGGTGATAAACGAGAAATGAACAGCGTTTTCCTTGGAGCCGGATGAACCACAACCAGTTTACAATTTAAATCCACGTTCCGCTGTTGATCAATAAGAGATGACGTTGATGCCATGCCAACACCATGTGATGCATTACTTCGGAGTGCTGAGGCATAACTTGGAGCAGCATTTCCTATTCCAGAAACAATAGGCCAAGATGTCAAATCAGTAGTGATTACAGAGTTTCCAGCAACAGGAGATTGCACATCAGCTAATTGCAGATGCGATTGAACAGCAGAAAGTTGCAAAGCAGAAAGAGATTTCGGAGCGTCGTTCAGCGAGTGAGTGAGAGGTGTAAGCATTTGTATAGGTGCAGTTGTTTGCAAATTGCTTTGCTGGATGAAATTCAATCCAGTCGATGACGCAGAAGAAGTATAGGCAGTGTTGATCGTGTTGATCGCATTACACGAGTTTGTTGAAATCGCAGTAATTGCAGGAATGACTGGCAGAGTTTGATGATTTAGATGATTTGATGACGCCGAAGCAGATAACACTTTCCCCGCAGCAGTAGTCTGAATACTGGAAGTACACGCAGAGGATGTATAAAGCGCCGGAGCAACAGAAGATGTGCCGACAGTATATAGCGCAACAGCAGGCGTAAGAGGCATGAGGCTTCCAGTTTGAGTTTCAATTTCAGTACTGATGTTTACATTAGCACTGTTTAGATGTTGAGATGACTCAGAGGCGGTAATGTTTGTGACATTGCTGCTGAATACAAAATTAGCGACAGTTGAGTTAACATCCCAAGAGTTTACAGCAGCCCCGGCTAGGGGTAAAGATGGCAATAATTCGTTGACATTACCGGACACTAATGAATTAGTAGAACTAGCTGTAACTTGAAGAGGTGAGGCATGCTGGAGCAAGTTGAATGCGATGGTTCATTAGGATTTACCATCGGCGATGAGGACGCAACTACATTTTTTGTTGGAGTACTAGTAACAGTCGTTTTTTTCAGCTTAGATCTAGCAGTCCTTTTCACAGATATTCGAGCAGGGTCATCAGTTTTCTTATCGGTTGACGAAGAAAGTTTAACAATATGCTTACACAAAGCGGAGTGATCTGTGATGATCATAAGAATGCGTTCAAGCTCAGCAGAAATATTAATTGAAGAATTCATAGCATCAATTGTAGCCTTTTGCAGAGTTTCAGTTGCGACATTACGACACACAGTACAACGCCATTGCAACCCGTTTGTTGAGGAATTCTTCAAGGCATCACCCACCTTCGCAGACAATCCCGCACAATTTATTTTATTTTTATTTTATTTTATTTTCAGTTTCTTCAGTCTATGAACAAAAATTCTTACAGACTAGGCAATAGTTTTAACAAAAAAAATATATCGTACAAAAAATATTTATATATAAATATTGTTTTAACAGAAAAAAAATATTTTACAAAATGTTATTTAACAGAGATCGCATTTGATTTTTAGGTATAGAAAAATCTAAATTATGATTTGAACTAATAATATTGAACTTATGAAGAGCTTTGAACATAGGAGCATTAGCAGCGTAGTTAGTGCGACACATTACTAAATAAAAAGGATCTTGATTTCTGAGAATCCTATTAGGAGCATTAAAATTAATCATTTCTAAAAGTGTAGGGCTGTCAACCAGGCCCGAAATAATGTCATGTATGAAAAGGAGAGATAAAATGTTTCTCCTACTCTCAAGAGTTTTAAGACCAATAAGTAAACAACGAGCACTATATGGGGGAAAAGAATCTTCAAAATTAAGCGACCGTAGGGCAAACCTAGTAAAAGATTTCTGGACTCGTTCTAGCCTCGACTTATGCGTCTCATAAAATGGGTCCCATATGACAGACGCATATTCAAGTCTTGAACGTACCAGGCTAGTAAATAACACTTTTAAAGTGTAGGGATCAGAAAAACAAGAGCCATTACGGCGTATGAAAGCAAGCATTGCATACGCCTTTGGAATAATATAATCTAAATGGGACACGAATGAAAATTTTAGGTCAAAAACAACTCCAAGATCTTTAACTTCATTAACAGATAGCAGAGGTGAATTCGCAATATTGTATGCTGACAAATGGAGATTATCCGACTTAGAAAAGCGCATGAAAACACATTTACTTAGATTTAAAAAAAGATGGTTATTAGAGCACCATTTATTAAGCTTATCAATTTCACTTTGAAGAAGTCTAATATCAGATGAATTTTTTATTTTAAGAAAAATTTTAAGATCATCTGCATACAACAAACAGTTACAATGTGAAAAAATAGATGTCACATCATTTATAAAAAGAATAAACAATAAGGGCCCCAAAATACTCCCTTGTGGAACACCAGATGTAGCCACAAATGTAAAGGATTTTACATTGTCAAAGGCTACAACACACTGTCTATTTGATAAATAGGACTTCAGCCAGTTAAGAAAACAGGAATGAAATCCCATCTTTTTTAATTTACTGATTAAAATATAATGATTTACTTTATCGAATGCTTTCGAAAAATCTGTATATATCACATCCACTTGAAAACCTTCTAGAAACGATGATATACAGTATTCAGAGAAAATAACCAAGTTGGAAATAGTTGAGCGACCAGGCATAAAGCCATGCTGAGAAAGAGAAATCAAATTCTTCACTGTAAAGAAAAGTTTTTCCTTTACAATCGATTCAAATAATTTAGAAATCGTTGTAAGCTTAGAAATAGGTCTATAGTTAGAAATATTGTTCTTAGATCCAGATTTATGTATAGGTGTGACAAATGAAACTTTCCAACTATCAATGAAAATCCCACACCTTAATGAGTTATTAAAAATTAACATTAAAGCGTGCGCAACACCAGAAGCACAATTTTTTAGAAAATAGGAGCAAATCCCATCAGCATCTAACTTAAATGAAGATTTAAGCTTTTGAATCCCATTAATAACATCGCATTCAGTCAAAGAGAGAGAACCAAACCCAAAATCCTGTACACAATCGTTAGAAAAATCGATGTCGACATTATCAGTAGGTTCATAGTTTGAAAGAAAAAAATCCGCAAAAAGATCAGCAGTAGACTGAGCATTATCAGATATAGTATTGTTTAAAAACATTGACGAAGGAATATTTGACGAACATCTTTTAGACTTAACAAAGCGCCAAAAAGATTTTGGGTTAGATTTTATATTATTTTCAAATTTTAAAATATATTGCCTATACAAATACTTATCAAGAAAATTATATTCCCGCATATAGTGCCTATATAAAGAAAAATAACAAAATTGGTTTGTAGTTAAAAATTTTTTATAAAATTTAGATCGAAGATTTTTCAATATTTTTAATCCTCGGGTGTGCCATGGCACTTTATAAACATTAGGTGTAAATTTTGGAATGAGATTATGACACACTTCAGAAATTATAGTCTTAAATTTATTGAAACATGAAGCCGTGTCCGAAAAGTGAAACTCACAGCCCCAATTTATAGTGGAAAGAGCAGAATTAACATCTCTAAAATTACACACTTTAAAGTTAAAATTGGTATTTTCACAATGATTACTTAATGGAAGAAATTTATAAAATGAAATCCGGATCTCTAATGGAACGTGGTGCGCACTAACAGCTGAAATAGGAAAATCTGATTCAAATAAACTATAATTAATATTACTAGTACAAAAAACTAAATCTAATAGTCTATTTAATAAGTTAAAGCAAGAGTTAATTTGGAATAAACCAAGTCCTAAAAAGTTATCAATGAGATACATTTCAACATTAGTTGAGATATTAGAAGGTGAGAGATATGAGTCAGCTTTTTCCTTTGACCAAGACACATTGGGTAGATTGAAATCACCAAGTAGAATTAATTGTTCATTACGATGAAAGTCAGCTACAAGAGTTGAAACATTATCTGAATGTGCTTTATAATGAAGAAAAGAGCTATTTGGCGGGATGTAAGAAGTGCAAATGACGAGGGCATCAGACAATCCTTTAATTGACACACAAAGCTGATCCAGAGCTAGGTCAGCATTAGCTAATGCAATATTCGAAGATATAAAAGATCTCTTGATAGCAATTAGCACACCACCTCCTCGATAAAGACCAATAGTTCTACTGTCCCGATCTTTCCGATAGACATTAAAGATATGAGGATCAAAATATTCCTCATTAAAGAAGTTTTCATTTAACCATGTCTCATTCAAAACAAAAACATCATAATCACTTTCAGCCATAGCCGCAAAAATAGCATTTGATTTAGTTCTTAAACCAGAAACATTCTGATAATAAATTTTTATCTGTTTGCTATCTACAAAACATTGCGGTTCTGCTATTGCATTTTTTCTCTGCTTTCCATTTTTTGAAAAAACTTAAAATCTTTAACTCTGACGTCTACCGGCCAGAGCGATGGATTAGTTATCTCATTATAAAGAGAAGAAGAAATTCCCAGTCTGAAATTTACTCGAGTAAGAGATTCCAAATGTACATCCCTCTTTACCAGTTTATGACAAGCTAAGTGATGTCTAGCAACGTTCGAGTGTTTAGTAACATATGAAATAATATCATCTTCAGATACTGTTGGCTTAAAAGACGCCAAATGAACCCATTTTTTACGATCAGCAACAGCTAGTTCAGAAGTAAGATTTTGACCAACAACAGTTGATCGCTTATTAATATTAGCACTTTTATTAAGAGTCCGACCAACATGCTCTTCTGAATGAGAAGATGGCACAGTAATCGATGATATTGAAGAGGAAGATGATGCCAGAGCGTAAGAAGCTGGTCCAACAACAACATCAACATGAGCAGCACGAGCAACAGCACTCAGATTTGGTGGAGATTTTAAGACCTCAGCATAAGGCAGAGCGCCAACACTGGATATCCCACCAACAACAGGTACAGCAGTAGCAGCATCAGTATTAGACTCACACCCATTGTGTGAGGGAGATCGAAGATCAATGAGAGCAGCACCCGCGACATTAACAACAGCATTACCAGCAAGCAGAGAATCAACTTTTGGCAGAGCATTCCCACCAACAACAGTTGACTTAGATGTTTTATTAAACAAAGCAGCAGCAGATTCAGAAGAGGTTGATGAACTTGTAGATGAAGACTTACACGTATTTGTAGCAACAACATTTGCATTTTTCGACAGAAGTTGAGCATTAGTTATTGCACTATGGCCGTTAGGAAGAGCACTTTGAGTGATATACGTTTTGATCTCTTTGACTTCATTGACCAACTGAGCCACTGAAGCAAACAAATTAGAAGCATTGCTAACACAGTCATTGCAATTAAAAACAATATTAGGATGTGAATTAAGCACATCCGATAATTTATCTTCAATATTAACACACAATTTGTGGAAGAAACCTTTACAATTATTGCATGGTAAAGCACTGCTTTTACTTATAGATTTATTGCAGGCACCACAACGCGAACGAAGCGACATTTTAAGAGCGACCGATTGTATTAGCAGTCAAAAGAAGACTCTCAATTTGCATGATAAGATTTCATACAGCCAAAACACGAGATAAATACGCCGACTGTATCCCATTCGGACTTGCAGAATTCGCAGCAGGTGCTCATAATGGAAACTAAGTGAGGTTATGTCCACACATGCAAATAAGACTTATTCAACGAAGAAAAATTTTCAAGTGATGATGTGCAGCAGTAGTTAAACCGTTTATATTAAACGTACATTAAGTACGATAATGATTAAATAGTTGATTAAACTTATAAAATTGATAAAAATAAATTTGCAGAAGTCACGAGCAAAAAATTTGACGTTCAAATTTTCTTAATATCTAATATCTAATTCTTAATATCTAAAACTAAACAAAACTCAGCGCTCAGCTAGAAACAAAACACACATACCTACACATATGCAAATAATAATAGCAAACAAAATACATGCAAAAAATAATTGTATCAAAGAGATATTTTTATTCTCTCAAAACCTGTTTTGAGTGGATTTTGGCTTGCATGCATGCAATTTGTAGTTTTGGAAATGTCGCCGAAGGTGGCCGCTGTTCACCGTATTCACCTGTATTCACCGTAGTACATTCAATTCTCGCTGCTTCGAACCTAAACTATACACAAGCAACGATTCACTATCGTAACTTCGCCACCTTCATGCATTCTCTTCACTATATGTACTTTTTGTTGACTATTCTCGGACGTCAAATAAGGCGGTATTAAATAAGTCGGCAGTAAGAATACCTGACAGATACCTAGGGTCAAAATAACGCCATTACTCTGCCTTTTTTAATGCGAGTGAGAACAGGGGAGTGCTTTTCTCTCAATTGACTTAACCCATCAAATAGTTTTCTTGTTATTGTTGCCTTTTTCATTTGCAGCACGTTTAGCGTTCTCACAGCTTTATTGTTGCATAACTTGTTTGAGCAGCCATTTAAATGTGAGCCGACCTTATAATTGTATCATAACTTAACCTATATTACGCTGCCGCCACACGTGACAGTACTGGCAGGCCAGCAAAGCATATAGTCATGTTATAGTTGTGTAATGCCTCTACACCCCTAACTAATAGTGATCATAATTATATTTCTATCGTAATTATGTTTCTAATATCTTATATTAAGTAATTATTGCAATGTTATTAGAAGTTATAACACCCTATTTGTAAAAGCTTTAGAGACATGTCAAACAAGTGTCTAAACTTTTCTCAATGGTAAGCTTTCAGCCACGCACCATCGAAAATTGAGAAAAGCGGACTATTTCGAAAAGTTTGAAGGAATAAAGTTCAGTTGTTATCTGAAATCAAATAGAAAACACTCTTTCATTACAATTTGTATTAACTACGAATATGTTTCGAAATAACCTACAAATCTACGCTGCGGTCACCCGTGATAGTAAATGTTCATTTGCAAAATGCTGTCAAAGGCAAAGGTTCGTTGTTTTTATTCAGTGGTGCTTTATATGCCAACACAGCATGAAACTTAAATGGGATAAAAATGGGGAACTAATTATTTTGTAAAATCTGTTTATCAATATTTTCCAAAATGAAATGCAATTTATTCATATGATATTTTATGTGTCAAATAAGGGCAATTAAAATAATTGCATATATTTCACTGCAAGACGTGAGAAAAGTGAAAAAAGAAAAGTGCATACTTAAAGTTGGAATATTTTAGGGAGAAAATACAACACTGTTTCCTTACTTCTATTTTACACTGGCTGTGTTTATCAAACACTGATTGGACCTTATCAGTGTGGCTTTCGACCTGGTAAGTCCACCATAGACCAGATTTTCACGCTACGACAAATCCTGGAGAAAACCCACGAAAATCAAATTGACACACACCATCTCTTTGTCGATTTTAAAGCTGCGTTCGATAGCCCGAGAAGGGATTGCCTATACGCAACAATGTCTGAGTTCGGTATACCTGCAAAGTTGATTAGACTTTGCAGAATGACGTTGAGCAACACACGCAGCTCCGTCAAGGTAGGAAATGACCTCTCCGAAACCTTCAATACCGAAAGAGGTTTTAGGCAAGGCGATCCACTGTCTTGCGATCTCTTTAACATCATCATCGTACGAAAGGCCGGTGTGCATCGTAATGGCACCATTTTCTACAAAGGCGTCCAGCTCCTTGCGTACGCTGATGATATTGATATTGTCGGCAGAACCAAGAGAGATGTTACCGCTGCTTTCGCCGCTATCGAAAAGGAATCAGCCAAAATGGGTTTGACGATAAATGAGGGCAAAACAAAGTATATGCTGTCTACAAACAAGGGAGCGCGGCGTTTAGACTCCCACGTTTCATCCGGCAGCTATAACTTTGAAGTAGTCAAGGAGTTCGTTTACCTTGGCACCGCCATTAATACCAAAAACGAAATCAGCCTGGAGATAAAGCGAAGAACAATAATTGCTAATAGGTGCTACTACAGGCTCAGTAAGCAACTAAGTTCCAGAGCCCTCTCTCGATCGACAAAACTAACACTCTACAAGACGCTCGTTCTACCTGTGCTGCTTTATGGCGCTGAGGCATGGGTAGTTTCGCAAACTGACGCAGCCGCTCTAGGGGTGTTCGAGAGAAAAGTTCTTCGCAAAATCTTCGGTCCTGTTCGAGTCGGCGATGACTATCGCATCCGAATGAACCACGAGCTGTATGAGCTCTACGATGACATTGACGTAGTTCGGCGTATAACTGTGCAGCGACTACGCTGGCTGGGTAATGTCCATCGTATGAACGACGAAGCTCCAGCGAAAAAGGTGCTCGAGGCGAGGGTCGCTGGTCAACGACGACGAGGGAGACCATGCCTCAGATGGATGGACCAGGCTGAGGAAGCCCTAACCGCACATGGTGTATCCGATTGGAGAAGGCGCGCGCAAAGCAGAGGCGCCTGGCGAAAGCTGATGAGGTCGGTTGAAACCCGGACACGGGTTGTTACGACCACCTAAGTAAGTAAGTAAGTGTTTATCAAAATTTACTGCCTCAGTAAAAGTTATTGCCAGTGGACTGCCAGTGATGTCAAGGTGTGAGTGTATTAGTGAAAAGTGAGAGTGTATTAAGTTTTTCGAACAGTGTCTTCGAACTGGCACGTGTGGCTAGGGGCTTCATCAACCTTGTCGTGGCTTGTATACAGTGCTGCCTTATAGGCATGCTACACAGGCCAGTATACCGGCCCTGTAGTTCGAAAAACTCAATACATTCACACTTTTTTACAAATACACTCACACTGGATTCACTTTCACGGCACTTTCATCAAATTAAATTGATTCAATAGCAGGGATAACCTTCGCATACGATGAAATTTTTTTAATGAACTTTCACTAACTTTCTTGCATGAAAGCATGAAAGTTCGAAATTCTTCGAATCATTCGAACAGTACACGTATTCTTTAGCACTTTCACTGTCACTGGCCTGTGTAACCGGCCTGTTATTTACAGTTAAAACTGTAAAATAAATTTTTTTAGACAAGCGCGCAGTTTTTAAAATTACCTCCTAGTGCACATTACAGTTATTTAAAAATTTTAGATTTGGAAAAATTACTTACTTACTTACTTAGGTGGCCGTAACAACCCGTGTCCGGGTTTTGACCGACCTCATCAGCTCTCGCCAGGCGCCTCTGCTTTGCGCGCGCCTTCTCCAATCGGATACACCAAGTGCGGTTAGGGTTTCCTCAGCCTGGTCCATCCATCGGAGGCATGGTTTCTAAGACAACCCTCTCTGATATGCCGATCAACAATTTTCTCCATAGTTTTTAGGAGAAAGGAGGTGAGGCTTATTGGTCTATACGATTTTGGTTGATCCGAAGGTCTACTGCCCATTGTAGGTATAAATCTAACAATAACCTCTCTCCAGGCTTTGGGTATAGTACCCCATGCGAAGCTCGTCCTAAAAATAGCTATTAGGAAAGGCATTAGTAGAACTAGGCTAGTTTGCAAGAGTGCGGGAAAGATGCCGCTGCTTCAGCTGCCTTGTATGGTTGGAATGAGCTGAGAGCCCATTTTATCCTGACCTCGTTGAAGATTGATCTGGATAATCTCCAATCAATTATGTTTGGTCTTCTATGCCCTGTCTGTAATAGGTTCATTGGAGTTCCAGTCAATGTTGTGGAACCCAGGAAGTGGGTTTTGCCAAGGAGCTTTAGAGTCTCGAGGCGATCATTGGTAAATGTGCCATTCGGTCTCCTTAGCAGGCCGATGTCATTAGTGTGAGTTTTAGATAGAACTCTGTTTATTTTTGCACTACTGGTCGTGTCTTTAAGACATTCACAGAAGGACTTCCATGAGTTCCTCTTTGCACTTCTAATCTCTTTGTTATAGTTGGTGAGGGCTTCTCTATAGCTGTCCCAATCACCAGTTGATTTGGCTCTATTAAATAGTTTCCTAGTTACGGTCCTAAGTTTGGCCAATTTCTTGTTCCACCAAGGAGTGTGCCTATTTCCAGTCTCTGGGCAGGCTTGATGGTACGAAGTTTGGATAGCTGTGATAAGGTTTTCACTTGCTATTTCAAGGTCATCAATGTTTCTTACCTTCCCATTGCAACGATTTAAGTTTACCATGAGAAGTTTATTATATAACTCCCAATCTGTGGATCTTGGTTGCCTATAGGTGTTTTTAAACTTGGTGCCTATCTCAATATCGTAACGAATTTGTTGGTGGTCAGACATGGACGTTTCCACTGAAACCTGCCAGTTTACGATTAAGTTTTTTATAAATGGGGTGGAGAGTGTGAGGTCAAGGACTTCTTCTCTATTCTCTCTATTCTATTTATAAAAGTGGGGCGGTTCCCTACATTCAGAATTTTTAAATTATTCTTATTTATAAATTCTAAAAGGCACTCACCTCTAATGTTAATATCTGAGCTGCCCCATATTGTGTGGTGGGCGTTTGCGTCACAACCCAATATCAGCAACTTGTTGGTCCTGGCAAAATGTTCCACCAGTCTCTGTAGCGCCAGAAATTGGAGATCGGTAGAATCTCCAGGCAGGTAAGCTGAACAAATTATGATATCTGTCTTACCTGCCTCAGAGGGAATCTCCACCATAGCCGCAACTTGGTCCTTGGTAGTGAACTCTGGAATTAGAAGAGTATTAATATCACGTCTAATCAATAAACATGCTCTAGGTCTTCCTTCATTGAAGGAATCATAAAGCAACTCACCTGTGAGAGCCTTTATCTGGTTCCTATAAACATACGGTTCCTGGATAAAGGCAACATCAAGGTGATCCCAGTGGAAGCACTGTGTTAAGACTGCCGGGGCAGCCTTAGGATGTTGGAGATTTACCTGGATACATCTTAGACCCATTTACTTTTTTGGTCGACCGGGCCTGATTCCCGCCCTCTTCCATTTGGGCTCCTTTCCACCAGACGTTCTTGGAGCGTCTGAGTGGCTAGCTTGACGGGAAGTAATTGGTGGGGACCGTGGCAGTTTTGCTCTCTGAGTCGATTGAGACTGACAGTCTGATGCTCGTCGAGCTTGCACTGGAAACCACCATTTTTGTGGTGGCCGTGGTTGTTGTGTTCTCTGAGCAGATTGAAGCTGGGAGTCTCTGCTGCTCTTTGAACTAGCGTTCGTTACAGCCATTCGCTTGGCTGCCGGTTTTGAATGAGGTTTGACCTCCCTTCTCATATCTGGTTCAGCCTTGTGCTTAGGGTGGGGTTGTGTTACCGTCTTCCCTATATCTTTAACTCTCATCTGTATTTGCCCGAAGTTTAGAAGGAGCTTCCCTCCTCGACCACGGATTTTGTCCTTTGAGGCTTCATCGACAGACAGAGTTATTGGTTCACCACCTGTATTGCTCCTTTGCTGTCTCAAAACACGCCAGCCAGATGTTGTAAGTCCCATGTTTTGTCTGGCCAGTCGGACCATTAGGGAGCTTGCAGGCATGACATCTTCGGGAGGAATATAGGTGATGCAGGTGAACAGCTTGGGTATATCATTGCCCTCAGTCACCTTTTAGCTGGCCTCTGGGAATGGTTTGATTTTTCTGTCACAACCATGATCCAATCACGTGTCTCTTTGTTGTAACAAGTTAGAGAGAGCCACCCATCCCTTGCTTGGCTGGTGATAAATCCTAGATTTGCAGACGTGTTTCCGGTTTTGTCCATCTCCGTCAGCAAACTTCTTGTGATGAGTGTGATCTGCTCATCAGTCAGGATTTTGTTGGGATGCATACTTTGCATGATAGCAACCTTACATGCGGCCATGGCGTCTCTGTAAGACTGTTTCGAGGTGCTAGGCTGATCGTCCTGAGCATTTTTGGTTAAAGCTAGGGATTGAGCTGGTTGCTTCTGTCCCTGGCTTTCCCGTTGCTTGTGTCTCTTAGTCGACTGCTCTTGTTCGGTTGGAGAGTTCTCCGCTGACCTTTCCGCTTGTTCGCATTTGAATCAGCTTCGCCCTCCTCTGCTGCGCGTTTTTCTAAGACAATGGCGTATCGCTGTCTTTCCAATTGCTTGGCAACTTCGCATTCTACACCAGCCCTGACCATGGCGGCTATCCGCCTTTTTTGAGCACCAGTAAAGTACTCGTACCTCTGCTGGTGTTCCTCCGTGCCTGTCACACTAGAAGCCAAAGGTTTCTGAGTGCTTGAGCCCGGGACCGCATCGGCAGCTACATCATTTCTTGGTTCTGATAGACCCTGAGATGTGGCACTGTCCTTCCTCTTTGGTGTTGATTGGATATTGATAGTGGCCGTTAGCATCTGCCCAATATCCGGTCCGGTGCTTCCCGGCGAACGGAGTAGAGATTCTTCTGACTCCGTGACTAGTTTTAGTTTTTTTTGTAAGTTATCCATAAACATTTCTTTACTTAGGGAAATGGGGTCGTGTACATGCAGAGCCCCGTATGCACGCACCAAGGCTGTTACTATGAGAGGGCGCCCGGTATCTCATAGGGATAACGCTAGCGATGCACATGTTTAATTCCCTGCACCATTCAGCCCTCGGCACAAATCCAGCCACCTTGGCTTGGGAAGGTTTTTACGGGGCACGACAAGACTTGTCCATGTTGGAAGCATGTTACGTCTTATAGCGTTCAAACTTATGTCTTACTACCCAACCCTCCTCCTTTTTCCTGGCTTGGGACAGGCAGGTCGAGACCTGGCGGGGTTCAAAATGACTGACTTGATTCTTTAAGTAAATGTTTAATTGATTATGATAAATAAGTTTTATATGGGGACTTCAATGTGAATCTACTTGTAAATGATTGTTTAACTAAGAAGCTTTATGACGATTTGGCCAATGTTGGCCTTAGCGCCGTGAATAACTGCGTACCTACTAGGCTTACAAATAATGCAAGTCCTAGTCTACTTGACTTGTTTATTACCTCCGATGCTGCTTTAGTTTTATTTTTTGATCAATTAGTTTTATCTCTGATCATGATCTTATTTTTTGTACGTTAAATATACATCTTTGTCGTAACATGACAACTACCACAGCTTCGTATTGTGATTTTAAGTCCATTGATTGTGAATCGCTTCGCTCTGATTTAATAATGACTCCATGGAATGACTGCTGGTATATGGATACCGCTGATGAAAAACTAAATTTTCTGTGCTCTATTAATCAATTGTTTGACCTTCATGTACCTTTACGTACTGTTCGTGCTGTTAATGCTTCATGTCCATGGTTCTCATATCCTGTCAAATTAGCCATAAAAAACCGAAATAGAGCCTATTCTAAATGGAAAAGAACACCTTCAACCATATGTTGGGAGGGGTACAAGATTGCTCGCAATGAGGTCAACTTTCAAGTAAGGCTAGCTAAGAAAAATTTTTTTAAATCCAGGTTAGATGTAACTCTTCCTACAAAACAGCTTTGGAGTAATTTAAAAAAATCGGGGTATGTAGTAACTTGCCATCAGAGTGTCTGATTGACCCAGATGCTTTGAATAATTTTTTTGTTTCTGAGTTAGATGTCGATAAAAGTTGCACTCATGAATAATAAAATAGCAATATACATTTTGGGTTCTCCTGTGTCTGAATATGAAGTAGCGAGTGCAGTTATGAAAACAAAATCCAATGCAATTGGTGAGGATGGAATAAATATGAGGTTCTTAAAAATTATTTTGCCCTATGTACTGAGTCTACTAACTCACACTATAAATCACTGCTTTACAAGATCAAGTTACCCCGAAAAATGAAAAGCTGCTACAATAATACCGATCGCTAAAAAACCGAGGCATCTGAACCAGCTGATTTCAGACCGATAAGCATATTATCATCACTTTCTAAAGTTTGTGAGTCTCTCATGGCTGAACAGATTTCACATTAATTACATTTGCTGCAAATTAATAAAAGAAGGCAAAATAAAAAAATGTAAACTCATTAATTCTGATGTACCCAAATCGAAGATTACCACGCTTAATGGCAATGAAGAAATTTGCAACATGCAGTAGTGCTCATCAATGTTTACCAGTGCAGAAATTTTGTCGGCTCGTGCCGGTCCAAGCTCACCTGTTGTAATGGCAGAAAACAATAAAAGCAAATTACGGATATTTAAACACCATTTATTAAATAGTCAATTATTTCTCAATTTTTAGTTATAAAACGGAAAAATGTATATATAGTACTTCAAAGTTTGTTGGTTGTTTTTTAATCGTTTTCTTGTGCGCTTGCTTCTGCTGCTACTTTATAACTGACTCGTCGCTCGATATAACAAAACGAATGCTAATGTTCGGCTTCGCTAAATCGTTTACAGGGTGCATCCGCTGACACTCCTCCCTCCGTGAATCTACCTAAGATTCACCACTTAAAGCCAGGATGGCTAGCTTGGAAGTTGGTCGACGAAGAGTTCCGTTCATGGTTCTAACTTCTGCGAACCTAATTTGTCCATCTTTGGCTGGAAAGACTCGCGTTACCTGGCCCTTTTGTCATTGGCTCCTTGGCTGATTTTTGTCACATATTAAGACTAAGTCATCAATTTTAATAGAAGTAGTTTCTCATTCCATTTTGGCCGATGAATGAATTGAGGTGAATATTCAGTTATCCACTGCTTCCACAAGCGGTCTTTTAAATTTTGTGCAATTCTCCACTGCTTACGCAAACAAATTTTGACGTCGACTGAATGTGGTGTTTGAGTTGAATTTAAGCAGCCCATTAAAAAATGGTTTGGAGTCAATGGCTCCTCGTCTTTTGAGGAAATTGGAATATCCGTTAGCGGCCTGGAGTTCAAAATGTTTTCGGCTTCGATGAGAACACTCTGCAGAGTTTCCACTCTCGGTGCGACTTCTCGTAGCGTCTTTTTCAGCAACAGCTTTACGATTCTAATTAAACGTTCCCAGCATCCGCTGGAACTAGTGTTAGCAGGACAATTAAACTGCCAATCGATGCCTCAATTTGAAGCTTCGTCAGATAGTCTGTCTACATCCAGAAGCCGTTAATTTTATATGAGTTCTTTTTGCGCACCAATAAAATTAGTGCCGTTGTCACTCCTAATACGAACAGGTGTTCCACGACGGCTTACAAAATTTCGAAAAGTGACTATAAAGGCATCCGTAGATAAGTTTTCAGCTAGCTCTAAATGTACAGCCCTTGTTGTAAGGCAAGTATATATGGCAGCCCATCTTTTTTCATGGCGGCGACCAATGCTGACATTAAATGGCCCAAAAAAGTCAACACCCGCATAAGTAAGAGGGCGTACATATGGATTGACTCGGTCAGATGGAAGTTGTCCCATTTGAGGTACTTCTGGTCTGGCTCTTTCAATCTGACATTGAAGACATTTGCGCTGGATATGTTTTAGCAACGCTTTTGCATGTGGAAACCAAAATTTTTGTCGGGATTCATTTATCGTTACTGCTCAATTTTGGTGGTGGTTCTTCTCGTGAAAATGACGCATGATGAGCTCGGAGACCGTGTGTTTTTGAGGCAGCAAGATAGGGCGTCTGGTGTTAAAAGGCAAACATGCGGCTTCATCGATCCGACCTTGAACTCTTAGCAGACCATCTGTGTCATTGTATGGAGAGAGAGCGTAAAGCGGACTTTGTTTTGGAATTGGCTTCGAGGTTTGGAGGCAAGCGATTTCTTCCGAAAAGACTTGCGCCTTAATCATACGGCAAATAAATTTCTCAGCATTCCACAATTCTGCTGCTGTCAGCGGCCCACGAATTGGACTACCAGTCGTCCTTAGCTTGCACCATAGGTTTTTGGTTCGTACTACCCAGGCCATGGTACGTTTTAACTTTAAATATGAAGACAAATTATTAACATTTATTAAAAGTGTACTTGCCTCTGGATTAAAAAGCAAGCATGGCCTGACTTCTTCTTCAAGGTAATCAGGTGGTGGCTCTAATGGTATAAAATGTCTGTCAGCCTGGGAACTTCTCAAAAATTCAGGACTCATTATCCATGGGCTTTCAAAATTGAACTTAGGTGGAAATACTGGTCGAGTTGCGGCGTCTGCTGAGTTTTCACCTGTTGGAACCCAACGCCATTGTCCCGGGCTCGTGCTGTCAAGAATCTCCGCAATGCGATGTCCAACGAAAGGCTTGTGTTTTCGCTGTGATGAGTTAATCCACTGCAGCACCGTTTGTGAGTCACTCCAAAATGTGACTTGAGCAACTTTAATATCGTTGGCATCTAAAATCATCCTGCTTAAGCGAGTACCGAGTACGGCGGCTTTGGAGCTCCAAGCGTGGAACGGACAGCAACTTCTTAGGCGCATTTCGCGTTTTCCCAACTACAAAGGAAACGTCAACTCCATCTTTGTGTACTATGCGAAAATAAGATGCGGCGGCAAATGCAACTTGGCTGGCATCCACGAAAACATGCAACTGGATGACTCTTGATGTAAACATATGTGGCGAATAGCAACGAGAAATTTTAAAATTTTTGATGTTTTTGAATTCTTTCCACCAAGCGACCCATTTTTTTGTGTAATTCGGCGGGAATGGCGGCATCCCAATCAACATTACTTTTCCAAGTGTCTTGCATTAGAATTTTCGAAAAAATCAAGATGTCGGCAATCAGGCCAAATGGATCGAAAATTGCCATGATTATGCTTAGCAGCTCCCTTTTTGTTGGCACTCGCAAACCCTCTTTAACTTCCAGATGTACCCGGTGAAATTGTGTTTTAAACATAAAAGTGTCATCTATCGTGTTCCAGAATATACCCAAGACTTTTCCTGTCACCTTCTGGCATTCCATGTCCACAGCATCAGTTGTTTCGTATGCAACATTATTTTACGTTGATTCTAGGCGCTTTGAGTTTGAAATAAATGTTCGCAATTCAAACCCACCTTTGCTGCAGATGTGTACTACTTTTTTGCACAAAACCTCGGCTTCATCTTTGTCATTGAAACTGCAAACAAAATCATCAACATAAGATTTGTCAATCACTGCTGCGGCGGCCTCTGGAAAGTCATTTCGAAATTCCTCAGCATTAATGTTCTTGACGAACTCTGCGCAGCACGGTGAACAGATGGCTCCAAAAATTAATGACGTCATGACATGATGTTCTATTGGCTTTGTTGAATCACCGTCGCGCCATAAAAATCTTTGAGCATGTTGGTCAGCTTGGCGTATATGAATTTGAGAAAACATTTCTCGAATGTCTGCTGCTACTCCGGTGGCACCTTGTCGAAATTTGCAGAGTATTGTTAGCAGCGACTTGACTTGTTCAGGGCCCTTAAGCAGTTCTGAATTTAAAGATGTTTTGTTTACTACGGCAGCGGCGTCTGGCTTCCTGGCTTGTGCGGATTTTGAACTCTGAAATGCGGCAAGTACCAAACTGCATTCTCAATTTTGTTGATCTCGTCATTGGAGATATTTTTGCGGGCATAACCTTTTTCAAAATACTTATTTATTTCTTTTTTATACCACTCACCATATTTAGGATCGCGGCTCATTTTTCGCTCAATACCTAAAAGGCGCTTTTCAGCCATCTCATAGCTCGTTGGTAGCACTGGTGGCTGTCTCTTCCACAGCAAGCCCGTTTCAAATCCGCTACTGACACGTTTTGTTGTTGCCTCGAGAATTTGTCGAGCTTGTTTTTCTTCTTCGGATACCACCTCAATACAGGCAGCGCTCGAACCAAAATTCTCCGTTGAAAAATATTCTGCAACAATGTTGTGAAGCTCGTTCAGCGTGCGCTCCTCGCGCAGATGTAGAAATGACAGATGCGCATTTGTGGATTGACTGGCAGGTCCAAAGGCTACCCAGCCAAGTTTTGTTTTCGCCGCTACTGGCATGGCACGACCAACTTCTACGATTGTTAATGAGATTCCGAGATGCACGTTGTCAAGACCGATTAACAATGTTGGCTTTGCATCTGTATAGTCGGTTATAAAAAAATTTGAAATGTTCGAAACTACCCTTTGAAAATGACTGCGTAGGCAAGTAGAGATTTTTAATCGTGCGAACATTTTTAATGAAGAATTTTTCTCTTCCATCAAGAGTCTCAATCTGAAATTTTACTTTTGCTGAATGCTCAGTGATTTTGTTTTGACCATACCACTGCAGTGTTAAAGGCTGTTTGAGACTTACCTTTGAGACCAAGGCGATCTGCAATGTACTCTTCTAACATTGATATGGCAGAGCCGTCATCAAACATGGCGTACACCAATTCTTTGCCGAGTGGACCGTAAAGTATGACTGGCAATACCTTAAAGAGCTGTGACGAAGTTGTTTCAACATTGCAGTTAAGCACACTTTGTGTTGCGTTGGATGTTGATGCTTTTGTTATGCTACGCGCTGGCTCTTCATGAAGACTAGCATGGTGGTAGCGACGGCAACCATTAATGTTGCAAGGCTTTCTTGAATGGCAATTGGCTGTGCCATGACCCTTTCGGAGACAAGAAAAGCAAAGTTGACACTCTTTTACTTTTCGCCAGCGATCGCAAACACTTAAAACTTTCAAAAAAGTGTTACAATTGATAATTTGGTGGTCATCCCCACACTGGGCACACTTTACATCTCTTTTTGTTGTATTTTCACTTACGTGATTCACACGGCGTGGCTGGGTATTTGCATTTGCTGCGTGTCGACGATCCAGATTTGTTGGCATTTAGCAAACAATTCTGGCCAGATCACTGATCCACTGGCAGAATTCGGTTAATTTTGGGTATGGCTGAATAGTTGCAGCATGTCGCGACCAATCATCGGAAGCTTTCTTACCAGCTGCTCGAGAAGCGTTGGATTTGCCAAGTGCTGCTGACAATTCACAGATGTCAAAAATGCAACAACATTGCGTAACTTCGTTGAGAACGCAACAATCTGCTCCAGCGTTTCCTCAACTATTATAGGAAACTGCTGAATTTCTGTAATTGTACCCGCTCCAGCAAATCTGGTCGTCCAAACCGAAATTGTAGTTCTTCGATGGCTTGTGCAACGTTATTTGGAAAGATGAGCATGGACGCCACAGCCTCCCTGGCCGCGCCGCTAAGGCATTTTTGTAAGCGCATCAAATTTTGTCGTTCGCTGTACCCAAAAGCTGCAGTGGTGTCGTGGTAGCTGGCTATAAAAAGCGGCCACTCTTCTGTTTTACCTGAAAACGTAGGCAAGTCATATACAGGTTCACATTTGAAATCCGCTCGGGTACCATGACATGACGTGCAGTTGGTGTCATCATCGGCGTTGACGTTGTAGCCATACTAGGTGGCTGCAGCGGCTGAAACTGTCTTGATATAACTGCAGGCTCTTGTGCACGTATTTCAGACCTAAGTCTGTCGATGTCTCGCTGGCTTTCCACACCATTAAGGCAAAGCTCCTCCACGGAGGCTCTTAGGGCATTTAAACTGGCTAAAATTGCTGATGCTTGTTCAGCGGAGTGTTGTTGCTCGGCATTTTCCATAATTGTTTCTTCTATTAAAGTTGCTTCACTCACTTCAGAGTCTGGTGAAAACGTCGGCGCTACACTTTCTTCCACCACCTTTTCCTTGCTTCTCAAATTATAGCGTTCCGGTGACGGCATGAACGCAAAACAATTTTTTCTAGGCAAAACAAGCCTAGAATTTTCTACTCCTAAAACTCAAACGACGCTTGTCTCAAAAATTCAAGGACAATTCGCTTGGTGACAACGGCGTATAGCAGCAAAACCAACAACACAGCAGCAAACAGCAACACCAATACCGTCGCAAAATAACGGCACGAATTTAAGAAAAACGAACAAAGACAATGAGCGTTTTAATGCAGCAGCAAGCAACGGACACACAGATTAAAAAAACGAATGTAATGGCGGCAAATTTTCCAGAAAAACAATAAAAGTAAATTACGGATATTTAAACACCATTTATTAAATAGTCAATTATTTGTCAATTTATAGTTATAAAACGGAAAAACGTATATATAGTACTTCAAAGTTTGTTTTCTTGTGCGCTTGCTTCTACTGCTACTTTATAACTGACTCGTCGCTCGATATAACAAAACGAATGCAAATGTTCGGCTTCGCTAAATCGTTTACAGGGTGCTAACACATCCGCTAACACCTGTTGCTGTCTCGAACTGTCCTCGCCAGAACAATAACTGCGCGCAGCTTTATTTAATTTTTTTGTCTTATTTTTTGGTTTAAATTTTTTTATATATAAATACTTTTTCTTTTTTATCTATTTTTAATTCAATTTCTCTTAACTTACTACTTCTGGTTTTGCTTTTTTTTTATTAAGTGCCCAGTAAATAATATCACTAGTCTTGATCGATAGTTAAGATTAATAGCATTGCAAGATTAAGCTCAAATTTTTTTGGATATCTTTAAATTGAAGAATTGAAACTATATTTTTTTTTAAATTAAGTCATGATTTTTTTAATATTTTCAGTGCATTTAAAATTTTTTTATTTTTTTAAATATTTATTTATTGTTTGTTTGTCAAACAGCGATGACTTCTCTTACAGACTAGACAAAAACTATAATCTTAAACTAAAGATTACTTACAAATATAATAAAAATACCATAAATACTTAAAAACGATCAAGTGCTCCTATTTGATTTAAGACCAGAAGGACTTTTTGTTTACGTGGCCACGTAACCCTGTGGTCACTAAACACTTTCCCACGCCTACCCGCCGCTGTGGCAGACATGGCGCTGAAGTCGATTTGATGATCGGCTTGCCGCGGTAACGTGTCACGCTCGTTAAGAAAGAAGGAGGCGAATTCGTTCGTTGTTCTCAGAAGACACAAAATTCAACCAGACATCAACGCCCTAAACAATTCTACAATCAACCTATCACTCTACAATCAACATATCAATAGTATACCACACAAAACACATCACAACAACACATCACATCACAATAAACGTTGTACGAATCCACCCACATTGTAAAACCTTAAAACACAAAGGTTAAATAAATTGTATTTTATTGTTACAAAAATAGTAGAACTTCTTTTCTTCCGCCATTACGCCTGCCCGACGTTCATCACCCGAACATTTTGGTCCATTCGAGCTGCACAAAGATTTTTGGCGAAGAAGTCTGCAAGAAGTTGCACAATTTAAAACAATAAAAATACACAACAATTTAACAAAGCACAAACACAAAAAGTTGCTGTTAAAAACATCATCATTAAACCCATCATCACCCAGTTTGCGATAAAACACCCACCCACCCATCACCCAGGAAATAAAACAAGTGAGTTTGCATTTGGTTCGTTTTTATTCAGTGCTTATACACATTACACTCTTTTTACATATTAAAAGTTACACATTAAAATTTAAATTACACATAAATTCACACATTAAAATTTGCTTATTAAAATTTATATATACAAAAAAAAAAAAAAAAGTAAAATACACACATCTACATAAGTGTTTAGTTTATGAGAAACATATGTTTCGGATTCTGTTGTGACTCAGTCGTCACAAACCAATTAACTTTAATAAATTAATGCCGATAGCAAATATCGACTAACCTTGATCATGAATTGCGGAGTGTATAAACAGATAGTAAAATAAAACGCAGCACAAATTGCTTTGAGCACCGACCTACCTCAATTCATGATAGCAGGCATGATCCAATTACGACAAACAGAAGCACTTCAGAGCGCGTGCTTAAGTTATAGCAGCAATTAGTAATATGCTGACTTAACTTAATAATGCCACACAGGTGAACGACGCTATGCGCCTAATACCTGAGTCGCGTTACTGTTTGATGAAATTGGGAAATGTCGTACAAGCAGTGAACTCGATATTTGATCTACTTTATTTCATGCAGCTGTTGGTCGGTATTTTGTGACCAACTTACTTACTTACTTACTTAGATGGTGCCTACAACCGTAAGACGGTTTCCGCCTGTTGTAAGAAATTGCGCCAGCCATTTCTGTTTTGCGCTTGCTGGCGCCAGTTTGAAGTTCCAAGTTTCGTCAGGTTGTCCTCCACTTGGTCCCTCCACCGGAGATGCGGTCGTCCTCTTCTGCGTTGTCCGCCGCTGGGTACCGAATCGAATATTTTCTTCATCCGCTCAACATGACCTAGCCAGTGAAGCCGCTCGATTTTTATGCGCTTTACTATGTCGATGTCGGCGTATAGCTCATACAGCTCATCGTTCCATCGTATTCGGTACTCGCCATTGACGCAGATTGGTCCGTAGATTTTACGAAGGATCTTTCTCTCGAACGCTCCCAAAATCTTTTCATCAGAGCTGTTCATCAGAGAGTTATCCTTCGTTTTATCTCTCTACTGATATCGTTGGTGGTGTTAATGCTGGAACCGAGGCAGACGAAGTCCTTCACAACCTCGAAGGAGGTGTTGTCAACAGTGACGTGGGTGCCAATACGCTGGGACTGTTTGTTTGTTGACACCAGATATTTCGTCTTATCTGCGTTTACTGCAAGACCCATGCGACTCGACTCTTTTTTTAATTTGGAGAATGCTGCACTGACTTCGCGTGTGTTATGGCCAATGATATCAATATCATCGGCATACGCTAGCAGCATAACACTGTTATAGAATATTGTGCCGCTTTGTCTCAGATCAGCAGCTCTAATGATCTTCTCTATAATTAGGTTAAAAAAGTCGCACGATAAAGAATCACCTTGTCTGAAACCTCGTTTGGTAACAAATGGGGGGAGAGGTCCTTCCCGATTTTTACTGCACTGTTGGTGTTGCTCAGTGTCATCCTGCATAGACGTATTAATTTTGCAGGTATACCAAATTCAGACATGGTGTAGTATAAGTGATTCCTTATTGGACTGTCGAAAGCGGCTTTATAGTCGACAAAAAGGTGGTGGGTGTCGATTTGCTTCTCTATTTTCTTTTCCAAGATTTGTCGTAGCGTGAATATCTGGTCGATGGTAGATTTTCCAGGTCTGAAGCCACACTGATAAGGCCCAATCAGTTGGCTTACGATGGGCTTCAGTCTTTCACATAACACGCTAGACAGAACCTTATAGGCGATATTTAGGAGGCTTATCCCACGGTAGTTGGCGCAAATAGTGGGATCGCCTTTCTTGTGGATTGGGCAGAGTACACTGAGGTTCCAATCGTTTGGAATGCATTCTTCCGACCATATTTTGCATAGAAGCTCGTGAATGCATTTAAATAGAACTTCGCCTCCGTTCTTAAACAGCTCAGCGGGTAGACCATCGGCTCCCGCGGCTTTGTTGTACTTAAGCCGTGTTATTGCTGTCAAGACTTCATTATAGTCGGGCAGCGGAACTTCAACGCTGTCATCCATAATTGGGGTTTCCGGGATATCATCTTTATTGGCGGGGTTGTTGTCGTCATCGCCATTCAGAAGACTAGAGAAGTGTTCCCTCCATAACGTCAGTGTACTCTGGATATCTGTCACTAGATTCCCGTTTTTATCCTTGCGGAAAGAGGCCTTGGTTTTAGAGCCATCGGCCAGGCGTCTTATCTTTTCGAAGAATTTTCGGGCCTCGTTCCTGCCACCATACATCTCAATCTTCTCACACTCGCGCTTTTCTGCCTCTCGTTTTTTCTGCCTGAAAAGACGTTTCTCGTCCCTCCTCTTCTCTCTGTATCGCTCCTTAGCAGCACGCGTTACAACAGACTGCAGGGTGGCTTTGTAGGCGGCATTTTTCTCTGCAGTGGCGTCGCGACACTCTTGGTCGTTCCACTGGTTTCGGCGGGGACGGTGGTAGCCAATAACCTCTTCGGCAGCCGTACGCAGAGAGTGGGAGATGTGTCCACTGCCCGCATATATCGTCGATCGGAGGAGTGCTTTCTTGAAGCAGGAGTGAGAGTCGAGTGGGAAAGGCTTCGGCTGTCCGTTTTGATTGCAGCTTGTCGACGTCTAGCTTTCTCTGTGTAGGATTGCGCGTATTCTTTGCAGTGCACAGACGTGTACGGATCTTAGCTGCGACAAGATAATGATCCGCGTCTATGTTAGCACCACGGATCGTGCGTACATCTAATACACTGGAAGAGTGCCTTCCGTCAATCAAAACGTGATCAATTTGGTTGCGCGTTTTTTGGTCAGGGGACAACCAGGTGGCCTTATGAATATTGAGATGCTTGAATCTCGTGCTACTTATAACCATGTTTCGTGCTGCGGCGAAGTCAATCAGCCTCATTCCGTTATCGGATGTGTTGTCGTGGAGGCTAAACTTTCCGACTGTTGGACCAAAGATGTTTTCCTTGCCCACCTTGGCGTTGAAATCTCCAAGCACAATTATTATGTCGTGACGGGGGCAGCGCTCGTAAGCGTCTTCAAGGCGCACGTAGAAAGTATCTTTCATCTCATCGTCCTTGTCCTCTGTCGGAGCATGCGCACATATTAGGCTTATATTAAAGAATTTAGCCTTGACGCGGATTATAGCAAGTCGTTCGTTCACAAGAGTGAATCGCAGGACGTGATTCCGTAATCTCTTGCCAACTACAAATCCGCACCCAAACTCGTGCTTCTCCGCATGGCCGCTGTAGTAGATGTCACAGGATGCTTGCCGAGAGCAACCCTGTCCCTTCCATCGCATTTCTTAGATTGCAGTTATATCAGCTTTGTATCTTTCCAAGATACCAATCAGTTGAATAGAGGCACCTTCCCAATTAAGAGTTCGGGCATTCCAGGTGCATATCCGTAAATCATATTAGTTTTTCGTTTGCGGTGGTCGTCATCAGATTTGGGTATAATTTTTCTCATATTTCTTTTATAACTTTTCATTGAAATGGTTTTTTTACGTGGTGGGCTTCAAACCCGACGCACAACCGGTTTTAAGGCTAGGAGACCCGCCGCTCAAACTAGCCGTCAAACTGACGGATGCCAGTTTGCCGTTGCCCAGGGAACACCACGTGGAGGTTTGAGTCGACTTTGGACGATTTCGACATGGATAATGCTGGCCTCGCCAGGTTGAGGCAGTCAGACACGTTGCTATTTGAAGGTTCGCCCCCTGTTCCCCGTGACCAACTGAAAATGCATAATTGCCAAAGCTCAATAAACAATGTATGTATGTATGTATGTTTGTATGTGGATATAATTTAACTAGGAAGTGAGATAAGTTAAAATTGTTGCACAATCCCAATGTGACAAAAAACTGTCAATTGTACAAAATTATAAAATTATAGTGATATGTAAAGATTTTGGAAGCCAGATATTTGTTATAAATCAGCTAGAAATAAAGAGAATGAACGTTGGCAACACTGTGTTCGAGTAGAACGAAAATTAAGTCGTCGATCAAATTTTTAAACTAAACTGTGTCTATAAGCAATTTAAAATACCTTCGCGGTTATAAAAAATTAAATAAATCATATTATTATTGTTTTTTAATAAAAGTTTAGAATAATAACTTAAACTGCGAAAAATAATCATTAAAATAACTTATGTTAAATTGTTGCTGCACTTGCGATTTCATTTTATCATAATTGCTGTTGTTGTTGCTGCCCTGCACTGTTCTATTGTTACTGCTTGCTGTTGTTCTTGCACTTTTTATTTGTTCCTTCGCTAACCTTGAACTGTCGCTGAACTTTAATATGGCACCTACGAAAATTACTAATTGTGGAGTTTGTATCAAAAACATTGGAAAACTGCAGCCAAGTGTTGGATGTGTTGTTTGCGGCAATTGGTTCCATATAGTTTGCGTTGATGTAACTGCTGACCAGCACGCCTTTTTGCTGAAAAACCGAACTTTATCTTTCACCTGTAAGGAATGCCAAGAGAAACCCCCAACCCGGGACAATTCTACAACATCCTTCCGCACTGAGCTTCGTGAAGGACTGGCCGAGATAAAGCAATATTTTAGTGAACTGCTGGATGAAGTAAAGTCGGAGTGGTCCTCTGCCTTAAAAGACGTTAAAGCAGACATTGCACCCTGTAACCAGTCAATTCAACTTGTTGAGACTACCGCCAATAACAAAATAAAAGAACTAGAGAATGAAAACCATATGTTGCAGCGCCGTCTCAACCGTGCTGATATTGTTATAAGTGGCTTGCCTTCGGGAATGGATAGTATCCACAACCCGGTTATTGCTATATCCAAATTTTTTAATCTGCCGCAAAATGCCAACGACATTCAACAGTGCTGCTATATCCAAAATATAAAATCAGTACTTGTTAAATTTAACAGTGTCCAGCTGCGGGATAGCATTATGAGGGCTTATTTTAAAACAAAAAACTTAAAATTATGCGACCTTATCGGTGGAGATGTACAGTCGAGAGTTTACTTAAACGACCACCACACGCCAGCTGCAAGTAAGCTAAATTTTATTTGCAGAAAGCTTCTCAAGGAGAAAAAGAAACTGACTCTATAAGAGAAAACTTAAACAAAAACAAAATTAGTATTTTAGTGTCCCTCGATCTTTCGAAGGCATTTGATACAATAAGTCATTTGAAATTAATACACAAACTTAAAAGTATAAGATTCTGAACACCGATACACCCAAGGCTAAAATTACGACTCCAAATGGCAGAGAACAAATACATAATCTGCAAGAATGTATGGCGATTTCTGATTCTGCAGCTCCTGATTCCGGTGCTCCGTCTACTAACCTGTCCAGTGTTGTTGGCGCCTTGCAGATGAATGAAGTATAAATTATCAATAATAATAATCTATGATAATAATCCAACCCTTCAATTTAAAAATTTCGATCAACTTCTGAAGTTAAACTTGAATATTTAAATATTGAAATGAATCAAAAATATGAATTTTATAATACTTTTGAATTTTATAATTTTATAATTACTTTTTCGATTTTAATATTAGTTTTAAATATATTTTATTGTACCTATTTGCGGCGGCTCCTTTACATAGTGCATACTTCTGGCTTTGCCTAATCTAAATCTTGGTCCCATCGTCAGTGATAACTCGGAATTACGCTCGAAACTCCATAAACATTATTTAAATCTCAATGTCGGTCATGTAAATTGTCAAAGTCTAAAACCCTCTCTTCCGTCAACTAAGTTAGATGAACTCAAATGTCTTCTAGGTGGTTGTTTTCTCGATATTTTTGGTGTTTCTGAAACGTGGCTTAAACCATATATTTCAAACAATGCAGTCGATATACCAGGCTATTCTTTTTGCAGAAACGATCGTCCTAATATGAGAGGAGGTGGTGTCGGATTCTATGTATCGAAAAAAATCAAATACAAAGTTGTGTCCCGTTCAAATGAATACGGTATATGTGAGTCTCTGTTTATTGAAATATGCCACAATACGCAAAAAATTTTACTTGGTGTTGTTTATTTACCGCGCGACGATATTATCTCTTTCGAAAATTTGTTAGGTGCCCTTCTTGTTAAATATTGTAATGTTGTTATTGTTGGTGACTTTAACCATAATCTTTTCGATATGACCAAATCAAGTGCCTTGCATTCCATGTGTTTCGTTGCAATTTGTCATGTGTCCACAATTCGCTCCCTTCTCACTACGATAATCATCACAACTCAACTTCACTTATTGATTACGTTTTAATTAGTGATCCAAGTATCGTAAGACTTTCAGGGCAAATGCTTTCACCGGCGATTTCACATCATGCATTAATTTTTGTTTCCCTTGATTTTCCTGTTGTTCGGAAGGAAAAATTTATTGAATATCGCAACTATAACGCTATTAACTATGAGTCTTTAAATGCATTTTTGTGCCAAAGTGATTTCAACGAAATGTACATCACCAATGATGTTGATGTACAGCTTCATGTACTAAATAGTGTACTATCTGGCGCATTTAATCTAGTCCCTATTACTAGCTATAAAATTAAATATGAGAATGGTACCGAGATACATTCTAAAGAGGTAGTATTCCCAAAATCTATGCGTGATCTTGCCTTTAAAGCATAGTTACAAGAAAATTCTGACTTTAATTGGAAAATTTTTTGTAAATATCGCAATCGTGCAAAGTCCGTTATTCGCAAAACTAAACTGAAGTCTGGGTCCCGTTTATTCCAGAATAAAAATTCAAAACAAATGTGGAATACGTTGCGTAATAGTGGCTGCTTAACTTCAGCTATGTCTACTGAAGAATTTGACGTTGATCTTATCAATAAACATTTTATTAACAATCAGACTATAAGTACTGCTAATCAGTTCGATTTCGAAGATTCAGAGGACAATATCGACGGGTTTTCCTTTAAAAATATTTCAGAAGATGTTCTTAATGAATCCATCTCAAGCGTTAAGTCGAATGCTATTGGAAATGATAGTATTCCACTTAAATTTATTAAAATAATTCTACCACATATTCAGAGCCATGTGTTAGTTCTAATAAATAATATTCTTATGACTTCGAAGTTTCCTCTAGCCTGGAAAATAGCTAGAGTTGTACCCATTCCGAAAAATAGCCGCTCCAACTCTATTGAAAACTTTAGACCGATAAGTATATTGCCTGCACTATCCAAAGTTGTCGAAAATATAATAAAAACCCAAATAATGGAATATACTAACAGGCTGTCTCTTATTGATGGCTGTCAATCCGGATTTCGGAATGGTTACTCAACTTCTACTCTGCTCCTTGGCTTAACTGACTATAAGAGAAAACTTAAACAAAAACAAAATTAGTATTTTAGTGTCCCTCGATCTTTCGAAGGCATTTGATACAATAAGTCATTTGAAATTAATACACAAACTTAAAAGTAAATTTAATTTCTCTAATACTACATGTAAGTTTATGTTATCGTATTTATGTAAACGTAAACAGTTTGTTTTGTATAATGGTCATGAATCTTCTTTGCTTAATATTGTTTCTGGTGTCCCACAAGGATCCGTCCTTGGTCCACTACTTTTTATGTTATACATAAATGATATAGTGAGGGTCCTCGACATAAATACGTGTAAGCCATTCATTTTCGCTGATGATATACAACTTTTATTTTCAAGTGATATTCAGTTTCCAGATGTACTTGAGTCTTTAGTTAACTATAACTTATCTCTTGTTTCTTCGTGGACGTCTGAAAATGACTTAACTATCAATTCTAGTAAAACAAAGTGCGTTCAATTTAACCCTTCTAGGTTACATATTGACCAATTAAATATCTTTCTACATTATGAGCAAGTCCAATTTGTTGACAGTATAAAATGCCTCGGTGTAGTTATTGATAATAAATTGAATTTTGATTCCCATATTGATGCATTGAGCTCAAAAATTGGATTTACCTTGAGAAAACTATATAGCACTAATCTATATTTACCGTTAAATGTTAAATATAAAATCGGTCATGCTCTCCTTATGTCTAGTATAACGTATTGTGTTGAGGTCTTTTCAGGCACGTTAGCTTATAACATCAAAAAGCTGGAAGTAATTGTGAATACTATTGTACGTTTTGTGTATCAGGTTCGTAGACGAGACCATATATCTCCATATGTCATTAAGTTCTTAAATTGTTCTTTTCGGAATTTTATAATTATTAGGCTATTGCTGTGTTTCTACAAACTCATAAAAACAAACGTACCACACTACCTGTCTCAAAAATTCATGTTTAGTCGTTCCACGAGAAACACACAAATCATCATACCGAGAATTTCATCTTCAGTATATGAACGGTCTTTTCTGGTACGCACAGCTCGTTGTTGGAATGGACTACCTATCTGCTTACGTAATTTTTCAGTCACCTCAAATGCCTACAAAGGCAAACTTTTAGAACACATTTGACTAACTTCGTCAAGTACTATGTCTACATATATTACCTCATTGTTGTTTTTTTCTTTAATGTTTTTTTTTTTTCTTAACTTATACCACTGTCTACTTGGGACAATGTCAACTAAACTAAATTTAATAATTTCATATTATTGTAGTTTTGTAGGGAAGCCGTTAATTTTTAGGTACATATAAAGTATTTGTTAGTTAAGTTATACCTCGAATGTATATTTTTCTTGTAATATAGTAATTGGCCAATAAGGCTTTTGTATTACAAACAGATGAAATAAAATAAATAAATAAAATAAAGAGTCTGAAGACGGAGTATGAATGAGAAGTCTGAAGATAGTATGTTAATATTTTCCAGACACCAACAAGTATTCATTCTTTTCTTTGAAGCGGACCAGTGTGGATCCAGTACACATTAAAGTAAGTATACAATCGGCTGGTGAGCTATTATAATACACACGCAAAATCTTTTGGCAACCTCACAGCTGCCTATTCATTTGGCAGCTACCCTGCCGGTTAAATATAAGGTAACATTTTTTTTATCTTGGGAAATTGTGGTAGGATGCGGTCTTTTCTATTGGAGGAAAGACGCATAAGGTTTTGAATCAGATAGTACTTCACTAAATGGCCACGACTAAGGACCTACGGGTATCCTCACAGGGAGGATCCCAACAACTCTTCTTGCTTGCTAGCAACAAATATACACGTACACACAAATATAATAGTTCTCTCCACGGCGTGGCCAGAGTGAACGAAGCAAAAGGGTGCTACCCGATCGGCAGAAATTGTGGGATTTTTGTGGGACTACACAATTTTATCACATTTTTTGAAAATATTAAGTTCTGTTGGAAATTCTTAACCCTTGCGGTCCTGCTTAACCCTTGCAGACCCAATAACACTTTTTTGCGATTTTTAAAGAAAGTTTATCAATCGAGAAGCATTTTAACCCTTAAAATTAAATTAAAAAAATTTTTGTTGAACATTTTTGAATTTCTCGATAACTCTCTTCGAGAATAGATCGATAAGTGTATTTTATACAATAAAGTGACACAGAAAGTGACGGCAGTTTCGTCTTCGTCGTTGAAGATTGTCGGTAGTTTTTCTCCGCACTGAACTTCAATTAATATATAACTTTAATTAAAGGATTTAATTGCTCACTAGTCCGCCATTTTTTCTTTGCATCAAGTGAGTGAAAAATTAGCAATCAAGTGAAAATACTTAACAATTGTCATAAAATATTAAGAGAAGAATATCAGGCTCTCTCATTTATCTGGAATTCATCAAATCTTCAACATTCTCATTGTGGTTTCAACGTAACCTCACTTTCTTGGCAAATGGCTGCCTGTGAAATCTGTAAGTCAGAGTGGAGCACTTACGACGCGTTTATTTCCTGCAATGGATGCAAAAATAGTTTTCACGCCAAATGCGCTGTTCTTCCACATCGTGTTGGTGAAGCACTACGTTGATCTCCTGGCCTGCAATGGTTCTGCATTAGTTGCAGAAACTAATCGAGTGCCACCATCTTAGAAATGCTGTTTGGCTGCCGTTCACTTGCACACTAAATACTCATTGGACCTCGATAATCTTTGTGATCTAGTGAGTGACCATATAGCGTCAAAGTCGCCCACTCCCAGTACATCTGATCAACCCATTAACGATAATAGAACTGGTGCACTCACAAGAGCAAGTCGGGCCAAACAAAGCGCTAAAGCGAAATCAAACCAATCTAAGCGCACACCACCAGTTGCTCCTGCGATTAACTCCTCGGATCGTCCAGGTAGATCCAGCGGTAGATCCAGTACCCACTAATGTGACGGGCCAGCCAACACGTTCTTCAGAACTTGTTCCAGATGTTGCACAACAATCTCCTAATGTGCCAGCTGCTATCGCCACAATCTGCACTCCACCATCAAGATTCATGCTCCTAATGATCTTGACTATGCTGCTATCATTCACACTTCTGCTAATCTAGCATCTCATCCTCAACACTCTGTGTCATCTGCTACTACGTGCGAATTGTCCCGGGTTTCTACACCTGTCGTCAATTTAGTCGCCGTCCATAGACCGCCTCGGAAAACGATCTTTAACTCTATCACCGTCTACAACAGCTGATGACATCTTGGCTCACATCAAAAGTAAAATTTTAACTCTATCAGCACCTGTAATCTGCTACAAACTATCATCTTATGTGGAACGAAAAAGATCATCCTTCACAACATCGATTTTGATAACATCTTATCGAATAGTCTTTGACCGGCTGGAACATTGGTTCACGAATTTATACCGAGACCAAGATATCCTCGGGACCAAAGACGCTCACCAAGGAATTCATCTTCTTCTCAAAAAAACGACTAGACGGGGTCTCAACTTCAACTTCAATCGCCGCGGCTAACGCTGCGGTTAAGTTTTCATTATACAGTAGAATCCGGTAATAACGACTTCGCTTATAACGACTAACCGTTTTTAGCGACCACAATGTAAACTCAAGTTTGGTTTCATAGCTCAGTACTAGGTAAACATATCCGTTTAGTACGACTCCGGTTTAGGCAACCATCTGCTTATAGCGACCTATTTTGTGAATAATTCGTCCGGTTAGAACGATGCGCAGTGTGTCTGAAGCTCGGAAGGCTGCGGAAACGCTCGATGTGTTTATTTAAACTGTCTTTGATGATGGTGTTATGAAAACTATGATGTCGAGTATTCACAATGCTGTACGAACTTTGTACTATCGAACAAAAATTAGCCAAAAACAAATTCGAATTACAAACTTTCTACGTTAGTAACTACATGTTTATTTGCATAGAATGTAGGTTCATACATTGTAACTCTTTGTATATGTTACAGTATGTTTTTAATGCGGAATGTTTAAGTAACTTACTTACTTACTTAGTTGGTCGTAACAACCCTTGTCCGGGTTTCAACCGACCTCATCAGCTCTCGCCAGGCGCCTCTGCTTTGCGCGCACCTTCTCCAATCGGATACACCAAGTGCGGTTAGGGCTTCCTCAGCCTGGTCCATCCATCGGAGGCATGGTCTCCCTCGTCGTCGTTGACCAGCGACCCTCGCCTCGAGCACCTTTTTCGCTGGAGCTTCGTCGTTCATACGATGGACATGACCCAGCCAGCGTAGTCGCTGCACAGTTATACGCCGAACTACGTCAATATCATCGTAGAGCTCATACAGCTCGTGGTTCATTCGGATGCGATAGTCATCGCCGACTCGAACAGGACCGAAGATTTTGCGAAGAACTTTTCTCTCGAACACCCCCAGAGCGGCTGCGTCAGTTTGAGAAACTACCCATGCCTCAGCGCCATAAAGCAGCACAGGTAGAACGAGCGTCTTGTAGAGTGTTAGTTTTGTCGATCGAGAGAGGGCTCTGGAACTTCGTTGCTTACTGAGCCCGTAGTAGCACCTATTAGCAATTATTGTTCTTCGCTTTATCTCCAGGCTGATTTCGTTTTTGGTATTAATGGCGGTGCCAAGGTAAACGAAATGTTTAAGTAACAATAAAGTTTTATGTAATTGGTAAATAATGTTTTATTGACGTAAATGGAAACTTACCTAACTGTACATTTATATACAAACATATACAAACAAATACAAACATACTAAAAAACAAGCTTAATTTATTCGTCCGTTTTGTGCGTCGTCCGGTTAGTACGACCTAGTTTCGCCGGTCCCTTGGAAGTCGCTATATCCGTATTCTACTATATTACCAGAATATCGGAGGTATGAGAACTAAAATGAATCAATTTTTTATTTCCTCTTGTTCACTAGAATATGACTTTATCTTATTTTCGGAAATCTGGTTGACAGAGCATCATTTCACTTCTGAGCTATTTAATGGTACCTTATATAATGTTTACAGAAAAGGACCGTAGTACTGTAATTACTGGTTTGACACGTGGGGGTTGGGTTTTGGTGGCGATTAAAAACTCATTCCCATGTGAAGAAATACACCCTCACGATAGTGCAGCATATCCAGCGGCTTTAGACATGGACCAAATTATTATTAAACTCACCTTGTCGAATCTTTTCGAGCTTATTCTCATAGTTAGCTATATTCCACCTAACAGTTCTGTTGACCTATACAACGCACACTTCGATAATTGCCGTCCTATTCTCGAGAATTTATCCACTTTCCAGCACGTAGTGTTCGCTGGTGATTTCAACTTGGGTAACATTAACTGGCTGCCTGTTGTCAATAAATATTACCTTCATACTTTTAATGCTCACAGCCTAACGGAAACTCTTCTGATTGATTTTTTCAGCCAATATGACTTAGCTCAAATCAATAGTTCAAAAAATGACTTAAACCTTATCCTTGACCTCGTATTATAGACAAATAATTTCTTGTTACGCCAGACATACCTGTTTCTCAAATTTTTAATAGTACTTATCACCATGTTCCACTTTTTTTTTAATTTTCTCTTTACCAATACCAGGAGCTAGTTACTAACCGAATACGTTCATTTGACTTTAAAAACGCATACTTTGATGGAATAAATGAACATTTATCATCGATCTCTTGGGACTTTATCACTCGGATACCAGATATGTCAATATCTTATGATATCTTTGTATCAATTTTAAAAGACTTGATAACTGAGTTCGTTCCATCGAAGCCGACTTCTAACAATAGGAATCCTCCGTGGTTTAACAAGAGGATCTCCAACTTAAAAAAAAAAAGAATAAAGCCTATAAGCGTTTCAGACTTGACACGTCTAACTTAAATCTTAAATCCATCTACTTATTCCTTCAAAATCAATTCGTTGTCCTCAATAGGTTCCTCTACAGTTCTTTTATTTCCTCCACAGAACAAACTCTTAAAGTAAATAGTAAGTACTTTATTAATAACAAAAGGAAATCGAATGAGCTACCGAGCGCTATGTCGTACCAAGGCTCCACCTCCAGTAACATCGAAACTATTTGCAGTTTATTTGCTGACTATTTTAAATCAGTTTATTCCCCTATTTCTAGCTCTGATACTGTACTGTCTAGTGGCCCCTCTGATTCTACCCTAGACTTAGGTGATATTTTTTTTTCAATCGAAGATATCGTAACTGTTCTATCGAGTCTCAAAGATAGCCCCACATCGGGCCCTGATGGTTTACCCCATATTGCTTTAAAAAATTCTGCCCTTGCCCTGGCGACGCCTCTCTTCCTGATTTTTCGGAAATCGCTTTCAACTGGCTGCTTCTTGGACATCTGGAAGCATTCTTACATAGTTCTACATAGTTCCACAAATCTGGTCCTAAGCAAGACATAAAAAATTATCGACCTATCTGCAAACTGTCTGTCATACCTAAATTATTTGAAAAATTATATGTGACAAATTGACTTTTCACGTTAAAAACCTTATATCTCCAGAACAACATGGGTTCTTGGCAGGTAAATCAACGTTGACGAACTTAGTACTATTTTGCAATTTTATCATTACTAATTTTGAAGTAGGTCTTCAAACCGATGTAATCTTTACTGAATTTGCGAAAGCTTTCGACAAGGTCTCCCATAAGCACTTAATATTTAAACTCGCCTCCCTTGGCTTGCACTCAAAACTCTTATGTTGGTTTCAATATACCTATCCAACCGCCGCCAATCAGTAAAGGTAAACAATATCGTTTTTTATGCCTTCGAAGTCACATCCGGTGTACCTCAAGGCAGTCATCTAGGGCCCTTCTATTTTTAATCTTCATTAACGATCTTCCTACAGTCATACGGCATTCCCAGGGCCTTCTTTTCGCTGATGACCTTAAATTATTCAGACCTATTAAATCGAACGCGGATGATTTTAATGATCCCTACACCCTCAAATCTTTGTATACCTCACTAGTTCGGCCCCATTTAGAATACTGCTCAGTCTTATACAACCCATCTTCCTTCACACAAACACGCCGAATTGAAAGAGTCCAAAAAAAGTTCACACGATATGTTATATCCAAACTCAACTGAAACCTCCATCAACCTCTGTCGTACTCTACCAGATGTGCCTTAATCGATATCTGTTCCCTAGAATCAAGACGCAAGATGCAGTCCGTTACTTTTATCCGTGACCTGGTTATTCATCATATCCAATGTCCTACTTTACTATGCATGATTTCGTAACCCCACCCCGCCACCTCCGTAGCCAGTTTATCTTTCGCGTTCCTTTTCACAGATCGGAATATGTTCGAAATGAGCCAATTACGCGCTGCACCTTAGAAGCTAACAGGGTTTTGCCGTTGATTGACATTTTCGACTCAATCTCTAGAGCTCACTTTAAAATTAAACTTAGTCTTCTCCAAGTTTTCCGTATCACCTAACGTCTTACTTTCAATCATCGTTACTTTGAAAATTCATTCTAGTTCTCATTTTCTGTAAGTTAATTGTATCGATTACGTTCAATAATTTTTTTCCATATGTTATGGTAATTTTGATTTTTTTTATTTGCTTCAATAGACACAATGTTTTACAATTCATTTGCTTTTTCCTACTTAATTCTTGTGCTTTGTAAATAATGTTTAATGTTCAGTGTATAAAATGTTTCAATTGTTTCTATAGTTTATAAGATGTTATAAAAATGTTATAGTAGTCTGTAAGAGGTACTGTTCTCTGTTTGATGAAACGAATAAATAAATAAAAGAATTCACTTTTGTGCACTGTTTCAAAAAGGTTCAGAAGCTTACGGTGTTTTCAATTTTGGAACCCAATATTTACCCGATTTAAGTGTATTTTTGCGAAATCGAAGATTTTTATTTTTAATTTCCAAATTCTCTAGAGAAAGTAAAATCATTAACCCTTGGTGCGCTGATGAACCCATTCAGTGCATTCAAAACCACCCACCCATTTAAAGATTTTACAAAGGTTTTTGAATTTTTTATAAAATATTAATAAAAGTGGAGATTTTTGTAACAAAATACTCTCAACCCAAAATAGCAAAAATACACAATTTCAAGCACGTTCCACTCCGATTGATACCACACCCAACCCGTGTACAGTCAGCTGACTCAACATGTCTCTCAAGACATTCGTAAATTTTTCGAATAACGTTGTTGAGCTTGAGTTAGCACATAGCGAAGCTCAACTCGTAAACCAAAGTCAGCATGCTGTAGAAGTGTAGAAAAAGCAGTTGAAGTACCTGTTTGAAAAATTTCAAACAGTGTACGAAGAAATTCTCCATCAGCCTTATTTGGGCGCACGCCCCGACGGAGAAAAAGGACGAAGCCGTCAGAGACGCTTTTTACGCTAGTATACGACACCCTTCCGGCCCATGACGTGAAAATAGTTCTCAGCGATTCATGAGACCTCCACGAACAACGGTCTAAGACTGATCGACTTCGCCGCGGCGTGAAACATGGTAGTTAGTAGCACCAGATTTAAGCACGTCGACATCCACAAGGCCACCTGGCTGTCCCCGGATCAAAAAACGCGAAACCAAATTGATCATGTTGTAATCGACGGAAGGCATGCCTCTAGTGTTCTAGATGTGCGTACATTTCGGGGAGTTCAACATTCACTCCGACCATTATCTTGTTGCAGCCAAGATCCGCATGCAATTATGCAATGCGAAGAAGAACATACGCACAGGAGTGCAACGAAAGCTAGATGTCGCTAAGCTGCAATTACAACGGACTGCCGAATCCTACTCCGCTCAACTCTTAAGCTCAACCAACCAACCAACCAACCTCTCGACCCGACGACGCTGGCGGACTTTAGGCGCATATATCCCACTCCATGCGCGCTGCCGCTGAAGAAGTCATTGGTTTCTGGCGCTCGCAACCTCGGAACCAATGGTATGATCAGGAGTGTCGCATCACGACTGCAGTAAAAAACGCCGCATATAGAAAAACGCTGCATTCAGCTGCAACGCGAGCCGTCCGAGAAAACTACCGCCAAAAGAGGAAGGAAGAGGGACGCCTTTTCAGACGCAAGAAAAGAGAGCAGGAAAAGCGTGAGCGTGAGGAACTAGAGGTATACCAGGGCAAGAAGGATGCACGAAAATTCTATCAACAGGTTAAGCGTCTAACCTAAGGTTTCAAGCCCGGAGCATCCACGTGTAGAGACGAAAACACACACAGTGTGTGCTGAGATTGTGGAGACAGCACTTCTCCAATTTACTTACTGGCTACGATTCCACCAATGCCGCCCATGGAGAGCGCAGTTCAGAGCCACCACCTAGCCATGATGAGGTTCGAGTTGCTATTCAACGACTCAAAAACAATAAAGCAGCGGGTGCTGACGGCCTGTCAGCTGAATTGTTTAAAACCGGTGGCGATGAATTGATAAGGCGCATTCATCAGCTCATTAGCAAAATATGGCTAGAAGAAAGCATGCCCGACGATTGGAACCTCAGCGTACTGTGCCCTATACTTAAGAAAGGAGACCCAACAATCTGCGCAAGTTATAGAGGTATCAGTCTTGTTTCCATCGCATATAAGGTTCTCTCAAGCGTACTGTGTGAAAGATTAAAGCCGATTACAAAAACACTGATTGGACCTTATCAGTGTGGCTTTCGACCTGGTAAGTCCACCATAGACCAGATTTTCACGCTACGACAAATCATGGAGAAAATCCACGAAAATCAAATTGACACACACCATCTCTTTGTCGATTTTAAAGCTGCGTTCGATAGCCCGAGAAGGGATTGCCTATACGCGACAATGTCTGAGTTCGGTATACCTGCAAAGTTGATTAGACTTTGCAGAATGACGTTGAGCAACACACGCAGCTCCGTCAAGGTAGGAAATGACCTCTCCGAAACCTTCAATACCGAAAGAGGTTTCAGGCAAGGCGATCCACTGTCTTGCGATCTCTTTAACATCATCATGGAGGGGATCGTACGAAAGCCCAGTGTGCATCGTAATGGCACCATTTTCTACAAAGGCGTCCAGCTCCTTGCGTACGCTGATGATATTGATATTGTTGGCAAAACCAAGAGAGATGTTACCGCTGCTTTCGCCGCTATCGAAAAGGAATCAGCCAAAGTGGGTTTGACGATAAATGAGGGTAAAACAAAGTATATGCTGTCTACAAACAAGGGTCGCTGGTCAACGACGACGAGGGAGACCATGCCTCCGATGGATGGACCAGGCTGAGGAAGCCCTAACCGCACTTGGTGTATCCGATTGGAGAAGGCGCGCGCAAAGCAGAGGCGTCTGGCGAGAGCTGATGAGGTCGGCCGAAACCCGGACACGGGTTGTTACGACCACCTAAGTAAGTAAGTAAGTACGAAGAAATTCGTGAAAAACCCGAAGACCCGTCTGAAGCCGTGGACAAGGAGAAGTTTAAGGAGAAGTACAGGAAGACGTACCAGTCATACGTACGCTGTTATGCTTCAATAAGTGAGCATATTGAAGCAATGAAAGCACCCACGATGGAACCCATGCCATCACCTTCAGCAGTGGACTCAGCGGTAGAAGAGCACCCAATGAACCGTCTGCCACCATGCGATACGGACGGTTTCCATGGGGACTATGTTACATGGCCCACATTCAGAGATCTGTTTTCGGAACTCTACACAAAAAACTCCCGCATAAGTAAGGAAACTTTTCCACTTACTTCAAAAACCCGCGGTGAAACTCGAGAAATAGTTAAAAATGCCCCTTTAACGAATGAGGGATTTTTTATGGCATGGTCAAATCTCATCGACCAATATGAAAATAAGCGAATGCAAATAAATGCTCAATTGAAAACCCTACTCAATTTGCCACAGATCGCGACAGAGACAGGAAGGTCAATTAAAAAGCTGAAGAGAACAACAAATAACTCGGTCTTCACGAACACTTGGTATAGATACAGATAGTTGGGATCCTATCTTAGTGTATCTCTGTTTAACCAAGTTACCTAAAAATACATTAGAAGACTTTGAAAAGTCTCTGATAGATATAAAGGCTTTCTCTTCTATTTCACTCCCAAGGCCAAGTCAACAGAATGTGCCAACTCATAATGGCCCCCACAGGTGGGGAGAAAGAAGGGTAAATTCATATCACATGAATGTTGCTTCGAAACCTACCATAAAATTAACCCAACAATTTGAAGGCAAACAAAGTAAAAAGGACCCTAAACCATCGATTTCCAGCACCCAATGGGAATCTAATGGTGCTATTTGCAGACTTTACAATAGCAATTACCCTCTTCGTGAGTGCCCAAGCTTCATATCCATGAAAATAGACGAAAGGATTGTAACAGTGAAGCGTGTTGGGTGCTGCTTTAATTGTCTAGCAGTTTCTCATGGCATTAAAGATTGTAAAAGTGAGTACAGCTGCAGAATATGCAAGAAGAGGCACCATTCCTCATTGCATAAGACCCCTAGCACAAGTGCGCATGAGCAAAAAGCGGCTCAACAAGGCAACCACCCGGCAGGCATTCACGACCCAAATACAGTCCACTGATCCTATACTCACCCAAGACTTCGAAACCCAAGTAGTGGATTCTCACTTTGCGGCCAGCAAAAACGAAATCCTCCTAGGAACTGCAATGGTCAACGTGGAACACGAAGGTTCTTTATTCGACGCACGCGCACTGATTGCCTCTGGATCGGATGCAACATTTCTAATGGAGAAGCTTAGAAAACGTATTGGCTTACCGACAAAAACTGCTGGCGCTCAAGTCACTGGGCTCAACCCAGACAACCCGACAAAAGCTTGCAAAATAATAATACGGTCTTCTAAAAACCCTCAATTTAAAGTGGAAACCCAGGCTTTAGTATTAAAAGCCCTCACAAGCGATTTGCCCACACACTCGATAAATACAAACCTTGTGGAAAACCTGGCTAGCCTCCAATCGACAGATACACAATTTTATGAATCTCGACCCGTGGATATCATAATTAGTTGTGATCTTTGCCCAAAAATTATGTGCAGTGGCGTTAAATGCAATATTGGTGGATCACTTTTGGCACAAGAATCTGAATTTAGCTGGATTTTCTCAGGACCCCTTCCTCACGAACCAGAGTCAACACCCAACAATATTATTGCATGCTTTAATAAAGTCGACCCAGATGACTTTTTGACTCGGTTTTGGGAAGTACAAGAAGTTCCAAAAACATCTTCGTTCTCAGCTGAAGAGAAGCAATGCGAAGAATTTTACAAAAACACAACGCGCCGTAACCCTAATAGGCGTTATGTTGTAAAATTACCCTTTAAGAACCCGAATTCATTGGAACTTGGCAACTCAAGGCCTATCGTTATGGCGCAATATTTACGCAATGAAAAGTCATTACTCAAAAAGCCTGAACTCAAGGCAGAGTATGATCGAGTCATTTGCGAATACTTGCAACTCGGTCATATGAAAGCGATCAAAAACCCACACGCTTAGACGGATCAACCTGAACATTGTTATTTGCCACATCACGCAGTTATCAAACCCGATAGCTTAACAACTAAACTCAGAGTTGTATTTAGCGCATCTAACCCTACAACTACCCAAACAAGTTTAAATGACTTGCTCCACATTGGTCCAACACTCTAACTTGACTTAGTCTTGTTGATAATCAAGTGGAGGCTCTATGAGTTCGTTTTTAACGCTGACATCGAGAAAATGTATCGACAAATTGTGGTTAACCCGGAATACACACCCTATTAACGAATTTTATTCAGAAATTCCATTAAGAACCCATTCAGGACTATGAGTTGCAAACAGTGACATTTGGTGGCAGCTGTGCCCCATATCTCGCCATCAGAACACTACATCAATTGGCAGATGATGTGCGAGATCCACACCCTCATGCATCATACATATTACGCAATTCCATGTACGTAGATGAGGTACTGGCAGGAGCGCATCAACTCGTAACCGCTCGGATAGCTCGTGACGAACTCATAGCAGCACTAGAATCGGCCAGACTCACACTCAGAAAGTGGCCTTCAAATAGGACCTAAGCGAAAGCAATACCAAACCCCTAGGTATTCGCTGGAACGCACGAAAAGACTCATTATTTTTTCTCGTTCCACACATTGAACAAAAACCCGTTCACACAAAGCGTGAAGTTTTATCATCCATAGCAAAGTTGTTTGACCCTGCTGGCTGGTTAGCGCCAATTGTGATAGCTGCTAAAATTATTATGCAACAAGTTTACTTACTTACTTAGTTGGTCGTAACAACCCGTGTCCGGGTTTCAACCGACCTCATCAGCTCTCGCCAGGCGCCTCTGCTTTGCGCGCGCCTTCTCCAATCGGATACACCAAGTGCGGTTAGGGCTTCCTCAGCCTGGTCCATCCATCGGAGGCATGGTCTCCCTCGTCGTCGTTGACCAACGACCCTCGCCTCGAGCACCTTTTTCGCTGGAGCTTCGTCGTTCATACGATGGACATGACCCAGCCAGCGTAGTCGCTGCACAGTTATACGCCGAACTACGTCAATGTCATCGTAGAGCTCATACAGCTCGTGGTTCATTCGGATGCGATAGTCATCGCCGACTCGAACAGGACCGAAGATTTTGCGAAGAACTTTTCTCTCGAACACCCCCAGAGCGGCTGCGTCAGTTTGCGAAACTACCCATGCCTCAGCGCCATAAAGCAGCACAGGTAGAACGAGCGTCTTGTAGAGTGTTAGTTTTGTCGATCGAGAGAGGGCTCTGGAACTTAGTTGCTTACTGAGCCCGTAGTAGCACCTATTAGCAATTATTGTTCTTCCCTTTATCTCCAGGCTGATTTCGTTTTTGGTATTAATGGCGGTGCCAAGGTAAACGAACTCCTTGACTACTTCAAAGTTATAGCTGCCGGATGAAACGTGGGAGTCTAAACGCCGAGCTCCCTTGTTTGTAGACAGCATATATTTTGTTTTGCCCTCATTTATCGTCAAACCCACTTTGGCTGATTCCTTTTCGATAGCGGCGAAAGCAGCGGTAACATCTCTCTTGGTTCTGCCGACAATATCAATATCATCAGCGTACGCAAGGAGCTGGACGCCTTTGTAGAAAATTGTGCCATTACGATGCACACCGGCCTTTCGTACGATCCCCTCCATGATGATGTTAAAGAGATCGCAAGACAGTGGATCGCCTTGCCTGAAACCTCTTTCGGTATTGAAGGTTTCGGAGAGGTCATTTCCTACTTTGACGGAGCTGCGTGTGTTGCTCAACGTCATTCTGCAAAGTCTAATCAACTTTGCAGGTATACCGAACTCAGACATTGTTGCGTATAGGCAATCCCTTCTCGGGCTATCGAACGCAGCTTTAAAATCGACAAAGAGATGGTGTGTGTCAATTTGATTTTCGTGGGTTTTCTCCAGGATTTGTCGTAGCGTGAAAATCTGGTCTATGGTGGACTTACCAGGTCGAAAGCCACACTGATAAGGTCCAATCAGTGTTTTTGTAATCGGCTTTAATCTTTCACATAGTACGCTTGAGAGAACTTTATATGCGATGGAAATAAGACTGATACCTCTATAACTTGCGCAGATTGTTGGGTCTACTTTCTTAAGTATAGGGCACAGTACGCTGAGGTTCCAATCGTCGGGCATGCTTTCTTCTAGCCATATTATGCTGATGAGCTGATGCATGCGCCTTATCAATTCATCGCCGCCGGTTTTAAACAATTCAGCTGACAGGCCGTCAGCACCCGCTGCTTTGTTGTTTTTGAGTCGTTGGATAGCAACTCGAACCTCATCATGGCTAGGTGGTGGTACTTCCACTCCGTCATTGTTGATTGGTAGCTCTGGACTGCGCTCTCCATGGGCGGCATTGGTGAAATCGTCGCCAGTAAGTAAATTGGAGAAGTGCCGTCTCCACAATCTCAGCACACACTGCGTATCCGTATTCAGATTTCCATTTTCGTCTCTACAAGTGGATGCTCCGGGCTTGAAACCTTGAGTTAGACGCTTAACCTGTTGATAGAATTTTCGTGCATCCTTCTTGCCCTGGTATACCTCTAGTTCCTCACGCTCACGCTTTTCCTGCTCTCTTTTCTTGCGTCTGAAAAGGCGCCTCTCTTCCTTCCTCTTTTCGCGGTAGTTTTCTCGCACGGCTCGCGTTGCAGCTGACTGCAGCGTTTTTCTATATGCGGCGTTTTTTACTGCAGTCGCAATGCGACACTCCTGATCATACCATTGGTTCCGAGGTTGCGGGCGCCGGAAACCAATGACTTCTTCAGCGGCAGCGCGCATGGAGTGGGATATATGCGCCCAAAGTCCGCCGGCGTCGTCGGGTCCAGAGGTTGGTTGGTTGAGCTTAACCGAGAGTTGAGCGGAGTAGGCTTCGGCAGTCCGTTGTAATTGCAGCTTAGCGACATCTAGCTTTCGTTGCATTCCTGTGCGTATGTTCTTCGCATTGCATAATCGTATGCGGATCTTGGCTGCTACAAGATAATGGTCGGAGTCAATGCTGACCCCCCGAAATGTACGCACGTCTAGAACACTAGAGGCATGCCTCCCGTCGATTACAACATGATCAATTTGGTTTCGCGTTTTTTGATCCGGGGACAGCCAGGTGGCCTTGTGGATGTCGAGGTGCTTAAATCTGGTGCTACTAACTACCATGTTTCGCGCCGCGGCGAAGTCAATCAGTCTTAGACCGTTGTTCGTGGAGGTCTCATGAAGACTGAACTGACCGACAGTGGGGCCAAAGATGCCTTCCCTTCCGACTTTCGCATTAAAATCGCCGAGGACTATTTTCACGTCATGGACCGGAAGGTGGTCGTATACGTCCTCAAGGCTAGCGTAGAAAGCGTCTTTGACGGCTTCGTCCTTTTCCTCCGTCGGGACGTGCGCGCAAATAAGGCTGATGTAGAAAAATTTTTGCCTTGATGCGGATCGTGGCCAATCTTTCGTTGACAGGTGTGAACCGGGAAACAAGGTGACGTAGTTTCCGGCTAACAACGAATCCACATCCAAATTCGCGCCTCTCCGCATGGCAGCTGTAGTAGATATCACAGTGTGCTTGTTTAGAGCAGCCTTGCCCTTTCCATCGCATTTCCTGGAAACAACAAGTTTGGCTAGATAAAACTGAGTGGGTCGAGACCCTAAAATCCTTGACTCAACACAGATGGCAAACATTTATTGATGGCTAGCTTTTTTTTTTTAATTTATTTATTTAAACAAAATTCATATTATCTTACTATAAATACACAAACAGTTTAATGTTTAAACTTATTATATTTACTTACTTACTTAGATGGCGCCTACAACCGTAAGTCAATTTCCGCCTGTTGTAAGAAATTGCGCCAGCCATTTCTGTTTTGCGCTTGCTGGCGCCAGTTGGAAGCTCTAAGTTTCGTCAGGTTGTCCTCCACTTGGTCACTCCAACGGAGATGCGGTCGTCCTCTTCTGCGTTGTCCGCCGCTGGGTACCGAATCGAATATTTTCTTCGCTGGAGCGTCGTCTTTCATCCGCTCAACATGACCTAGCCAGCGAGCCGCTCGATTTTTATGCGCTTTACTATGTCGATGTCGGCGTATAGCTCATACATCTCATCGTTCCATCGTATTCGGTACTCGCCATTGACGCAGATTGGTCCGTAGATTTTACGAAGGATCTTTCTTTCGAACGCTCCCAAAATTTTTTTATTAGAGCTGCTCAGCGTCCAGGTTTGTGCTGCATATAACAGGACGCGCATGATTAGTGACTTATAGAGCGTGACTTTTGTTCGTCGAGAGAGTGCTCTGCTCCTCAATTGCCTACTGAGCCCAAAGTAACACCTGTTGGCAAGAGTTATCCTTCGTTTTATCTCTCTACTGATATCGTTGGTGGTGTTAATGCTGGAACCGAGGCAGTCCGACGAAGTCCTTCACAACCTTGAAGGAGGTGTTGTCAACAGTGACGTGGGTGCCAATACGCTGGGACTGTTTGTTTGTTGACACCAGATATTTCGTCTTATCTGCGTTTACTGCAAGCCCATGCGACTCGACTATTTTTCTAATTTGGAGAATGCTGCACTGACTTCGCGTGTGTTATAGCCAATGATATCAATATCATCGGCATACGTTAGCAGCATAACACTCTTATAGAATATTGTGCCGCACGATAAAGAATCACCTTGTCTGAAACCTCGTTTGGTAACAAATGGGGGGAGAGGTCCTTCCCGATTTTTACTGCACTGCTGGTGTTGCTCAGTGTCATCCTGCATAGACGGATTAATTTTGCAGGTATACCAAATTCAGACATGGTGGAGTATAGGTGATTCCTTATTGGACTGTCGAAAGCGGCTTTATAGTCGACAAAAAGGTGGTGGGTGTCGATTTGCTTCTCTATTTTCTTTTCCAAAATTTGTCGTAGCGTGAATATCTGGTCTGTGGTAGATTTTCCAGGTCTGAAGGTCCTGATAAGGCCCACTGATAAGGCCCAATCAGTTGGTTTACGATGGGCTTCAGTCTTTCACATAACACGCTAGACAGAACCTTATAGGCAGTATTTAGGAGGCTTATCCCACGGTAGTTGGCGCAAATAGTGCGATCGCCTTTCTTGTGGATTGGGCAGAGTACACTGAGGTTCCAATCGTTTGGAATGCATTCTTCCGACCATATTCTGCATAGAAGCTCGTGAATACATTTAAATAGAGCTTCTCCTCCGTTCTTAAACAGCTCAGCGGGTAGACCATCGGCTCCCGCGGCTTTGTTGTTCTTAAGCCGTGTTATTGCTGTCAAGACTTCATTATAGTCGGGCAGCGGAACATCAACGCTGTCATCCATAATTGGATTTCCCCAAGCAAAAGGGAAAAATGAGTTATTGAGCATATTATTAAAGAGAATGCAATAGTCGAGCATGCTCGATTCTGGAATTTTTTTAATATTATATTTGGAATATTATCTAAACTTGCAGACAATTTCTTTCGCATTTTACTAAAAATATAAAGAAACAAAATGGGAGAATTTACAGTTCCTTGTTGTAGCCCATTTACAATAGTAAATTTGTTTGCACTTACTAGGTTCTTGTTGCAGACTTGAAAAGATTTATTATTAATCATATTATAAATGAGTATGATCAGATGTAATGGAGCTTTGTATTTTAACAGCTTATATATTAAACATGCGATCCAAATACTGTCGCAAGCTTTTTCGAAGTCAATAATTTATATACCAGTATATAACGATTTATTTAAATTCCATTGTATATTCGATACCAGTAAATGTATGGCATGTATGGTAGAATGCTTAAACTTAAAAGCAAATTGCTTATTGTCAATAAGGTTTTTTTCTTTTGCAGAATTGTATAATTATGTTGTTTAAACAAGCTTCAAAAACTTTACTAATATTTGGTAGTAAGTTTATTGCACGCAGATTTTTTAGGTTAGTTAGTCTATATTTTTTTTTGGAAAAATAACAACTTTAGCATTTTTCCAAGCAAAAGGGAAATATGAGTTATTGAGCATATTATTAAAGAGAATGCAATAGTCGAGCATGCTCGATTCTGGAATTTTTTTTCATATTATATTAGGAATATTATCTAAATCTGCAGACAATTTCGCATTTTACTAAAAATATAAAGAATTGATTCTTTTGTAACAAAATCGTCTTCTGCCATAGAATCATCAAGTTCATTGGCCTTCTTATTTTCATTAAATGTTGTAATAGTTGATTTGTTAGATTCATACTCAGATTTTGTGTCCAAAAATCTGGAGAAAACATTTTCAACATCACAATGCAAGCTGTTCTCCGGATCAATCTCTTTGTAAGAGTGAATTGACTCCAGAAAAGCACCCATTGCATTCAATATTTGAACTGGATCTTTTACTTTAAAATTATTTGTATTATCCCTTTCTACTTCAACCACGTTTATTTCTGACATTTTTAACATTTTTATTTAAAGGTTGCGTCATTTTAAACTGTTTTTTAACTTCATTAAACATGTTTGATGGTTTTTTATTATCAATATTTTTAAGTTTTTCTTGTAAATGTTTACTTACAGCTAAAACAAAATTATCTTTTATAAGCTTTTTAATAAGTTTTAATTTGGTTTTAAATAAATTAATTTCTGAAAGAGGTAAAACAATCTATTGTGCTTTTTAATAATAGTTAAAATTTTGCTTTTTTCTCTTTGCTATTTCTTTATAGTAAGATTGCAGAATTGACTAGCTGAATTATACTCTTTAAATTTTGGAACTGATTTTTCTATTGCACCTGTAATAACATTGTTAATTTTAAGAAGATACAAATCTTTTTCGGAATTTGTAAGATTTCTATTATCCGGAATAATATAGTAGTTGTTACGATCATTTAGAATATAAGACTTAAATTTTTTCCAATTTGTTTTCTTGTAATTGTATTTGGAAACTGATATTTCTCTAAACAGTGAGACTGGATGTTCATTTTCATTACTTAATACTAAAAATTTGTATAGCGTCATGATCGCTATCATAATCAATGGTTTTTAGAGAGTTTATTGTATTATTCCCTTTATGGATTTGTAATCGACAATCTGCTAAGCAAATATCCAAAAAAAAGAATTACATCCAGGGTATGAAGGTGTAACAGATGCATATAAACTGCATTTAATATTTATTTCATTGCAAGCTAGCCACTCTTTTAACATATTCCTTTTTGCATTATTTGACGTGTTGCCCCAATCAGTGTGTTTAGAGTTCAGGTCTCCTGCTGATAAATAAAAACTAATCAGATGGTGCAAGGTCAGGACTATATGGTGGATGTGGCAAAACAACCCAACCAAGCTCCAATAATTTGTAATCCCACCAAACAGATAACATAACTTTCTTTTGATGAATATCAGCTTTTAAAGTTGTTTGAGCTGGTTCACCTGGCTTGCTCCACGATCTTTTCCGATTGACATTGTTGTAAACGACCCATTTTTCATCACCAGTTATCAATCGTTTTAAAAATGGATCATTTTCATTACGTTTCTTTAACAAATCGCAGATTTTAATGCGTTGTGTTAAATGATTTTCTTTCAGTTCATGAGGAACCCATATATCGAGTTTTCTTACATAGCAAAGTTGTTTTAAGGCGGGACATGACATTCGCGGCAGAGAAAACAGACCTTGTTTCAAAAATTCATACTTACTTACTTAGTTGGTCGTAACAACCCGTGTCCGGGTTTCAACCGACCTCATCAGCTCTCGCCAGGCGCCTCTGCTTTGCACGCGCCTTCTCCAATCGGATACACCAAGTGCGGTTAGGGCTTCCTCAGCCTGGTCCATCCATCGGAGGCATGGTCTCCCTCGTCGTCGTTGACCAGCGACCCTCGCCTCGAGCACCTTTTTCGCTGGAGCTTCGTCGTTCATACGATGGGCATGACCCAGCCAGCGTAGTCGCTGCACAGTTATACGCCGAACTACGTCAATGTCATCGTAGAGCTCATACAGCTCGTGGTTCATTCGGATGCGATAGTCATCGCCGACTCGAACAGGACCGAAGATTTTGCGAAGAACTTTTCTCTCGAACACCCCCAGAGCGGCTGCGTCAGTTTGCGAAACTACCCATGCCTCAGCGCCATAAAGCAGCACAGGTAGAACGAGCGTCTTGTAGAGTGTTAGTTTTGTCGATCGAGAGAGGGCTCTGGAACTTAGTTGCTTACTGAGCCCGTAGTAGCACCTATTAGCAATTATTGTTCTTCGCTTTATCTCCAGGCTGATTTCGTTGTTGGTATTAATGGCGGTGCCAAGGTAAACGAACTCCTTGACTACTTCAAAGTTATAGCTGCCGGATGAAACGTGGGAGTCTAAACGCCGAGCTCCCTTGTTTGTAGACAGCATATATTTTGTTTTGCCCTCATTTATCGTCAAACCCACTTTGGCTGATTCCTTTTCGATAGCGGCGAAAGCAGCGGTAACATCTCTCTTGGTTCTGCCGACAATATCAATATCATCAGCGTACGCAAGGAGCTGGACGCCTTTGTAGAAAATGGTGCCATTACGATGCACACCGGCCTTTCGTACGATGATGATGTTAAAGAGATCGCAAGACAGTGGATCGCCTTGCCTGAAACCTCTTTCGGTATTGAAGGTTTCGGAGAGGTCATTTCCTACCTTGACGGAGCTGCGTGTGTTGCTCAACGTCATTCTGCAAAGTCTGATCAACTTTGCAGGTATACCGAACTCAGACATTGTTGCGTATAGGCAATCCCTTCTCGGGCTATCGAACGCAGCTTTAAAATCGACAAAGAGATGGTGTGTGTCAATTTGATTTTCGTGGGTTTTCTCCAGGATTTGTCGTAGCGTGAAAATCTGGTCTATGGTGGACTTACCAGGTCGAAAGCCACACTGATAAGGTCCAATCAGTGTTTTTGTAATCGGCTTTAATCTTTCACACAGTACGCTCGAGAGAACCTTATATGCAATGGAAATAAGACTGATACCTCTATAACTTGCGCAGATTGTTGGGTCTACTTTCTTAAGTATAGGGCACAGTACGCTGAGGTTCCAATCGTCGGCCATGCTTTCTTCTAGCCATATTTTGCTGATGAGCTGATGCATGCGCCTTATCAATTCATCGCCGCCGGTTTTAAACAATTCAGCTGACAGGCCGTCAGCACCCGCTGCTTTGTTGTTTTTGAGTCGTTGGATAGCAACTCGAACCTCATCATGGCTAGGTGGTGGTACTTCCACTCCGTCATTGTTGATTGGTAGCTCTGGACTGCGCTCTCCATGGGCGGCATTGGTGAAATCGTCGCCAGTAAGTAAATTGGAGAAGTGCCGTCTCCACAATCTGAGCACACACTGCGTATCCGTTTTCAGATCTCCATTTTCGTCTCTACAAGTGGATGCTTCGGGCTTGAAACCTTAGGTTAGACGCTTAACCTGTTGATAGAATTTTCGTGCATCCTTCTTGCCCTGGTATACCTCTAGTTCCTCACGCTCACGCTTTTCCTGCTCTCTTTTCTTGCGTCTGAAAAGGCGCCTCTCTTCCTTCCTCTTTTCGCGGTAGTTTTCTCGCACGGCTCGCGTTGCAGCTGACTGCAGCGTTTTTCTATAAGCGGCGTTTTTTACTGCAGTCGCAATGCGACACTCCTGATCATACCATTGGTTCCGAGGTTGCGGGCGCCGGAAACCAATGACTTCTTCAGCGGCAGCGCGCATGGAGTGGGATATATGCGCCCAAAATCCGCCGGCGTCGTCGGGTCCAGAGGTTGGTTGGTTGAGCTTAACCGAGAGTTGAGCGGAGTAGGCTTCGGCAGTCCGTTGTAATTGCAGCTTAGCGACATCTAGCTTTCGTTGCATTCCTGTGCGTATGTTCTTCGCATTGCATAATCGCATGCGGATCTTGGCTGCAACAAGATAATGGTCGGAGTCAATGTTGACCCCCCGAAATGTACGCACATCTAGAACACTAGAGGCATGCCTTCCGTCGATTACAACATGATCAATTTGGTTTCGCGTTTTTTGATCCGGTGACAGCCAGGTGGCCTTGTGGATGTCGAGGTGCTTAAATCTGGTGCTACTAACTACCATGTTTCGCGCCGCGGCGAAGTCAATCAGTCTTAGACCGTTGTTCGTGGAGGTCTCATGAAGACTGAACTGACCGACAGTGGGGCCAAAGATGCCTTCCCTTCCGACTTTCGCATTAAAATCACCGAGGACTATTTTCACGTCATGGACCGGAAGGTGGTCGTATACGTCCTCAAGACTAGCGTAGAAAGCGTCTTTGACGGCTTCGTCCTTTTCCTCCGTCGGGGCGTGCGCGCAAATAAGGCTGATGAGAAAAATGTTGCCTTGATGCGGATCGTGGCCAATCTTTCGTTGACAGGTGTGAACCGGGAAACAAGGTGGCGTAGTTTCCGGCTAACAACGAATCCACATCCAAATTCGTGCGTCTCCGCATGGCAGCTGTAGTAGATATCACAGTGTGCTTGTTTAGAGCAGCCTTGCCCTTTCCATCGCATTTCCTGGATGGCGGTGATGTCAGCCTTTATCGTTTTGAGGGCTTCCGCCAGTTGGATAATGGCACCTTCCCTATAAAGGGTTCGGACATTCCAGGTGCATATCCGTAAATCACTGTCCGTTTTTCGTTTGCGGTGGTCGTCAACGTAATTGGGGTTCTTATCCGAGGCTTGTTTAGTTTTCATTGGGCAGTAGTAATGAGGCGGGACCCAAACCCTGCGCACATTCCATGTTTAAGGTCTATGGAGTGACCCGCCGCTCAAATTAGCCGTCAAACTGACGGATGCCAGTTTGCTGTTGCCCAGGGAACACCACGTGGAGGTTTGAGTCGACTTGAGACGATTTCGACATGGATAATGCTGGCCTCGCCAGGTTGAGGCGGTCAGACACGTTGCCATGTGAAGGTTCGCCCCCTGTTCCCTGTTCAAAAATTCATAACTCAGTCAAAAACCAACATTTTATTATTGTAGAGAGTTAAACAAATTACAAGAAAAAAAATTCAAAAAAATATATTTTTCACTCCAACATGGTTTTATAGAGTTCCAAACTGGCGGCAGAGAAAAAAAAACGGGGCCTCGTGGTTGCAGCGCTGGGAGTTGCAAAAATTGTCCGATCTGGAAAAAAAATGACTTTTTTAAATCTTAACAGAATTGGTTATAGTATGACACGAGCTTTTTTTTTTTAAATTTTTTTTTCAATTTTTGGTGATGTTCCAAATTTGAAAGTGTGTTTTTTCGAAAAAAATATGGACTTTAAAAATTCATAAAAAAATCGAAAAAAAATTAAAAAAAAAAGCTTGTGTCATACGATAGCGAATCAAGTTTAAAAAAAAAAATCGTCAAAAAATGAACCCGCTAGTGCCGCAACCAGTACAAAAACATCGTTTCGAGATAAACGCGTTCAAAGTTTGTGAACAAAGAAAAAAAAGGTTACCTTCAATCTGCCATGCCTGCTTCGTACTGTATGCCTTCGTTATCTTGTGTTGTGCTGTTTCTTATAGTTTTTTGCAATCGTCTAGCAATTCGGGATTCACCCTTCAAGTAGGTACGAAATAACAACCACCAAAAGTCAGGTAGCAAGTAAAACAAGTATATACCAGCTGCCGATCGTAGGTAGCGCAAAAATTAAAAATGCGCTCTCACTAATCCGGCTGTAACTTTTGAACCCGTAAGAATTAATTTTTTTTCGTAGAATCTTAAGAATTTTTACTAAAATACAAAATTATTAAAAAAAAGTCGATTTAAAAAAACTGCCAATATCATGTCCCCCCTTAAGCGATTTTTAATGCATGTATGTGATACATGAAGCTTCTCTGCAATCTCACGTGTTGTACTGTGACGATCCGAATCGATTATTGCTTTGATTTGGTCGGCATCAACTTTAACTGAACGACCAGAGCTTTTTTCATCTTTGAGTGAAAAATCACCAGAACGAAATTTGGCAAACCAATTTTGACACTGCCGTTCTTTTAAAGTTACGTCACCATAAACAGCACATAACTATTTGTGAGCTTGCGATGCGTTTTTTCCTTTCCGGATATAAAAAAGCAAATGACGAAAATGTTCGCTTTGATTTTCCATTTTTCAACAGACGCCAAACAAAACTACACAACCGATCAAACAATTTTTTTACTGATTAACAGTTGAAGTACTTACCAACTATCAAATAACAAAATGTGTTTGACATTTCGATTACGTCAGCAAACCTAAAAATTCATCTAAAGCCATCTATGAGTGAAATCCGCAATTACTTAATTGCCAACCCATATATAATAGTGGTTAGGATTTTGCAAGTTTAAAGTTTGAAAAAGTTGTTGCAATTCCGTTTTTAAATAGCTTTTGTTATTACCCGATGGATAATTCACTGCTATTACAAACGAGGTTTTATTTTCAAATACTGGTATCTTTAGGATGCACGTTTCTAAACATTTAAGGGATCTAATAATGTTATTATAATAATATTTGTATTTAATATTATGTTTTAATAATATTACAGTTCCACCTCCTCTTATTGCATCCGTTCTGTCATTCCTTAGAAATATATAGTCTTTAAACTTAACTTTGTGCCTAAGATTTAGTTTGGTTTCACTTATTAGAACTATATCTGTGTTATATTTACTTACAAAATCGCATAAATCATATCGCCTGCTTAACTTAATTATTTATTTATTTATTTATTTAATCCATCAGTTGTAATAAAAAGCCTTCTAGGCCAATAGATATATTACAAGAGTTTATAAAGAAAGAATAGAAAGAATACAAACTAAAAATGCTCGAAAGAATACAAACTAAAAGAATACAAAATAAAAATATAGGTAAGTGCCTAAATCAATTCCCAAACCAAAAACAATAAAAGTAACAATCCTATACCCATTTGCAGTGAGACAATCCCTTCAGTTATAAGTTTTAAAAAAAAAAAAAAAAAAAAGAATTAAACTAAGGTTATAAGGTAATTAATGAATAAAAGATAAACTGAGTTAAGTAAGAATTTATCGGTTTATAACTTAAGCTAGTAGGTGTTCAATTAACTTGCTTCTAAATGTGTTAGGCGTTAGAGAAAAAGTTCTTAAATAAATAGGTAACCTATTCCAACAACGAACGGTACGAACCACATAGGACCGTTCGAATAAAGACGACAATATTCGAGGAATAATTAATTGAGTGTTCCTGGATGAGCGGCTAAAGGAAAACTTTTTTATCAGATAGCTTGGACCATTAGCAACTACAAGTTTATAGAAGAAAAACAAAATTCTAACTTTGACGAAAGTACTAAAGGAAACTTTTAAGAATTTAAGGACATAAGGAGAATATGGTCCCGACGACGTACCCCATACACATAACGTACAATTCGGTTGACAAGAAGTTCAATTCTTTTCAAATTACCAGCAAGCGTTCCAGAAAAAACTTCAAAACAGTAGGTTATGCTAGACATTAGAAGGGCATGCCCTAGTTTATACTTGACATGAAGCGGCAAAAAGTAGCCAACGTTATACAGCTTCCTTAAAGTCAATCCAATTCTAGAACTAATAACATTAATATGCTTATCGAAGTTAAGTTTCTGATCAATGATAACTCCCAGACATTTAAGACTATCAACAAAGTCAATTTTATCATTATTAAGACGTACATCAAGTAGGTCCGTTTAAAACCTAGAAGGGTTAAATTGAATACACTTAGTTTTCATCGCATTTAAGGCAAGGCAGTGTTCAGAAGCCCAAGAGGCAACATGCTGTAGATTAAAATTGACTAAGGATTGCAGAGCATCTAAGAACTGGATTTCACCAGTGAATAACAGAAGAATATCATCAGCGAAAATAAATGGTTTGCACTGGTTTAAGTCCAAGACATTAACAAAGTCATTGGTGAAATACATAAATAGCAGTGGACCGAGGACTGAACCTAATTAAGGAGTTAACATCAATTGCTATTATGTTAAGTTGTTTAACAATTGTTTTTGTCATAACTTAATTATCTAACATTGTAAATAAGGTATCTCTTTTAGATGTTTGTATTTGAAGTTGTTTTAGCAAATTTAAGATTTGGTTCGATAAATTTTGCATAGAACTGTTCATCTCTTTCAATGCGAGATGGTTTGGGTTTGCACTATTTGTATGTTGTTGAATGTTGTTCTGCAAAACATCAGCATAGCTCTTATTATTATTAATATTTGTCGATGATTTAGGTACTCTACTCTGAGCAAGGTCTTGTTTTTTGGCTCTCAGTTTTTGTTGTAGCTCTTTATATTTTTGACAACCTTTATAAGAAGCTGGATGTCCATATTTACTACAGAGTACTCAAAACAGCTTATCTCTTTCACTTTCCGCCACTGAGTTGAGTTGACGTTTACCAATTTCATGTGTATTATTGCATTTAACACATCTTGTTGGTAAAAAACAATTTGGTGCGCTATGAAAAAAGCTTTGGCAGTTCCTGCATTGAGGAATTTCTGATTTTCTTAGGGGTTCCCAGTGAACCCAACGATAAAGAAGCTCTTAAATTGTTTTCAGTTCGTTGACTTTACTCTCTCCGGTTACTTGCACTAAGTACATTGGTAAATTGTAGCCATTTTTTATAGCTTTTAGTAAATTGACTTACTTTAACAAATTTTAAATTTTCATTTTGGAATTTACAAAGTTCTTCAAATATGTCATTAGTATCAATAAGGCCTTTTAAGGATAATTTTTTACATTGTTTTGAGTTAATGAATAATCTACATTGTTTATAGCACAATTCATTTTTGAGTTTTGAGCATCAAGCTCACTCATACTTTTTTTTATACGATTTTAGATTGTTTTTTTTTTACAGAGTCAATTTCTCTTATTTGAATCAAAAGGAAAGAAATTATGAAGGTAATTTCAATACGAATCAAAGTACTTGCTGAACGATAAATGCACATCGAAACAATAAAAGCTCCGCTTGCACGTCCGCTCTCAACCGACTCTACTACTACGGCTACGCTTCGATCAACACGATACAGATTCCAAGATGGACCTATTTCACACCCAAATCAACCGTTCAATTGCATGGATTTTCTGATGCCTCAGAAAAAGCCTACGGTGCCGTGCTTTATTGCGAGTCTCAAATGCAAATAGTGAAAGCCTCACTAAACTCCTAGTCGCTAAAACACGAGTGGCGCCGGTAAAGACAATATCTTTACCGAGGCTTGAACTTCACTACTTACTAATATATTAAATTAATTTTAATTTTGTTGTACGCTAGGCTTACTGCATTCGTCACTTATTCATATTTATTTATTTATTTATTGCTTGTCAAGCAGAGATGACATCTCTTACAGACTATACAAAATATTTGATTAAATAAAAATTAAAAATAACTTAACACATAATAACAAATAACATAAAATTAAAAACGTTCGTGTACACCTATTTGGTTAAGGAAAGAGATTTCTTTTAAAACGATATCTAGAACAATTATTAAATATATCAATATCGGCTAACAATAAAGTAGTTGTGCGAAGACAATGAGCCAATGGTTCTTGCTGAGCAAAGTTGCTTAGGTTTCTAAGAGGTGAATAAAAATTAATCATAGTTAAGATACATGGACATTGAATATTGCAGTGAATGACATCTCTTATAAAAACAACAGAATACATTATGCGGCGACATTCAAATGAATTCAGACTAAACAAAGCACAACGTGTTTTATAGGAACATAAATTGATTTGCCAATTCAACTTTGAAAACAGACATTTAGAAAAAACTTTCTGGACTCTTTCCAGTCTCCGAATATCCGAGGCATATGAGGGATTCCATATGACACAACAGTATTCTAGGTAAGGTCTTACGAGGCTTTCAAATAGTACCTTGATTATAAGAGGATTTCTAAAATCTTTATTATTCCTCTTTAAAAATCCTAGCCTTATCCTTACTCTATAAGCCTTGGGTATGACATAATAAAAATGATCTTTGAAAGTAAGCCGGCGATCAAAAATTACGCCTAAATCTTTTTTAAGATACTCTATCAAGAGTGAGATTATTAATACTGTAAATATAAAATATAGCTGAACTGCTTCTATAAAAAGAAAACGATTGACATTTCGAAATATTAAGACAAAGATTATTAGAGGTACACCACCACTAGGCAACTGAGCTTAAATCAGTCTGTAAAAGACTACAATCTTCTACAGACTTTACGGAACGATATAATTTGAAATCATCTGCAAACAATAGACACTGCGAATATATAATAACACGGGGAAGGTCATTAATAAAAAGTAAGAACAACAACGGACCAAGATGACTTCCTTGAGGGACATCAGATGACACACTTAGAGGACACGAAAGGGAATCATTTATTTTTACAAGTTGTACACGGTTACATAAATATGAATTCAACCATTTAATAAACTCACCACGGAATCCTAGACACTCAAGTTTGAACACTAAAGGGTCATGATGTACCTTGTCAAAAGCTCTAGCAAAGTCAGTAAATATGACATCGGTTTGAAAACGACTAACAAATGAATTAACAATATAATTAGAAATAGGAATCCATGTTGATAATCAGATAGAACATTAACAAAACATGGTGAAATTTTTTCACAAACAATTTTTTCAAAAAGCTTAGGTATTGCACATATAATAGAAATTGGTCTATAGTTGCAAACGTCTTCCTTCGGACCAGACTTATAGATTGGAACAATATGAGATACTTTCCAAGAATCTAGAAACGCTCCAGTGGCAATTGACTTATTAAAAATTAGGTACAAAGGATATGCTAATGACTTTGCACAAAGTTTTAACAAAACCTCACTCTTTTACAGTCGTCGAAGTGTTTAGACGTGGTTTTTTTTGCGCTATCACCCGATCTGATTTTTTTTTTCTTTTTGTACAAAATGCCATGGTACAATCGCAGATTGTCTCAGCTTAAAAACATAAGAAATAACGCACATAAAAAAATTCAAAAAAACCAACTCTGATGAAGATAAGTCTATATTTTTATAGCTCAGACGTGAATTTGAATTTTTATCAAACTTTCTGTATAAAAATTATGTTACTTTAATGAAACAAAATATAAAATACAACCCTAAGTCTTTTTGGACTTTTATAATTCTAAGCGTAAATGCTCTGGATTTCCTAAATCCATGGAATTCAGAGGCGTTAAAGCCAATAATAATAAAGAAATCTGCGAGTTATTTGCACAATATTTCGGATCAGTCTTTGATGGTCCTAATAAATTCCGTTTGTTTCAGAAGTGTTTAATATTTGAAGCCTACAGATATCAGAAAATGAAGTTCTTAAAGCACTTCAAAGTATTGACTGTTCTAAGAGTGGTGGGTACGATTTATTGCCACCAGTTTTCTTAAAATCTTGCGCTTATTCTCTTTGCCCTGCACTATGTAGTATTTTTAATAAGTCTCTCTTGAGTGGAATATTTTTAGATGAATGGAAATTAGCATATGTTTCCCCAATATTAAAATCTGGACGGAGAAAACTCAAGTATCTTATTGAAAACTATAGACCAATTGTTAAACTTTCAGTCATACCGAAACTTTTAGATAAATAAGTTGCCGAAAAATTGTTTTCTGGAGTGCGGAATTATATCTCGGCTGTTCAGCATGGATTTTTCTCTGGTAGATCCACTAGCACAATTTTAGCTATTTTTTCAAATTTCTGCATGAGTGCCATAGAGAAAGGCTTCCAAGTTGATGTGTTATACACAGATTTTTCTAAAGCTTTTGATAGCTTAAGCCACAAATTATTGGTTTCCAAATTAGGTAAGCTAGGTTTTCACTCTAACTCTTACAAACAGAAAATTATTCATAAAAATTTAAAACAGTTACTCTTCTATGGTTCATGTCACCTCAGGTGCTTCCCAGGGAAGCCATTTAGGGCCACTTTTTTTTATTTTATATATTAACGATAATCAAATTAATAACCAAATCAATTTAAACTCTGTCAATCTTTGATGTACGCTGACGACTTGAAAATGTTCTCAGTTATTAAAGATTCCTCTGAGTGCTTAAAATTTCAAGCAGATATTAACGCTATTCTGCTCTGGTGTGAGGTTAATGGCTTATAATTAAATTTTTCCAAGTGCCATATCTTAACCTTTTATCGAAAAAAATGTTTGCATTACACACCAATATTCATACAGCGCCAACAATTTTTTCAAAAGACCAACAACCGTTAAAGATCTTGGCATTTTATTTTGATCCTTGTTTCTCATTTAAAACTCATAGAGACTACGTTATTTCGAAGGCAAACTCTCAACTAGGTTTTGTTCAAAGAAAGTCCAAGCAGTTCTCTGATCCACATACAGTGAAATCCATTTTTATGAGTTCGGTCAGGTCCCTTTTAGAATATTCCAGTGTTATTTGGAGCGCTTCATATGCAGTTGATGTTAACAGAGTCGAAAAAGTGCAAAAAAGGTTTTCTCGCTTTGCTCTGCGTAACTTATACACATATCAGGACATGCCTTCATATATTGTTCGTTGCAAACTTCTTGGAATTCAATCTCTGGAGCAAAGAAGAAAACATTTTTCAATATTATTTATTAAGGACATTTTAGATGGCAAAATCCAATGCCCAGAATTGCTGGAACTTATCTATTTGTATGCGCCAATAAGAGGCCTTAGGGAAAGACCGCTATTTTATATTTTTCCCCATAAAACTAACTACTCAAAATGAGGTCATATCTAAATGTTTAAGTCTATGTAATTCTGTTGCTAGCCATGAGGACTTCAGTATGAATAGAGAAATATTTAAGAAAATATTAGTTGAAATGTTATCTTTAGTTTAAGATATTTAGGTTAAGTTGCAGTATTATATCTGTGAGGGCAGTTGCCCAGTAGATGAAATAAATAAATAAATAAAATTGGTGCAATATCGTCAGGTCCTTCAGATATTTTTCCTTTTATATTAGTTAGTGAAAGATCTACATCAAATTCGGTAATGTTAATGCTACTTATATCACACATAGCATTAGGCACCCTGAAATTGGAAATGTCAAAACTATCATTCGAGTAAGCAGATTTAAAGTTTGCTTCAAAAAAGTTACAAATAGTTTCGGTATCCTCTGAGCAATCATCAAGATAGCGCATTAGACTAGGCAAGCCATTCATTTTTCGTTTGGTATTCAAATAAGACCAAAAAAAATTTACAATTATTTTGTAGTTCGTTTTCAGTAGAAAACCAATACGATTTATAAAGAAATTGGTTGAGTATGTCAAAATTGAGTTGGCAAGTCAAATACATGGATTTAAGTCGAATATCGTTTTAGATTCACGAAATCGCTTATATGCTTTATTTTTCTTGTTTTTAAGATTATACAGTCTTATTGAACCACGAAGGATTTTTATTTTTTTTTATAGTTTTTAAAGGCACACATTTTATAATTGCATGTTTAACGTTAGTTAACAATCTATCATACATGCAATTAAGACTAAGCCCTACGAACATTGAATCCCAATTACAAGAACCAAGATAGTGGCTCATTGCATACAAATTAACTCGATTGTAAACGTGTAAGATCTTAGAGAAAATTTCTGATTTCGATAGTGTGTAACAGACATCTCTAGAATTATAGGTTTTTTCAAAAATAGGAGCACTTGGAACGTCAATCATTATAGATCATTCTTTATCAATAAAATTGAGGTCTAAAATACTATATAAATACGAAATAAAATGAATTATATTGTCTAAAAAATTCAATAAGGAGTGACTCAATATCACTATTAACATTAAATGGAGTTAAATAATTATCAACATTGTCCAAGTTCCAAACAATATTACCAAGATTAAAATCTCCCGTATATATTACATGTTGATTACAATTAAGACCGTCTAATATAGAACGACAGTTTTCCAAATGAGCTTCGTAAAGATCAAAACAGTTAGATGGAGGTATGTAGCTAACAACAACAAATAGATCAAAATCGTTTCTAAGGCTGATCTTGAATATGACCTGATCAACCGAATAAGTGGTTTGACGAAAAGGCAGCGCAATTTGTTTACAAGTAAACTCATTACTAACTGCAATCAGGACACCACCACCCCTTGAAAGCCCCGTAGCAACCGAGCATCGATCTTTACGGAATACATTAAACGATAAATTGTCAATAATTTCGAAAGTTAAATGGCTGTCAATCAACCATACTTCACTGAAAACTATACTATCGTATGGAACTGAACTAGTGCTTAAAAATTATTGATCTTTGTCCTAATATCACCAGCATTTTGGTAATATAAGGAAAATAAGGATGCAGAGTTTGCACATCCAGGTGTATTGGTTAGTTTTTTGAGCGGGCTGAACTATAATTTCTAGTACTGAACATCAAACATCTTGAGAGCATATGCAGCCAAAATCACTAGCCACTATAGATATTCTGAACGACGAGAAACCACGATGTTCTGGTATGGCCAGCTTACGACAACTCAACGATCCAAGGGCCTGAGTTGAGAGAACAATTTTATTTTTAATATAGTTTACCACATTTTCCTGTGATGTAGATGGTGCAAGACGAGAGATGAATAGCGTTTTACGTGGAAAGCGAGGAACCACCATCAGCTCGCAAGTCGACTCACTATGCATTAACACCGAAGCGTAGCTTGTAACAGAACTTGTCGTCATCTCCGAGGCAAACGTGGAAGCAATAGACTGCGCAGCGAAAATAGTCTCTGCAGTAGCAGCATAAGAATGGTTTAATGTGCTCGGCATGGCAGCAGTGAGTTGTGCAGCAGTGGCGGTTATAGTAGGCGTGGCGGCAGAGGCAGAGTGCACCGTAGTAGTGAGTATTGCAGCAGCAGCGGTTATAGTAGGCGTGGCGGCAGTGAGTTTCTCAGCAGTGGCAGTGTGCACCGTGGGTGCAGTAGAAATTGTAGTTGGAGTGGTGGAAGTAGCTTGCAGTAAAGGCTTTCATGTACGCAGTAGGTATCGCAGTAGCAACAGCTGGCTCAGCAGTATAAGTCGCGAGAGTTTGAATGGCGGCAGAAGGTTGCCCAGCAGTAATTGTTGAAGTTAACGTCGTTGTTGGCAGCGCAGTATACTGCGCTGCGGCAGTTTGCGTAGCGGCCGTAAGTTGCGCAGCAGCAATAGTATGTGTGGCGGCAGTATTTTGTGTGCTTCTAGTTTTAGCACGCTGGGATCTGGTTAAGCCAATATCAATGCAATGATTTGGGTGCAGACAGTGCGCTGATCAACAGCAGAGGTTTGCGACGCGGCAGTACACTGCACATCAGCAGTACGGTTGGTCATAGGCGGCTTCGCTACGATATTTTTCCTCGTTAGTCCAGGTCGTAAGGACCTACTAGTGCTTGCTGACTGGTTAGTCACAGCGTCAGTTGCCTTCCAAATTCTGGTTCATTGTTGGAAGCAAGGCATGAAGATGACTAAACTCTTCGTTAATCTTCGCCGAAAGAGCCTCAAGATCTGAAAACCTCGACAGCAGCATCTTCGTTGAGAACTTTCTACAATGATTGCAGAACCATTGCAGCCCATTGGCCTCAGGAGATTGTAGCGCGTCGCAGATCTTAGCGCTCAGGTTGACGCATTTAGAATGGAATAACTTCGAACAACCATTGCATGCAATGAAACTGTCGTAGGTGCTCCATTTCGATTTGCAAATTTCACAGCCGTGATCCATTGAGGTTATGTTGGCTGCAAATTTAGCACTCGATGCTCACAGGAACAATTCCTGTGAAATCGATTCCAATTCGATATATGCTGAATCGGAAACACTTTAGTTGTTAATTTCACGTTTAATTTGAATTGATTTTGATTTTTTCCAATAATTGTAGATAAAAGCAGAGCAGTGCGAAAATTTGTCGACTGTCACCGAACAGAGTTGCCAACAACAGAATGCAGCATTTGTTAATCAATTATGTATTTATTGTTACGAAATTTATTATAGATTGTGCTAATGGCATATTCGTTGTAAATTTATTGATTAATAAAATTGAATTGAATTAAAAAAAAAAAAATTAAATAAAACTGCTGTTTTACTGGCAAATTTAGTCAATGCAATCGTACCCTAACTCGATCTGAAACAATACCGATTGTATATTTGGACTGACTCGACCATCGTACTGGCCTGGCTTAAAAGGCAACCCTGTTCATGGAACACATTCGTGGCCAACCGGGTTTCAATGATCACTGAAAAGGTTGGAACCGACAACTGGAGCCACGTTGAATCTCACGACAACCCAGCAGATGTAACCACTCAAGGATGTTCTTCCATAAAACTAAGAGATCATCATCTTTGGTGGCACGGTCCAAATTGGCTCAACCGTGAAAAAGAATTCTTGCCCAAGTCCAAAGATCCCGTCGACACTACCCTTGACTTAAAACCCATTAAGTCGTTTGCCACAACAACCCAAGAGGACATATTAGGTTCTCCTCGCTGCCAAGAGCTTTACGAGTCATCGCATACGTGTATCGCTTTTACACCAACTCTTCACCCTCACGTCGTTTACAAAGGAGCCACACGACGTTGAATATAACATCCCACGAAATAATAATGGTTAGAGAAAAGCTCATCATATTAAGCCAAATAAATGGACTCGCAGAAGAATATGCATCATTATTAAGCATACAGAATATTTCGACAAAAAGCTCGATCTTAACCCTCACACCCTTTCTGGACTCAAAAGGCATCATGCGAGCAAATGGACGCTTAGTCATGTCGCCAGCTCTAACTTACAACGAACGGCACCCAATTTTATTGCCATACCACAGTCGATCAGCTTTTCTAGTGACTCAGATGGCTCATTTGATCACCCTACACCGCGGTAACCAACTATTACGCCTGCTGCATGCGTAGTTTTGGATACCAAAGTTAAAAGCTCTAATTAAAACTACTATCCATAACTGCAAGATTTGTGTGATACACAAGAAAAAACAGCAGACCCAAATCATGGCTGCACTACCACCTGAACGCACTTTGCTTAACCGCCCATTCACAAATACAGGTGTCGATTTCGCTGGACCCATAAAAATCAAAAACTACACTGGACGAGCCTGCTTAATAACGAAAGGCTATATTTGCGGTTTTTATTTGTTTTGCAACGAAAACAATGCATATCGAAGCGACAAGTGATCTCTCTACCCAAGCGTTTTAGCAGCTTTCTCCCGATTCTTTTCAAGGCCCGCCGCTCTTTACTCCGACAATGGAACGAATTTCGTTGGAGCAGCGCAAATGCTGAAGAATGTTAATGTTAATGATTTGTTTGGAGATGCGCACTGCGACCTATATAGATCTATTGTACCTCCTTCTTGATGCTCCGCTCTTGACGGATTACAGAATCTCATCCAGACCTAGTTCTCTGATGAATTTGAGAATATTTTTCGGTTCGATGGATGAGATTTCCTCTTGACTCAGCTCGTAGTTCCACAGTGTTGCCTTGCGCTTGCGAGCTACTGCGTCACAGTTGGTAAGTAGGTGTATTGGAGTTTCCTCCGCTTCTTCGCAGAAACGGCAGTTGCTGTCGGTTTCGATGCCCAATTTCTTCAGGTGGTATTTCAGTTTACAGTGTCCTGTAAGAAACCCCGTAAGAATTCTTAGATTCGGTTTGCCTAAGCTTATGTGCAATTTTGCTCTCCGAGAGTTAAAATCTTTGAGGAGCACTTTGGATTGTTTTAGCTTTGGGAGGCTTTTCCAGAGGTTTGATCTTTTGTGTCTCTCCTCCCTTCTTAGTTCTTCTTTGATAGTGTGTGTGCCCAATCCGCAGAATGGTTCTGGTCCTATAAAGTGTGTGGCTGCGCCTCGTCGCGCTAATTCATCAGCTTCTTCGTTACCATGAATTCCTTTATGTCCTGGGACCCAGAGTATAGTAACGGTGTTATTCTTGCCTAGCTCATTCAGTTTTGTTAGGCATTCCCATGTCATTTCTGATGATATTTCACAGGAAGCTAATGCTTTGATTGCTGCTTGGCTGTCCGACATCACAATTATGTCTTGACCTTTGTAACTCCTGTCCAGGTTAAATTGTGCTGAAGAAAGATCGGCGTGAATTCATGAAGGCACTCCAGACCCAAATTGTGAACAACTACAGTCACCAAGATCTAACCTGGCATTTTATACCCCCTGGCGCTCCGCACATGGGCGGAGTCTGGGAAGCCGGTGTGAAAAGTTGTAAAGCACATTTGAAAAAGGCATACGCAAATCAAAGGTTCACTTTCGAAGGATTCTATCCCACTCGCTCGAGTCGAAGTTGCCTTAACTAAAGACCTCCAAGTCCTTCAAGTGAAAACCCACATGATTTATCACCTTTAACCTCAGGATACTTTTTAATTGGTACCCCGTTACTCACCCCAGCCGATTTAAGTAACTACGCTTAACGTAATAAACCGTTGGCAAAAATTAAAGATATTGCATCATAATTTCTGAGAAGATGGAAAGATGAATATCTAAAAGAACTCCATAAAAGATATAAATGGAAACACCCTCAAAGCCCTATCAATGTTTATGATCTCGTGGTCATTCGACACGAAAATCTGCCACCAAACGAATGGAGCTTAGGTAGAATCGCGAAGGTTTACCTAGGCTCAGACTCGAGAGCTCGTGTTGTTGATATTCGCACGTCAAAAGGTGTCACTACCAGACCCATAACGAAGGTAATGGTTCTACCCTCTTATTGAAACCTACTCTGCGCTACTCAGCTTTACTCTACCCTACTGTACTCTACCCTACTCTACTCTACCCTTCTCTACCCTACTCTACTTTACTCTACTCTACTCTACTCTACTCTACTCTACTCTACTCTAATATACTCTGCTCTATCCCACTCGAATGCATCTATTTTGCAGTTATTATGGCACCCAACAACAACAACAAGCACTGTGCAAATAAGCAGTGCAACAACAAGCGTTGCAACACCAACAACAACAACAGCAATCCCAATAAGAAGCGAGTTAGAAACAACAATAGATGCAGCAGCAGCTCGATAAACGCGCGCAACAAAGTCGTTAAGCAACGCAACACGGCCAAGACCGATGATCGCGCCAGCTACACCCACCCACCGGCTTGTGGTCTTTGCAACCAGCCGTACGAAGCAGAGATAAATGAGGCGGTGCTAAAACGGTTCGAGCAAATGTTTTTAGCCGACCCTAAGGCAAGCTCGAATAAGACAATTCTGCTGGAGTTAGGCGCTGACATCTTTCCGCGGATTATGAGAAGTGGCCTCTTTGCTGGCGAAAATTGCCTCGTGTTAGCTCAAAGTACTGCGTTCGGCTGCACACTGTCTGGCCCATGTGGACTTTGAGCACACACCCCTGGGTATCCTTGACAACCCTTCTTTGTCTATACTTAGTACTTAAAAACTTATAGCACTGAATTAAAAATAAAACATGAGCAATTTGCGGTAACGTGTCACGCTCGTTAAGAAAGAAGGAGGCGATTTCGTTCGTTGTTCTCAGAAGACACAAAATTCAACCAGTTATCAACACCCCAAACAATTCTACAATCAACCTATCACTCTACAATCAACATATCAATAGTATACCACACAAAACAGATCACAATTATAAACGTTGTACGAATTCACCTACATTGCAAAACCTTAAAACACAAAAATAAAATAAATTGTATTTTTATTGTTACAAAAATAGCATAACTTCTTCTTTTCTTCCGCCATTACACCTGCCCGACGTTCATCACCCGAACACTTTTTTTAAAACAATATCTAGAACAACTATGAAATATATCTATATCATCTAACAATAGATTAGTTATACTAAGACAATGAGCTAAGGGTTCTTGTTGAGCAAAATTGTATCTCAGCGTATTGCACCGAATATGGAAACACCCTCTTAGGTTTCTAAGTGGTGAAAAAAAATTTACCATGGCTAAAATGCTGGAACACTGAATATTACAGTGACGACAAATTTTTAAAAATACAATCCCAAATTACGCCGGGTTGTATTTTATGTATTAATATTTAGTGTACACTGCTTTCGTAACAGTTAAAGAATAGGGTCCCAGAGCCAGGCGGCGCCTGGTATTCTGTTAGTACCTAATATTTCATTTCATTTCATTTATTTATCAATGTAATATAAAAAGCCTTATTGGCCAAAATAAATATTACAGGTTATTGCGTTAGAGTAATTAAAAACTTATTTATTAAATTCTGTTAAAAAAATATGACTAAAATAAGGAATTTAACCTAGACTTAAACCATTTTATGTACAGCTTCCGTTTCTAAATGTTCCATATATGTAACTAAAAACCTTATGTTACAGTAGACCAATTATAAGCAAAACCCATAAAAAAGCGACATATGCATTAAATACTATTTTATAATTATAGCCTATCTTTAAAGGCACTGGTAGTTTGTTCCAACAGCGAGCAGAGCTTATGAGGAAAGAACGATCAAAAACAGACGACGAAGTTTTAGGAAAAGGTATCTGTGGGTTTCTAGTCGAGTGCGTAAACATGAATCTACTCACTAAATATCTTGGAGCCCCCTTTTTGATTAATTTATAGAATAAAAGTAATAGTCTTATTAACGAAATCTCGAAATGTACAATTTAAAAATTTAGACACGTATGTTGAAACATGATCTGTTAAATGATGATTTTGTTAAATACGACTTCGAGTTTTTTGAAATGGTAACCAACCGTTCCAGAATAAACTTCAATACAATAAGGCAGGACAAAAGGAGGGAATGAGCAATTTTATACTTCACGTGCAATGGTCAATACAAATTTAAGCTATAAAGTTTCCTTAAAGTCAAGCCTAGTTGTCAATCCTAACCCTAACCCTAATTTATTGTCAATCAGAACGCCAAGACATTTAATTTTGTCAACAAATGCAATTTAATTATTCGAAATATTAATTTCAAATTTTCAAGCACATCACAATACTGACTTTCACCAGAAAACATCAGCATATCATCAGAATATCATCAGCAGAAACAAACATCTTACAAACATCACGATCAACAGCATCAACAACATCATTTAAATTCATCATAAAAAGAATGGGGCCAAGAACAGATGCTTGCGGGACACCAGATATATTATTTAGCAAGCTAGACTCAAGTTTATTATAAGACACATACTGCTCACGATCACGTAGATACAACATTAGCTTACAAGCAGAATTAGATAAATTAAAGTTAAATATAAGCTTATTTATTAAGTTGAAATAGTTAATCGTATCACATGCTTTCGTTATGTCAAGAGAAACGAGTATGTTTATTTTGCTTTTGTTAATGTTTTCTCGTATGGGGTCGGTAAGCCCAATAAGTAGCGATGCCGTACTGTAACCGTCTCTAAATCCAGATTGAACGTCATCTATTAAAGAGAAATTGTTTGTGTATTCCAGAATCTGTGACTTCATAATACTTTCCACAGCTTAAGAAAGGGCGGCCAGTATACTTGGTGTTTATCGAAGTCAAATATTTCAAAATTGTTTGTTATTTGGTGATTAAGAAAATGGAGGTTTATGGAGTTTGCATCATAATCCTCCATGATGGATGTTGAGTTTAGACAACCATTGTTTCTTAGTGTGTTCCACATTTGGTTACTATCAAGTCTATCAAAAACACATGTTCCAATTTGCCCTTTAGCTTTACGAATAGCTCATTTTGCACGGTTACGATATTTGGAAAAGAGTTTTCAGTTTGTCGCAGTTTTTTCATACAAGTAGGATTTAAAGTAGGAGTGCGCAAAAAGCCGCCCATGGGCAGATAGCTTTCACACACATATGACAGCTTTCAATTAAAAAAGCCTTTTAGTCGAGGTGAGAACTTATTACACTGAATAAAATAATACGATCCGTCGTGCGAACTTCATGCTGTGAAGTTGTAGCCGCTCGCTTCTGCGTTGCATTCGATATGATCAGTTGTTGTATGAACTTCATGCTATTAAGTTGCGACAGCTCGATTCTGCTTTGCCTAAGGTAGCGATCATAGTAAACGCTTATTGCTGAGCTTAGCTGAGCTAAAAAACCCATTGAGCAATAAAGAAATCAAGTCACGCATCTCTTTTGCTCCAATGTTTTTCAGCTCGGCTCAGCAATAAACTTTCACTATGGTCGCAACCTTATAGAACACGACAAGCTATCATTCTCGTGTTATGCTGTGAACGTACGAATGAACAAACTTGTGCTTTTCGTTGAGTGCAAACTCTGAAAACAAAAGCTTTGCAATGCAATCAAAAAATGTGAATGTATAATTTTGCGCACCCCTGCTTTAAAGGCAAGATCTCGTAAAGATTTAGCCTAAAGAATTTCCCTAGAGTTTAAATAATTGTTTTGATACTTCTTAATTGAAAATTTGCTGATTGGTGGTACAAAAGCAAATGCTTCAGTTATTAATGCATTTAAAATTGAAAGTTGTTTATTCACATCGCTCGTTAAGAATATTTCACTGAAATCAAAACTATTAAGGAAAGAAGATAAATCATCAAAGTTAATATTATTCTAGTTTCGATATTCAACGATTTCATTCTCCCGAGATACAGGGAAGTCAATCAAAACATATATTATTGCATGATGTGAAATAACAGAAGAAAACATTTGTCCTGAAAGCTTTAATGCACCAATATGATTGAGAAGTAATCAATAAGTGATGTTTTATTATGAACATCATAGTGACTAGAGATAGAATTGTGTACAGGATACAAGTTACATCGTAGAAACAAGGAACGCAAATAAGCAGATTTACAAATATCAAAAAGATTATGATCAAAGTCACCTACAACAACAATATTAGAATAACGCACAAACAAATCGGATAGCAACTCCTCAAAATAAACAATGTTCCTATGGAGAAGATAAACAACACCAACAAAAATTTTATCAGTCCCATTAGAAATTTCTAGAGATTCGCATACATTGTACTCTGTAGAATTGAATATTATCTTATATTTTATTTTTTTCGATACGTATAGGTATACACCACCCCCTCTTCTATCTGGCCGATCATTTCTACAAAACTAGTGTCCCTGAATATCTACAGTTTGTGAAGAGATGTGAGGTTTCAACGAAGTATCGGACACTCCGATTATATCTAGAAAGCCTCCACTTAAAATACTTAATTTCTTCAAGCTTAGTTGATGGAAAAGAAGGTTTAAGGCTTTGTGAGTAAAAGTGACCAATCTTTAGATGATTTTTGTGAGATGAGAGCTTAAGTTTCATTTAAGCGTCAGTCAAGGAATAAATGGTTTTGTTCATAAAAACGAACATTATTTTTCAATAGTGATGTTTATTTATATTTACAATTGAATTATTTTTTAAAAAATTCAAATTTGTTCATAACTATTTTGTAATTGAAAGCCACAAATTTTTATTGATTAATTTTATTTTTTAATCAGCATGTCAGTATACATTTCAGTTTACAGAATCACTTGAAATTAAAAAGTGTACACTTGGAGTGAATGAGTTTTTCAATATTGTGTACACAAATTTTGTACACAGTTACGGAATAGAGCTGTAGTAGCATTCAAGGTGTGTATATTGAATGGAAAGTTATACCTTTGAGACACTTGTCGTTCTCGAAAATCCCTATATGGTATGCAAACTCTCATCAACATTTTTTTCCTTCAGTTGTTTTCTTCGGAAAGCAACATTGACCTTGAGCTCGATAAAATATAACCTTTAATAATTGAAAAATTATTGGGGTTATATAAACACACAACTTAAAACTTATGAAAGAAGGTCGTAATTAATTTACAAATAAGTTTTTCACCATTTCTTTAGAGATTTGTACTACAGCGCCCTCTGGTGTTCAGAATATATCAAAATAGTTAAATAGGTTTTCGTACCCGAAAACTACTATATACTAACTATCATGCAAATTGGATGAGGGGCTTCGAAAAAATTCCCTGTAACTCGATCGTAGCGCCACCTACCCGTTTCAATTGCGAATCTAAACCATTCAGGGATTCATTCAAACACAAAAAATTTCATCAAAATCGGTCCACCCGCTTAGGATGAGTTCAGTCACTTACACACACGTATAGAAAAATTATATATAATTTAATATAATTATATATAAAAGATATATCACGCATTCCTTGTTGCGTACGGAGACATTTTTCAATACTTTAACGTATATTTTTGAGCATTTCAATGATAAAACGGATTTAAATTTTTCTTCAATTCAGTTTTGTTAAGTAAAATTTGAAATTTGTGTAGAAAGTTTAAGTTAAAATTTGGTTTATTCGATTTATTAAAACATTAACCAACATATAAATTATCGACTAGGTTGCGTACGGAGGACACCAAAAAGACCGCAGTTTAGTTAATTTAAAAAATTCAATAAATCAGTGAAATGTGTTGAAATTTCAAGGAACATTTTATTTGTATGAGAAGTTTAATAGTATAGAATTCAATATTTGATTTCAAATAAATTCAAAATTTTATACTGAAATTATAAAAATGAAAATTTCGGTTGCGTACCTACGATGTCCACAATGATTGCGCATTTGGACATGTACGAAAAAAAAGAAATTAAAAATTTTTCACACTGATTACAAAACAATTTTTGTACCCCAACGCGTACTGCGTAAGGGGTATATTAAATTTCTCGATTTTCGATTTTCGTGTGTCCATCTGTCTGACCGTCTGTGGACACGATTACAGCCGTAATTTTAAAGCTATCGTGATGAAATTCAAAATATAAGTTTATTTTTAAAAAATAAACATCAAATTCGAAAATGGGCCAAATCGGATGAAAACCACATCTACCTCCCATACAAGTGGCTTAATTTTAAAAGTAAAATCTCTTAAAAATCTGCTCAAATTAAAGATATGTTGGAAATAGGCTTTGATATTTAATATAGACCATCACTATGATATTTGGCAAAATCGGATGAAAACCATGCCTACCTCCCATACAGATCGGCTTTATTTTAAACGCAAAATCTCTTAAAATCTTCAAGAATAAAGGAATGTCTTAAAATTTTGTACATAAGCTTTCATAGTTGGCACTTTTCAGTACCAGTAAAATTGCAGTAAAATGAATTTTTACTGATAATGAAATTTTATTTGCATCACCAATAAAATTTTACTGATAATGCAATTCAGTTTGCATTACCAGTAAAATTTTACTGATTACTTTTGCAAATTACTGATTACTTTTCTGAAAAAAAATTGCAGTAAAAATAAATTTTTACTGGTTACTGAAAAAAATTGCTGTAAAAATAAAATTTTACTGATTACTTAATTTTAATCAGTAGTGGTATTCAATGAACGACGTATTTGTGATGTAAACTGCGTATGTGTGGTAAGTTGTATGAACTTACGGCACATACGCTATTTACACCACAAATACGGCGTTAATTGAATACCACTAATAATTTTTAATTTAACTGGAAAAATTTCAGTAAAAATAAATTTTTACTGATTTCCGAAAACAACTGCAGTAAAAAATTCTTACTGATCATGAAATTAACCAAATAAATAAAATAAATCATTTAAAAAAATGCGATTAATTTTTTTCAATCATGTTTTATATACTTGCTATACGCTGTTAGCTTACCACTTATTTGTAAACCCCGACCGGTTGAACAACTTGGAAGATTTTATTTGAAAACAAAACCTGGATCATTCATAGAATCGTCACTATCGAAATGTGTTCAACTCATATTATATTTCTTATTTATTGACACTTGAAATATTAGTTATAACGAAAACACGCGACAAGCTATGACTCAATATTAGAGTTCACCTGCTTTATTCTTTGATTACACAGTGACGACAAATATCAAATTGGTTGACCTAAAGAAGCTGAGTTGTTACAAACGCTGAGTTGTATAAACTTACGCCATTTATTTCCTCTGGTTAGAGTGCGTTGAATTTTCAGTTCTACTAGGAATTTTTAGTAATCAGTCAATTTAGACTGGTAATGCAAATTAAATTTCAATAGGAGATTTTTTACTGCAATTTTTTTCAATAATCAGTAAAAAATTAATTTTTACTGCAATTTTTTCAATAACCAGTAAACATTTATTTTAACTGCAATTTCTTTCAGTAATCAGTAAAAATTTATTTTTACTGAAATTTTATTCAGTAATCAGTACAATTTTTTTTTTTACTGAAATTTCAATCAGTAATCAGTAAGAATTTACTGGTAATGCAAACTAAATGTAATTATCAGTAGAAATTTACTGGTAATGCATATTAAATTTAATTATTAGTAAAAATTTACTGATTAATGTTATTTTTAATGCATTTAATATACAGGGTGTCCCGCAATTGAGTGCAACTATTTACGGAGCTGAAAGGTTATGTCGAGGTGAGCAAAAAATCGTATGGGAGGGGAGGGTCTATTTTCACATTTTTAGGAGCTACAGGGTTAATTAATATTTCACGACTTTGGCTTACGTTATTGTTTCTAGCAGAAAAACTAACTGACATAATTGGGTGTCCTGTAATTGAGTGCAACTATTTACGGAGCTGAAAGGTTATGTCTAGCTGAGCAAACAATCGTATGTGAGGAGGGGGGGGGGGGTCTATTTCACATTATTAGGAGCTACAGGGTTAATTAATATTTTACAATTTTGATTCACGTTTCTATCAGAAAAACTAACTAACATAGCTCATTTTAAAGGCAATGAATTCACCTTTCCAACGGTATATCAACAAACTCCACCAACTTAACTGTCACCGAGCTGTGCGCGTGTGAACATGAAACCAATCGATTGAAACTACCAAATTTCAATTTTGAGTGCAAACTTCTCAGAATTTCGCATAATAAATGAATTTTTTTTTTAGGATTTTGATGAATTTTTTTTTTTTTGAAATAACAATTTTGTAATTTATTCAATTTTCTTTTCAATGACACCAAAAACATAAAAATATCTTAAAAAATGAAAAAGTTGGATGTACTAAAAAAATTATACTATTAGAAGATAATGATAAATAATGACATTACAATTAGTTATTCATAAGCATATCAACTTTGAGTTTGGAAAAATAAGTACATTTACCTGAAATGAGTGGTTATGGGTAAGCATATCAACTTTGAATTTGAAAAATAAGTACATTTGCCTGAAATTCAAACAGTTCAAAATAAGTATAATACCGAGCTATTGTTTTTAGGTCGAAATAGCTTTATTGGATTGTATTTGTCAACAATAAATGAAAATTGAAAAATTAAATAATAAAAACATCTTTAAAATATTTAAAGGAAAACTAATGTTCGCTCTCTGTACTATAAATCGACATTTTCTTAAATGAGGTACCCTCAGCGTCAGCAGCTTCAATGACAGCAGGCTCGGTGCGCTGTTGTTCTTTAAAAGTGTATTTATCTTGTCTCGAAATTTGTCGCAATAACTGCGGCTGCAATTTCAAAAAATGGTAAAAGTCAACGCATTTAAACTCTAAAATTATTTTGACTAGCAAAATCGATCTTAGAGTGGTCACTTGGAGCCGAGAGAACTCAGTTTTCCCAATGTTTTTTGCGGATGAAAAGACGCGTTCCACCGATGCGCTCGTGCCAGGTAGGTACAGAATGAATTCGATGAGACGAGAAAACTCAAAATAATCTCTTTCCATTCTTTAAATTTTTGAAGTGTGCAATAGTTTTTTATGTAGCCGTATTGAGTAAAAACCTTTCCCGCTTTTCCGACCACATCGAATCCAGAATCTCCTCCATCGTCTTTTCAATTTCTAACCAGAAAGGAAAAACTCGCAATGAGACCCAATCGAACTCTTATACGATTGAATTGTTCACTTCACTCACTTATGTAATCATTCGCAGTGTCTGAGAATAAAAAAAATCATAAAAATCAAAATGAAAACATCAAGTATTAGAAAAAATCGAATTTACCGAAAAATGCACCGGCTTTATTTTCGAACAGTAATATTGGGTCATCGAAATCAGTGGAATCGGTTTCGGTCAAATATTTTTTCTCAGCTTTGATTTCCGGTCCCAAATACTTTTCCACCTTTCGAAGCATAATATTGCCTCGCAGTTGTTCTAAGTGATTTGCAACGTCGAGCCGAAACATTTTCGCCTTCTATTTGTAGAACAGTGTCTTTGAAATAATCAGCCTAGATCACGAGAAAAAATCAAAACATTAAGAAAATATTCGAGAAATATTTGAATAGCTACTTGTTCTTTAACGAAAACCAGCACAGCTTAGAGAGGGGTTCATCGAAAAATTTCTTCAGAAATGATTCACCTACTTGGGCCAAAAAGTATTGCTTCAATGCGTTGAATAGACTCAAGATTCTGCCAATCGTTGGTCCCATAGCCGAAAATTGAGTATTTTCGTAACCGAGTAGCTGCGAATACTCAACGTCCATGTCGGCACAAATCTATTTGAGTGCTTCTACACGCAATGTGTAGATATAAAAATGTCAATAAATGTTTACTATGAAGGATGTGTGCGGCGCAGCCAACTCCAATCAACGATGGTTTCCATTGCTTCAAATGGTAATAAACATTGTTAGATCCGCCACGTTCTCGCGATCCGAAATTCGTTGGACAATTGTCAGCGCAGAAGACAACAACTTTTTCCTCGATTTGGAAGTCCTCAGCTGTTGTTCTCAATTGATTCGCACTCAACACAGACGTTTCGCCAATTAGCGAAGCATATTCCAACATTTTGACACGAACGCCTACTGTCGGGATGAAATAGCGTGCCAACACTGGTAGCATTTTTACACTGTTACGGTTTGATTCATCTGTCGAGATGGTGATATAATTCGCGCAGGCCATTTCCGTTTTTACTTTGTCGAGTACAAATGGAGCAAACACGTTCGGCACAATAGCTTCACATTTGGTGCGTGCCCAATGAAAATTATCGTATCGAATGTATCGATATCGTATCGGATGAATCGTATCGAAAGACGAAGTAAAAAAGTTTGTGACAGTGCGGCTGTTCGATCTGGCAGACAACGCTTTCTTGTGTTCCCCTGATTACAAATGCTTGTCGATTTCACTTTTTCCGGCGTTTGCGATGTTGATTACCGAGTTGCACAAATCACACCGTACATAACTTTCAGTTCTCCTTTTTTCATTTGCGGGTATTTTTTTTTTTGAGAATCTAAATTAAAAATACACCTACTGCGTGGTGGCACCACTACTATTTGTGAGAATAAAGAAAAAACGAAGCACGTGATCAAGTTAGATTTAGAAAGTAAAAAAAGTAGGTTTGACATTTCTAATACCACGAGCTGCGCTGTCAAACTTCAAGTGAGTGATGCCACCTTGAAATTTTTTAAACTTCTGTGGGAAAATACTGAGTTGAGCAATTTTAGTCACAACTATTTTACAACTATCGGCTCAGAGCAAATTAAAAAATTGTAAAATTGTACAAAATAAGTACAAAATAAGTACTCTTTGAAAAATAATCTCTCTTGAATAATAAATAAAAAGTATAATTTTTTTAGTACATCCAACTTTTTTATGTTTTAAGATATGTTTATGTTTTTGGTGTCATCGAAAAGAAATTTTTTAGCTTCGGTACACTGCCGAATGATTTTGAAGTTAAAATATATTTTCGTTGCGTATTTTGGACAAAAAACAACTGCTCTTTTTTAGGTTAGAACCCGATAAAAAAAATTTTTATTTTACTGATCGGTTAACCCTCCGATGGGTGAGAAGGTCCCTGGGGACCTTTTTAATTTTCAAACTAAAATTACTCCTTGATGGTCCATGGGATATACCCTACCCCTATATGTATTCCAATTTTATAAAAAAAAATCAAGGCGATCCGACCAATAGTTTAGGATTTATAAGGGTTTAAAGGTTCTTAGTACGGGAAAGGGTGACAAGGTCCCTAGGGACCTTGTACTGAAATTGCAAGGAATTGTTAGTAGATGCAATTTATTTTGGATTGGTTTTAATTGTTTTAGTATTTGAACATATCACATATCACAACTGAAATTGCAAGGAATTGTTAGTAGATGCAATTTATTTTGGCTTGGTTTTAATTGTTTTATTATTTGAATATATCACAAAAGCGTTCTTTGAATTTTAGGTACTTTCTAGATTATTCTTGGCCTTTCCTTAAAAACATAATTACCTGTCAACGGAAATTCAACCCTTTTTGAATTTTGACTATTTTTATTGTGCCTTTGCTTGAAAATATAACAAACGGTCCGTCCCTTTTTGAATTTTATTGCCTGCTTTATGGTTGAAACAGGTAAACGTAGAAAAAGAGTATAAAAGCAGAAAATTTACACAGTGAGCAGAAAATATCGTGTGCTAAGTTTTATGCTGAATTACATAAAGAAAATACAATGGCAGATAGAAATTTAGATACTGCTGAAATGGTGTTACGTCGTAGTACACGCTACCAGAAAATGAGTGGGGAAGAAAGAAATGCAGTGGATGGGAGATTTGCAGATTTCATGAGTGAGGAGGATGAAGTTGATATTACTGCATTTGATCTTGAAGGTGCGGAAGATGATTTGACATATCAACCAAATTTTCATGTTTATGATTCTGATGCCGAAAGTGAAGCAGATGTAGAGATCAATGAAGATATTAGTGATGACGATGATGAAGAGGAAGAAACTGATGCTCCGCAAACAAGTGACAATTACTTCATTTCCAAAGATGGCTCCAAATGGAGTAAAACTGCACCACCGACTTCCCACACTAGTGCTCATAACGTGGTCGACTTCACAAAGAGGAAACCGGGACCAGTACGAACCACACATGATCCCTTTACCATTTTCCGCTCGATATTCACCGAAGACATGGCGTACATCATAATACGCGAAACAAATCGAAAAGACAGTGATGTGACAGCTGCATGGAATTTGGCAAATCCAACGAACACAAAAAAATGGAAAACAATCACTTTGAAGGAGTTCGATGCCTTTTTGGCTATTATTTTGTATGCTGGACTCACCAAATCGAATAGTGAACCTGCTTTAGAGCTATGGGGCCCATCGCGCAGTCCAATATACAAAGCTGCATTATCGTATGGTCGCTTCAGATGCATGCTTCAATGTCTTAGATTCGACAATGGAAATACGCGAAAGCAGCGACTAACCAGAAGCAAAACTGCGGCTATTGATGATGTTTGGCAAATGTTACAGTCTAACTTAATTCTATTATTATAACTATTGTTCAGACTGTGTGTCGGTATCAGATATAATTGTTAAGAATCCCGAAAAATATCTTCTTTCGCAAAAATTACGATTTGAACGCCTCTCAACAGATTTGGATAACAAAAATCGCTTAACAAGGATATTGCTGATCTAAGGAGTTTTGTGGAATTGGAGTTTAGTAAAATTGTGGCTAATATTGGAAACATCGTAACATCAGCGCTTAAAAAGGAAGTTGCAGATTTGAAAAATTATGTTGACATTGAGCTCAGTAAACAGATGACTGTACTTATCGATAACAGAGAAACATTGCAGAATTTTAAAACTGACTTATCTATAACTATGCCAGCTTCGTCACCCTGCATAGCTCCGCCTGCTTCCCGCGTCATCTCTTCCTCATTTCGTCTGATAAAGTTTCGGTTAATAATCGTTCATGGGCTCACATGGTAGCTAGTGCTTCACCATCAGTTACGCATAGAGATACAAACTCAAAAACTATTTCATTGCCAAAAGCTGGGAGCCATTCCTCGCAGTTAATTGAAGATAATAACCGTCCCTCGCAGATTGAGTCTAACTGGATAGAAGTTCGAAATCGAAAATCAAGTAGGAGACACGGACAGAACAGTAACGTATTAACTTCGCGCTCAGACATAAGTTGTGTCGAGTCAATCGAGAGACATAGCTCATGTAAGAAATATTCATGAAAATGCAAAATCCATTGTCACTGGAAAAAATCTTAATGCGGAGCTTGAAGTTGTAGCTAAAAGAAGCTGGATACACCTATCATCGTTTAAGCCATCAGTATCTGAAGATAATAATTTCCTACCTCGTCAAACACACCGGCATTGAAAGGCATCATTTAGCTTGCCATAAACTTTTAAAAAAAGATCTCGGTTAAGCTCAACCAACCAACTGGACCCGACTCGACGGCGCCGGCGGACTTTGGGCGCATATATCCCTCTCCATGCGCGCTGCCGCTGAAGAAGTCATTGGTTTCCGGCGCCCGCAACCTCGAAACCAATGGTACGATCAGGAGTGTCGCATCGCGACATCAGTAAAAAACGCCGCATACAGAAAAACGCTGCGGTCAGCTGCAACGCGAGCCGTCCGAGAAAACTATTGCGAAAAGAGGAAGGAAGAGAGGCGCCTTTTCAGACGCAAGAAAAGAGAGCAGGAAAAGAGTGAGCGTGAGGAACTAGAGGTATACCAGGGCAAGAAGGATGCACGAAAATTCTATCAACAGATTAAGCGTCTAACCCAACGTTTCAAGTCCGGATCATCCACTTGTAGAGACAAAAATGGAGATCTGAATACGGATACACAGTGTGTGCTTAGAATGTGGAGACAGCACTTCTCTAATTGTCTTTTAAGAGGTTCGAGTTGCTATCCAACGACTCAAAAACAATAAAACAGCGTGTGCTGACGGCCTGTTAGCTGAATTGTTTAAAACCGGCGGCGATGAATTGATAAGGCGTATGCATCAGCTCATCAGCAAAATATGGCTAGAAGAAAGCATGGCCGACGATTGGAACCTCAGCGTACTGTGCCCTATACTTAAGAAAGGAGACCCAACAATCTGCGCAAGTTATAGAGGTATCAGTCTTATTTCCATCGCATATAAAGTTCTCTCAAGCGTACTGTGTGAAAGATTAAAGCCGATTACAAAAACACTGATTGGACCTTATCAGTGTGACTTTCGACCTGGTAAGTCCACCATAGACCAGATTTTCACGCTACGACAAATCCTGGAGAAAACCCACGAAAATCAAATTGACACACATCATCTCTTTGTCGATTTTGAAGCTGCGTTCGATAGCCCGAGAAGGGATTGCCTATACGCAACAATGTCTGAGTTCGGTATACCTGCAAAGTTGATTAGACTTTGCAGAATGACGTTGATCAACACAAACGCAGCTCCGTCAAGGTAGGAAATGACCTCTCCGAAACCTTCAATACCGAAAGAGGTTTCAGGCAAGGCGATCCACTGTCTTGCGATCTCTTCAACATCATCATGGAGGGGATCGTACGAAAGCCCAGTGTGCATCGTAATGGCACCATTTTCTATAAAGATGTCCAGCTCCTTGCGTACTCTGATGATATTGATATTGTGGGCAGAACCAAGAGAGATGTTACTGCTGCTTTCGCCGTTATCGAAAAGAAATCAGCCAAAGTGGGTTTGACAATAAATGAGGGTAAAACAAAGTATATGCTGTCTACAAACAAGGGAGCTCGGCGTTTAGACTCCCACGTTTCATCCGGCAGCTATAACTTTGAAGTAGTCAAGGAGTTCGTATACCTTGGCACCGCCATTAATACCAACAACGAAATCAGCCTGGAGATAAAACGAAGAACAATAATTGCTAATAGGTGCTACTACGGGCTCAGTAAGCAACTAAGTTCCAGAGCCCTCTCTCGATTGACAAAACTAACACTCTACAAGACGCTCGTTCTACCTGTGCTGCTTTATGGCGCTGAGGCATGGGTAGTTTCGCAAACTGACGCAGCCGCTCTAGGGGTGTTCGAGAGAAAAGTTCTTTGCAAAATCTTCGGTCCTGTTCGAGTCGGCGATGACTATCGCATCCGAATGAACAACGAGCAGTATGAGCTCTACGAAGACATTGACGTAGTTCGGCGTATAACTGTGCAGCGACTACGCTGGCTGGGTCATGTCCATCGTATGGACGACGAAGCTCCAGCGAAAAAGGTGCTCGAGGCGAGGGTCGCTGGTCAACGACGACGAGGGAGACCATGCCTCCGATGGATGGACCAGGCTGAGGAAGCCCTAACCGCACTTGGTGTATCCGATTGGAGAAGGCGCGCGCAAAGCAGAGGCGCCTGGCGAGAGCTGATGAAGTCGGTCGAAACCCGAACACGGGTTGTTACGACCACCTAAGTAAGTAAGTAAGATGGTCTTCCGTCATACGAGTCTAGAAGGAAATTGCTAGGGTCGCAATCACTAAAAGACAGACGCTCTTACTGCTCCTTAATATTTGTTTATAATGTGCTATCCGCTAAGATTAATTGCCCCGAGATATCGAAATTTAAGGAACAATAGATTTTTCGAGGATAGTGCTCATAGAACTAATTATGCACTTAATTCGCCTATTACCCGATGTAAGCATCTCTCCAATAGTCTTGCATGCATTTTGACTTTTAATGTTAGTCAATCGCGCTTTAAACTGGATTAATTTATTTTGTATAATTAGCTAAAATATTTTTAATTTACTTGCTTTGTGACTTTCCTGTTTCATATTTTATAGTACAATCTAGTTTTTGTATTTATTGAGCATCTATTTATCCATAAACCACTTTTTGTATTTATTCTAAACTTAAATTAAACAAGAACAAGTGCTATGGTATCCATCCAACAAGAAGGTCTTCCTACCGACCCTGTCGAGCTGAAAAAAATTTTCATTAACTTCCATGAAAGCCTCAACATTTAACCCACTGATGTTGAAAACGACCTCACGGCATTTGCATCGCATACTAGCTCAAAGTATATATGGCATTTACAAAGAGCTCGTTCTAACTTCAAAAATTTTTACTGTCCCTAACTCTCATCCTAAAGCAATGTCCGATTATCCAGCCTCCCGAAATACACTACCTTCAATTGCGTCTTTTAATATATCCTACCACAATTGTGGTGGCATGAGAGGCAAACTCAATAAACTGTTTGTTGAAGCTAAATCTTGTCATTTCAATGTTTTTGTCTTTACGGAAACGTGGTTGAATGACGCTATCAAAAATGAAGAAATTCTAGATAGCAACTGGACAATATACCGGAATGATAGAGACTATGCATTGACTGATGAATTGATTGTAACCTGCTCCTCCAAATGCTTCGAGCACAAAATAATCAAAATAAGGCTAGATCAAAAAGTTTCCGTATACATAGGTGATATTTATATTCCTCCGAATTCAACTTACAATTTCTACAATGAATTATGTGAAATTATAACGTCAATAACAGCCGCGTTAAACGAAGAAGATAGAATTATTAGTTTTGGAGACTTCAACCGTCCCAAAATAACTTTTGTGCACGATGATGATGACAATCATCTCCTTCCAATTAACCTGTTCAATGCGGTCGACTTCGACTTATTAGGTACTTTTTGTAGTAATGATTGTCAGCAAGTAGCTCCAGTTCCAAACCGAAACAATCGCTGGCTAGATTTGATTTTTACTAACTCATATGACGAAGTATTTTCCAATACCCTCCACTATACTGCCTTTACTACTGAGTTATGTACTAACAACATAACTTTTATACAGTCATTCAATAATTCTATTGTATACGATTTCCTCAATGCCGATTAGAATAACATTAAAAATGACTTAAATTGTTTGGACTGGAACCACTTGTCTGCACTAGAATTGGACGATACTGTATCGTCTTTGTATCAAAAAGTCTTTTCTGTATTTTTGATACTCATGTTCCAAAAATAAAGAAAAAAAATAAACTATCGGAACCGTGGCTTGATTCAAATCTTAGAAATTTGAGAAATCAAAGAAATAAACTTTACAGAGTCATTAAAAATTGTGTCATTGTAAGTGATGAGGTAAAGGTTAGATAAGAAGAGCTGTCTAAGGAGTTTTCCATTAAGTCCGAAGAGGCTTATAGGCTTTACACCAATTTAATTGGAGAAAGGATTATTGAAGACCGGAAAAAATTCTTCGATTTTGTAAATGTAAAACGGAAATCGACCGGATGTTTAAAGGCAATGTTACTTCATCTAACTCACAGGAAATTTGTAATCTCTTTGCGGATCATTTTAAAGAAGTCTTTTGTTCAACTACTTCCCAAAATCAACCTACATTTGCCAGTATAACTAGTAGACCGACATTGGTTTGTGAAATAAATATTACATGGAGTGACATAACCAATTCCATTAAAGAATTAGATTCAAATAAATCTCCAGGTCCAGACCTTATACCACCAATTTCACTTCTTCAATGTTTAGACCAATTAATTACGCCGTTACATATGATTTTAAACAAATCCTTGCATACAGGTATATTCCCAACTTTTTGGAAATCTTGTCATCTTACGTCAATTTATAAAAATGGCGACAAGAGATCAGTTGAAAATTATAGGGGTATTGCAATATTGTCAGCAATTCCAAAGCTATTTGAAAAAATTATATGTTCCAAACTCACGAGCATAATTAATCTGTGTTTAAACGAGCAGCAACATGGTTTTCGTAAAGGACGATCAACAACCACAAATCTTGCAATCATGGCATCAGACATTCTTACTAAAATGGAAAAGGGCCACCAAATAGATGCAGTCTATACAGATTTTAGTAAAGCCTTTGATCGTGTTGATCACGAAATCCTAGCTAGGAAACAAGAAAAATTTGGTATATCAGGTACTGTGCTGAAATTTCTCAAGTCTTATCTCTGTGAAAGATCCCAATATGTAAAATTTCAGGGTACTTTGTCTAAAAAGATTGTTGTCTCGTCGGGTGTACCTCAAGGTAGCCATCTTGGCCCACTTCTCTTCAACATATTTATTGCATATTTATTGTCATCTTACGTCAATTTATAAAAATGGCGACAAGAGATCAGTTGAAAATTATAGGGGTATTGCAATATTGTCAGCAATTCCAAAGCTATTTGAAAAAATTATATGTTCCAAACTCACGAGCATAATTAATCTGTGTTTAAACGAGCAGCAACATGGTTTTCGTAAAGGACGATCAACAACCACAAATCTTGCAATCATGGCATCAGACATTCTTACTAAAATGGAAAAGGGCCACCAAATAGATGCAGTCTATACAGATTTTAGTAAAGCCTTTGATCGTGTTGATCACGAAATCCTAGCTAAGAAACTAGAAAAATTTGGTATATCAGGTACTGTGCTGAAATGGCTCAAGTCTTATCTCTGTGAAAGATCCCAATATGTAAAATTTCAGGGTACTTTGTTTAAAAAGATTGTTGTCTCGTCGGGTGTACCTCAAGGTAGCCATCTTGGCCCACTTCTCTTCAACATATTTATTGCAGACATATCTGAAGTATTGCATGATGTCCCCCATCTCTTATATGCAGATGACTTAAAATTATACTATAACATTAGATCAGAAGTGGATTCAGTATTCTTACAGAATAAGCTTTTTTCTCTGGAACAGTGGTGTAGTAAAAATAAACTTTATTTAAATATAAATAAGTGCTACGTTATAAGTTTTGCCCGTAAAAACGTAATCACATATAGCAGATACATGCTAAATAAGGTAGAACTTAAAAGGGTCAACCACATAGCAGATCTTGGAATAATTCTTGATAGTAAGATGCGCTTTAACCTTCACTACGATCATATCATATCCAGGGCAAACAAAATGCTCGGATTCATAAAAAGACGTGCAAAAGAATTCAAAAACCTTTGGGTAACTAAAACCTTATACTGCACATTAGTACGACCAATCTTAGAATACTGTTGCATAATTTGGAACCCAGCTTTTGTAGTGCATAGTGAAAGGCTAGAATCTATTCAAAGACAATTCTTGCTTTTTGCATTGAGAGACCTATACGATCCTCGTGACTATACAAATTTACCACCATACGAGAGTAGACTTAAAATCCTCAATTTAATGTCGCTGTCATCAAGGAGAATATTACTTTGCTCATGCTTTACATTCGATGTTATTACTGGTAACATCGATAGCGAATACATCTCGAGCAAGGTACTATTTAACCAATAAGGCGAACAAGGTATACAAAATTGTTAAAAGAATCGCATCGCAACACTATTTACGCATTGAACGAGCCCTTGAATAGATGTTGTAAAATATTTAATAATATCAGCGAGCATTATACACCGCCAATATCGAAATTCAGATTCAAGCGTTCTCTTTCCAAATCACTTTCCTTTACATAACTACCCCCTTATTAAACACCAATTCACTTCAGAATCTTCTCCAATTCCTTTTCACCATTCTGATCCCTTTTCTATTTCCTTGATCTAGCATTTGTAGAAAAATTGTAAATCAAAAATTTTAATGTTAAATAAGTAAAACTCCGCATTGTAATATTAACTCTATTCTCCCATATCCAAATGCCTCTTCTTACATTGCCGTCTACCACCCATACCTAAACAAAATTTAGTTGTTCTCCCACTCAGCTTTCCATCTTAATAATATTTTAGCATAGTATTAAAAATTAGTACATATTTTTACTATGTGTATAAAATCTGTTAGTATGTAAGCTTAGTATATAAGTTCCCCCTTCGTTCTTCTTCTTGTCTTTTCTTTTTGACGTGTTTTCGAAAATGTGTCGATTCATGTGGGCGGATTACGCCCACTGAGAATTGCATATCTTCTACACCTAAAACAAGGAAAGAGGAGAGAAAAACAAAAAATAAAAATAAAAATAAATACAACAACAACCTGTTAGAAAAATAAGTTAGAATAAGTATATTGCCTTGTTTGGCTAAATAAATAAATAAATAAATTGCTATGATATTATTATTGTTCTACTTTATTGCTTTACATTATATTTTATTTTAATTTAATTAGTCTGTTAGATTGTTTTTAATCAGTAGACCGAAATAAATAAATAACAAATAAATAAATAAATATTATTTAGAGATTAAAAAGGCTGTAGCGATAGTTTTTTAAAAAATTTTAAATAAATAAATAAATAAACTTGGCAGCAGCTTACACTCCGCATGATGCACTGTCCGTAGATGAGCAGTTATTTCCATGCAGAGCCCACACCCGCTTCACACAATACATTCTGTCGAAGCCTGCCAAGTATGGTATAAAGGTATGGTGGCTGTGCGACTCTAAGTCATTTTATCCTGTCAAAGGAATAATTTACTCTGGTAAATTGCCTGACCAAACACGAGAGGTCAATCAAGGGCAGAATGTTGTACTTCAACTTGCGCAGAGTTATATGGATGCAGGCCGCACAATTTATGCTGACAATTTCTTCTCCACTTTGGAATTGGTGCGTATTTTGATCAGGAAGAAAACTGCATTTGTTGGAACAGTGCGCTCGAATAAGACATTTGTGCCACAGGAGTTTAAAAAAAATCGTATGCGTCCTGTCAACAGCACATTGTTCGGCTTCAACGAAGGCGATGTAGCGCTGTGTTCATATGTGCCCAAGAAGAACAAAGCGGTAATTTTGCTGTCCACACAACATTATACTTGCGGTGTGGACATGCAATCCAAGAATCAGAAACCGTTTGCTATTTTGGACTACAACGCCAACAAATCAGGCGTTGATACAATGGACCAAATACTTGGCACGTATACATGCAAAGGCTCAACAACCCGCTGGCCACTGGCCATGTTTTATAATATGGTGGACGTTGCTGCATTAGCAGCATTTATTTTATATAATGAAATGCAGCCAATTCAAAGAAGTGACAGACGGCGGTCATTCCTGATGATGCTGACAAAACAATTGGCAGTACCAAACATAGAGGAACAAGCGCTCAACAACCGCATATCCAATGATACGGAACGCAATGGAAGCATATGATGTAAAGGTGAGAAAAATCAAGTCTTATGTTCAAAAGCAGAATAACTACATATTTTTGTTCTTTTTCCTTTTTGTTCTTTTCAGATATTATCAATACCTACAGAAGCAGAAGCAGCTGCACCGCCATTTGCGCCTAGAGGAAACAGACCTTCATGTCGCCTATGTCGTTCTGAGTACGGACGGCAGCGGAAAACTAGGTCCTATTGCAATTCCTCCAACAATCCAGTTTGTGCATAGCATTGTACACTCATGCATCGATGCAACACCTGCACAGAAAATATTTTGGGCGAGGAACAATCTACTCAACAATAGTTATTTAAACTTTTTTCATATAAATCTCCAAAAAATTCATAGTGTTAGAATATAAAAAAAGTTCTGGAATTCACTTAAAATTAATAATTAATAAATAACAATAACAAAACACAAAAAAAGAAATTTAAAAAAAACATTTTTTTCCTACAAAATTCCATACAAATTCAAATAGGTCCCTGGGGACCTTGTACTGCATAAAAGGGCAACGGATGACTCACCCATCGGAGGGTTAATAATAAAACTGCAACTTAAGCGGTTCTAATAAAAAAAAAAAAAAAAAAAAATACAATTAGTTTTTCGAGTCTGTGGCTTACTTTTTGACGGAATACGTGATTATCAAATATATCATATGTAGTGTTGATTTAAAAAAAAAAAACACGAGAAACATGAAGTTATTTGAATGTTAGTGAAAATTACATTAAAAAAACTAGTAAGGATGGAGCTTCGGCAGGGTATGTAGCATATAACGTTTTAATGTTTGATCACCCTGAAGATATAATTTAGCACATCATAATATGTTTAATTTTATTAACAAAAAGTAATAAAATAATTAAATTCATAAAGAGTTTTTAACAAATAATTCAACGGTCTCTTTTAGATATATATTTGAAACTTAGAACTTGCATGCAAAAAATGTACAATATTCTTAAGATTAAATAAACATGCATTTTGGTATAAAATTAAATGTAAATAACAATAAACTGTGAGCTAATTTATGCGTATTAACTCTTTCTTTTTTTTTTTGTATGTACCTTTTATTTAAATTTTAACTTTGCTAATATTTTTCTACTGGAGAATAAAAACTATTTCGATGGAATATTTAAAATAAAATAAATAAAATTTCATTGAACTTTAGTTACTATATAATTATTTAAATGTTCCATTTGCAAGAACGTTCTATTGGCATTGCTATGCAAGCAACAAAAAGAAAAATGTAATAACCAAAAAAATTAAACACCGAAGAGCGCGATACTTATGTAAAAAAACAGTAGAAACTAACAGTTGAACTCAATAGAGAAAAGAGAAAATTGCAAAAGAGAGACTTACATTTTGTAGCGTTGATGCTCCCACGATGAAAGTACTTTCATGGTGACGAGAGAGGATTCATGGCGATCCGTTAAAACTTGCTTTTTTTCTACCGGCTTCGGCTAAGCACTGATCTTATTTTTCTCTTTTTTTGTTTTTTTTTCTTATAACTAACGCGCTTTACATGAATGATAATAATTGAAATAAAGCAAAAAGAGACAACAATAAAATGATGAGCAAACTCATACTCCTAATTTATGTTAATCTTAACATTTTTTTTTCTTTGTTATCTATTGCCAAATGTATGAGAGGAGGTTAGAAATTTATTTTTGTGCCTCGTGGGTTTTTCTTTTTTTTTTTTTTTTAACTCATCAATTTCATTTCATTTAATATTATTTCTATTATTAACTCAAACTTAGTTTAATAACAAATTTAAAAAAAAATACAATTTAAGATCTAAGAATTTAGCACATTGTTTTCGACTTTTGCATGCTTATTTTACCAAATTTTTTTCCCACTTTTACTTTAGTAATTTTTTTTGTCACTTTACTGTAGTTTTAAATATAGATTTTAATACGATTGTTTGTTTAATAAGTTTAGAGTAAGTTGTTAACTATTTATAGTTAGTGTTTTAAGATTAAATCAGATTTTACCGACGTTGTTATGCTTTACCATCGCGCGTTTTTTTTTTTAAGCCCAGTTTTGCGGACGCGCGACGTCCGTCTTCGTTGCTTGATCTTTTTGACTGTTTCCCAATGCTTTTTCGTTATGGTCAATTAGTGAGAAGGTGAGAGATGGTATACCGAACTTAAAAGACGGTGAGAAAGACGGCGCCAATCTAGTTATTAATAAAAACGAAATTAATGTAAACTTAACATTTATTATTATTTTTTTTTCTTTTTTTTCATTATTTTAATTATCTTTTGAAAAAGAAATTTTACCTCTTTGCGAATTTGGCGCCGTTTAAAAAAAATGTTCTAGGACTTCACCAAATGTGATTTTCTCCAATAATCTCACTTCCTGTGATTAAGTTTAAAAAGCAACTTGCCAATGTATCTTTTTAGAAATATTCTTTTGTTTGAGATATCCAACGAACAAAGTTCTTTTTTTTCAGCTGCAAAAATTCGTCCTCAACTTTTCTATGCGGGAAAAGTTGTCTTTCTGGATCTTTGGTTGAGTCAGAAAAGGCCGAGGTTGATAAAGTACCTTACCATTTCACCTTCGTTTTAAAGCGTGATTTAACAATTTATAAAACGCCATGTTGGTACATTTTTTTTTTTATTTCGAAATAAGGGATTATTATTAATCGCTAGTGAAAGCTGGCCATAAAGTTGATAACTTGCGAACTTGTTGGATGGTAGTCAAGCATAGGGTGATTGAAAGGAATGAAAACTCAAATATCTGAGGCAATAATTATAAGCTACAAGCACCAGTACAGGTACCGAAGCAACAATATACATATTGAAGTATATTCGAAGTCTTTAGCCACGACAGATATACGATGACATTCAGTTTTATATATTAACGAAAGCTTTCCTATTTTGATGACGTCACTTTGTATGGGAGGTAGGAGAAATCTCTTAATCTGATTTTTAAGAGATTTTACGTTTAAAATATAGCCACTTTGGGCTTTTAGCCAATATGGGAAGTGGGCGTGGTTTTCAGCCGATTTCATCATTTCTTTAATTTTTGCAGATTTTTAAGAGATTTTACGTTTAAAATAAGCCAATTTGTATGGGAGGTAGGCGTTGTCATTCGATTTTGCCAAATATCATAGTGATGGTCTATACAGGGTGTTCCGCAATTGAGTGCAACTATTTACAGAGCTGAAAGGTTATGTCGAGCTGAGCAAAAAATCGCATGGGAGGGGGGGATCTATTTTCACATTTTTAGGAGCTACAGGGTTAATTAACATTTCACGACTTTGATTCACATTATTGTTTCTAGCAGAAAAACTAACTTACATACAACTTATTTTGATAACTTAACCGTTACCGAGCTGTGATCGTGTGAAGAAGAAATCAATCGGTTGAAATTACCAAATTTCAACTTTGAGTACGAATTTCTCAGAATTTTGCGTAATAAATGAATTTTTTTTTTTAGATCAATTTTGTAATTTATTAAATTTTCTTTTCAATAGCACTAAAAACATAAACATATCTTTAAAAATAAAGAAGTTGGCTGTACTAAAAAAATTATACTTATTAGAAAATAATGATAAATAATGACATTACAATTAGTTATGCAGTAGATATCATTGTTTTCCAATAAGTATAATTTTTTTAGTACAGCCAACTTTTTTATTTTTAAAGATATGTTTATGTTTTTGGTGCCATTGAAAAGAAAATTGAATAAATTACAAAATTGATCTAAAGAAAAAATTTCATTTATTACGCAAAATTCTGAGAAATTTGCACTCAAAGTTGAAATTTGGTGATTTCAACCGATTGATTTCTTCTTCACATGATCACAGCTCGGTAACGATTAAGTTGATGGGGTTTGTTGATATACTGTTAGAAAGGTGATTTCATTGCCTTTAAAATAAGCTATCAAAATAAGTTATGTAAGTTAGTAAGTTCTGCTAGAAACAAGGATGTGAATCAAAGTCGTGAAATAATAATTAACCCTGTAGCTTCTAAGAAGGTGAAAATAGACTCCCATCTCCCATACAATTTTTTGCTCAGCTCGACATAAATTTTGTGCTCCGTAAATAGTTGCACTCAATTACGGGACACCCTGTATTAGGGCGGGTCGATTTAAAAATCGCTCAATGCTCTGTGAAAATCGTATTCTAGGGATCAAAATAAGAAACTTTGCCGAAGGAACCATACCTCTAAAACGAATTCTGAAGTCCCCCAATTTGGGTCGAACTTTTGGGTAGGGGCAAATTTTGAAAAATCCCACTTTGACCCATTTAGAGTGCTCCAATCGAGTCCAAATGTATGACCGACCCCCACTAACTTTGGAGGCTTGACCCACCCATGCCAGTGGCACACCCCCTGGAACCCCCCTGTGGGGTTCCCCATTCAAACATTTCAAAAAATCACCAGTTTTGGCACACTACATGAAAAAATCAGCGAAATGGCTATGTTTTTTCTTTATTTTTATTTATTTATTTATAATAATATTTATTATTTATTTATAATAATATCTATTTTTTCTCTTTTAGAATTTATTTAGTCAGAACATATGTAAATGAAAAAATTAATTTAAGCTAGTTATAGAAAAGAAACTAAAAAAATTATTGTTTGAAGTCTTTTTTACTTTCAAGTCTGGGCAATTTCGCACGGCTCTCTAATGTCGTCGCCATAACAGCCTCTACATTTTCCGGTATAACCCGTTTGGAAACGCTAGCTAGCAATTGAACATGTCGTTCCGTTCCTTGTATGTGTGATGCAATTTTTGGATCATTAAACGGTGGATCATCTTGATTTAAATATTCTTTCAATGTATCGTACGGAATGCTTCGCGTGAATGGTGGTTCAAATACGTTATTTATGTCATTCATATTGATCATTTCCGTGTAACTTGTGCAATTAAACTTTATATCTGGTTTTTTATAAGCTCTAAGTTGCGTTGGGTCGTCAACATCTAGAATTATGTTGATAGCACAGTCGCGCTTTTGTTTGCTATCAAACAACATTGATAACAAGATATTTTCCGAATGCGCATAATATGAATTATCTGTAATTACTTGATTGACAATTTTGCGTAAACGAGGTTCTAGAAATCGTGACCAACTAACGAAGTTAAAAAATAATGCACTGCCGTACACGACAGAGCTGTAATACTTGATATTGAAGTACATTGGCACATAACATTTAATTATAAATTCAACCAGAATTCTTAAATTTGCATCTGGATTTTCCGTTGTCACATATAATCGTAATAATCTAGCGGTCTTGGTGAGCCACCGAGAATGTACAATTTTCCCTGGTTTGATGCTAGCCAGATCCACCGAAACCACTCCGCTAGAAATTGCATGGGCCATGTCGTATAAGTACTTCGAATCGGTGGAAAATTCAATTTTTTTCTGGAGCGGGGGCATATTTTGCAACTGAATTTTCTGGAAGCCGTCCACCACCTGAAAATATATTATAATAAAATAATTAAAAATGGTTGACAATTATAATAAATGAGTGATAGCAATTACTTACCGGAAGAGTTTCACAAGTTTCGATTTGACGGCTCAGTTTTCCGGTTGCCGATCTTGGTCCAGTGCTGATTGATTTATCCAAAGCTTCAAACAAATGCCGAAACGGAAGTTCGTTGAAGTGTAGAAGGCAAACGAACCAATGCAATGGTCTTTTTAACAGCAATTCGAATCGTCGTATAATTCCACCGTGTGGGCCAGTGTTTGTTGGCTCACCGTCAGTGCATATTCCAATTAATGCATCCAGTGATATATATTTATCGTTGAAAAAATCATTTAATTTGGTTGTTTTGTATTCAGCGGTTTCATGTTCCAGTCTTACGTAACCAATCAATTCAGAATTGGGTTCTCTCAAAATAACAAGATGAGGTTCTTTTACCATCCTAGTATGATACTTCTCATCAACTTTAGCTGTAGTTAAAGTATCATCTTTTCTGCCATCGAATGAAAACGCTAACAAATTGGTATGATCTAACCGTTTGCGAACCACTTCTTGTCTGCATTTCTCTTTTTCTCTGCGAACTTTCGATTTATCCATGATGAGAGGTTTGCCATGCTTATCTTTAATTTTAAAATCTTGGAAAAGAGCGGTTCCCAATGCCGATGCTACTCTATCAGGCATACCAAATCTGTCACATACCAAGGCAAAGTTAAAACAATCGTATCTCTCTGTGTATTGTGAACTTGTGCTTCTATCCATATCTTCTTGAACCGGTGGCGGTGCGTATGTTGAATCATCGGGATCTTGGTCTCTTGGCATTGATGACATAGACGTTGCTCCTTGCTCTTCAGTTTCCATCACAACTGCATCCATTGTTAGTCTTCTCTGATTATGTTGATCGTACATGAACTCTTTGAGGCGTTCGGGAACCCAGCCGCATGCACGTGGAGCTGCCTTCAAATCGCATTTACATGTTCCAATGTAAAAAATTGTTTCCAGAGATTTTACATACTCTGTAAATTGTTGGGATTTGTTTCTTCTCTTGATTTGCTCTTGATACTTGTTAAGCAATTTATTAAATACACTTTTTTTCAGCATTATTTCCATACCAAGTTTTTCCCAAATTCCATTCAACTTATCTTGTACTTGAATAGTGAACGATTTATGGGAAAACTTTTTTGTTCTGTTTTAGCACGTTCGCTTAAGTAAAAATAATATCTCAAGATATCCAGATGGGTTGGTAAATTAAGATCAGTCAAATCAGTAGACACACCAAAAACAGTAACATTGTGCTTGGGTATATGACTCATTGGGTTTTCGATAGTTGTTGATGTTGTTGTTGCTTCATCTTGCGGTGTAGAGGATGGTGGATTCATTGTAAACTTTTTGATTTGGAATGGTCAACTTCACTTATTATTTTTTTTTCAAATATTTTTTTATCTGAAATTAGCACTTCACACTTTGAGTTCTTCACATCGACTTAATGCATTCACAAAAACTGTTGCGTTATATATGGTCTACGAGACGAGGTAATAAGAATGAAATGGTAATTTCAATTCTACCTGCTGTGTCTTGTGGTGGCTAAAAAACGCACACAAGCAATTTTAGGATCTGCAATTGTGTCACAGTGATACCTTAATTTTTTAAAAGGGTTGCGGTGCATTCCAGTGATACCTTAATTGTTAAAATGGTTGCATAAAACGCGCATTTCTTAAGAAGGTGCCATAAAATACCCACAAAAAGGGTTGTAAAAACAACCTTCATTTCTTAAGTAGGTGCTATAAAAAACTACACAAGTAAGTTTACGACATGCAGCTGTGTCTTGTGATGCCTTAAAAAACGCACACAAGCAATTGCAATTTTCCGATTTGCAATTGTGTCACAGTGATACCTTCATTTTTTAAAAGGGTTGAATAAATTTCTAAAGAGAAAAAAACTCCAATAAGAAAAAAACATAGGCATTTCGCTGATTTTTTCATGTAAAGTGCCAAAACTGGCGATTTTTTGAAATGTTTGTATGGGGAACCCCAGGGGGTTCCAGGGGGTGTGCCACTGGCATGGGTGGGTCGGGCCTCCAAAGTTAGTGGGGGTCGGTCATACATTTGGACTCGATTGGAGCACTCTAAATGGGTCAATGTGGGATTTTTCAAAATTTGCCCCTACCCAAAAGTTCGACCCAAATTGGGGGACATCAGAATTCGTTTTAGAGGTATTGTTCCTTCGGCAAAGTTTCTTATTTTGATCCCTAGAATACGATTTTCACAGAGCAATGGTCGATTTTTTTGCCTAACCACAAATCGACCCGGCCTACCATGTATAATATAGCAAAGCCTATGTGCAAAATTTCAAGACATTTCTTCAATTTGAGCAGATTTTTAAGAGATTTTACTTTTAAAATAAAGCCATTTTGTATGGGAGGTAGGCGTGGTTTTAATCCGATTTTTCCAAATTTCGTAGCCAGGATTAAGATTGAAGAGAGAAAACTTACGTGCCAAATTGCAAAGCATTTCTTTAATTTTTGTGGATTTTAAAGACATTTTACGGTTAATATAAAGCCACTTTGTATGGGAGGTAAGCGTGGTTTTCATCCGGTTTGGCCCATTTTCGAACTTGATCTTCCTTTTTTAAAAATAAACTTATATTTTGAATTTCATAGCGATAGCTTCAAAATTGCGGCTGTAATCGTGTCGACAGACGGACAGGCGGACAGACAGACGGGTACTCGGAAACCGACTCAGGAGATGATGCTGGTCAAAATATATATATATTTTTCTATACCTACCACGCCTCCTTCTTGGCGGTACAAACGGAATGACGAAGTTAATATACCCCTTACGCAGTACGCGTTGGGGTATAAATATTAAAAAAATCATGTAAATCAGCATTATATTTGGTTAAACGGCAAAGATTTGAAATTTTTTGCTGCAGTTTGGAAGAACTTTTATAGAACTATTATTTCTGACCATTTGTTTTATTTTAACAACTACACCAGCCGGCCGGTTAACGGTTACCGTGAGAGCCAAAATGTTTTGGGAATCATCTTAAAATATACCCAAGTTAATTTTTAGTCTGTGGCATCGTCAACTTTTTTTTGTCTATGGAGGTCAAGGCACCTTAATGCACATCTTGGTCTGAGTTTGTATGGTGTTCATAATATTATGGCGGGGTACTGTAAATATTAACGATGTTATTGATAGATTTGCCACATAAAAGAGTTTCTCTTTCTTTAAAATTGCTTTATATTTTTCGTATTTCAAAAACATAATGCTTTTTCTATAGCACATAATTGAAAGTGTAAGATTTTATAAGCGTTCTAAAACTTTTCGAATAGCTTTTCACTATGTGTATACTTATATTTCATAGGAAGAATTAAATAAATGTGGAAATATCCGTCTAAGGAAAATTCGTCAAAAACAAATCGTTTCATTACTGCCCCTATCACCGTCTGCGAGTCGAAATTTCTACTCGATTCGACTCAATTGGCAAACTTTAGTTTGTCGTTTTAGAGAGAGTTTCAGACGAATTGTTTGAAAGCTAATGGTTTTTAGGTGAATTGTTTTAAACGAATTTTAACAAGACGAGTTGTGAATAGACGAATTTTCATTGCATTGATATTTTACCCCCTTTTCCCCCCAATATTTTTTTCCAGATCCGCCATTGCCCATGTCATACTTCATCACAAATACTTGACCTCCCACAAAATTGCGGACATCTGAATTTTAAGTACCGTTTTTTGTACATTTTTTGCTCTTAAAATGCTCAAAAAATAAAAAAAGCGGCCAATATTATTTGAATTTTAAGGTATAAGATCCAATAAATTGTATATACTTTAAAATAACAAAAAACAAAGCTAAGTAAATCCATAAAGTAGTTCTAGAGATATCGGGGAGACCAGTTTAGAAAACGTGGTTTTTTAGAAGACGCGTTTTAAGATTTGGTTAACGATTTTTTCGAGTTATAAGCTTTACATTATTTCAACGCCACAGCGTACCTAGCGACATCTAACTATTCTTACCACAGTATGGTAGGCAATACAGGCGTGTATTTCAAAAAAATTGATGTGAGATACTCATCTTTTGTGATATACTTTTGATGGGATATTATGCGATAACTTTTTTATTTAATCGTTATCGGCCAAACCTCTTTGGAAACATATGCAATGATAACTTTTTTATTTAATCGTTATCGGGCAAACCACTTTGGAAACATATAAACTATCGAAAAATGGAAATAAACAGTTGAGTTTCCTGGTTGAGTTTCATGAGAACCTCCCCTTAATGGAAAAATTTGTCTTGGCTTAGAAGAGAGTGCAATCTTCTTGACTGTTGATCAAATCAATAAAGTGTTTTATGTCCAATTAGATGTAAGGTAAAAATTATCAAAAACTTCTTTCTGGTGAACAATATTAATTTTATTGCAAAAGATTACACTTGCAAATAATTTGCCCTTGAAATTTTTTTGCATTAATAATTTTACCACTGGCTGTTGGATGCTCTCTGCCGAGTTCAAGATTTTCATTTGCGATATTTTCAATCGCTTTAAGTTTTGCTTACCCCATAAACATTGCAAATTACCAGCACTTTCTTGCATTTTTTCAAAATGTTATTACTTTAATCAATGGCCAAAAACAAAAGAACACCTGCTCAACTATTTGCAAGTGAAAATCAAATCAATACTCTCACAAAGTTTCTCTGTTGACACTCTTATAATAATCATTATTGCTTGACCACCAACTCAAATAAACAAGACAACTATCGCAGGGTCGTAGCTAGCGAAATATCGGTCGCAAGACTTACAAATTTTTTTTAAAATTAGGAAACACTAAAATAATAATAAAAATGGAAACTTTAAGGGGGGGGAAGGGGTTCGAACTAAATTTTTTTTAAAAATTATTTTTGTGATCATTCAACAAAAATGATGTCTATTAAACTCATCGTAAAATCATAAAAAAAAATTTTGTCGACGTTCCGGAAAGCATATTTATCAATAATTTGTCAATTTGAAGCTAAACGTATCGTCGAAATTATTTATAATTGATATTTTTAAAATTACCCAAAATCACCCCTTAAAATAATTTTAGAAAAAAATTTAACTCAAAACCCCCCTAAAAGTTTTCATTTTTATTATTATTTCACCGTTTTCTAATTTTGGAAAGAATTTGTTAGTTCTAGAAGCAAAATTTTTCTAGCTACGTCCCTGAACTATCGTGGTAAAAAAAAAACAATCTCCTGCCAAAAATTTCAGCGCAGTTGGCCCAGAGGTTTCTTAAAAGTGGACGTAATTATAGTGCCACCAGGCTCATTTTTAGTACAGTTTCAGACGATAAGCTACAAACTTAATTACCGAATTTCAGTCTTATACGACCAAAACCGTCTGAAATATAGCATTTTCATCGATTTGTGGGCGGTAAAAGAGGGCGTGAATTGACCCATTTTTGGTGCAATTGCCGAAAGTAGCCATCGAAACAGACGGAACTATAGTATTTTTATTGACTTTGGGTGGTAAAAGGGGGCGTGCTTAAAATTAGGTATGCAATAACCTAATCTAGGACGCAAGTAATACATGTTTTAAGTTTGAGCGAAATCCGTTTAGTCGTTTAGATTTGTAAAAAATCAAACAAACAAAAAACAAATAAACAAACAGAAAATGATTTTTATTAATACAGATAGATAGATTCATTAATTACAAAAATGTTTATTATTTAAATTATTGACTTTAAAATCAATAAAAAAATTAATAACATGAACTACGAAATAGCCAACATAAATTTGATTTTATTATATAAGCATCAAAAGTTGAATGTATTAAAAGAATTGAATGTAAAATTGCATTTATGAAAATATTACAGCGAAATAATCAACCACGCCCGTGTTGCTTGTCGACCAAAGCCGAAGCAAAAAATAATAAAATAAAACCGATTATAATCGACGAGTACAAGCACGCACGCATACTTACAAAATTTACACGCACGCTCTCTGCAGCGAACTTCTTTTTACGCAGGCAAAATTTCGTAAGTGTTTTTCTTCTGTGAAATATAACCAGAGATTGGAAACAAACTGTACGAAAAAACCAACCCTACAGCTGCGTAAGCAAACAGTATCACTATCTTCTTACGTTTAGCTCTTTGCTACAAACAGAAATGCGTACCAAAGAGAGCAGAAAATAAAAAGGGAAAGAAAACTATTGCGTTGATGTTATACGAACACAACAAGTATTTCGTTTTTTAGATTTTGGTGTCACGATCACAAACACAACAAGAAACAAATGTTGCCTTCGTTTTACTACGGAAATTCTAAAAGAATTATAAGTTTTGAGCAGTTTTTTTTTAACGAATGTAAACAATTTAAACTCTTTAGATAATTTTAAGTTAAAATTTATTGATAACAAAAATTTTTTTCATTAGAAGTAAATAATTAAGAACATAAAAGAAGCAAAACTAAAGAATTCATTGTTTAGGGTTAAATAACACGTATAATTATTTACACGTGTAATATAACAAGTGTAATTATTTCAAGTTATTCATAATTAAAATCGCCATTTTCTCCTACTAACAAAATGTATTCTAAATTGGATGAAGAAAGTCTGCTTTATTGATCCAAAAATATATATTTAAACGATGAGAATAATCGCTGTCTGTAATTTAGTATACTTAGTTTTTTTAAATTCCAACAAAAAATATTTTTTTCGACTTGTCCGCAGCCGCGACACTGTGTGCCGTCAGCAACATGCAAAAGATCGCTAAAGGTAGTTTTCTTTCGTTGTTTTTGTGTCCGCGATTCAAAAGCATAACAGTGAGAGGAAGTGTTTTCTACTTCAAAAACAAAACATTGCATTTTGCTTTTCTCTCCATCTCTGCTTGCTTCGGTTTGTGTTACTGTTTGGATCAGAGAGCGAAAACAAAAAAAAAAGAAAAATACTTGTTGTGGTCTTAAGAAGAAACAAAAAGATCACAAAAATACTTTTCTTTAGAGTTTGTTTGCGATCCCTGAATATAACACACTGTTTTTATTCTGTGCTCGTCATTTTATGTTGAATGTATTTATAGCTCTGTTTCCGTACTCGACTGTAGTAACTTTGTGTAGTTGCTTTTGTAGTTGCTCGAAGTGTGCTAGAAAAAAATTGTTAAAGCTACATAAGAACAAGCATCAAGAAAAATAAGGATCAAGAAGAACAAGCAAATGTCAATTTGTAGTTCGTTGCTTGCTTATGTTTTGCGATAAAAAATAAATTTCCATATTTTTAAATATCAATAAATGCCAATACATATAAATAAATATAAAGTATCAAGTTAAAATTGGCACCGTTTGCGTTTGTAACAAGTTATAATTGGCGCTGTTAACGTTTGATAGGCAATTAGCTGTTTTCGTGCTTGAAACTAGCTAGAAATTTCATTTTACTCTCTCACATTGAACTTTACTCGACTTTTACTCGACTTTTTAATGTGTACGGAAACATACCTTATATGTTGAATAGCCAATACACAAGCCTCTATCTATTGAAAGATTATTGTGATCTACTGCAACATAGTTTTAATAATACATACTTGATATTGAATTGAACAACTGTGCTTAAACGGGGGCTTTTGGATTAGTGGATAGTGCATTGAACTCCTGATCGCAACGGTGCGAGTTCAATTCCCTGCGGAGGATCGAAGAAATATTTTTAATATATTGAAATTAGATTTTCTTGTTATAATAGACGCAAAGAACAAAGAAAAATCAATTTCTAAGAAAATTGCTGTCGAAAAAAGTGTCGTTTTTGAGATTTCACTCCTCAAGCAAATCACAGAACGAGGCGTAAAAAGCTTCGCTTAAAAAAAGTGTTCGATTTTGTACAGTCTGCGAAATATGTAATTAAATGTGCCTAAAAAACTGATAACGTTTTAAGCAAAAAACTTCAGTATACGTAACGGTAAAATGTAAGTATGCAGAAAAATTGGTTGTTGTCTAATTAAAAGGTGTACTAAGAATTTGCTTGTCCTTTGCTCACAAAATTTACCGTTATCTACAAAACTTGCAGTTACCCTTTATTTTACTATAGGAAATAATTATATGTGCATCAGTAACAAAGATCTGCAAATAATGGGGTTGCGATATTATTGACCAGCTGAGGGTCGTCTCCAAAGAAATTTTTTGCGTAGAAAGTGAATCTGTGCTCAGAATTCGCTCATCATTTAAGGATTTTGAGATATTTGAGGTTATGTATACGGAAAATGGCTACTTTTGAGGTTGGATTAAGGATGTACAACATTTTTTAAATTATTTTATTTATATTTTATTATTAATTACTATCATTTCCCCTTTAAAATGAGATCTGAAATGGTACCGTGTAACGGTTTTTTAAAAAAGTATGGCCATTTGAAGAAGACGTCCGCAAGCAAAAATGTATGACAATCTCTAGGCTTGCATATAAAGCTACTTCACTGACTACATATTTCACCGCAAGCTTTAGTGGCATTGTACTGTTGGGGTCGAAGAGGAGTAAGTAATCTTGCACAATTTAATATTATTATATTTATTAAGTTGCCTTGAAAAAAATTCCATTTGTACCCATCTAATAATGACAGGGACTCAAAACAGCAATTATTTTTTTTTTTAAAAAAAACAAAAAGGTTACAAAATTTAAGATTTATTATTAGAAAAATACGCATAACCATTATGTCAGCAATAATATTTTTTGGTAGCCCATACCCATTATCGTAACCAAAATTTTTTTTGGTTGCCCATAACCATTATCACAACCAAAATGTTTTTTTCGGTTGCCCGTAACCATTATCGTAACCAAAAGATTTTTTGGTTGACCATTAAAAACATTTTGGTTGCGGTAATGGTTATGGACAACCAAAAACACATTTTGGTTGCTATAATGGTTATGAGCAACCAACAAATTATTTTGGTTGCGATAATGGTTATGGGTAACCAAAAATATATTATTGTTGCGATAATGGTTATGGACAACCAAAAAAATATTTTGGTTACGATAATGGTAACCATTATCATTTTGGTAACCATTATTACCAAAAACACATTTTGGTTGCGGTAATTGTGTGGGCAATCAAAAACACATTTTGGTTGCGATAATGGTTATATGCAACCAGTATCAAAATGGGTTGAATAAACTACAATTATCTCGAGATTTTTGCCAAAATTGGTTATAACGGTTATGTCCCTGAATAATGAACTTTGATGTGTTTTATGACGATTCCCAAAATATTTTGGCGATAACGAAAGCCTCCAGTGAGCTAAACCATTCTGCAAAAACATCAAAAAATCATGTTTTTCGAAAATATGTCGGCTTCTTTCAATCTGCATCAAACATTTTTAAAAATTTGCTATCGAATTAGATATAATACTGTTTTCATGCATTTTTTTCGCCTTTTTTTGAAAAGAAACTTCTTAGGCGGCGCTTCGAAGAAATTTGGACAAGAATTGAAGAGTGAAATTTCAAGGTCGCACTGCAGTTCATTTCGTTACATCAAAAAAACAAAATTGCATCAGGCAAACATTACAACAAAATACATTCTAAAAAGCATTTAATATAATTTTTTTTCAATCGAGACATTTTGTTGTTTTCCTAGCTTTTTGTATGAATTTAAATGAATTTAATATAAAAAAAGGTGAAAAAATGCATGAAAAAATAGCATTTTCTCTAATCCAATAGCAAATTTTCACAATTTTTGATGCAGATCGGAAGAACATTTTAGGCCTATCACCTAGTGTAGAAAACGGCGGATCAGTTGCGGCGGGAGTTGATCCTATCCGCACTCCCTTCTTACTTACTTACTTAGGTGGTCGTAACAACCCGTGTCCGGGTTTCGGCCGACATCATCAGCTCTCGCCAGGTGCCTCTGCTTTGCGCGCGCCTTCTCCAATCGGATACACCAAGTGCGGTTAGGGCTTCCTCAGCCTGGTCCATCTATCGGAGGCATGGTCTCCCCTCGTTCAGTTATACGCTGAACTACGTCAATGTCTTCATAGAGCTCATACAGCTCGTGGTTCATTCGGATGCGATAGTCATCGCCGACTCGAACAGGACCGAAGATTTTGCGAAGAACTTTTCTCTCGAACACCCCCAGAGCGGCTGCGTCAGTTTGCGGAACTACCCATGCCTCAGCTCCATAAAGCAGCACAGGTAGAACGAGCGTCTTGTAGAGTGTTAGTTTTGTCGATCGAGAGAGGGCTCTGGAACTTAGTTGCTTACTGAGCCCTTAGTAGCACCTATTAGCAATTATTGTTCTTCGCTTTATCTCCAGGCTGATTTCATTGTTGGTATTAATGGCGGTGCCAAGGTATACGAACTCCTTGACTACTTCAAAGTTATAGCTGCCGGATGAAACGTGGGAGTCTAAACGCCGCGCTCCCTTGTTTGTAGACAGCATATTCTTCGTTTTACCCTAATTTATCGTCAAACCCACTTTGGCTGATTCCTTTTCGATAACGGCGAAAGCAGCGGTAACATCTCTCTTGGTTCTGCCCACAATATCAATATCATCAGAGTACGCAAGGAGCTGGACATCTTTATAGAAAATGGTGCTATTACGATGCACACCGGGCTTTCGTACGATCCCCTTCATGATGATGTTGAAGAGATCGCAAGACAGTGGACCGCCTTGCCTGAAACCTCTTTCGGTATTGAAGGTTTCGGAAAGGTCATTTCCCACCTTGACGGAGCTGCGTGTGTTGCTTAACGTCATTCTGCAAAGTCTAATCAACTTTGCAGGTATACCGAACTCAGACAATGTTGCGTATAGGCTATCCCTTCTCGGGCTATCGAACGCAGCTTCAAAATCGACAAAGAGATGGTGTGTGTCAATTTGATTTTCGTGGGTTTTCTCCAGGATTTGTCGTAGCGTGAAAATCTGGTCTATGGTGGACTTACCAGGTCGAAAGCCACACTGATAAGGTCCAATCAGTGTTTTTGTAATCGGCTTTAATCTTTCACACAGTACGCTTGAGAGAACCTTATACGTATATGCGATGGAAATAAGACTGATACCTCTATAACTTGCGCAGATTGTTGGGTCTCCTTTCTTAAGTATAGGGCACAGTACGCTGAGGTTCCAATCGTCGGCCATGCTTTCTTCTAGCCATATTTTGCTGATGAGCTGATGCATACGCCTTATCAATTCATCGCCGCCGGTTTTAAATAATTCAGCTGACAGGCCGTCAGCACCCGCTGCTTTATTGTTTTTGAGTCGTTGGATAGCAACTCGAACCTCTTCATGGCTAGGTGGTGGTACATCCACTCCGTTATTGTTGATTGGTGTCACTGAACTGTAGCTAGCTCTAGCTCTCCATGGGCGGCATTGGTGGAATCGTCGCCAGTAAGTAAATTGGAGAAGTGCCGTCTCCACAATCTCAGCACACACTGTGTATCCGTATTCAGATCTCCATTTTCGTCTCTACAAGTGGATGCTCCGGGCTTGAAACCTTGGGTTAGACGCTTAACCTGTTGATAGAATTTTCGTGCATCCTTCTTGCCCTGGTATACCTCTAGTTCCTCACGCTCACGCTTTTCCTGCTCTCTTTTCTTGCGTCTGAAAAGGCGCCTCACTTCCTTCCTCTTTTCGCGGTAGTTTTCTCGCACGGCTCGCGTTGCAGCTGACTGCAGTGTTTTTCTATAAGCGGCGTTTTTTACTGCAGTCGCAATGCGACACTCCTGATCATACCATTGTTTCCGAGGTTGCGGGCGCCGGAAACCAATGACTTCTTCAGCGGCAGCGCGCATGGAGTGGGATATATGCGCCCAAAGTCCGCCGGCGTCGTCGGGTCCAGAGATTGGTTGGTTGAGCTTAACCGAGAGTTGAGCGGAGTAGGCTTCGGCAGTCCGTTGTAATTGCAGCTTAGCGACATCTAGCTTTCGTTGCATTCCTGTGCGTATGTTCTTCGCATTGCATAATCGCATGCGGATCTTGGCTGCAACAAGATAATGGTCGGAGTCAATGTTGACCCCCCGAAATGTACGCACATCTAGAACACTAGAGGCATGCCTTCCGTCGATTACAACATGATCAATTTGGTTTCGCGTTTTTTGATCCGGGGACAGCCAGGTGGCCTTGTGGATGTCGAGGTGCTTAAATCTGGTGCTACTAACTACCATGTTTCGTGCCGCGGCGAAGTCGATCAGTCTTAGACCGTTGTTCGTGGAGGTCTCGTGAAGATTAAACTGACCGACAGTGGGGCCAAAGATGCCGTCCCTTCCGACTTTCGCATTAAAATCGCCGAGAACTATTTTCACGTCATTGACCGGAAGGTGGTCGTATACGTCCTCAAGACTAGCGTGGAAAGCATCTTTGACGGCTTTGTCCTTTTCCTCCGTCGGGGCGTGCGCGGAAAATAGGCTGATGAAAAAAATGTTGCCTTGATGCGGATCGTGGCCAATCTTTCATTCACAGGTGTGAACCGGGAAACAAGGTGGCGTAGTTTCCGGCTTACGACGAATCCACATCCGAATTCGCGCTTCTCCGCATGGCAGCTGTAGTAGACATCGCAGTGTGCTTGTTTAGAGCAGCCTTGCCCTTTCCATCGAATTTCCTGGATGGCGGTGATGTCAGATTTTATTGTTTTGAGGGCTTCCGCCAGTTGGATATTGGCACCTTCCCTATAAAGGGTCCGGATATTCCAGGTGCATATCCGTAAATCATTGTCCGTTTTTCGTTTGCGGTGGTCGTCAACGTAATTGGGGTTCTTATCCGAGGCTGGTTTAGTTTTCATTGGGCAGTAGTAATGTGGAGGGACCCAAACCCTGCGCACATTCCATGTTTAAGGTCTATGGAGCGACCTGCCGCTCAAAATAGCCGTCAAACTGTAGGATGCCAGTTTGCCGTTGCCCAGGGAACACCACTTGGAGGTTTGAGTCGACTTGAGACGATTGCGAAATGGATAATGCTGGCCTCGCCAGGTTGAGGCGGTCAGACACGTTGCCAAGTGAAGGTTCGCCCCCTGTTCCCCGCACTCCCTTCACTTTTCCAAAAATTCCTATTGTTGAAACCGTGCGAATGAACTGCAATACTGATCCGAAAAACTCCTGCGAAACAAAACAAAATAAACAACGAGTAAATATGCAAAACAGTGGCAACTAGAGTAACATAAGGGTAATGAAAGTTTAAATTTAAGTATTTAATGAATGTAGTATATAAACATGTTTAAAATACTTTCCAAATAGGATATGGTCACTATTGCGTTGTTTTTTAGACGTTGACAAAAACAGCTTTTGACGCCTACATTAGCCGCATGTGCATATTTTCAAAACTCCTTCTAGCGAAAATGATTTTTTCGCTCAAAATTTGAAAATAAATCCGATTTGGATGTTGGAAAAAACGCAGATGAAAGTTAAATTAATTTTTTGTTAAAATGTACAAAAATTAATTTGTTTATTTAAAACTGAAGTTTTAGCTTGATAATATTGGATAGCAATATCTTTTTTAACGAATAATTTTATGCTTTTTATATTTTTTATTCATTTATTTATTTTTAATTTTAATTTAAAAAAAAACTGTGACGACCAACAAATTTTTTACTACAGATTCGAGTTCAGGGACCTTAAATTATCTTAAATTAGTGTGGCACATTCCCTTATTCACATTTTTTTTTTTAAATCCGCACCAGTAAGTAATTTTGTATGGAGTCCGGATCTACTGCGTTTTCTACAATCGCTTTTTTTAATCCAAATCCACAAACTTTGTTATCGATCCGCACCGAACTTATTCACCGGTTTCTACAATCGATAAACCAACGAGTTCGAGTAATTTTCCCGCCGCAATTGATCCGCCGGATTCCACAATCAGCATGTATAATTTCTGACAACTTTTTTTTACAATTATTACACACTAGCCAGAATATTTACGAAAAACATGACTTTTGGAGGTTTGTGCAAAATGGTTTAGATCACTGGAGGATCTCGCTAAAATATTTTGGGAATCGTCATAAAATATATCAAGGTTCATTTTAAGAGGGGTACAAATGGAACTTTTTTTCCCCCATACAAGTCGAGGCACCTTAATATTTATACTTTTTCTTAAATGATCAAGACAACACATGCCCGGTCTTAGTCAACCAACTAAGTAAGTAGAATATGTACGAGAGTTGCCCATGCACTTGCACGCCTAGCAAGTATCTCGATTCGAATGCTGGTCTCCATAGCAGAGGAGGAATCTACCATGCAGCAACTTAGGCATATTCGAAATTTTCCTGGCATAATTGGAGCAATAGTTGGCACGTATGTGTCAATAAGGAAAACTGGGGCGATGGTGTACAATATTATATAAACAGAAAAGGGTTCTATTCATTGATCATACAGGTACGTTAAACTAATTTCAATATAGCAAAGTGCAAAATAGCAAGATAGAGCAAAAAGGACGTTATTTTCTAAAATAAAAACATAAAAGAATGCATTTTTTATTTCTTATTGGTCGCTTGTTCTGGCACCTACTTGTTAGGGCCAAAATTATTGAAAATTAGTCATTAAATCACTAAATCGGCTATATTTCTAAACTCATAGGGATAGCGCAAAAGTACACGATTTTCCAAACCATAAAAACAACACACACATATTAAAAAACCACTAAATCGGCTAATATTCCTAAACCAAAAGAGTCAAGTCAACCATACTATAAGTTCCTTAATGTCCATATCTAATTTATTACTCACCTTATCTTAGGCCGTGTGTGATGCTCGGTTAAAAATAAGAGATCTGGTAGCGAGATGGAAAGGAAGCAAACATGATAGCCGAATTTTTAACGAGTCCGTTTTAAAGCAACGGTTCGAGGATGGAAGTTTAGAGGTTACTTGGAGATTCTGGCTTAAAAAAAAATTAAAACAGAGCTCATATTGCAACTAGAAATACTATAGAGAGGTGCTTTGGTGATTGGAAACAGCGGCTCCGATGCCTACTTCTCGGCCTACCAGTTGATTTTGAAAATCCGAGAACCGTTATAGTTGCACTAGCTGTACTCCACAATATAGCTATAGATATGGACGATAATGGTCTAGGTAAATAATGTCTATGTTTGCCTCCATCTGGTGGGTTTTTTAAATGACTTTTTAACAATCTGACCATCCATCGGATCCAAATTAATTATAGTAGTATGATTTCACTTATTAAAACAAGGATTCTTTAACTTGAGCTTGTTTAATGAACAGTCGATAGCCTAAAACGTTTTTAGCATAACCTCGATTTTTAGTTATGATTATGTGTCTATAAACTTACATTTATTTTTTATATATTTATGTTACTATTTATTTAATTTGTTTAATTAGTATAGTTCAAAAGTTCTAAAAATTTTAAGTAGAATCATTTTCTTCTCTTGGATTTGAACCTGTAAAAAAAGGGTTTTTTCTTTTCAGATGACGAAAATATTTCTGGTAAAAATGAGTTATCGCTTATTGACAACGACCAAAGTGAAAGTGGAAACAGGACCATTAAGAAGAAGAGCTAATTTTATTCTTCAGAATTTTATTGAAAGGAATTTTTAATAATAAATTTTAATAAAATACTTAGAATGATTTTTATTTTTTGTTCTACATAGTTTAAGCTTTTCTTTAAGCAACCTATACTCCATATCAGGGCTCCTTGACCTTTTCCTTTCAGTCATAAGTTGGAGTTTGTGAAGCTCTTTTTTATTTCTAAGATTCAATTTTGTGAGTACGTTGATACTCATTCTAGCAGCATCGTCTAAACTTTGTTTGGAAAATTTCTACGCAAATGCTAGTAAAAAAAAATTTTTATGAAGGGCAACGAAGTAAAGAAACAACAGTAGGTAACACTACTGAGATAATACAATTTGAGTGAACGGAAAGATTTTTTCGTACTGACCTTTCTCTTTTTTCCTGCTCTATTTGGTGGTTGTGGCTTCTCTTGACTCTCGATTTTAGAAATAAATTATTTCGATGGCCTATTTATTTCCTGTGGCCCTTCACCAGTTTTTAAAACTTCCTTCCTGTGCTCCGCTTTGGCTTTTTTTTGCATTTAATTTTAGGGTGCCCCACTGTGTAAAATATACTTTAAACTATGCAAAATTCGATTATTGCATAATGCTTTTGCCCATCCGTCTGTCCGTTTGTCCGTCTGTGTGTTGTCCGCGAAGAAATGATAAGGAAAACATCTTAAGGGCATTATGAGGCTGAGGTTCGTGGTCACGTTAACATACCTTTGCAGAAGGCTATCCTATGCATCCTTCTTCGTCTTGTTTGTGTTTATAAAGGATGGTTAAATTTAAAGGGCCGATGTTGAATGTGAACCCACACCTAAACGTCAAGTTTTTTCTGCATTTCATTTGGCATTTCTCAATTTTAGACTATCTCAATTTGAACCATGAAAAGATGCACAATCGAGCAACGCGTTAAAGTTATTCAGGCTTATTATGAAAATGGGCGTTCAAATCAAAAGGGATTATGGTGCACTTCGTGATTTTTTCGGTCAATTTAGTCGTCCAAATGTGCGTACAATCGGAAAAATCGTGCAAAAATTTGAGCAAACCGGGTCTGTAGGAGATGTGAAAACAACAGTGCATGTCGTACAGCTCGTATTGCAGAAAATATTGTATTTTTTCCAAAAAGAGGCAGTTACTGTTACTGTCAGGCAGTTACTGTGAATGGTGTTCGCTATCGTGAGATGATAACGAACTTTTTATGGCCCGAATTGGAAGATAGGAATGTGGACGATATGTGGTTTCAACAGGACGGTGCCACTTGCCACACAGCTAACGAAATAATGGCTCTTTTGCGCGACAAATTCAATGGCCGTTTTATCTCACGTGGTGGCGATGTCAATTGGCAGCCAAGATCATGTGATTTGACACCGTTGGACTTCTTTTTTTGGGGTTATTTGAAAGAAAAGGTGTACGTCGATAAGCCAGCAACAATTCAAGTGCTAAAGGATGAGATAATTCGTCACATTAACTGCATAGAACCTCACTTATGCCTTAGCGTCATCGAAAATTTGGACCATCGGATGGAGGTGTGCCGCCGAGGTCGCGATTTGGCCGATATTTTGTGCCATACATAATTGAACCATACCAATATTATCATAATAAAAAGAAATGACAATAATTTCCTAAATAATTTGTGTTATATTGAAAATCAACATCGGCCCTTAAAATTTAACCACCCTTTATCTGTGTTTTTGTTTTCAATTGCCTCTCGTGTTGCCTTTCGTGAACAAGTTCTTGTAATTAAACCTTAAAATAAAGTTTAACTGAAGCAATTAAAACAAATACTTATATAGACAAACCTTGTCCTCGTGCACCCAATTTTGACTTCGTTTTTTATGATCTCCTTCATCCATTCTTTTTATATTAAAAGGCACTATTTTTAAGAACAATCAATAATTGGCAGTTGTATTTTTTAAAGGTAAACATAATTTTAAACAAATGCTTACCAATATATCAAATTCACAAATTTTTTTTTTTTATTAAATTTTCAAGCAAATGCCATTCTTTTTATCAAAGTCACAAACAAAAATTACAACTGTTCCTACTTTAAAGAATCAGTTTTTTTACTTAAGGTATAAGACTCTTAAAACTCGTTTATGAATACAACGCTTTTAAAGAGTATTTTAACTTAAAAAAGCATTTTAACTAACGAACGTTTGAAAACTGTTTTAAAATATTTTTTTAAAACGAAAATAGATTTTAATCACCTTAATACTGTAGATTTTTGAGAAAATAACGGTTTTATCAGCAATAAAAAGAAAATATAATATGAAATCGCTTATAAAATTCAATATATTGCATTTGTATTTTTTCTAAAAGATAATTTAATTATCTTTCAAATAACGCGTCAATATTTTGGATCTATTGGATATTGGCAAAGATAGGATGTTTTTTTGAACATTTATTGTAGCAAGGCAAACAATTTGAAATAATTGTTAACTCGATAACTAGTTGAGGTATCGATTTTTTGTTTGACCAAACCTACTTGTTGTTTTTAACAAAAAAACACTTTCAAATCGCGGTGTCCAGCAAATCGTAATCGTGCCATCGAATGAAATGTAAAAAATGTAAATTTACGAAAAGTAATGAAATTTAATTTCATTGAAATGATTATGATATAAATGTTCCATATTAAATATTACTTTTCTGTTTAGTAAAATATTATTGAAACTGTTTATATTACAGTGGTCCCCGGTTATGTGCGTCAGCTAAAATGCTTGATTTTTACCGCAGTTAGACGCGGTACTCAATTACGAGAATATATAGTTTATTAAGAATATTAAGTTTGCTACTTTTCAGCTCAGTTAAACGGAGAGCCCAATTAAGTGGGGCGCAGTTAACCGGGGATAAATATAATAAGTACTTTATATCAGTTACTGAGTTTCCATGGCGAGTTAACCCGCTGTTTACTCGGGGTTTACTCGTCATGGAAACTCGAGTTGAGTTGAGTTTCGATAAATCCATGAAACTTGTAAGATTTAACTGGGTTCTATTTGTCAAAGTGAATTCCATTAATAAGAAAATAATAATAATAAGAAAAAATCGCGAGTGGAATACTCAAATGTCAAAAAGAAATTGACCGCATTCAGCGGAGTCAACAGTTGTCAATATTTGTGTAAAAATTCGCCAAATGGTACAGTTATGGGAGCGCTGACTAAAACTGATCAGGTAGCGGACGCCGTTTAATCGAGCAAAAATTGCTTTAACCCTTAACTGATACACCTCAAAAAATGTAGTTACAGGTTTATGTTTTTTTTCAAAGAACACCTTAAATAACAACATGACTGATCAATGCGAAAGCATGCACACACCTGGGGCCCTATTCTCTAACTTGGGAAAAAACAGTGTATACTAAATATTGTCTACACATACAGTTTCCGATTCACTAGCTTTGAAAATGAGTTTTTAACTTCTAAAAAGTGTTTAATTTTTATTGTAAAATTGTTATGAAATACCCGGCGTAATTTGGGATTGTATTTTCGAGAATTTTGTCCACAGTCAAGGAATACATTATTTTTTTCATACAAGCAAACATTATTTTTCTATAGTGATGCTTGTTTATTTTTACGATTGAATTATTTTTTCAAAAATTAATATTTGTTCATCAGTATTTAGAAATTGACAGCAACAAATTTTTATTCAACAATTTTATTTGTTATTCAGCATGTCCGTTCATCTTTCCCTGTACTTACTTAGATGGCGCCTACAACCGTAAGTCGGTTTCCGCCTGTTGTAAGAAATTGCGCCAGCCATTTCTGTTTTGCCTTGCTGGCGCCAGTTGGAAGCTCCAAGTTTCGTCAGGTTGCCCTCCACTTGGGCCCAACAGAGATGCGGTCGTCTTCTTCTGCGTTGTCCGCCGCTGGGTACCGAATCGAATATTTTCTTCACTGTAGCGTCGTCTATGACGCGTGCCATAACTTAAACGGTAACAAGCGAGCAGCTTAATAACAAGCAATGTCTCCAGCATGCTGTTGTTGCCATTGCTGTGAGAAATAAACTGACTCCGTTGTGCCTTCTGCACCGGGAACAAAATGCATTGACAGCATTTTTAATTAATAATATTTTATTGTTGTACTTGCAAGCATTTAAAGTATTTTTTGCCGCAATTAATAATTGGACAGTATTTGGTGCAAGGGAATTCCGTCTTTCGAAATAACCAACAGAATGTATGACTAACAAAATGCAATATGAGCATTTTTGCAATTAAACAACCTTGGTACAATTGCCAAACACTAGAATGTCATCCGGGTAATTTAGATAATCCCGGTCAGAAGATAAGGAAAGGCAAATTAGCATTCCGGTATTGCGAAACCTTTGTAAATATTTTAAGCAAGACTTTAGTATGTAAGAAAATGAAGAAGAAGAAGCAAGCCCAGATAGATTATAAATATCTGATTCAGCTAAAATAAAAGACAGTACGTAGGGTGCCTTTTATATTTCGGGACTTGGCAACCCTGGTGTTGCAATCTGTCAACTGAAAGCTCTATCGCAAAGTTTGACATTTGTTGGCTTATACGTACTCAGAACGTTTTGACATACGAGCGCTATTTGTGTTGTTTATAGTAACTTAAAAGATTCATCTCGGTCCAAAAATGGAATTAAATCGTGAACATTTTCGTGCGATTATTTTTTACAACTTTCGACGTGAATTAACGCAGCAACAGTGCATGGATGAACTTAATTCAATTTTTGGCGATGAAGCTCCATCAAGGACCAGTGTTTATCGATGGTATGGTGAATTCAATCGTGTTCGTAGTTCACTCCAAGACGAATTTCGTGAAGGTCGTCCGAAATCAGCTGTTGTTCCGAAAACCATTGATGCTGTGCGCGAACTGATATTGCAAGATCGTCATGTTACCTATCGTGAGATTGAGGCAACCTTAGGCATAAGTGGGACCAGCATACATTCAATATTGCATAAACATTTGACTGTCAAAAAAATTTGTTCGCGCTGGATCCCACACAATTTGTCAATCGCTCAAAAAAAGGCTCGTGTCGATTGGTCGAAGGAAATGCTCAAAAAATACGATCGCGGTGCTTCGAAACACGTCTATGACATCGTGACAAGTGATGAATCGTGGATTTACGCGTATGAGCCCGAAAGTAAACAGCAGTCGACTGTATGGGTGTTTCAAGATGAGCCAAATCCAACAAAAGTTGTTCGCGCACGAAGCACTTCCAAGCAAATGGTCGCCTGTTTTTTCGGAAAATATGGACATGTCGCAACCGTACCACTAGAACAACACAGAACAGTCAACTCTGAGTGGTACACAACCATTTGTTTGCCAGTTGTCTTCCAAGAAATCAGGAAAACCAACCGCCGAAGACGGATCACTCTTCACCACGACAATGCGAGCTCTCACACATCGGCTCAAACAACTGCATTTTTGAGCACCCAAAACATCGATCATCGATTTGATGGGTCATCCGCCGTATAGTCCTGACTTGGCACCGAATGACTTCTTTTTATTCCCAACCGTGAAGAATAAACTGCGTGGACAACGATTTTCGACGCCCGAAGAAGCGGTTGCGGCATTCAGAAGGCATGTTTTGGAGATACCTCAATCAGAGTGGCAAAAGTGCTTCGACAATTGGTTCAAACGCATGCAAAAGTGTATAGATCTTAATGGAGAATATTTTGAAAAACAATAAAGTGATTTTCGATGATTAATATTTGTTTTTGTTCTCTAATCCCGAAATATAAAAGGCACCCCTCGTTATTATGAAGTTAGGGTAATCATTAGTTTTAAGTATGTACTTTAATATGCTTATGTTGTCTTCTCTAAATTTTTCGTCGCAAATGTCAAGTGCTTTGTTTATTAAATTGTTTGCTGTGTTTATCTTTTGTTTGCGTGGTTGTGTTGATTGAAAATTTATTATTCTATTTATAATATATTTTATTTCGTTATTTTCGTTTAATAAAAATTAATATATAATACATCATAATTTTATGTTTTTCTTTAAAAATACATAGTTTAAAATTTTGCTTTATTTTACATTTTATTTACTAGTATTATTTTGTTTTCTTTCGCTTCTTGGAGCTTAGAGTGTTTAGTCTTAATTATTTGATTTTTTCACAACAAATCAAATTTTCTGTTTAAATTTTTCTACCTATTTTAATTAAGTTTTTCTTTAAATCTCTTATAGGCTTACAGTTCTGCTTGTTATTTTATTTACTTTATTAATCTAATTTTTCTCTTAAATGTTCTTAACTTTTTAAATTAAATCTTAAATTTCTCAGAAATTGATTTTCTTTTTTACCTTTTAATGCTACATTGCATTTTCCCATTTTTAAATTCAACATTTTTATGCGTAAGCACATTTTATTTTTTTTTTCTGATATTCTCTGATATAAACTCAATAATCTATCTTTCGCTCTATTTCAAATTATTTATCTATTATATGCGCTTTTTTTTATTATAGTAGTTTTTTTTATACTAGTTTATCTCTTAAATTGTAAAGTAATGATATTGTGTGTGTATTTGTGGTTTTTTTTTTATATTACGTAGGAAAATAATAATCATTGTTTACTGTTCAATGCTGGTTCTTACGTTTACCATGCTGCGGTTTTTTATTACGTAAAACGCGCCTTTTTAGGTTTTCAGAATGAAACGACTTACATATGGACGTCGTATCTTACTTTAAGAGTACATCTGATTCGAATTTTTTTAAATCTTACCGATATTTATTTATTTTTCTTTATTCTGATATTAATTTTCAGTTTATATTCATACGTATGTTTTTTCTTTTAATTTAAGTTTTCCGGAACTTAATTCATGAATTATTAAAATAACTGAGTAATTTTTTTACTTTAACTTTGAAAATCAAAAATTTTTTTTTCAGTTTCCCTTTTAATTGAATTTAATTTTATTGAATTATTTGCTTTTCTTTTCACTTATTTTAATTTCTTTAACACTTCCTATTTCCCCCTATATTTTATTTTTCCTCTGAATGAACTATTTCAATTACTCTATTTCTATTCTTATTCCTAATTTTCTTTAAAATAAATATTTTTTCTATGTAAGCACAATTTAAAATTGGGTTTGAAATTCATTTTTTCTTAAATTGGTTTCTTTTCATTCTTTATTAAAAAAAAATTATTTTTTTTTCTCTTCTATTAACTTATTCTGCTTCTTCCATTTGTTGGACATATAATTTATCTGGCACTTGTTCTACATAGTTTTCTAGCTTCATGATTTCTTCTTGGTCGGAAATCATTACCGTTTCTTTGTTTTGCCCTTCTAAAACTTGTTCAGGTTTTTCTGAATTTTCTTTATTTTTCTTCATTTTTCTTGTCTTTTGTGTTGGACCCTGTTTTAATTATACCTATACCATTACCCTGTTGCGGTATTTTTGTTTTCTTAATATCTCTTTCATTTCTTTTTATTTCATTATCCTATAACTTTTCCTTCATTAAATTTTTTAATTTACCGTTATTCTTTCTCTTACTTGTTTTTTTTCTCTTCATTCAAACTTAATTCATTATTTTTCCTTCTTTTACTTATTATTCCTCCATAATTATTATTATTATTAACTCATTTATTAACTCATTTGTCTTTCTTACACTTTCGCTTATTGCAACATTTGCCTAATATTATTTTGATCCATCATTTAATTATCATTATCAAAATCATTTATTTATCGATAACCATTTATTTTCTTACTTGCTTATGAAACAATTTGAGTTAATTGTTATGGTTCTTCTTCGCTTTATTTTTGATTAGAATTTCAGTTGTAACTAGACTTTTAACATCTACTTCCTATCCCTATCGGCCCTATCCATATCGGTGAAAATTTGTTTTTCCTACACTAATTTTTCATAAGTACTTTATCCCCGATTTTAAACTTCACTGGGTTTAAAGTATATTAAAATCCTAATGTTTTTTAGATGCTTCTTTCGCACGTTCCTGATTCTGTCTTACTAGCTCATGCGCTCTTTGGATCTGATACTTTAATACCTTTGAAGAATCCTCGACATTACATACCGGCCCACACTTGCGTTTCAAGTTCGTCGGCATTTCGGAATCCAATCCCGTACAATGTTCGAAAAGGCGTCTGCTTTGTTGATACATGTACTGTGTTGTATGATACATGTACTTGCCAACCATTGATCCCAGTTTGACCCATCTTCTTTCGCGAAACTGTAAATATTCCGCTAAAGGTCTATGGCTACTTTCTAGTGAACCATTTGCTTGCGGATGGTATGGCGTAATGTGTAATTTCTTTATATCTAACATTTTACATACGTTTGAGAAGAAACGGGAAATAAAGTTTGACCCATTGTCGGTTATTAACACTCTTGGCAAATTGTGACGAGTCACAACCTCATTGAAAAATGCTCTCGCCACGGTGCTTGCCTCCGTATGTGGCATTGCAACACAAACCATGTATTTTGAAAAATCGTCTTGGAATGTTAATAAATATTTATTACCGGATATTGTCTTTGGCAGAATACCCACCATGTCCATATAAACTTTACCAAATGTTCGTGTTGGTGTATCCGTCAAGACCATCGGCATTTTAGTTAACCTAGAACTTTTGCTTACTTGACATTTCTTGCAATTTTTTAAATATTATTTTGTTTCTGCATTCCTTTCCACCTGTATTCTTTTCTTATTCTAAACAGTATTTTGAAGGCTCCTTGATGGCCTTCTAATGATGAATCGTGAACATCTTTCAGTATTGTTTCTATCTCTTTTGAGTCCGTTATAACTTTTCCTTTTTATTCTCTACCTAATGTTTCTTCTTCCTGCGTACTTTCAATTCTCGGATTTATCCTCCTGTTCGTTGATTCTGGTCTTCGATCTCGTTTGCACTAATCTTATACCCTGCTCTGGTTGTGGTATCCTACTTAACGCGTCTGCATTTAAATTTCTTTTTCTTGGCTTATATATTATTTCAAAATAATACTCTGACATCTTGTGTTTAAATCTTGCTAATCTTGATGTCTGACCTTTCAGATTCGTTATGCCTCTCAAGGGTTGGTGATCCGTGTAAATTTTGAATGGCCTACCTAATAAATATGCTCTAAAATTTTTTGTTGCCCATACAATTGCTAAAAATTCTTTTTCTATTGCCGAATACCTTTTTTCTGCGCTACTAAATGATCTACTTGCGAAAGCAATTGGTCTGTCTTCTCCTACTTCACCCTGTGACAAAACTGCTCGTATCGCTTCCCCACTTGCGTCAGTAGCTAGTAAAAATGAATAACACGGGTGATGAAGTTATAGCTTCTTTTATCTTTTCAAATGCTTCTTGACATATTTCTGACCATTGAAACTTTGTGTCTTTCTTCAATCAATTGTTTATGGGGGATGCCAATTGTGACATATTTTTTTATGAATTTTATGTAATAGTTTGCTAACCCTAAAAATGCTTGAACTTCCTTTCTATTCCTTGGCATTGGAATATTTTTTACGCATTCTTGCTTTTGTGGGTCTGGTAAGGCCCCCAACTCTGAACATTTGTGTCCTAGGTAGGATATCCCTCTACGAAGAAATTGACACTTTTCCGTATTTAATTTTAAACAATTTTCTCTTAGTCTTTGAAATACTTGCGCTAGTCTTTCCTCGTTCTGCTGCAAGCTTTTGCCGTAAGTGACTACGTCATCTAAATATATAAAACAATCTATTCCCTGTAGTCCATTCAGTATATGAGTCATCAACCTTTGGAAGGTTGTTGGAGCTCCGATGAGTACAAATGGCATTCTATTGAATTCATAATGCCCAAATCCTGTACTAAACGCTATTTTTCTCTATCATTTTTGTTTACAAGCACTCGATGGTACCCACTTGCCAAATCTAGAGTTGAAAAATGTCTACAGTGTCCTAATTGATCTAATATTTCCTCAATTCTTGGAATTGGTACAACTTGTTTGATGGTGGCGTCCTTACCTTTCTAAAATCTATGACTAATCTCCACTTTTTCTGTCCATCATTTTCTGCTTTCTTTAGCACTAATAGTAATGGCGCGTTCCAAGGTGACTTGCTTGGCCTAATTATTTCGTGTCTCAAAAGCTGTTCTATTTGGTTCTGAATTTCTTCCCAATGGGACTGAGGTAATCTATATATTTCTGATTTTTTGGCGGCTGATCTGCTTGGACCTGAATTTCGTGTTTTAGAACAGGATTATATGATCATTTTTCTGCTTCTAACAGGAAAATATCATGGTATGAAGTTAATAAATTCTCTATGGAAGACTGCTCCTCTGTATTTAAATTTGTGTCCAATTTAATTGTTTCTGTTAATTTTTTAATTCTTCTCTTACATTATGTTCCCTTACGCTGTATATCGTGTGATTATCTGTTGTATACATATTTAAATTCGAAAATTCTAGTTTATAATTTCTCGCTATGGTCGTATCCCTTTCCGTTGCATTCAAAACTGATACGCATGCTGTATTGTTAACTACGTTGGTTAAACTTTCTCCTTAATATACTCCCGGCTCAATTTCTTGTTTATGTAATACTACTACCGGAGTCTTTGTGTTTACTTTTATTCTTGATACTTGCGCAGTATGCGCTTTAATCTTTATTTCTTCATTATAATTAATTAAATGTTTGTCTTCTCTCAACTCTTTTTCTTGTCTCAACTGTAGCGATGCAATTATTTTTCCCGTGTTGTCATACATTTTGACCACTTTTTCAAATTATCTTTTCCTAGTATTCCATCTGCAGGTAATCCTTGTTCTAGTGCCACCACGTGTAACTTAAAACTTAGATTCTCAACTCCGCGATTTGAATTCCTAACGCACCCAACGTTTTTATGAAGCCTCCGAAAGCTCAACTTAAATCTTTTATTTCTTTGCTTTTATTTTCAATTGTTTCTAACACACTTTGTTTAACCAAACTGGTGTCTGCTCCGGAATCTACAAGTAGAATGAGTCGTCCATTTATAGCATTCTTGCAAGGAATTTCTACAAACACATCATTCACCTTGGAGAACGCTAAAGAAAATTAACCCCTCTTACTCTCCTGCATGGTTAGATTTCTGTGCCAGCTATTACTTGGCTTATTCTTATTGAACATTTTTATTTTATCCCTTAATGTCTCTTTAACTTTACCTATTATCATTTAAAGTATCGCAATAACCTTTATCTTCTTATTCTCCACTGTTTCTTTTATCTTACTTAATGTTTCTCCAACATTTATCATATTAATCACATACAGAATAATTGGCATGATAGTTATCATGTTATAACAAAAATTTTTTGTTGTTGTTTTCAACAACTCAGTTGTTTCCTCAAACTCTGATCTTATACTCACCTTCTCCTGGCTTAGATACACTCCACTTTCTCCTGGTTTAGATATACAGACCTTTATAATTTCTCTAGGGGTTAACTCTTCCTTTACTTCAACTGGCTGAGGTTTACAGATATTTACAATCTCTTCGGATGTCAAATTCTCTGTTACTACACTCTCTATTGGATTAGATGTACAGATACTCACAATCTTTTCAGACGTCGAATTCTCTGTTACTACCCTTAACGGCCGTGTTACTCTCTTATCTCGGGGTTCCCAGCTTAATGGCCTTTGCTGGGCCCTTGGAAGTTTCCCTGTCTGTACCCCTGATTTCTCTTCGCGTAGCAATTCCCTTCCGAGTGTCATAGTTTGTTACACCATTTGCATTGTTTTACCGGTCTTTCCTCCCTACCGAAATTCTTCCCCCCATTATCTCTGAATGGGTTTCCTGTATTGACTCCTCTATGATTGTTGTTCTCAAAACTTCTCTTGAGTTTGTCTATTTCTAGGCCTGACTTCTTAGGCACAATTCCACCCTTTTTCATGACCATATTCCTGGCATTTCTCGCAGAATTGAGTGTTTTTTCTTGTAAGCCACTCATCCCTGGTGTGTCCCAATTTCCCACAGAAGGAACACTTAATTCGGGTTCTAGCATGTTTGTCCGGCAAACTTTGTTTCCTGTTATTATTACTGGGATAAGATCTATCAATATCCCCTCGATCTGAGCTAACCTGCCTGTCAACATTCCTTGTTTCGTCCACTACAGCATAGACCTGTTTCCGCGTTGTGACCCCGGACCCATATTGACCTGCGCTCCTCAACATAAACCTATCCGCCTTAGTCACTAACTCACCTAAATTCCTGCCCTCCATAGTCAACACAACTGGTTTTAAGCTTGGGTCATTCAATCCTACCCTAAAAGCCGTCACCACCGCCTTATTTAATTGACCCAACAAACCTGCCTCTTCTCCTATGCAATCCTTCCCTCTTGCTTCTATCGAACTTAATCTTCTTGCATATGCTTGTAATTTTTCCCCTGGCTCTTGAACACATTTTGACAATCCAATTAGAATTGAATGGTATCTTGTTTCCCTCAGGTAATTGGATTTAATTAATAGGTAAAATTCCCCAATATTGGCAAATTCTCTTCCCCTTCATAAATCAAAAGCATCCCCGTGTAACCGCAACTTAACACAGTCTATAACGCGTGGTAACTAGTTAGCATTAAATGCTCTAATTGAATGAACCTATTAAACTTTGTTGGTGAATCGGTTCCCGACAATAAGAGGACCTGATTATTCACGGTGGTAGCTATTGCGTTTAGATTCATTGTATTATCTTTTATTTCTATATTCTCGTATATATGTTCCCCTTCTTCTGTTTCTACGTCTGTTGCCTCTTTAAGATGCAATGAATTTTCTGTTGCCAATTTCAATTCTTCCTGCAAATGCCTATTTTGTACCTGTAATTCTCTAATTCTAGCATTTGCTTGTTCAACTGTCTCAAAATCTACTATAGCCTGTTGGACAATTAACTTCTCTACAAATTCTGTCGATACGTCTTCTCTTTGCAACAGATCTCGCAATCTTTCGTTTTCCAAATGTAGCTCTTCTGCTCTACCTTTGTTTCCTATTTTTTTTGTTCTCAGAACCTCAAAATCTCTCTTATACCCCCCAAAAATCCTTGCTTGAGCCGTACTCTTGTGCTCGTGATATTTATCTACGAAATCAAACACTACGTCTGCCTCTTCTACCTTTGTCAAATTTTTTCCCACTGTATTTGACTGCTGCAAAGCGAAATTATATTTGTTTGATATAACCACTTTTGCTCGGACCTACAATTTTTCCAAAAACCTGTCCAATTCTCCTATGAGATCTAGATACCTTCTCTCTATGTCACTAGTGTGACCCATTTAAAGAAAAGCAAGCTAAAATTACCGCGTTCCCTTTCTAACGCCCTAAGCCGAAGTGTTCTTTATTCAATCAATTCTCCCGTAAACACAGTTAGTTAAAAATAATAGTTTATTTTCATATATTAATTTATTTTATGCAATACATATTAACAACATTTTTAAAAATTTACAAATCAACTTTCCGTTCAAAATTCATCTCGTTTCGAATCCTCTTGGTGCTGACCGATGTTCTTCCACGGTGAGTTACTTTATTTACACATGTATTTCCTTTTCCATAGAAATCCGCCGCCAGGTTAATCTGCATCTGCTTCGTAATTGGCAAGTTAAGTCCAACAACAAGAACAACAATAAGTCCAACAATAAACAAGAAATTGACAAGTAAAGTTCAGACCGCCACGTAGTAAAATAATGTTGACAATGAACGTAATTAATAATAAAAATACTATGATTTCAAACCACGATTGAAATCATAAACTCAAAAAGGTGTTAAACGAGACTTAAGCCTTTATATTAATAAAAATTTATCTCTGCCATCGTCTTTCCCGAGAGGTGGTGGGAGATGGATCCGCCATCAATAATCATTTTTAGCAGGACTCACGTGGATCCTACTAACACAATACAATTCTCGAAAAATTTTCCCCCAAAATCAATCTTGAGTTGGACTCAACTCGCTGGTCTGAACAAACTAAACTCCCAACATACTTTCTACATAAAGCATCGAATTTGCAAACCTTAAGCACTTAAATACACAGAGAATTGAACTACCTTGTTAAAAAACCCAAAAAAAAGAAAACAATTTTTTCAATGTACGAGTGGTAAGTTATGAGAATGAAAAGAAAATAAAAACCTTGATTAACGTTAGAGTTAAAAATCCGAAACGTTATAAGTTTTAACAATAATTTTCGTTTGTGTTTTAAGACTCCTTTTTTTATATAACATCGCCACCTTCGATTTTAGATTCCATATTTGTTTGTTCATTTGTCTAACCCCGGAAACATTGGCCAAATATTCCAACAAACACATGAATCTGTTGGGTATCGGCTTTGGTTTTGTTTCTTTTGCAATTACACCAAGCACTTAGAACTTGTTGTACAAAGCCTATGGACTAGATAATTTTTACAGAACAGAAAAATAAAATAATATGACTTACAGTTAAAAAGCAATCGTTAAATATAGTTTAATGTAATTTAATGGAATTTAAAAACAGTTAAATGTAATTTTAAAGTATTTTTAGAAAAATAAATGTAACTTTATAACATTACATATTAACAAAAATAAACATAATCACTAAAATTAAAGTAAGAAATCAAAGGAATATCTATTCAAAACATAAAATTAATGAAGAAAAAGCGATAGATAATAGAAAAACAGGCAATAGTAAAGAGACAGAAGTTATGACTGACTTTAAATAAGTATTTGCTGATGAGAAATGCCCCAGAACAGCATGCCTGAACTGTTGAAGTGACACTATTGATTTTATATGATTAGGTAACGCGTTGCATAATCTAGCAGCATTAATAAAAAATGATCTCGTAGAATTAAGAAAGTTAAAATTCGGAATAATTAGCATTTGGCTTCGGTGGGACTGACTAAATTGTAGTTTTTCAAATAAATAGATAGGAGTTTTATAATGGATGATTATAGCATTTGCAAGTATAGCATTTTTAAACTCAGCTAAATGATCAAATTTACGTAAGCCATAGACATATCGAGTAGCATGGTTGAACCCAATTTGTAACTAAAGCTGAGACCGCGAGTCTAGCTTACTATACACAAGTTCTGAGTAAGTGATCACAGGAAGGACTAGCTGTATTACGTCGCGTATCAATAGGTGTATAATCAGCCGATATTCTTAGGTTCCGCAGGATGTAATAGATTTTGCTCACAACTCTGTTTATGTGGTCTGTGCACGTGAGGGACGCATTGATATTAAATCCTAGGCTGTTAATAAGGAAAATAAATTTAACTAATTAATCCTTCAGCCACTTGCCTCAAATGAAATTGTTAATAAAACATACAAAAATATTTTTTTTTTTAAAAAAATGTTAGTACATGTTTTTGATGCCTCTATGATTTTATATTAAATGTTATTTATTCAAAATAAAACTCCGTTTTGTTATGGTGGCTAATTTCACGTATTTTCACTCAAGGAAATTGAGTGCCGTACGGTCTGAAGCCGAGAGATGTCGAAAGACGTTTTTTTGCATGTGAACAGCTGCTCCAACAGCAAAATCGGAAATTTTTTTGATCGTATAGTCACTGTCGATGAAAAGTAGACCCAAAGCCGAATATCAATGGTTCCAAGCTCATGTTCTCTATTTGGTGGGATCAGCAACATGTTATTTATTATGAGCTACTCATAATATTTTTTGCTAAAACATACATTTTAGCATGTTTCATAAGTAAATTATTTAATTTTTTTTATTAATAGGTACGTATTTATATTATATAATTTTTTTTTGTTTGCTTTTTTGGATGACGACTATAGGAATTTTTCAAGTCATTTTGTTTGATACTCCAACGTTATACTGCAATCATTGCTATCAAACTTTTGCCCTTATAACGATTTTCCATGTAAAGCATTTCTTGATTGAACTTCTCTCCATGTTTTTCAGATATCGCTACCATATTTGGTGGAAAAAAATCGAGGTGGTTGTGAAACATACGAATCTTTCATTGCCTTGAATGCAAAAATCATTTCATTGAAAGCAGAAAGTTATATTGAAATTTCGAAATCGAATTTAATATTAATACCCAGTTTTCATATTTTAGTTATACTAAAGAAAACGTTGCTTTTATCGATAAATAAATGTGATACTACTCTGGTTTAGAGGGTAATTGAGTTACAATTGCATAACGGTTATCGTGTTATCGCTCCTTTAAGTGCTTATAAAGCTGTGGACTAAACATTATTTTACTAAAAACGTAGCCGCTCAACCGATTTGCATGATAATTTGTACTTAGGGTTTTTCGGTTACGGTGAGTGTTCATTATTTATCTATTCTGTTCTATCTTGGACACCAGAGGGATACATTATACACATCTTGAATGCTGCATCAGAGCCAGGCGGCGCCGGATATTAATCTAATATTTATATATTAAATTGGCTTAACCCGGCGCGTTTCGTTGCGCTCCGCGCTAATCCCCTAAAAAGTGGTCGTATAGTGAGGCCACGCCTTTATAAAATTATTTCCAACTATTTTGTGTCTGTTTGATGGTAATTTAATTAGTGTCCACATGAGTATATAACGTGAGTGTTTGTACTCTCCGCTTAGATCAATAGACCCCACATACCAAGTGTGGTAATTCACTAGCAAAGCATGTACAATTTTAATGATTTCTAGAAAAGTGGGTGTACTATACTGCCGTCATAACGAAGAGTGCGGCATCTACATTTTTTAAAAATCTAAGCAAAACGCCTGACAATAAAAAGGCAATGAAATCCATTTATGAAAAAGGGATGAAATAATTATAAAAAATTTTTCGTCAGAAAAGAAAAGTCCAGAACACTATGAATTATAAGGTTATTTTAAATAATTAACCAATAATGCAAAAACTGTGACATAAAACACTGTCCTTGCCGCTTTTTTCTTGTTTTTCTCCGATTTCACTCAATCAAAAACATTGAGAAAGCAGTATCTACATATTTTTCGCATCTATAAAGAAAGTAATGTGCCTAAAAAAAAAAAAAACAAAATGGCCATTTCAGCCCTTGAAAGGACTTTGACCGAGCTTCTTATGATCAATTGTGTTGTGTGTGATGTGAAATGTTTGCACACAAATGATCGAGAACTGGACCTACATGTTTTACGCCGACTCCGAACGGCTTATGTTCTCAAGAAGCTTTTCATGGCAGTTTTTACTCTCTGAGGTTTGCCATTGTCTGCAGAGATGTGACGGCCGAACAGAAAAATTAATTCAATTGAAAAAACTTTCTGTGTCGGATGGAGGATTCGAACCTGGGTTCTCTGGCGTAAGAGTCACACACTCTACCCACTACGCCAAGGCCGCCAAGTAATTTGCCTATAGTAATTTAAAACATCATCACAACCATCTTACCGATATAGAGGATCTATATTATTAGGGTTAAAGAGAAGATTTAATAAATATGTATAACACTCTATAAAAAAATTCATATGACTCAAATTCTATTTCTTATGACTGAACAAAAATTGTGTATATTAAAAAAATCAAACACAAAGTGCGGCATCTACATGTAGATACAGCATTTTTTGCTCTGTTTATGTAGATTGTAGTGAACTCCTAAAGTCACTTTTACCACTCCAAGCACTTAGCATAAATTGTTCTTAGCTAAGCAATAATTTTATTAAGGCCACATACCAAAAACAAATAAATAATAATCACTTGCAATAACCTAAACATTTTACGTAACACAGAATTTTTGATGTAACATAAACCCAAATAATGAGGGGCACTTGAACATCCAAAATTCTGCTGATACGCGAATGTCACTCACACTTCGCGTAATTTAAATTCATCTCCTTTTTCCCACATGCAATGCATATACCTAACACTCAGTATAAGCTATACACCACAACAACAATTATGCCTTTGCAAAAACTCATACTCTACAACAAAAACAATACCTTAGCGCAAGCGAATGCATATAGATTATATCATATTGCTAGAGACAACGACATTTCATGAAGGCCACATGTATCCCATGGCATTAGAGACGTTGACTCTTTAGTATGCATTTATTGTTCTTTTCTTTTTCTTTTATTAACAAAAACGATTTCATTGTTGTTCTAATTGCAATAACCAAATATCGATTTACGTACTTGTTGTTAGTATAATATATTTTTCCATTGACCAACAAAATTGATTTAGTTTCGCAAACTGACGCAGCCGCTCTGGGGGTGTTAGAGAGAAAAGTTCTTCGCAACATCTTCGGTCCTGTTCGAGTCGGCGATGACTATCGCATCCGAATGAACCACGAGCTCTATGAGCTCTACGATGACATTGACGTAGTTCGGCGTATAACTGTACAGCAACTACGCTGGCTGGGTCATGTGTATTTTTAGAGAAAATACTGCTCTTATAAAAGGACTAAAAACAAATATTTTAAAATTTTTTTATTATAACATTTTTAATATATTATTTAAAGTCAGTTATAATTTAAAAAAATTTCACTTTCTTATTAGGTATGTAATAAAATTAACAAAAATAAATTAAATAATAAGTTTTTAAAGCAATTCATTCGCAATGTTGAGATCATTGAACATATCGCACACTAAATACAAAATAGTACCAACTCAAAATTTACAAATTGTTACTTTGTAATTTTAAACTATTTGTAGTGATCATATACATTAAATGTAGCACATCAAATAAATTTTGTACACATCTTCTTTCTCTATAGTTAAAAAACAAAATTTTGTCTCATTGCTTTGTAAGGAGCTCCATCAAAATTGATTTTGGCTTCACCTAGAAATTTACAAATTTTGAGTTGTGACTGTTTTGTATTTAGTGTGCGATATATAGTTACAATTTTTTTTTCATAAACAATTTTTCCAAACTTCTTAATCATTTCTGATGACTATTCAAATCACAGAATCACATTCTAAGAATGTATTAAAATTAACAAAAATAAATTAAAGGGACATGACACCTTCAAAAATTTTTTTAATGTATTAAAATACGTATTAGTTCACTAAAAAATAAGATATAATTTTAAAAAATTACACACCTATTTTTAGGTAAAAACAGTACACAATAAAAATTTTTCTAAATAGTTTTAATCACACTACTGGAATTTTTTTAACAAATATCAAAAAATCACTGCGGGCGTGATGCGGCTCATTGCAACATCTGAACACAAAAACAAAAAACGGGGTCTTCATCAACATCAAAACCGCCGTGGAATGTACTAGAAGAAAAAATGTTTGTCGAAAAATTACGAAGTGGCGGTGTTTTTTTCGAAAAAAGTGTTTTTTCGTACTTAAAATTTCAGTACGATCGGTTGAGTAGTTTTTATTTTATCACGCCAGCAATGAGTTTTTTAAAAAAATTCCAGCAGCCACATATGTGATTAAAAAAATTAAAAAAAATTATTTGTGTAATTTTTTTTAACTCAAAATATATGTTTCATTTTTCAAAATTATATCATATTTTTATTCAACTTATACGCGTTTTAAGCCATTCAAAAAATTTTTTGGAAGGTGTCATGTCCCCTTAAATAAATTATATTTAAAGCAATTAATTCACATTGTTGAGATTATTAAAATTATGTAATTAAAATATTTCTTTATTTTTCATAAGCAATTTTCCCAAACTTCTTCATCATTTCTGCTGACGTTTCGAAATTTGTACAATTCTTATAATTTTTTCTTAAAAAATCTTTTGTACGAAGAATCCCACACAAGGTGGGAATTTCTAATTTATTTCTTATTTTCGTTTTGTTTTTATTTATTTGAGATAAAATCCGTTCAACATTTGCTGTTGCTACTGGAATCGATAAAATAGCATAAACAAGTTTTTTTATTAATGGAAAGACTTCGGAATTATCTACACGTTTTTGATCAAATACTACTTTCCAAAAAGTTTCAATATTCTTTTCATTTATAAGATTTAAATCTCTGACACTTAAGTGGCGCAGCTCGTGCCATTCATCGTCCACTTCTAGCGTTTCTTCATATTTAATTACATTAGGAAGAAAAGTCCACAAACTTAAAATAGAGATATATTTTTTATTTAAAACAGTTGAAGGTGCTAAAAGTTCTACACATTTTAGAAAAGCATTGTCAAAGTCAAACTTTTTTAACTGTGACTAGAGTCTAAAAATTGAAAAATTAAGTTAAAACATTAAATAAACGACAATTTCCTTATCTTATCAGGATTTGTTAAGTATTTGTCCATTTGTAATTTGCAAAAGACTTGCGAAAAGAAATTAACAAAAACGATGACAACAACAATCAAAGGTTATGAAAGGATGTAAAAAGTAGTAGCAACTTTATTTGCTACTTTTATATAAGTACTTGCATATAATTTATAAACATAAAATTTATATTTTTTTTATTCAACGAAAATTAAAAAACTGGAGAAATATGATCCTGTCTACCTGCTCAAAATACTGCCCAAAACAGGATTAACTGCCCATATGGCTACGCTGGTCGCTGGTCAACGACGACGAGGGAGACCATGCCTCCGATGGATGGACCAGGCTGAGGAAGCCCTAACCGCACTTGGTGTATCCGATTGGAGAAGGCGCGCGCAAAGCAGAGGCGCCTGGCGAGAGCTGATGAGGTCGGTTGAAACCCGGACACGAGTTGTTACGACCACCTAAGTAAGTAAGTAACAAAATTGATTGGCGATGACCCAAATAGTTGGGATGAGCATAACAAATACTGGCAAGTCTTAGGATTAAGAAATACTAATAGATTTTGTATAAATAATAAGAACAAGTTATGTGTTTATATAACTCCAATAATTTTTCAGTTATTAAGGGTTATATTTTATCGAGCTCAAGGTCAATGTTACTTTCCGAAGAAAACAACTGAAGGAAAAATAACAACAATACCCTATATATAGTATCAATCACATAGCAGACTAGACAGCTGTTTCGTTGGCCGCTACACCAACTTATCAGTAGCCTTTTTTCGTGATTCTTGCTGTGATCCACTAAGCTCTTAATTTTCTACTTGTTTCACGAATGCAATTAGTAAATTACCCTGAATTGCGGTACGAGAATACAAATGATATGAAAGCAGCTTAAAGTTCTTCTAATTTGTGAAGCATACTTTCAGGGAAAGTATGTTCTATTATTCGAAGATAGATCAAAGCATTTCTAAATACTCAAAGGATTTTGTTGTGCAAGTTGTTGTTGCTCTTCTATTTCACAGTCGATCTTAGCTTCAGCAATTAGCTGATATTAACTATGACGACATGAAGATTTGTTTTTATTGAAAACTTAGATTTTTAAATTATTGTGTGTAAACACACACAAATAATCATATTTTCAACGGCCGGGCTCTGCCATAGAATTTATTTGTAAATTAATTACGACCTTCTTTCATAAGTTTTTAAGTTATGTGTTATATAACTCCAATAATTTTTCAATTATTAAAGGTTATATTTTATCGAGCTCAAGGTCAATGTTGCTTTCCGAAGAAAACAACTGAAGGAACAACAACCAACAACAACAATACTTTATAGAGTATCAATCACATAGCAGACTAGACAGCTGTTTCGTTGACCGCTACACCAACTCATCAGGAGCCTTTTATCGTGATTCTTGCTGTGATCCACTAAGCTCTTAATTTTCTACTTGTTTCACGAATGCAATTAGTAAATTACCCTGAATTGCGGTACGAGAATACAAATGATATGAAAGCAGCTTAAAGTTCTTCTAATTTGTGAAGCATATTTTCAGGGAAAGTAAGTTCTATTATTCAAAGATTATTCTATTCTATTTATATTATTCTTCGGAAAGCAACATTGTCCTTGAGATCGATAAAATATAACCTTTAATAATTGAAAAATTATTGGAGTTCTATAAACACATAACTTAAAACTTATGAAAGAAGGTCGTAATTAATTTACAATAATAAGAATATTTTTAATAAAACTGAGAATTGGAGTAACAACGAAAGGAAAAACTCTTTTCATTTTTTATTCTCCCTCTGGCCGGCTAGGCTGTTTAACAAAGTAAAGCTGGCGAGCTTACACGCAAACTCCGCGGCGCGTCCTATCTAAAATATATTTACAGAGAGACGTTTTTGGTCAACAATAAGCGGAATCGGCTTCCCCCATCACGAGATACTGCTTTTTATTCTGGAATGATACCAAAATTTTGTGTAGGTACGACAATTTAGGTTAAAATATTTAGGTTTGGGGCAAAAAATTCGGGATTTGCATTTTACATTCTTAAAGAGTATGGATGACTAACACAGTAATTTTTGAAGTCATGGCAAAATATCCATATACGGACACCACTACGTGATAAAAGACCAAAAAAAAAGACCCCTGTCTCCCAGTTTTGCCCAAAGTCCTCCAGGTTTTTTTATGGGCCCCCAAAGAAGTGGGGCCTCGGTGTCATTTTTGGAAAAAGTGATCGTTTTCTCAAGCTCATATCTTGCAAACCGTTCGGAATTTTGGCTTACTCTCCGAGGCAAAGTTGTAGCTCTTATCATAAAGAAAATTGTTAACATATAAAATCAAAAAACTTCATCTTCAATGTCAAAATCGCAAAATACTTTAAAAAATTCAATTTTTTTTTTTACCTTTTCCCCCTGTTCAGGTCCATAGGTAGCAAACCGTTGAAAATTCAAGGAAACAATCAACTACAAAAATTAACCTAAAATCTCAATAAACAACTTTTCAGAAAATATGAACTTCCTAGGAATGGTTCTTAACACCGTTTAGGTAGCGCTTAGGTAACCTAAAAGTAAAAAAGTTCCCGAAATTTTTTAATTTCATTTGTTTTTTCTTTACTTCAACATTGAGATACTATAAAGACTTCTCCCGTAAGTGAAAAGGCATGTTGCAGGTTTCATTGTTATACTATTACTGATTTTATTAATCTTTGAACTTAGGTGGTATAGGTTGATATTTAGAGTTAGGATTGTAACGAAGAGTAGTAGCATGGATATTTAGTAATAATAATTCAATGTTGTAGGAATTAGTAGTCTCAGCAGGGATGGCACTACAATACTATGCTATCTATTACAAAAATTATAAAAAAAAATATTCGTATTATATTTATAATGTTGATGGCCCTGGACTTGCAAATCGCACTCTCTTAAGTTGTGGATCCAGATCGTCGTCCGAGTCGTCCGAATCTGACTAATTCAGAACTTATGGTGTCCACAGGTACGTTACTTCTAGACTGCCCTCCATCATCAGCTTTTTCTTCTTCAGATACTTCATTAACAGGGTGATCTTGTGACTCCACCATCATACCTGAAATGAATTAGAAAAGAAATCAAAAAAGGAATACAAAACAATGCATCAATAAAATTGATATTACCTCTGCAAGCAATGCGTCGAGTTTTTTGCCTTTGTACCGTTTTTCCATGGGCATTGTGGTTTGGTGAAACCGTTCTCCTTGCTCATCGGATTCGGTAAGGAGTTGTTTGATAAACTCGTCAAAATGAAAATGAAGAATATGCAGCTTTAATGTCATCGATGTGCCGATTTTCTCAAAATAATACAGCATTTCTTTCACCCATTCTCTTGCTTCCGGTTCCTCGTCTCGATCCCCTCCCAAGACTCTGGTGCATACACGCTGAAGGTAAATCCATGCCATTGAATGATTATAATCATGAAGCGATGATTCAAAGTTGCTCTTGAATAGCTTTCTAATGTCAGGGCCATTAAGTACGCCTATTAAATGAAGACAAAAAAATAAAGACAGAAAAGAAAACATTAACAAAGTAAAATAGTTCAATGAGGTGAACAAAAATTCGTTTTAAATTTACTACAATACCTTTTTTAATTTTGTCATCGCTACGCTTTGGGAAAACGCTTTTCAAATAGTCGAATGGGTTTGGACAATTTACAACGGCCACTTCGATGAATTTTTTAACAATTCCCAATTTTATGTGGAGCGGTAGCAGCAAGATGTCTTGAGTATTGTCTATTAAAGGTGCATTCCTCAGTTTATGTTGTTTCATTTGTTCCTCCACACTTCTTCTTGGTCTCCACGATTTACATTGGTATTGATTCAGAGGTGAGCGCGAATCCCAATTACAAAGAAAACAAAAGAATTTTGGAAAGCCGCCCTTATCGATGATCCCTTGTAAAATGTTGATGACCTTCAAATCACAGCAAATCTTCCATTTATTTTCGTAGTATTTGATTTTTTCCATTATATCTTTCAATGTTTCATAGCTTTCTTTCAGGTTAATACCCATTGCTAGCGGAATGGAAGGTTTTCGGTTCGACACATGCAACAACACTGCTTTCAAGCTTGAAACAGAACCATCAATAAATAATCTCCACTCACTAGCGATGTAGTTCATTCCCACTTTTACCACCAAAGCTTTTACATCGTTGCAGTAAGCGAACGAATTGTCATCAATTAGAGTGTAGAGGCTCTGAAATTCAGCTTGCCGTTTGCGGTACGCCGTAGAGTTCACATTACCATGTGTGAGTTTTCTTTGCTTTAAAAACGCTGTCAAAAATATGGCAAGTCGCTGCGATAGTCCTAATATGGCCACAATGAAATCCATTTCCATTTGTGTTATTAGTTGTGGTTCATTTCTGCCCTGTTGGGGCTCATAATCGGTATCAAATGAATCTTCATAAGTAACACCACTTGCTCTAGTCATTCCTGTACATACTGTACTACGATCTGGAGTTGGCGGCCTTGGTGATACAAAATTTTCAGGTGCAAGCACTGGTAGTGTGGCTGTTACAGTTGCTTTATAAGTTTTGTTCCTCTCAGCATATCGATTTAGACCACATGTGTAATTTACGCATGCATAGCAACTGGTTTCATCATGATCACCTGGGAGATTAATCCAGTTTACCGGCTTACAATACTTCATACTATGTTTGCCTCCACTCAACCATGCCATGAGATAGTTATAACATTGGCGACACACTGTATTAGGTGTGTAATTTTCACCGGTCAAGTCCTCTTCGTCGAAAAACAACTTATTTGCTCTCTTTAATTCACTACTTAAAAGATTCTTTTCCTTTTGAAATTTTGTAGAACTTTTTTTTCTGATTTGATGACCGCAAACGTAGCAAAATAAATCAATATTTTCACACTGCATATTGAAATTGTCAGTTGCACTTTCACTTTTCTTACTTTCACTTTTTCACTTTCACCGCTGAGCTCTCGTTGACGTCGCGCTGTGTAATGCCTCGATGTGAGCGTCGTGTCGCTTTTATATTGTGTGCTGCTGCGGTCGGTGCGTGATCGCGTGATACCTTAGCGCTACCTAAACGGTGTTAACCCTTGGACAAACACATGGTTCTGGACAGGCATATTTCATTTTTGAGCGTTAATTAAACATACAAGACATTAAACATGACAAGAGCTACAATGTGAAATCAATGCAGATGTTTGCTTCCAGGTAGTTTCTTGATAAAATTTTTTTGATTATATATGTTCACAATTTCATCTTTATGACAAGAGCTACAATGTGTTTCCAGGTATTTTTTTTCTATTTTGGGTTGTTTTTATGTGAATTCAATGCAGATGTTTGCTTCAAGGTAGTTGTTTGATAGTTTGGGCACAGGAACTCACCCACCAGCTTGAGAATTTTTATTAGAATGCACTTACTATCAGTGAAGGTACAGTGCACTTACACACTCGGCCTCGTGACTGACAATTATTTACGTTCAATGTTTTGAAATCAATATTTTTTTTAAGAAATCGCTTATTTTCTTACACTTCAATTGTTTTTAAGCGAAATTTTGGCTCCCAGAAAGTACTTATGTTAGAAAAACCGCACTATCTCCGGTCTTAGAAGGGTTAATGCGGAGTATTATACCTTAAAAAAAAGCTTGAAGTGGAAGTTGTCTCTTACTGAGTCTAGGAAGAAATAAGTTTACTAGGGCTGCTTTTTGAGAAAACCAGATTTTTATTAAAAAAGTGAGGTTAAACAATTTTTTTTTTTAATTTGTCTTAATGAGTTAATAAAAATTAACATTTATATACAGATTTATAGCGTTTTCAAAGGTCTTCTCAATGATACCCATCACAACCAGATCGGATAAGAAATGGGTGAGATATAAGCGATTATATACTCAAGCTATAAAGGCCTATATCTCAAGAAGTTGGATCGGCCTCCTTAAAAAACTTTGGGGTTTTAATCAGCGGTGTAAGCCCTACCAGACCAAAGAAAATTGGCGCATTTTTCATAAAGTAAATTTGTTCGTAAAAGCGGAAAATAAAAAAACGCTTTTTGGGCCATTTTTCGCTCATTTTTTAAAGTTATGACAAGAGCTACAACTTTGCCTCAGAGAGTAAATCAAAATTCCGAACGGTTGGCAAGATATGAGCTTGAGAAGATGATCACTTTTTTCCAAAAATGACACCGAGGCCCCACTTCTTTGGGGGCCCATAAAAAAAAAACCTGGAGGACTTTGGGAAAAACTGCGAGACAGAGGTCTTTTTTTTTTTTGGTCTTTTATCACGTAGTGGTGTCCGTATATGGTTATTTTTTTTCGTGTTGCACTGTGTAATAAAGAAAATACAATTAAACTAATTTTTATTTTCATGCTAGATGCCGCAATCTTCCTTATAACGGCAGTATAGTGCTACTACTCCCATTTTTTGTGGACTTTCCACAAATGACCAAATTTTAGTCTTATACGATCGAATCATCAAATAAGAAGAACTTTAAGCTGCTTTCATATCATTTGTATTCTCGTACTGCAATTCAGTGTAATTTACTAATTGCATTCGTGAAACAAGTAGAAAATTAAGAGCTTAGTGGATCACAGCAAGAATCACGAAAAAAGGCTACTGATGAGTTGGTGTAGCGGCCAACGAAACAGCTGTCTAGTCTGCTATGTGATTGATACTCTATATAGGGTATTGTTGTTGTTAGTTGTTTTTCCTTCAGTTGTTTTCTTCGGAAAGCAACATTGACCTTGAGCTCGATAAAATATAACCTTTAATAATTGAAAAATTATTGGAGTTATATAAACACATAACTTAAAAAATATATTAAAAATTTTTTATTAAAGGTTCTTTTTAATAGTATTTAATTTTTTTTAACTACTCATCAACTTATTTAACTTTTTGACAATTGCTTCACAAAAAGAGCGTGAAAAATAGTTGGTAAAGCTTATACCAATCCTACAATGAACATAGTAAACGAGGGGAAATACTAAAAAAGTGCGGTTTCTTATTTTACCCATCGCTAGCTAGAACAAAATATATAGGTTGCTGATTACAGTGCCTAAAAAAATATAAAGATTGCCGTCGACAATTGATAAATATAAATAGGTATAATAAATGTATAAGAAAAAAAGTAAATAAAACAAGAAAAATTAACAACTAAATTAAAAATTAATGAACAAAGAAATTATAAACAAAATTTAGAATCAGATCATAAAAATATTAGATAATATTATAATTTTTGTTTTGTTTAAATTAGACTGAAAACTTCAAGAATATTTTCAAATAAAAATGACATTTTTTATATCCTTCTTCAAAAAAACTTTTCACTTAGTATTTTGTTTTTAAGATTCTTGTGTTTTTCTCTTTAATTTGAAGTCAAATTTTATGTGATAGGATAAGATTTTCGAAGTCGAATTCGAAGTTCTGTGGAGACCAAACTAGAGGTAGTTCGAAAAAATAACTGCATATTCGGGATCTGCGTACACAAAAATTTAAGAAACCATTGAGAAAGTGAGCGGGGTTTTTTTGTGTTGTACACTGTAATTAATGCACTTTACAGATAACTTTTAAATAGCATAATTAGCAACTGACATATTCACCTCACTATTTTTGCAAATTGACAGTTGAGCAAAAACAAAGTCAGGTGAGCGTTAAGAAATTCGTGGTGAACGGATTTTCGTACGTGTGTTTATTTAGGTGAATTCGGATTCCCCACAGAAGTTTCCAATCTTGTTATCTTTGCTAGTATATATCAATCTAACCATGGTGTAAGAAAACCAGGTGGAAGCGAATTTTCCACCACACTTTAAATTGCCCCGAGTCTGTCAAAAAATTCTGACAGGGAGAGAGCAACTGTTGATTAGTGCCAAATTTTATTGGCTGCGTTCAGCAGGTGCAACTTTTGTGCAACCGGTTCGTGTGTGTCTGCTGAACGAAAAAATATCAGTGTCTAATCACAACATGTGAAAATGTCTGTCTGTCGCCGCACTTTATATTTTTGATACTTTTGCTCAACGTATTGAGTATTTCCAGTTAAAAATTTGGCTTTTTTAGAACAAGTGTGCTTTTATAACAAATGAAATAAGTAACGCAAAATATAACGAGAAAACAAAATTTTTCCCCTTTTTGATCACAGTTAAAACAATTGTGTTCACAGAAATGAAAAAGGAATGTAAACTGATACCTGTTTAGAGACACAACATGTTGTATCCATTATTCAATTATTATTAGGTTGTTCAGATATTTGACGTCAACTCACAAGAATAATAGCTTAAACACATTAACGATGACAACAACATTGACGCATGATTCAATTATTATAAGGTTGTCCAGATATTTGACGTCTACTCACAAGAATGTATACTCTTATTTGAAGAGGAGAGCAAAAGAGCAATTTTGTAAGGACATAAAAATCACGCAGTTGCCGGAATATCATTCTTTTTCATAGTACAAACCAATAAAGATACATTTGATTACTACTTTTTGAAATACTTGCTTGTGTTGAACCAAAATATTATGGGCTTTAAAATTGTTATTGTCACTTTTTAGACGTAAAATAATATTGGAAAAATAAAACTTCTGAATGATGTACACATTTCATACAGAGTTTGTATGAATATTTTTATTACATATATGTTTTTTTTATATTTCAGTAAAAATAAATAAAAATTATATAGTCAGTTTATATGTAAAATTTATTGGAATAATGTTTTCAAAATAGTTTAAAATAGTTTCTTTAACCAAAAGTATAAAAATAGTGATTTTTACATTTGTATTTGGGAAAATCAAAAATTTTTACTTTGTTCCTCTTTTGACAAAAGATAGCTAGTTTTGTTCAGTCAACGCAGAACTTTTTTTTATATTATATATAAAACTATATTTTATAGTTAATAGTTGTGTTAATATGTCTTCTAAGTGTTTCGTGATATAACCATTGTCATTTTTTCAAGAACGTAAAAATATTTTTGACATAGAATTACGTCTTACAGCGCGTTTGTCATTTTTGGGGGTCTTTTCCACAAATTTTTTCAAGCACATCCTAACGATTTTGGAGGACTTACTTAGGTGGTCGTAACAACCCGTGTCCGGGTTTCAACCGACCTCATCAGCTCTCGCCAGGCGCCTCTGCTTTGCGCGCGCCTTCTCCAATCGGATACACCAAGTGCGGTTAGGGCTTCCTCAGCCTGGTCCATCCATCGGAGGCATGGTCTCCCTCGTCGTCGTTGAACAGCGACCCTCGCCTCGAGCACCTCTTTCGCTGGAGCTTCGTCGTTCATACGATGGACATGACCCAGCCAGCGTAGTCGCTGCACAGTTATACGCCGAACTACGTCAATGTCTTCGTAGAGCTCATACAGCTCGTGGTTCATTCGGATGCGATAGTCATCGCCGACTCGAACAGGACCGAAGATTTTGCAAAGAACTTTTCTCCCGAACACCCCTAGAGCGGCTGCGTCAGTTTGCGAAACTACCCATGCTTCAGCGCCATAAAGCAGCACAGGTAGAACGAGCGTCTTGTAGAGTGTTAGTTTTATCGATCGAGAGAGGGCTCTGGAACTTAGTTGCTTACTGAGCCCGTAGTAGCACCTATTAGCAATTATTGTTCTTCGCTTTATCTCCAGGCTGATTTCGTTTTTGGTATTAATGGCGGTGCCAAGGTAAGCGAACTCCTTGACTACTTCAAAGTTATAGCTGCCGGATGAAACGTGGGAGTCTAAACGCCGAGCTCCCTTGTTAGTAGACAGCATATATTTTGTTTTGCCCTCATTTATCGTCAAACCCACTTTGGCTGATTCCTTTTCGATAGCGGCGAAAGCAGCGGTAACATCTCTCTTGGTTCTGCCGACAATATCAATATCATCAGCGTACGCAAGGAGCTGGACACCTTTGTAGAAAATGGTGCCATTACGATGCACTCCGGCCTTTCGTACGATCCCCTCCATGATGATGTTAAAGAGATCGCAAGACAGTGGATCGCCTTGCCTGAAACCTCTTTCGGTATTGAAGGTTTCGGATAGGTCATTTCCTACCTTGACGGAGCTGCGTGTGTTGCTCAACGTCATTCTGCAAAGTCTAATCAACTTTGCAGGTATACCGAACTCAGACATTGTTGCGTATAGGCAATCCCTTCTCGGGCTATCGAACGCAGCTTTAAAATCGACAAAGAGATGGTGTGTGTCAATTTGATTTTCGTGGGTTTTCTCCAGGATTTGTCGTAGCGTGAAAATCTGGTCTATGGTGGACTTACCAGGTCGAAAGCCACACTGATAAGGTCCAATCAGTGTTTTTGTAATCGGCTTTAATCTTTCACACAGTACGCTTGAGAGAACTTTATATGCGATGGAAATAAGACTGATACCTCTATATCTTGCGCAGATTGTTGGGTCTCCTTTTTTAAGTATAGGGCACAGTACGCTGAGGTTCCAATCGTCGGGCATGCTTTCTTCTAGCCATATTTTGCTGATGAGCTGATGCATGCGCCTTATCAATTCATCGCCGCCGGTTTTAAACAATTCAGCTGACAGGCCGTCAGCACCCGCTGCTTTATTGTTTTTGAGTCGTTGGATAGCAACTCGAACCTCTTCATGGCTAGGTGGTGGTACTTCCACTCCGTCATTGTTGATTGGTGGCTCTGAACTGCGCTCTCCATGGGCGGCATTGGTGGAATCGTCGCCAGTAAGTAAATTGGAGAAGTGCCGTCTCCACAATCTCAGCACACACTGCGTATCCGTATTCAGATCTCCATTTTCGTCTCTACAAGTGGATGCTCCGGGCTTGAAACCTTGGGTTAGACGCTTAACCTGTTGATTGAATTTTCGTGCATCCTTCTTGCCCTGGTATACCTCTAGTTCCTCACGCTCACGCTTTTCCTGCTCTCTTTTCTTGCGTCTGAAAAGGCGCCTCTCTTCCTTCCTCTTTTCGCGGTAGTTTTCTCGCACGGCTCGCGTTGCAGCTGACTGCAGCGTTTTTCTATATGCGGCGTTTTTTACTGCAGTCGCAATGCGACACTCCTGATCATACCATTGTTTCCGAGGTTGCGGGCGCCGGAAACCAATGACTTCTTCAGCGGCAGCGCGCATGGAGTGGGATATATACGCCCAAAGTCCGCCGGCGTCGTCGGGTCCAGAGGTTGGTTAGTTGAGCTTAACCGAGAGTTGAGCGGAGTAGGCTTCAGCAGTCCGTTGTAATTGCAGCTTAGCGACATCTAGCTTTCGTTGCATTCCTGTGCGTATGTTCTTCGCATTGCATAATCGCATGCGGATCTTGGCTGCAACAAGATAATGGTCGGAGTCAATGTTGACCCCCCGAAATGTACGCACATCTAGAATACTAGAGGCATGCCTTCCGTCGATTACAACATGATCAATTTGGTTTCGCGTTTTTTGATCCGGGGACAGCCAGGTGGCCTTGTGGATGTCGAGGTGCTTAAATCTGGTGCTACTAACTACCATGTTTCGAGCCGCGGCGAGGTCGATCAGTCTTAGACCGTTGTTCGTGGAGGTCTCATGAAGACTGAACTGACCGACAGTGGGGGCAAAGATGCCTTCCCTTCCGACTTTCGCATTAAAATCGCCGAGGACTATTTTCACGTCATGGACCGGAAGGTGGTCGTATACGTCCTCAAGACTAGGGTAGAAAGCGTCTTTGACGGCTTCGTCCTTTTCCTCCGTCGGGGCGTGCGCGCAAATAAGGCTGATGGAGAAAAATTTTGCCTTGATGCGGATCGTGGCCAATCTTTCGTTGACAGGTGTGAACCGGGAAACAAGGTGGCGTAGTTTCCGGCTAACAACGAATCCACATCAAAATTCGCGCCTCTCCGCATGGCAGTTGTAGTAGATATCACAGTGTGCTTGTTTAGAGCAGCCTTGCCCTTTCCATCGCATTTCCTGGATGGCGGTGATGTCAGCCTTTATTGTTTTGAGGGCTTCCGCCAGTTGGATAATGGCACCTTCCCTATAAAGGGTTCGGACATTCCAGGTGCATATCCGTAAATCATTGTCCGTTTTTCGTTTGCGGTGGTAGTCAACGTAATTGGGGTTCTTATCCGAGGCTGGTTTAGTTTTCATTGGGCAGTAGTAATGTGGCGGGACCCAAACCCTGCGCACATTCCATGTTTAAGGTCTATGGAGTGACCCGCCGCTCAAATTAGCCGTCAAACTGACGGATGACAGTTTGCCGTTGCCCAGGGAACACCACGTGGAGGTTTGAGTCGACTTGAGACGATTTCGACATGGATAATGCTGGCCTCGCCAGGTTGAGGCGGTCAGACACGTTGCCATGTGAAGGTTCGCCCCCTGTTCCCCGTTTTTGGAGGACACTTTGGAATATACTTACAGCCTTTAATATTCATCTTACAAAGATAAAATATATGTCAAAAATCAGTTATATCTTATGTCTATATAATAAGAAAAATCATGCAATGATGCTTCTGTTGCTGCTGACGTTCTTATGGTTGTTGCTTTTGCTCGTGCCGAAATCACGATCGCAACATCGTGTTGTTTCTTGGAATGAATTGTTTTACAAATATTTCTCAGTAACGGCTTGTATTGTTGTTGTTTTTAGTAGGTATGTAAAATTTACATTTATGTTATATATGCATATCAGCTGCTTTAATTCTTTTTGTTTGTTATTGTTTTTGTTTATCTTCAGCGAGATAAACACAATAAACAATACAGATGTATTATAGAGATGTGCTGTAGAGCCAGTATGTAGCTACAAAAATTTGTATTACTACTACGCAGGTTAACATATACAGAGAATGCGCATGGTCATTGTGCTATGAAAACTATTGATTCTTTATATATCATAGTAAATTCAAATTATTTATTGAACTAATTTTATACTTATTACATATTAAAAATATATTTTGTTTGTTAAAATTTTAAATTTTCAAATTAATTTAAGATATATATAGCTCTTTACTTGGGAAAAATAAAAAATTCATATTTTTCCGAAATATTTATTTCCATTTATTAAACCTTAGATTGAAATAAATTTATCAAAAAATATAGCACACAAAAAATTCTACGTCTACAATAATATCTGTGTCTCCTGTTTACATAAAATAAGGGTATGTCAAATATCTGAATAGCCTTATAATGGCTGCATTCTATCCGAAAGAGCGCTCAGGTAGCGAAGTAGCATAAAGGCATGGCAGAATTATAAGGTAGGGACGACTCGGAGAGGAATGAAGTAGGAAGCAAAATAAAGCGGGCTAGATGTCAAAATCAGCTGTGCATCTTACGTTTCTTTATGTTCATGTTTCGCAGTCGATTTTAGATTAAAATTTGTACTGGTTTTTTTTTGCCAATTTAAGACTTCTTTCTTTGTTTTAATAATATTTTCACTCAAATTATCACAAATTTAACACACGCGACCGCACTACTTGCAACTACCTTATAATTCTGCCATGCATAAAGTGATACTTTCTGCTGAACTATTTTTTTCGAAACGGCAAACAGCTGTTCGACAATAAATGCTTTGTCTCAAATTTATTTTTTATGTTCTGCGTGCACACGTTTCAAACAAATAGTTTTAATTAAAAGCACTACTAAGCAATTTAGTAATTAATAAATTTAATATTTGGTATATTTATCTGTCAAAATAAAGTAAGCGTAAGCTGCTCAACTGAAGTAGCATAAAATATTTTCGCTACCTAAGATGGCGACCGCTCAGGGAACATGTTGTGTGAGCACTTTATGCAACATACCATTCAGCCCGAAAGTTGTTTAACAACTCCATAGCAAATTTTCCGCTGAATACAGCCAATGATTAAAACATGGTTGTACCTGCTGAATGCAGCCATTTATTTCTGCTGTTTTTGACAGATGCGGGAACAATTTTTGTGAGAGAGGTAGAAAATTCGCTACCACCTGGTTTTCTTACACCATGAATCTAACTAATTTGGCCCCAGGTTTAATCCAGTTACCGGCATTTGAAGATGGTGTGTACGTACACATGGGCTGCATTCTATCCGAAAGAGCGCACAGATAGCGAAGTAGAATAAAATATTTTCCCTCCTTAACCCTAAAAGACACACCCGGGTACAAACGTACCCATTTGCAACTTTACACTGCTGTATATTTTTAATCAGTTCTTATAGCATATTGAAACTTCGATTCTAGGAAGAAGACACAACTACACAAACAAAACAAAATCAGGAAAAGCTAAAGGTATATGCAGCCTTTTTACATGTTTTGACCGGGATTTTGCACCCATCACGTTTGTGTAGCTTTTCTGCACGTACAGTCTGCGAAATAATTATATGTGACAAAAAAACTTACAACGTTTAAAGCGTACAACTTCGGTAACGGTAAAATGTAAGTAATGCAGAAAAATTGTTTGCTGCCTAATTAATAGGTGATCTAAGAATTTGCTTGTCCTTTACTCTCAAATTCGATTATTGAATCGAATCGATGTCACTCCTACCTGATGTAAATTTGTAAGCTCCGCAATTGTTAAGTTTCTTAGCGAAAATAGCGAATTTAGTGGTTTCACAGCTAAAAGTTCAGTGGGCTATTTAATAATCAGTTCAACAGTACTGTAATATACGACCGAAATTAAATAAAAGTGCGAATTCTGCAAGCTATTTTTCGTTCACTGTGTCAACTTTACTCGACTAAACAGAAGTCATAAAAAAAAATTTCTTGTTGCGCTATTATTGCTCCAAAACTCTGACTGCTGTATTTGCATTTTTCTGCTAAACAGACAGAATTATAAACAAACAATTGTAAACAAACAGAATTATAGAAAAAAAATAAAAAATAGCAATAAGAACAATACAAATAAAAATAGATAAAATCTGTTCACCTTCTTGTACCGCAGAGGACCGTAAGGCGCCCAAGATAACGTGCAAAAGCCTTTGTGGAAAATCTTTCCACACTTCTTGCAGCGGCTTATCGAAAAGAAGCTTAACTTATCTTGACGAATATCTGGCCAATTTTTCGATTTACTGCGATGAATGTAAAGAATTGCCACTCACGCATGTTCTACTCGCGATAAAATGCATTAGTGACTTAACAAACTCAGTGCGGTCGGAAAATAAACAGTGTTTGAAAAAGACAGTCGATCTAGTGTCGAAATTTGATGAGGCTTTAAAATCAATAGAAGACCTCAGCAGTACTGTCGAAGTGACAAAAAATGAAAGTGATAAAATTCTCGGAACACTTTCGAAAAACTTAACCAAAATCTTAAACTATGCCATAGACCATCAAAACAATATGAACTGTGTTGAAACCGCAATAAGTGCTATAAATATATCAATAAACACAAACTTTGAGAAAATAAACACAGTTGAATCGGTAAAAAATGTAACTGAAAATATCGCGTGCATAAGAAATGACGTCGACATCTTGCTGCAATCGACCTCGAAGATAACAACACAATCACCAACTATACCACTTATCGAAGTTTTGTATCACAAAATAAATGAAATAAGTGACGATCTTTTCTTGTTTAGAGAGTCGCTTGCGGAAATATCTGATGCAATCATCACTGGAACCAACAGGATCAACGTGACAGAAACCATCGAACACAATTCATCCTCCCTCTTTGATGAAATCATGGAAGCTTCCGTGCTTTCCTCTTCAGTGCGTTCCTTACCATCTAACTCGGATTCGCAACCTGGCCAACCAACACCTACACCATTAAAACAACTACCTGTTGCTGCACCTCGGAAAATTATTAATCACTTTGGAACCTCTTGGACCACTTCAGAAAGGAATCACAGAATTCAAAAACTGAAGACAGGAAACCAAAGTGATAGCACTGCTTTGTTCGTGAAAGGCTTCCCCACAACTACAGATGCAACTTGGGTAGAAAATTACTTCAAAAAGAAGTACAAATTAACCATCTCAGACTGCCATAAAAAGTCATCGAAACGATCCAACGGAAACGGAAGTTAAGGCACCTAGTATTAAGCCTATCACTAACCCTATGATTCAATCTATTAAGCCTACTAATATTGATAGTATTAAAAATAATATAAGCTACCTGCTAGAACAACCTCAAATCCAACTCAAGATCAAAACTGGTCATATAACACCAATTTATTCCCAAAGTTTTCTCAACGGTCAAAACTATCTTCTCAACTGTCATCTTCTTCTTAATTTGTTTTACTCAATCATCGAAACTCCCTTAAACAGGTTTCGTTTAACCTCAATAACGACGAAAAAAATAAAACTTATCCATATAAATATCCTAATTTCGTCCATTCCCATACACTTAATCCATCCCAACAGCCGGCAATAGTCATACCAAAACCTACTTTTACACAATCTGTTACTGCAACACGTTCGCCAACAATCACGCCCTCCAATAACACACCTCCTCCCGTAATTACTGGCACTAATACTCAAACGTTCACTAATGTTACACCAGCCTTTCTGGATTCTCTTCTGCCACCTAATGTGAAGCTCACAAAAAATCTCGCTGACGTTAGTAGTGAGGGTCGTTTCATTATGTCTCGTCTAAGAGATCGTAGGTTGAATGATAATGTTCGATTATACCTGGCTTATTTACATAGTAGGTCTGACTCAGTCTGTATTAAAGGTACAGCAAGAACAAGTGCTATGGTATCCATCCAACAAGAAGGTCTTCCTACCGACCCAATCGAGCTGAACAAAATTTCCATGAAAGCCTCAATATTTCACCCAATGATGTTGAAAACGACCTCACGGCATTTGCATCGCATACTAGCTCAAAGTATATATGGCATTTACAAAGAGCACATTCTAACTTCAAAAATTTCTATTGTCCCTAACTCTCATCCTAAAACAATGTCCGATTATCCAGTCCCCCGAAATACACAACCTTCAATTGCGTCTTTTAATATATCCTACCACAATTGTGGTGGCATGAGAGGCAAACTCAATAAACTGTTTGTTGAAGCTAAATCTTGTCATTTCAATGTTTTTGTCTTTACGGAAACGTGGTTGAATGACGCTATCAAAAATGAAGAAATTCTAGATAGCAACTGGACAATACACCTCCTGTCTCGAGGAGGAGGTGTCTTAATTGCCACATAACTCCTTACTAGTCAATTGATTGTAACCTGCTCCTCCAAATGCTTCGAGCACAAAATAATCAAAATAAGGCTAGATCAAAAAGTTTCCGTATACATAGGTGATATTTATATTCCACCGAATTCAACTTACAATTTCTACAATGAATTATGTGAAATTATAACGTCAATAACAGCCGCGTTAAACGAAGAAGATAGAATTATTAGTTTTGGAGACTTCAACCGTCCCAAAATAACTTTTGTGCACGATGATGATGACAATCATCTCCTTCCAATTAACCTGTTCAATGCGGTCGACTTCGACTTATTAGGTACTTTTTGTAGTAATGATTGTCAGCAAGTAGCTCCAGTTCCAAACCGAAACAATCGCTGGCTAGATTTGATTTTTACTAACTCATATGACGAAGTATTTTCCAATACCCTCCACTATACTGCCTTTACTACTGAGTTATGTACTAACAACATAACTTTTATACAGTCATTCAATAATTCTATTGTATACGATTTCCTCAATGCCGATTAGAATAACATTAAAAATGACTTAAATTGTTTGGACTGGAACCACTTGTCTGCACTAGAATTGGACGATACTGTATCGTCTTTGTATCAAAAAGTCTTTTCTGTATTTGATACTCATGTTCCAAAAATAAAGAAAAAAAATAAACTATCGGAACCGTGGCTTGATTCAAATCTTAGAAATTTGAGAAATCAAAGAAATAAACTTTACAGAGTCATTAAAAATGGCGCCACTGTAAGTGACGACGTAAAGGTTAGATACGAAGAGCTGTCTAAGGAATTCTCCATTAAGTCCGAAGAGGCTTATAGGCTTTACACCAATTTAATTGGAGAAAGGATTATGGAAGACCCGAAAAATTTTGGATACCCAAAATTCATGTTTAAAGGCAATGTCACTTCATCTAACTCACAGGAAATTTGTAATCTCTTTGCGGATCATTGTAAAGAAGTTTTTTGTTCAACTACATCCCAAAATCAACCTACATTTGCCAGTATAACTAGTACACCAACATTGGTTTGTGAAATTAATAAAACACGGAGTGACATAACCAATTCCATTAAAGAATTAGGTTCAAATAAATCTCCAGGTCCAGACCTTATACCACCAATATCACTTCTTCAATGTTTAGACCAATTAATTACGCCGTTATATATGATTTTAACAAATCCTTGCATACAGGTATATTCCCAACTTTTTGGAAATCTTGTCATCTTACGTCAATTTATAAAAATGGCGACAAGAGATCAGTTGAAAATTATAGGGGTATTGCAATATTGTCAGCTATTCCAAAGCTATTAAAAAATTATATGTTCCAAGCTCACGAGCGTAGCTAATCTGTGTTTAAACGAGCAGCAACATGGTTTTCGTAAAGGACGATCAAATCTTACAATCATGGCATCAGATATTCTTACTAAAATGGAAAAGGGCCACCAAATAGATGCTATACAGATTTTAGTAAAGCCTTTGATCGTGTTGATCATAAAATCCTAGCTAAGAAACTAGAAAAATTTGGTTTATCAGGTATTGTGCTGAAATGGCTCAAGTCTTATCTCTGTGGAAGATCCCAATATGTAAAATTTCAGGGTTCTGTCTAAAAAGATTGCAGACATTTCTGAAGTTTTTCATGATGTCCCCCATCTCTTATATGCAGATGACTTAAAATTATACTATACCATTAGATCAGAAGTGGATTTAGTATTCTTACAGAATAAGCTTTTGTCTCTGGAACAGTGGTGTAGTCAAAATAAACTTACTTTAAATATAAATAAGTGCTACGTTATAAGTTTTGTCCGTAAAAACGTAATAACATATAGCAGATACATGCTAAATAAGGTGGAACTTAAAAGGGTCAACCACATAGCAGATCTTGGAATAATTCTTGATAGAAAGATGCGCTTTAACCTTCACTACGATCATATCATATCCAGGGCAAACAAAATGCTCGGATTCATAAAAAGACGTGCAAAAGAATTCAAAAACCTTTGGGTAAATAAAACCTTATACTGCACATTAGTGCGACCAATCTTAGACTACTGTTGCATAATTTGGAACCCAGCTTTTGAAGTGCATAGTGAAAGGCTAGAATCAATTCAAAGACAATTCTTGCTTTTTGCATTGAGAGACCTATACGATCCTCATGACTATACAAATTTACCACCATACGAGAGTAGACTGGAAACCCTCAATATAATGTCGCTGTCATCAAGGAGAATATTACTTTGCTCATGCTTTACATTTGATGTTATTACTGGTAACAACGGTAGCGAATACATCTCGAGAAAGGTACTATTTAATGAACCAATAAGGCGAAAAAGGTATACAAAATTGTTAAAAGAATCGCTTCACTACACTATTTACGCATCGAACGAGCCATTGAATACATGTTGTAAAATATTTAATAATATAGCGAGCATTATACACCGCCAATATCCGCTAATATAATTCTAAATCACTTTTCTTTACATAACTATTCCCTTATTAAACACCAATTCACGTCCTATGCCCAATGGTACATATAAGCGAATCTTCTCCAATTCCTTTTCACCATTTTGATCCCTCTTATATTTCCTTGATCTAGCATTTGTTGAAAAATGGTAAATGAAAAATTTTAATGTTAAATAAGTAAAACTCGGCCTTGTAATATTAACTCTATTCTCCCATATCCAAATACCTCTTTTTACATTACCGTCTACCACCCATACCTAAACAAAATTGAGTTTTTCTCCCATTTAGCTTTCCATCTTAATAAAATTTTATCATAGTATTGAAAATTAGTAAATATTTTTACTATGTGTATAAAATCTGTATCTAAGCTTAGTATATAAGTTCCCCCTTCGTTTTTGTTCTTGTCATTGCTTTTTGACGTGTTTTTGAAAATGTGTCGATTTATGTGGGCGGATTCCCACTGAGAATTGCATATCGTCTACACCTAATACAAGGAAAGAGGAGAGAAAAACAAAAAATAAATAAAACAACAACCTGTTAGAAAAATAAGTGTTTGGCTAAATAAATAAAAAAAAAAAATTTACCGTGTTCTACAAAACTTGTAGTAAGCCTTTATTCTACTACGGGAAATAATTATATGTGCATCAGTAACAAAAGTCTGTAAATATTGGGATTGCGATAGTATTGGCCATCTGAGAAGCGTTTTCGAAGTAATTTTTTGCATAGAATCCAAATCCGTGCATAGAATTGGCTTATCATATCAGGATTTTAAGATATTTGAGCTTATATACACGAACAGTTTTTTATTTTTTATTTTATCCTTTTGAGGTTGGATAAAGGATGTACAAAGTTTTATAAATTGTTTTCTTTTTATTTTATCATGCAGTTCTATTTTTCTCTTTAAAATGAGCCATGAAATGGTGCCGTACGATGATTTTATAAAAAATTATGGCAATGAAGAAAACGTCCGCAAGCAAAAATGTATGGCAAAATCTAGGTTTGCATATAAAGCTACTTCACTGACTGTACATTTTTGCTTGCGGTTGTCCTTTTCAAATAGCCATAGTTTTTGAATAAATCATCGCACGGTACCATTTCAGAGCTCATTTGAAAGGGAAAATAAATTTTCATGAGAAAATAAAAAGAAAATAATTTAAGAAATGGTGTGAATCCTTTATTCAATCTCGAAAATTGCCATTTTTCGTGTACATAGCTTCAAATATCTTAAAATTCTGACATGATGAACCAATTCTGAGCACGGATTCTACAAAAAAAATTACTTCGGAAACAATCCTTAGATGGCCAATACTATCGCAATGCCATTGCTTGCAGACGTTTGTAACTGATTCACATATAATTATTTCCAATAGCAGAATAAAGGCTTACTGCAAGTTTTGTAGATAACGGACGATTTTGTGAGGAAAGAAGAAATAAATTCTTAGCTCACCTGTTAATTAGACAACAACCAATTTTTTTGCATGCTTGCATTTTACTGTTACCGAAGTTGTATGCTGAAAACGTTGTACGTTTTTAAGTCACATATAATTATTTCGCATACTGTATGCTTAGAAAGCTCAGATCTAGACGAGGCATGCAGGTTTCTTAGATGCGCACGTAGCTTTAGGGTTTTTCATCCAAGTGTACCTTTTCTGGACGTACGTGTAGAAAGTGTAGGTCTAGACACGGCATGCAGGCTTTAGGGTATCTACATCTGCAATTAGCTTTTTTACACGTACGTTGTAGATCTCTACCGTACCAAAAAATGAATGAAAGTTCAGTGTCCTGTAAAAAGTAAGTCATTAGTATTTATACATTCATCCATGAACCAAGTCGTCCGCCTTATATAACCAATGTTTGGTCTTGATCGGAATGGAAAGCAGAATTGATGGAAAACCGTAGGTGAATTATAGCTTTGAATTGGAATAATGTGAACAGTAGGACTTCGCAGGAACACATACACATATACAGTCAAACAGCTAAATTTTTATACAATTTGAAGCTTAATATTTCGTGGAACTTTTCAACACGGGCGTGTAGTTTATGATTTATTTAAAATGTCGTGCAGAAAACATCAATGTTTCGTGTAGCTTTGAGATTTCATTGTGCAAGACGTGAACAACGTACTTTTTTTAACACCTGAAAGCTGCACATTTCTTGCAACTTTTCTATACGGGCATCTTCGCACATTTGGGCAGGGGCTTCAAGATTATATTTGGAGCTTCTGGACCGGATTCAAAGACGTGCGATATATTTGATAGGTGATGAAAATATTTCATCTTCTCTTCACTTTCTTGGGCATCGTCGGAATGTTGGTTGCCTAAACCTTCTGTACAGGTACTACTATGGGAAGTGTTCAAGGGAGATACATGGCCTGACGCCACCAGCTCGTGTGTTTCCTAGGTCCACTCGGGCAGCTCTCCAAGCCCATCCCTTTACCATTGCAACTTTGCCCAATAGAACATCGCATTACCGAGATAATTCGTTCTTCGGTCCCTTAGGAAAATTGTGGAACAATCTCCCTGCGAGCGTGTTTCCTGGCAGCTTCAATATGTGTAAATTTAAATCAAATCTTCACCGACACTACTCGAACTTTCCACCCCCCAACTAACTATCACCCGTCTTCCGAATCAACACAATGCTTTCGAATTTATAGGGGGCATCCCCTGAGTGCTGGTTTATACTAAGTCTAAAAAAGTCTAAAAAAAAATGTAGCTTATGATTTTCTAAAATAACGTAGAGAAAATCTAAAACTTCGGATAGTTTGGGGATTTCAATACGCGAGATATGTCAGGTATGAGTTTCAACACTCCATGTGGCTTTTTATATTTCTACATGTCTCGTGTAGAAAATTGATAAGAAAAATACTTTTTCTACACGTTTCTAAGATTTGATTTCTGCATGCTCCGTGCAGCTAGTTTTGTTTTCTCTGTGTATACGTTATTTGGATCTTAGTTTACTTTCCTGTGGCCAATGGTTGAGGAGCTATAAGGGAGCATCCATTAATTGCACTGTTCTTCAAAAAATTTTTTTTGATGTACAAGAGTTACCACTTATATTTTACATTTTGCCGATCCATGTCATGACTTTCTGCGTTTTCAGAATGTTTTCATCACTTCGATTTTTTCGCCAATGGCCATTTTAAGAAGTAACTTCGAATTTTCGTACCTTGCCTTACTTAGAGTACCATAACTTTGCTTCTGTTTATCAAAATTACATTTTTTATAAGGATAATAAAAAAGAATAATGTTGTGTTCCATTTCTGCCTAAACGTTTTAAATCGTTTAATTTTTTACAAAGTTATAGGCTCTTACATGAACAGAAAAAAAAATTTTTTTTATAATTTGCGTTTTGCTTTTAAAAATACTCCAAACAAGTCTTCTAACATGATTTTTTTGACTAATTGTCTATAAAGACCAGGGTATTCGATTTTAAATGCATGAAAAAAAAACTGAAATCGGTTATCAAATAATAAAGGTATGGACGATTTTGTATAACCAATTTTTAGAAAAATGCAAGATCTGCCGCTACGTCAAACATATGAAATTAAAACGCTTCTAATTTGAATCGGTAAGAGATAGCCGATAATATATTTACATATATAGATAATATATTTACAAATAGAAGCTGAATCAGGTTAGATGATTTAGCTTAGCTACTGAGTTTCAAGCCTCAGAACATTAGCGCAATTTTGTAGCCTCACGACGGACATTTTTGTCAATTTTCGTATCGCATATTTTTATCAATTTTCGTATCGCGTATTTCGTATTTTTATCAGTTTCGTATCGCGATTTGTAATTGTTAAATGCCAAACAGAACTATAAGGATCCAGAATGCAACAGTGGAACTTTATACAAAATGATTCTAACATTACATTTGAAATAACTAAACAAACGAATGCATTTCAGTCATTTATTGGGGACGCAGAGTGCAGTTATTTGCTTCATTGCAACGATGTGAATGCAATATTCGCAAAATTTCGTCTTGAGCATGAAATAACAAAATAATGCTAATGGAAGGAGACTTTTTATTGATGGTTCTACCAAAAGTTAAAATGAGATTTCTTTTAATGTACTCGTATACTTGAATATATTACAAAATATTTGTAGGCGATTTTAAAACGACTTTTTTGTTTTGCACAATAAACAATATACCCAAGTATTCCAATAGCTTATGCAACTGATTGTTTTGTTGCAGTTTATGAAAATATTCAGAAATTGTGAAGGAATTGCTAATCGCATTTTAGGCTATGGGATGCAATATATCCACAAAAGTACATTATTTACATTCACATTTGGATTTCTTCCCACCCACAAAACATGGATCAATTCAGTGACGAGCATGGTGAAAGAGTCGACCAGGAAATTTCAAAAATAGAAACAAGTTACGTAGAAGAAGCAAAATTTGCCGATTTATTTTTTTTTCTAATGAGTTTAAAATTTAAAACCTTTGTCTTATAAAGAAAAAAATAAACAAAATTGTCAGTAGATTTTTTGGGTTTTTTTACCGTTAGAAAATGTAAAAATAAAAAATAAAAATATACGTTGAATATTTTAGCGTTTTTTATTTTGAAATGTATTGACATTAGAGTGGCCGCCCAAAACTTTTTTTCGAAATCTCAATGAGACTTTGGTTCAAAGTGTGAGGTTGGATGCTAAACTCAACAGGATAAAATTTCAGAACGATCGGAATAAGTTTAACTGTGCCGAATTGAACTCGAAGTTTGGAATTATGATTTATATGGAAAAAACGAGATATTTTAAAAAAAAAATCGTGTTAAATTTTCTTTAAATGAAAACTTTAAAATATTGGCAAGCACCCACTTTTAATTTTAAGTTTTCTTTAAAATGAGCTTTCCATTGTTAAAATTTGACGAAAACTAGTGGAATTGTGATTTTTTTACTCTTCGAAAAATATATATTTTTTTTCTTGTTGAATTAAAAAAATCGCAAAACTCCATAAGCATAATTTTGAGGTACTTTATGCAAAAAATTAAAAAAATTAAAATTATGATACCTAAGTTATAGCGGTTGAATTTTTAATCATGATTGAACTCTAGGAATATTCAACTTTTTTTTCGCAAAGTAGGCTGTAAATTTGAATTTTCAAAAAATATGCGGTGAACAGAGACAGACCAGAAATTGACATACTGAAACAATGGTACTGACAAGTAAACACTGACGAGACATGTGTTTTTAAAATCCGAACTTGGATTTTGCTGTCATAATTTATTTTAAATGTTTGTTAGTTCAAAAAGAAATTTAATTGTAACAACTGGAATCTTTTGGCATTCAATAAAATTAAATAAGTGAAATAAATTATAATTATAAATAAATAAGTGTTTAAAAAAATGGCTTGCGAATTACCATCAACGTCGAAAAAACTTAGATCGGATGACATTGAAATATTTTTAGTGGGAAAATGTGAAAAAGAAATCGTTGGAGCGAAGTTGCCATCTATGAAGCAAGTGCTTCAAGTGTTTTTTTATCAAACACGCATTGAAAGAAAAAGTGTGAGAGAAAGTGCTCGATTTGCGATTGATTTGACGCTTAAATTCTGGGAAAAGGCCCACATTCCCACAATGATGTTGAAGAATTGCGTTGAAAAACTTGAAAAACTGCACGTAGAATGGCGAGGTATACAAAAAAATTCTTATAAGCCGTATGAAAAGAATCGATTAAGCGAAAATGCTTTTCGTGAAAAGATTGAAAATTTCATATTTGACATCGCTTCTTCCGATGCTCTCCAAACGATTTAAATCCAAGAAGACAAGGATTTTCTTATAAAGCAGAGACAAATTGGTCGACCTGGATGTATTGTGGGAGTCGATAAAAATCTAACTCAAAAAAATGTGCGGCGGGCAAAGCGACTGGAAGAAGCGGAAAAACGGAAAAGAAACACCAAGTTGTGATGGCAGTGTCAGGTATAGCCGTTACTAATAATGATAATTGTTTGGTTCATAAAATTGATTAAGATTTACCTATTTCCTGCGCACTGTGTAGCTCCGAATGTTTCGGAAATGAATACATCGTACGAAAGCAGCGATACAATTAACGCAATTGAATCGTCAATTGAGGATGTTGAAGGAGACAGTGTGAATTCTCCAGTTGAAACGTCAACAAATAATTTACTCCGGGGAAAAATAAATTTCATCGAAGATACAATGCTTGCTTGCATGGATAAATTCAAAATGTCCTCTCGCCGGCCATACATATCGTAAGTGCGACCGCTTATGCATTGGGTCACCAATTAGAAGATCTTGTTCTTAATCGTACAACACTTCAAGTGTTGCGAACAGAATATCGTCGCAGAAAAGCAGGGGAGATTTTTAGAAGTTTCGACGTAAGTTAGGTTTGGTTGTAATCGTTTGTTTTAAGTTAATAGCAGAGGTTTTTTTTTACTTATAGATACCAAAAGTATTTGTTTTTCATTTGGACAGCAAATTGCTTCGAAATGTAAGAGGAAGAGACAAAGTAGATCGTTTGGCTCTTGTTGTAACTGGTGAAAATTGTGAAAAATTGCTCGGGGCGCCGAAAATTAATCGGGGCACAGGCGAAGCAATGGCGCAAGCTTCTTATGAGTTTTTGGAAAAGAGGAAAATGGAGAAATTAATTGAAGTAATTTGCTTTGACACGACAGCTGCAAATACTGGCAATAAATATGGCTGCGGGTATTTGCTTGAACAAAAATTGGGCAGAGATCTTCTCTTTTTACCTTGTCGACATCATATCGCAGAATTACTTTTAAAAGCTGTCTCCGAGCTGAATTTTGGGCAAACATCAGGCCCAGAAGTTCCGATTTTTGAGAGATTTGCACGCAAGTGGAAAGACATCGACACTGCAAATTTCAAAAGCGGAATAACGGACCAAGAAGTGCTCCATGTTCTTCTTCCAAACGATATCGAAGCGCATAAGCGGTATTGCCTTGTGAAATTGTGCGATCACCACGCTCGAGGTGATTATAAAGAATTGTTGCAGTTATCAATGATTTTTATTGGCGCAGAAGTTCCTAACTTCAAGGAATTCAATTTTCCTGGAGCAACGTCTCATGCCAGATTCATGGCGAAAGCTGTTTATAATTACATAATGTTTATATTTCGCGAAGAGTTTAGATTAACACAAAGTGAATTGAATGGAATCCGGAGCGTATGCATATTTTTGACTAGCACTTACGTAAATTACTGGTTCGAATGCGTACATGCTGTGCAGGCGCCACGACGGGATTTGCAAATTATAAAAGATGCGATTGGCTATTTTGATGAAAGGGTTTCCAAGGCTTTCTTAGAGAAATTCCGTAAGCACTTATGGTATCTGTCCGAAGAAGCAATTGGATTTCCTTTTTTCGATTCTGAAATTCCAATAGAAACCAAACGAAAAATGGTTCTGGCTCTCGGAACTATCGATATCGCAGATACAGAAGAAGAGCTCGCAAGTGCAAAACGAATCGAACCAACACTTGAAGACATCAAAACATTCGTGAATAAAGATATAAGTCATTTCGTTACCAATAACACCATACAATTTTTTTATCGGTTACAAATTAACATTAATTTTTTGAGGGTTGATCCTACGGAATGGAATGAAAGGGAAGACTACGCTTTAGGTCTGCAGACCTGTCAAAATCTTAACGTCGTGAATGATGCTGCCGAAAGAGCTGTAAAATTGATAACTGATTTTAATCGAGCATTGACATATGACGAGGAAAACAAACAAGACTTGTTGCAGGTTATCGAGTTTTACCGCAAGGCGTTTCCATCTCACACCAAATCATCGCTTCTACGAACGCAATAAAATAAAAATTAATACTTAGTACTAATTAAATAATGTAAATTTATTTTATTTATTTATATTAATTTTACTTAATTCTAGTACTTCACTAAATAAAACAAATAATATCGAAAAAACATTTTTGCATTTAAAATTTTGGTTTTTTTTTTTCAATTTAACATGGAGTTATTCAACTATAATTCGACCGTGTTTGGTTATTATGCAACATCTTGTTAATTTTTTGGGCTTGTTGGAAAGGTAAGTGCATGATTATACGATTTAAACATAAAACATTTAAAAAACTTTAGTCTTGTCGCCAAAATGTTGAAGAAAATTACAAAATTTGACATTTTAGTCAATATTTCAAACTTTGAGGTCAACTCGGCACGATTAGGCTTATTCTGATCGCTCTTAAAATTTAACTCTTTTACTTTGGTATACAACGTCACACTTTAAATAAAAGTCCCATTGAATTTTCGCATTTTCATTTTCTCCAGTACATTGGGCGGCCACTCTAATTGACATATTTCTATTTTTTTAAATTAGAGTATAAAACTGCAAGTCTTACCATTGTTACAATATAAAAGTTTTTAAAATTAGTTGAGCAGAAACAAAGTTATGATAAGCAAATAAGGCAATGTACGAACATTTTAAGTGACTTATTTATGAAGTCCTTGACGGAAAATTCGATGTGATACAAAAATTTTGTAATCCCTCCCTCCCCCTCTCCCCCTATCCCCTCCTCTAATCTCACGTGAGATTGTTCAAAATGCGTGTTTTCAGTGTAAATATGTTCATCCATGCTTCATTGTATAATTTTTTTATTAAGCTCTAGTTAAGACTAGTATTCAAGGCTACTGAGATCGTTGTCTAAAATCACAACAAAAAAATCGAAACATAAAACACTTAAATGAGAACTTCTAAAATTGCGGAAGGAATATTTATTCTAATTCAGTCCATGGGGACTCATGTGCGGTCAAGGGGACTCGAGAGACTACTGGAACTAGTGTCGGATGCTAAATCTCAGTGTTACGAACAGCAACCCTAGACCGGTTGCACTGATATGTAGCTGCATCCCTGGCGCAACCGCAGCCAACTGGGGTGCTTTGATTTCTTTTAATTACTTTTAATTATTCTTTTAAAATAATTTATTCAATGTATTTTCTTTCTGTTGTGTTTCCTTCCGAAATTTAAATAATTACTAACAATAAAAAGTTAGCGTTTCAAATCGTGGCACTCTTGACAATTTTAAGAAGTGGGATAATAAAATCCAGTGAACGAATGAAGTGAAAATCAGCGGTCGTGTATGTGTGTGTTGTTGCTCGGTGCTCCGCTGGGCACAAACCGAACGCAAAGCGTATATGTATATGCGATATTTAAATCGTAACGGAAAACGAAAGCTAATTCGAGAACAATGCAACGTTAAAGCAAATTTAAAGTGGACGAGATAAAAAAAAAGTTGCGGGAACTCGGGTTACCATGTAGTGGCAACAAAGCACAGTTAGTTGAACGGATATACGAAAACGAACAAGAGCAATTTACGAGTGCAATTAATGATATTGTCGAACAATGTGTAATGCTTTTAGAGAACGTTATCGGAAATATGCGCATGGTAACAGCAAATTTTAATACTGAAGTGCCATTTAGTCAATCGTCGCCGAACCGGAATTTAAGAGATGGGAATTGTTCCTCATTTTCAATGGCAGCGCTAGAATCGACAATAACGGGAGTTATTGCGACGTCAAGCAATTTGCCTACAGTTTCAAGTGCTGTGTACCATGGACGGCATGCGTGAACCAGTTGACAACGAAATGTACATTGGGGTATACCTGTGACGGTAGTTCAGATGATTTAAAGAGACACAGGATGCCGGTGCATAAAGGGCGAAACGGCCAACCTAGCGGGTTTTAAATCAATTTTTGAAGTATTGATTTAAGATTTTTTTTCGTATTTTTGATTACCAGTATCTATATATTGATTTTAATGAGATTACCAATTTCAGTTTTGTTTTTACTTACAGATTCGAACAGCTGTGAGCACCAAACATAGCATATGTGTCAACAGGTACATCAATAAATTTTTCCGTCATTTCACATAGTGCAGTAAGAGCTTTGTAAACAATAAATTCATTGTTATATTTGCCAAGTAAAGGGAATTTTGTTAAAGTTTGGGGTAAAAATTTTATTAAAAAAAGTGTCTGTGGCTTGTGTTTTCTATGTTGTTGTTACAAATATCGGTTGAAATTAGCCTTCGCGGTGTCTTCTATTGTTGTCATGTCGTGAACTTTCGTAGAGCAGATCTTGTGATGTCCTCAAGTGTCCAGTCTAAATCTTATTTTTTTTTGCTTGTACTATTCACTAAGGATGTAAAATGGCCACACTCTTCTGCCACTTTCCACCATTCTTTTTTTTTTTATTTAATTTTGTAGAAACGATGTCAGAAGCTAAAAATCTACTTTCAGATGCTGAACTGCAGCCTCGAGGTTGATACATTGATAGCTCAGATTCTGAATAATTTTTTTAAATATTTTTTATTATTAATTCCTATAATTACATAAAAAATAGTTTAAAGTACAAATATACTAATAAAAAATGAAATTATCAGGCATGTGCTGGATTTCGTGCGAACTCAATTCGTATCCGAAATTGCAAATTTCACGAATTTAAAATGGGTGTGCTGTAATTCGAACGATTTTGTACAAGTTCGAATTCTCTTTCGAAACAGCTGATAACGTAAAATAAAAAGTATTGTGAAAGAATAATAAATAAAATCTAGAAATATGAGTGTTTTTTTTTTGTTGGTGCTTATTTATTAACTGAAAATGAGAAGAAAAAAGAAGAAAAAATTAGGAGGCGTATGCTTAGGGATCATTCCAACCCTTTAGAAGTTGCAGAATCAGCGTAAGTATTGTATACATAGTGAAGTTATCGTCTAACCACACTAATATTTTGAAGATTTACCGTCTGCTACCCATAAATAAAGAAGCCTTTAAGGATATTCAAAAGGATATTAAGCCCTTTGTGAAGGCGACCTCGATCCCTTTGGAGCTGCAGTTGGCGGCAGCACTAAGGTTATTTGCAGAAGGCGGCTACCAGCGCGCATTTGGAAAAGACGCGGATATTGCTCTCGATAGAACCACCGTATGCAAATTTTATGCAGATTTCTACCTGTTCTCAAAAAAGTGCTATGTCCGAAGTGATCTAAGATCTATGCCGCATTTTTTTGAAAAAATTGAAATCCCGGGAGTAATTTGCTGCCTTGACGGGACACATATAAAATTAAATAAACCGCGAGATAATGAACATCTATACTTAAACAGAAAAGGCCATTTCAGTATTAGCGCTATGATTGTAAGTTCTTAAAATATACATAGTTCAATTGACATTAAAGAACAATAATTTTTCGCAGATATGCGACTACAACATGGTCATTAGAATGAGTCGATGCTTGTCACCCTGGATCCAGCAACGACTAATTTATTTTTAATATAAGCCAAGCAAGAGAGCATTTTGTATCGATCAATGAAAGTGGTGAACGTGGTTCTTGGTCATTGGGTGATTCTGGATATGGATAAAAGCCCTTCCTTTTAACACCGCACAGGGTTCCAAGTGCAGGAACTTTACAACATCTTTTCAATCAAAAGCATGCTAAAGCGCGTAATATCGTTGAATGGGTCATTGGAACGCTTAAAAGTCGCTTTAGATGCTTGTACACCATTTTTCCATATGTTCCACAAAAACCGTAAAGATTATTAAAATTTGTAGTGCACTACATAATATCTGCAGGTACTAGGCTAGGTGAGGTAGAGGCGGCAGCTCACTTAAACCAGATAGGTCCATTGTGATACCGCTGCACACAGGCCATCATTCAAAAATGTAACCAACTTGAGCTCCTGATGAACCCTTTTAGACACCTGACATCAATCGTTGACAGGCCGTAAAGCTCATTAAAGAAAAAAAAAGACCCTTAATATTTGTGCCTTCTTCTGGCTACCGCAAGACTGGAGCACAGAAGATGGGTGATGGGTTCTTCCTCTTCCTCGTCCCTGCAGCTTCTACAGATGTCATTTGAGATAACTACTAACCTGTAGGAAGTCTGCCTATCAAGCAATGCCTTGTGATGATAGCCACTATTGTGGCTAATTCTGGTCTTTCCAGTGAGAGAAAGGCTCTCGATGGCCCGGGATCTAGTGTCGGCCAGATAAGCCTTGATGCTCTGCATGTCGAGAGTTCAGCCCACCTAGTGTTGGTTTTCGATATGATATTGTTACTGATTAGCAGCTTGAGAGTCGCTAACGGGATACCCGGTGGGCTTACCATGATTGATGCCGCTCGTGTCCCATTTCTAGCAAGCTCATCTGCCTTTTCATTACATTTTATGCATTTATGCTCAGGTACTCATATTAGTTTGATGCTGAAATAGTTCGACATTTCACCGAATGAAGCACAACATTCTTTGGCTACTTTAGAGTTTGTCGCTACTTGTTCCAACGATTTTATCGCAGCCTTACTATCTGAGAAGATATAAAGTTCCTGCTTAGAGACAGCGTTTTTTGAAAGCCATGATGCAACCTCCCCTATTGCCATCATTTCGGCCTGAAACACACTGGAGTCGTCAGGAAGCCTACGAGCCAGAGATACCCCAAGGCCCGACCTTGTCGTTAATTTTGATCCATGTGTATAAAAATATAGACACCCTCGTTTCCATGGTGCACCATTGACACAGTATGTTCTAGGCGGAATAAGCGTACCATACGTTCCTTCGAAGGAAAGCGAGGGCGTGCAGTAATCGTCCTTCATGGAATGAAGTTGCAGTTGTTAAGTATAGATGAGTGACCCGTTGTCAGACTTTTCCATACACCCAGATCTCAAAGTCTTATCGCCGAACAGGCTGCTGTCTATTTGGTAACCAGGTCCATTGGTTAGATGGATGGATTGGAGAAGTATGGTCTCTAAGGCTGCAGTCGGTGTTGTTCCCAGAGTACCGCTAATACATATGCATGCCATTCTCTGCACTTTTTGGAGTTGTTTCATATAAGTGACCTTGTCTAAGGACGACTACCATATTACTGCTCCATACATAAGAATAGGTCTAATGTTCCCATTATACAGCCAGTGAACTATACGAGGCGAAAACCCCCATCTTGTTCCTATGGGTTTTTTGCAAGTATAAAGTGCCACTGTGGCTTTTTTAGTGCGCTCTGCTGCGTTTAACTTCCAGCTGAGCTTTCTATCGAGTATTAGTCCCAGGTACTTTGCGTTATCCGCAAGGGATAGAACAGACCCATTTAGTATAATTGGTGCTAAGGATGGAATTTCATATTTCCTGGTGAATAGGAGCAGCTCTGTTTAGCTGGATTAACTATTGTTCAAGTCTGCAAAGGGCCCTTCGCCCTTTAATGTCGCATAGAGTAGTAGGAAACTTGCCTCTGACTGCGAATGCTAGGTTATCGGCTTAGGCTGCCACTACATGTCGTTAACTACCAAATTCCAGAGGAGTGGAGAGAGATCACATCCTTGAGGCGCACCGACGCTCCGATGCCAGAGAAGTGCATGTCTAAAAGAAAGTTAAGAGATTCCTCGCTAGACATTTTCCATGAGCCTTCCGACCTTTTGAGGTAGCCAGGTGTGCATGGTGTAGTAGCAAGAATTTTATGCAGCCTGGATGCCTCTAAAATATCTTCAATTCCTTCACAGAATTGTTTCCAGGAGAATCTTTTAGCTTTCCTTGTTTTGGTTTTGTATATTTTAAGAGCTACTTTATAGGCAGCCCAATCATGTTCCGCTCTCGAGCATTTTACTGCGTTGAAGAGCTTCCTGCAATTAGTTCTTAGGCCATTCAGTTCAGAAGACCACCATTTTGGTTTTAGCTTTGAGTGCCCTTTTTGGGTAGGAGGATGCCAGTGAGCGGTTAATTGCTGTGGTTAATACATCGACTAGATTTTCTAAATCTTATGGCGATTTTGGTTTGTTAATCGGACCTAATGGCAAAGATTTTGCCAAGGCCCTTCTGTAGAGTCGCCAGTCAATCAAAAACACTAATCAAATACTTCAAAAGTAACTCATCCCTTTCGTTCGAGTTTGTGCTTTCTCACACGGAGTTGTGCACATTGTCGTCGGCCGAGACAATGACCCCTCGACATATAACGCTAGCGTCATCAACCATCTTCCTGAAGTTCTCTGGAGGCGGACTTTCATCGTGCGAGAAGTAGGCTGCAGCCAGAAAATATTTTTTTTTTTTTAAGGAATTCCTGTTTCCCCAAATAGCGGTTTTCTATGAAAATCGTTTGTTTTCGTACTGGAGCCCATCTAACGGTAAATTTTTTATAAAAGTACTGTAGATATCGATTCACTATTAAAAACAACTTATGGATGCAAATTTTCAGAGAGATCGGACTACGAACAAGAGTGTCAGCATAGAAACAAAAAACCATTATTTAACCTATATTCAACTAATTTTGTACTGGTACCCATCTTACAGTACAGTTTTTTACAAAAACCACCACCGATATTGATTAACCATTAAAAACAATTTATTTATGCAGATTTTCAGAGAAATTGAACTACGTTCAGAAGTGTCGGCATAGAAATAAAAAACCATTATTTACCATATTTTACTATATATTTACGATTACTTTTGTACTGGAGCACATGTTAAGGTACACTTTTTTACAAAAACCCCCATAGATCTCGATTAACCACTTAAAATATCGTGTGCATGCAAATTTTCCAAGAGATCAGTGGTGTCAGCATACAAATTAAAAAACCATAAAAAAAAACGAAGTGGACATTTCAGGCCTTGAAAGGACTTTGACCGAGCTTCTTATGATCAATTGTGTTGTGTGTGTTGTGAAATGTTTTGAACACAAATGATCGAGAACTGAACCTACATGTGTTATGCCGACTCCGAACGGCTTATGTTCTCAAGAAGCTTTTCATGGCAGTTTTTACTCTCTGAGGTTTGCCATTGTCTGGAGAGAGGTGACGGCCGAACAGAAAAATTAATTCAATTGAAAAAACTTTCTGTGTCAGGTGGGATTCAAACCAGGATTCTCTGGCGTATGGGCCACACACTCTTCCCACTGCGCCACGGCCGCCACATTAAAAAACCATTATTTGCAATATTTTCGACTACTTTTGCATTGGAGCCCATCTTAAGCTACACTTTTTTACAAAAACCGCATTGATCTCAATTAACCACTTAAAGTAATTTATGAATGCAAATTTTCCAAGAGATCAAACACGTACAGTGGTGGCAGGTCGAACATTTTTTGTTTTAATGTGGGTTCAGTTTAGCTTAAGTTCTTGATCTGCCTGTTATAAAATTTAACAAGTACCTGTTCTACCTATTAGGTTTATTTGTTAACAAACTTTTGTATCTTTAAAAAGGTTTACTTCTTTATAAAATAGTTTTGTTTTGGCATTCTTATTATTAGTTTATTAGAACTGTCTCTTGTGAGAATACCTTCTTTAAACATCCAGAGAAACAAATTGAAAAACCTTGTGAAAAAGTATATTTATAAAACACAAAAACAAGGAAAACTTAGGCGAGGATCTTTTGTACGTGAAAAGAAATACACTACATTTAGGAGCATCTTTTTAGTGGAATCAAAAAGTTTGGAAATAATGAAAGTAATTCATTTAGGTTTATAAGATAACACTGAAAAAGTTAAGTGTCATTCATTTCTGTGCAGAGTGTGTTAAGAAAATTAATAAATCCATGGCGAGAAATGAAATAGAAATTATTAACACTGAAATTAATGAATCGAACGGCATCTAGTGGAACAATGGCAACGGCGGTTGAAACTGTTCTCTGTGAAGAAGATATTTTTATTCTGGGCAAGCCGAGTATTTTAATCAACGAAAAATTGCCAACTAAAGCAGATATCTTGCGTCGAATACAACTGGCATCAAGTGAGGTTCGCGGCCAGACATCAAAACAATGGTTATCGTTGAAAAACTTTTCTAGCCTCGTCTCATATGAAATTATCGATATATGGAAAAAAAAAACTACAATACCAATTATATCATCGAATGGAATCATAAAAAAGTCAACAAAGTCGTTGCGACTTATCAGCATAGAATAAAACATAAAACTCGTGCGAATATTCCACATTTAATAATTAGTCTCAATGATGAATTATTTGACACTGCTCATTGCAAATGTGCCAGAAATTAGTGATTGTGCAGCGTTAAATACCAAATTCCAGAAAAGGAAATCGATTTCATTTCGCCACCAACGTGGTGAGCGTCGCATGTTTATTTCACCGCGTATGGAAGGACTAATATCAGCAAACTTGGAGGCTTACACTTTAAGAGACAATTTTGAGCTGACCAGCGAAAGCGATTACTTACCAAGCACAAGCGCCCCACAACAGGCTCATAAACAGCGCCTGCTTCCGGCAAGGTGTTTGCCAAACTTTGCATTAGAATGTGATCGATACAAAATTTTTCATCGAGTAGCTGCTGCTTTAGATTGCAAATTTTAAAGCGATTTCATTTGTTGAGGGAAGTATGCCACCAAATATCGGAATTTCTGTCGAAAGCACCGATCAAAAATATTTGTTTGATATAGAAACTGCAGTACCGACAGGCATTTGTTCGACGATTTTAGCTAATAAAAAATCGGGACGCATCCATCACGCGCGTTGGCTCATAAAAGCCACAAAAGCCCAGAGTTTTGGGCTATTTCGTCTCACAAGCACAACCAACGCAAGACTTACAGGAATTGGCAACATACATTATTGGGGTGTATGTTCCAATATATTTCAACATGAAATATCAGTATTCCGTCACGCGCGGCAGCGTCCGCTTTTTTAATTTCTTAAGAAATTCAAGATATTTGCCTTCAAATTATTGGAAAATTGTTGACAACGTTTGTAAAAACAATTGGTACTTTTCGCACCCAGAAAATTTGTTGCTGGCTATGATTTTTGATGACGATGGTAATATACGATCTATGGGCTACACAAAAATTTTGCAAGCACGTGAGAAGTCCGAAGAAGAATTCAGACAAATTCGCACTTATCGTCTTCCAAACATCAGGTTCGATTGCGAAAACTACTTCAGCATGATTGATTGGAATTTGTGCTATACCGAACCACCAAACACCCGTAGAATGTCATACGAAAGCATCGAAAAACTTGCAAAGATTGGTGATGCCATCTTGGACAACGAAATAATTGAAACACCTTGTCATATTCAAGACACGGAAAACATGTCAAGCTTGCCACTGAATCATCAACCTTGGCTGCTTCGGAGGCACGTCGAGAAGGAATTATGTTTTCAACTCTGGAGTCACGATCAAAGCGTCCCAAATTTGACGCAAAAGAAGATTTTTATTAAATTGAAATTAAAAAGTATATCCTAATATGACAGCTACTTTGTTAAATTAATTCATTTTGAAATAAACTATATAATGTTTACACACGACTTTTCGTACATTTTTAAGGCAATCAGTTATAGGAATACTTACAAAATAAACTTCTACTGTTTAAGCTAAGCTAAGGTAGCTTCAGTGCAAAAGTTGTCAAGAAATCGGAAAACCAAAAAACTGCCTTGCTTGAAATCTCTAAAAATTTGCTTCCATATTTTTTTTTGCAAAAGCAAACAATAATTTATGCTGTTTCAAATATAGACAGATCAGGTACTTGTGAAATTTTATAACAGGCTGATCAAGAACTTAAGCTAAACTGAAACCTCATTAAAAGAAAAAATGTTCTACCTGCCACCACTGTATTAGTTTGATCGCTTGGAAAACTTGCATGTATAAGTTATTTTAAATGGTTAATTGAGATCTATAGTGGTTTTTGTAAAAAAGTGTACATTAAGATGGGCTCCAGTACAAAAGTAGTCGAAAATATTGCAAATAATAGTTTTTTAATTTTTATGCTGACCACTGTACGTGTATGATCTCTCGGAAAATTTGCATGCATAAGTTCTTTTAAGTGGTTAATTGAGATCTATGGAGGTTTTTGTAAAAAAGTGTACCTTAACATGGGCTCCAGGAGAAAAGTAGTCGAAAATATTGCAAATAATGGTTTGTTTTATTTTTATGCTGACCCCATTGTACGTGTTTGATCTTTTGGAAAATTTGCATGCATAAGTTATTTTGGGGAACAGGGGGCGAACCTTCACATGGCAACGTGTCTGACCGCCTCAACCTGGCGAGGCCAGCATTATCCATGTCGAAATCGTCTCAAGTCGACTCAAACCTCCAAGTGGTGTTCCCTGGGCAACGGCAAACTGGCATCCGTCAGTTTGACGGCTAATTTGAGCGGCGGGTCGATCCATAGACCTTAAACATGGAATGTGCGCAGGGTTTGGGTCCCGCCACATTACTACTGCCCAATGAAAACTAAACCAGCCTCGGATAAGAACCCCAATTACGTTGACGACCACCGCAAACGAAAAACGGACAATGATTTACGGATATGCACCTGGAATGTCCGGACCCTTTATAGGGAAGGTGCCATTATCCAACTGGCGGAAGCCCTCAAAACAATACAATCTGACATCACCGCCATCCAGGAAATGCGATGGAAAGGGCAAGGCTGCTCTAAACAAGCACACTGCGATATCTACTACAGCTGCCATGCGGAGAAGCGCGAATTTGGATGTGGATTCGTCGTTAGCCGGAAACTACGCCACCTTGTTTCCCGGTTCACACCTGTGAACGAAAGATTGGCCACGATCCGCATCAAGGCAAAATTTTTCTACATAAGCCTTATTTGCGCGCACGCCCCGACGGAGGAAAAGGACGAAGCCGTCAAGGACGCTTTCTACGCTAGTCTTGAGGACGTATATGACCACCTTCCGGTTCATGACGTGAAAATAGTCCTCGGCGATTTTAATGCGAAAGTCGGAAGGGAAGGCATCTTTGGCCCCACTGTCGGTCAGTTCAGTCTTCACGAGACCTCCACAAACAACGGTCTAAGACTGATTGACTTCGCCGCGGCACGAAACATGGTAGTTAGTAGCACCAGATTTAAGCACCTCGACATCCACAAGGCCACCTGGCTGTCCCCGGATCAAAAAACGCGAAACCAAATTGATCATGTTGTAATCGACGGAAGGCATGCCTCTAGTATTCTAGATGTGCGTACATTTCGGGGGGTCAACATTGACTCCGACCATTATCTTGTTGCAGCCAAGATCCGCATGCGATTATGCAATGCCAAGAACATACGCACAGGAATGCAACGAAAGCTAGATGTCGCTAAGCTGCAATTACAACAGACTGCCGAAGCCTACTCCGCTCAACTCTCGGTTAAGCTCAACCGACCAACCTCTGGACTCGACGACGCCGGCGGACTTTGGGCGCATATATCCCACTCCATGCGCGCTGCCGCTGAAGAAGTCATTGGTTTCCGTCGCCCGCAACCTCGGAACCAATGGTATGATCAGGAGTGTCGCATTGCGACTGCAGTAAAAAACGCCGCATATAGAAAAACGCTGCAGTCAGCTGCAACGCGAGCCGTGCGAGAAAACTACCGCGAAAAGAGGAAGGAAAGGAGGCGCCTTTTCAGACGCAAGAAAAGAGAGCAGGAAAAGCGTGAGCGTGAGGAACTAGAAGTATACCAGGGCAAGAAGGATGCACGAAAATTCTATCAACAGGTTAAGCGTCTAACCCAAGGTTTCAAGCCCGGAGCATCCACTTGTAGAGACGAAAATGGAGATCTGAATACGGATACACAGTGTGTGCTTAGATTGTGGAGACAGCACTTCTCCAATTTACTTAATGGCGACGATTCCACCAATGCCGCCCATCGAGAGCACAGTGCAGTGCCACCAATCGACGATGACGGAGTGGAAATATCACCACCTAGCCATGAAGAGGTTCGAGTTGCTATCCAACGACTCAAAAACAATAAAGCAGCGGGTGCTGACGGCCTGTCAGCTGAATTGTTTAAAACAGGCGGCGATGAATTGATAAGGCGCATGCATCAGTTCATCAGCAAAATATGGCTAGCAGAAAGCATGCCCGACGATTGGAACCTCAGTGTACTGTGCCCTATACTTAAGAAAGGAGACCCTACAATCTGCGCAAGTTATAGAGGTATCAGTCTTATTTCCATTGCATATAAGGTTCTCTCAAGCGTACTGTGTGAAAGATTAAAGCCAATTACAAAAACACTGATTGGACCTTATCAGTGTGGCTTTCGACCTGGTAAGTCCACCATAGACCAGATTTTCACGCTACGACAAATCCTGGAGAAAACCCACGAAAATCAAATTGACACACACCATCTCTTTGTCGACTTTAAAGCTGCGTTCGATAGCCCGAGAAGGGATTGCCTATACGCAACAATGTCTGAGTTCGGTATACCTGCAAAGTTGATTAGACTTTGCAGAATGACGTTGAGCAACACACGCAGCTCCGTCAAGGTAGGAAATGACCTCTCCGAAACCTTCAATACCGAAAGAGGTTTCAGGCAAGGCGATCCACTGTCTTGCGATCTCTTCAACATCATCATGGAGGGGATCGAACGAAAGGCCGGTGTGCATCGTAATGGCACCATTTTTTATAAAGGTGTCCAGCTCCTTGCTTACGCTGATGATATTGATATTGTTGGCAGAACCAAGAGAGATGTTACCGCTGCTTTCGCCGCTATCGAAAAGGAATCAGCCAAAGTGGGTTTGACGATAAATGAGGGTAAAACAAAGTATATGCTGTCTACAAACAAGGGAGCTCGGCGTTTAGACTCCCACGTTTCATCCGGCAGCTATAACTTTGAAGTAGTCAAGGAGTTTGTATACCTTGGCACCGCCATTAATACTAACAACGAAATCAGCCTGGAGATAAAGCGAAGAACAATAATTGCTAATAGGTGCTACTACGGGCTCAGTAAGCAACTAAGTTCCAGAGCCCTCTCTCGATCGACAAAACTAACACTCTACAAGACGCTCGTTCTACCTGTGCTGCTTTATGGCGCTGAGGCATGGGTAGTTTCGCAAACTGACGCAGCCGCTCTGGGGGTGTTCGAGAGAAAAGTTCTTCGCAAAATCTTCGGTCCTGTTCGAGTCGGCGATGACTATCGCATCCGAATGAACCACGAGCTGTATGAGCTCTACGGAGACATTGACGTAGTTCGGCGTATAACTGTGCAGCGACTACGCTGGCTGGGTCATGTCCATCGTATGGACGACGAAGCTCCAACGAAAAAGGTGCTCGAAGCGAGGGTCGCTGGTCAACGACGACGAGGGAGACCATGCCTCCGATGGATGGACCAGGCTGAGGAAGCCCTAACCGCACTTGGTGTATCCGATTGGAGAAGGCGCGCGCAAAGCAGAGGCGCCTGGCGAGAGCTGATGAGGTCGGTCGAAATCCGGACACGGGTTGTCACGGCCACCTAAGTAAGTAAGTAAGTAAGTTATTTTAAGTGGTTAATCGAGATCTTTGGGGGTTTTTGTAAAAAAGTGTACCTTAACATGTGCTCCAGTACAAAAGTAATCGAAAATATGGTAAACAATAGTTTCTATGCTGACACTTATGAACGTAGTCCGATCTCTCTGAAAATTTGCATGCATAAGTTGTTTTTTATTTATTTATTTATTATTATTTATTAGTCAGTGAACATAAATTTCTTATCTGACTAAGAGTATATACTAAACAACATTATCTAATAATTTTTTTAACATTAATTTTGAGATAGAAAAATCTACATAACATTTCAGTGATAATTTATTAAATTCATTAAGGGCTCTATGTATAGGTGAGTTTAAAGAATAGTTAGTGCGGCATGTGCCTAAATAAAACAAATCAGATCGACGAAGTGCCCTCGAAGGAACATTAAAACTAATTAATTCTAAAAGAGCAGGGTAATCAACATTTCCTACAACTATATCATAAACAAAGGTTAATGATAAAACTGTTCTGCGATCACAGAGGGATTTTAAACCTATCAGTTTACATTTAGCATCATATGAGGGAATTAAATCACTAAAATTTAAGTGTCGCAAAGCGAATCTTAAAAATGATTTTTGTACACGTTCTATGCGAGCGATATGTGAGGCATAATATGGATCTTACTAACGATGTAAATAATAATTTAATTGTATAGGTAAATTGTAAATATTTAATTATATATAATAAATATATAATTGTATATATCAAAAAAATTAGAACAGTTTCTTCTGATAAACGCAAGCATGGTAAAAGCTTTGGGTATAATAAAATCTAGGTGACTAGCAAAAATAAATTTAGAATCAAAAATTATACCAAGGTCTTAATTTCATTAACCCGCTTAAGTGCTAAATTATTAAGGTGATAGGTGACTATTATAGGCTCAACAGACTTTGAAAAAGTAACACAAGCACATTTTTCAAGATTAAGAAAAAGTTTATTTCTAATGCACCAGCATTATATTGAATTAATATCTGCTTGTAATAGAGCTGAATCGGAAGCACTAGCAACTTTCATAAAAATTTTAAGGTCAACTGCAAATAACAGGCATTCTAAATTCTTAACTACGTTGACAATATCATTTATAAATAATAAAAACAAAAGCGGACCAAGAATACTGCCTTGCGGCACTCCAGAAGATGCTAAAAAAGAATCAGAATTCACATTTTCTAACCTAACATAACATGATCTATTTTTTAGATACGATCTAAACCAATTTAGAAAACTAGAATGAAACGTAAGTAAAAACAATTTATTATTTAATATTGAATGTGAGACTTTATCAAAAGCTTTTGAAAAGTCTGTATATACAGCATCTACCTGCTTGCCTTGCTGAAACACTGAATTACAAAATTCAGAAAAAATAGCCAGATTTGATACAGTAGAGCGGCCCGGAAAAAACCCATATTGACGCGGTGAGATTATGCCCTTCAGGGCGAAAAAGATATTGTACAACGCGTTCAAAATGCTTGCTTACTGATGAAAGCTTAGTAATCGGTGTGCAATTTGCTACATTATTCTTATTACCAGCCTTGAAAATAGGAGTAATGTATGATACTTTCCAATCATTTATAAAAACACCCGACTGCAGAGGTTTGTTGAAAATTATTTGCAGTGGTTTGATTACTGAAAGGCTGCATTTTTTTAGTAAAATCGCTGATAATCCATCACAATCTTTTTTAGTTGACATATTTAATTTCAGTAAACCGTTACTCACATCCTCCTCTTCTTGGTCCAACTCAAAATTTGATTGAAAAAATTCAGCGGAAAGATTTGCAGTTTCTAAAACACTATTTGATTTCTTATTTTTTAAAAACATCGATATTGGGATAGGTGAGCTTGCTTTTTTGGATTTCACGTACCGCCAAAACTCTTTCGGTTTTGATATAATTTTAGCCTTAAATTTTGCTATTGTGGCAGGAAGACAGAAATAAATAGTGTTCGTTGGTTTAATGCTTTATTGCCACTTTATTAAAATATATAAACGGAAAGCACGTCTGCGTGGTAGATTGCTCTGCTCTTAACTAATCTGCAACTCCTTAAAAATAAAGCTAACTTACCATATTCACAATAAGTATTCACAATAGTTATATGCATAAAGAATATATGTTACAACAGTGTTGCCACAACTCGGCCGTCCTGACCTGTAACCGTCCCGGTTACTATTGAACATTATTATTTATCCATGGTTTTATATTTGCCGCTTCCCAAGTACCCTCATAAGGGATCTGACTTAATTGAAACCCTTCTATATCCTTTACTACGTACCTATTATTTCCTAGTACTTTTTTTATTTTATACGGTCCCTTAAACTTTGGAACTATTTTCTTTGATATTCCTGGGGTGCTAATAAAATTTTTTATCATGACGTAATCTCCTACATTATAACTTTTTGCTTCTTTTCGATTTTCATCTACCATATTTTTATTATAATCTTGTAATTTTGTTTGTTTTATAACTGCTTTTGACCGTAAATTATATACATCCCTTTTCTCTATATTTTCAACATTTTCATTTAAATATTCGCTTAAGAAGTCGATGACTTTTCCCCTTTGTCTTACTCCAAAAAGGAGCTCACTAGGTGACGTTCCTATACTTCGATGAAGAGTATTATTCATTGAAAATTCAATTTCCGGTAGTATACTATCTAAACTGGTTTTATTGCCACTAGCTGACTTTGCTATCATTTGAGCAAGGCTTCTGTTAATCCGTTCCACCTGCCCATTGGCCTGAGGGGACGCTGTTGCTATTTTAACGTGCCGCACATTATGTGCCTCAAGAAATGTTATAAAGTCTTCTGACGTAAAGCTGCTGCCCCTGTCAGAAATTATAGTTTTTGGGCGGCTATAAGTACTAAAGTAAGACTTAAGGTGACTTAGTACTTCATTCGTATTTGTAGTTTTTACTGCGTTAAGCTTCACAAATTTTGTAAAAGCATCCACTACCAATAGAACGAATTTCTTTTTTGAGTTAGGTAATAAAACCGGACCAAAGTGATCTATGTGGACGGTGTCAAAGGGTAGATCACCTTTTGGTATATTATTCAACAAACCTTCTCGTTTGCCAAATTTTGGTGAAAATGCTATGCATTTTAAACAATTGTCTATATGTGTAGAAATTTTTAGTTTCATTTTTGGGAACCAATATGTCTTAGTTATAGATTCTAATACCTTATCACGACCAATATGCCCCAAGTCATCATGGTATTTGTGTAATACTTGCTTTTCCATATCCGATGGAACGTAAAATAAAACTTTTCCTTTGACTTTTCTATAAACTAACCCGTTTCGCATTTTGTCCTCATAAAATTTGTCCTCAGAATTTTCTAAATGTTTGCTAATTTTTCGCAAGGTTTCGTCTCTATTTTGACAAATTGACAAGTTCTGTTCAAATGTGTTGTCTTCCAACACCAAAACCAAAATATTGGTTGCCCGGCTAAGTGCATCTACGTGTTGCATTTTTACTCCATTTCTATGCTCCAAGGTATAATCATAGTCTTGAAGTTTTAAAACCCAGCGGGCTATTCGAGGGTTTATGTCTTTTTTATTTATCGTTAGTGTTAAAGAATTACAATCTGTTATTATTTTAAACTTTATTCCCTGTAGATATATTCTAAACCTTTCAAGAGCATATATAATTGCTAAAGTTTCTAATTCGAAACTATGAAATTTTGCTTCACATTGAGTTGTCCTTTTTGAAAAATAAAAAACTGGGTGAAAGATGCCATCAGCCTTTTTTTGCAATAAAATAGCCCCGAAGCCTATTGCACTTGCATCACAGTGCAACTCAGTTTCATCGCGGGGATCATAAATAGCTAAAATGGGTGCTTGGACTAGTTTGCTTTTGAGACTTAAAAAACAATCCAATTCTGTCTTGCCAAAAATAAATTTTGTGTCTTTCTTTATTAATTTATATAAAGGTTGAGCAATTGTTGAAAAATTTTGATCGAATCTTCTAAAATAAGAGCATAACCCTAAAAAACTGTGAACGGCTTTGACGTTCCCTGGCACAGGAAAATCTATTATCGCGTTTACACCATTTTCGTCAGGGCGAATCCCGTCTTTAGATACCGTATAACCTAAATATTTAACTTCGGACTGCAAGAATTTGCATTTATCTAACCTTAATTCAAGGTTGTTTTTCACTAATCTTTGTAACACTTCCTTTAGGATCTTAAAATGTTCATCTATTGTGCTAGTTGCGATCATTATATCATCCATATACACTGTCATATTCCCAGCCTCAATAAGGTCATTAAAAATTCGATTCACGTATCTTTGAAATGTAGACGGTGCATTTTTAAGACCGAAAGGCATCCTAAGGAACTCATACTGCCCGGTTGGTGTTACAAAGGATGTATATTTAATGGATTCATTGTTCATATAAACATGATAAAATGCACTCTTTAGGTCTAGTAATGTAAAGATTTTTTTGTTTGCTAATTTATCTAAAAGGTCGTCAATAAGCGGAAGCGGATAGTTGTCCCTACAAGTAACTTTGTTTAAGGTTCGATAATCTACACAGAATCGTAATTCCCCTGTTTTTTTCTTTACGAGTACAATTGGAGATGCAAATTCGGACTCACTTTGCCTTATTATATTTTTAGCTAACAAATCATCTATAATTTCTCGTAATTTATCTTTTTCAAAATATGACAGTCGCCTTGGGGTACAATGGAAAGGCTTCTCGTTAGATAAAGATAATTTCATTTCATATTTGGTTTCTGATAACTCGGGACGATTACCGTTTACATAAAACTGCTTAAATATATCGGTCAATATCTTTTTGTTTTCAAAACTTAATTTTGTATCAACATTTAAATCTAATTTTTCTTCTTCAATGTCCATTAAAAGGAATTTACACTCGTTATTAGCAAAAAAATTTTCTTCGTTATTGCCCTTAGCAATTACTTCATTAACAATTTTATCATTCTCTGAAAATGTAAGTTTTTTAACATTTATATTACTTTTTGAACTTAATTCATTATTTATATTTTCGTTATACAGTTTATCTTTTCGTTTTCGCAATTCTAACTTTGCTTTTAGAATAAAATCTACCCAAAACTACGGGATATCCCATCGTCTCATCCGATACAACAAAAACATCAACTAACACATTTTCACTTTCAAAACATATATTTAATTCAATTTTTCCATACAAAATTAATTTGGTTTTATTTATTCCATAGTAATTAAAGTTTTCATTTATTTTAATTTGCAAAAATTCTGGCACGTACATCCGTCGGATGAAACTTATGGGGCTCCCCGTATCAATTAAGCATTCTAATAAAATTTTATAATTATTATTCAATAAACTAAAACTAATATACATTTTCCTTACGAATTCATCATCATGTTCTGCTTGTACGTTGTGAACCACGTTCCTCTTTTTGTACTTTGGGCATTCAGCAGCGTAGTGCCCAAACTCTCCGCATGCGTGACAGGCTCCAACTTCTCTTTTTGGCTTACGGCATTCAGACGCAACATGTCTCATGGAATTACAGTTGTAGCAGCGAATTTTTCGCTCAGCAGCGTCGTTATTTCCTCCTGTAGTTAATGGTTTTGGCAAGGAAACATCTGCAAACGCCTCCAGCAGTTGATTTTCATGATAAAAGCGATGCATCTTAGCCTGTGAACGTAGCTGTCGATTCGGTATTCCCTCGATTATATATTCCACTAACTCCTGGCTACTAAACTCAATTTTGTTCGCCAGTATAAGTTTGTCGTGAAAGTAGCTTTGGAAATGCTCACCTGGTTGCCACTTACGTGCTTCAAATTCTCGACGAATGATCAGTTTGCTGGTTCGGTTGTCAAATAAAAACTTCATATCAGCAAGTAGGCTAACAATTGGAACTGATACGACGTCTGCTCTTGAATGCAGCCACTTTAAAGCTTTTCCTTTTAGCTTTGTTGCAATCAATGCGCGTAAATTATTGTCATCCAGGTTAAAGGATTTTTTCACGCTCAATAATTGAGATTCCCATAGCTGGAATTGGTCAACCTCTCCTGAATATTCCGAAATCAAATCCTTCACCATTGACATTTTATTTATAAACGTTTCGTGTGGCACATTTTCTGTTAACTTTTCGCACTCATTTGACACCTCAGCTCTAACTTCATTGTTTTTTGTTTTCTGCTTTTCATTTGTAGTTTCATAGCACTCATTTGACAGTTTATTGTTTTCGTCCGCAACTTCTTTTTCCATTTCGTTGACAATTTCATTTATTTTTGCGCACTCTTTTGACACATCGTTGCTTTTCATCAATCGCTCGTTTGACGTTTCATTTTTCTCAGCTTTTTGTAGACACTCTTTTTCTCTTTTCAACAATTCAATTTCTTTGCGTTGTAATTCCATTTCTTTTCTCATCAATTCTATCTCTTTCTTCAGAAGTTTGAATTCGCTTCTTTCGTGGTGAATTTCGTGTGCATCGCTTTGTAAAGCGCATGCGTTTTTGTCACCATGCGAGGCTGCCTGCTCATCTTGAAGAGAGAGCGCAACTTCTTCGTCGCCGTTTTCGTTGCTGCGTTCGTTGTCTTTTGCGCTTACGCCGTTGTTGCCGACCGTTGATTCTACGTCGCTGCGCTCGCTTGCTGCTGCGTCTGCTTCTTCATGCGCTTGGTTTGAATTTCTGGAAGCTGCTTCAACCGTTGACCTTGGAAAGATTCCGCGTCTTTCGTGTGGAATAGCTTCTAATCGTAGTATGAGGGCTGATTTATTTCCATTTGATTTTTCACCTAGAACTTCTAGCCATGCTTTCAGCTGCGCCAAAGTGTACTGATTTAAATCTTCAGTGCCCGGCATTTCGCTTTTTCTTATGAATTGCGCACTTTTATATATTTTCACTTTTGAATTTATTTAGATACGCTCAATCCCACTTCTGAATTGTGGCAGGAAGACAGAAATAAATAGTGATCGTTGGTTTAATGCTTATTGCCACTTTATTAAAATATATAAACGGAAAGCACGTCTGCGTGGTAGATTGCTCTGCTCTTAACTAATCTGCAACTCCTTAAAAATAAAGCTAACTTACCATATTCACAATAAGTATTCACAATAGTTATATGCATAAAGAATATATGTTACAACAGTGTTGCCACACTATGTAATTATTATATAGACAAGTATTCAAAAAATTGAACTCTCTCATATAATGCCTATATCTAAAAAAGTAATGTAAACTGCTGGTAGAAACATAAAGTTTATAGAACTTATTCCTTAAGTTCTTTAATTTTTTAAGACCAGGCGTAAACCAAGGAACTTTATAATTAAAAATGTTTTTACAAGGAATATGCGTTTTACAAATATGTAAAAACTGACATTTAAAAAATTTAAAAGTTGATTCAACACTCTGTGTTTTTAAATGATAATTCCAATCAATACTGGAAACTAAATTATTAATAAAGTTAAAATCAGCAGCGCTATAATTATAAAATGATTCATCACAGCTTAATAAATTTCGCGGTAGGAATTTGTAGAATTCTAATTCAATAACTAATGGGATATGGTGTATATCTGATGTAGTTATAGGAAATGCCGATTCACAAACTTTAAAATTAATATTTTCACTTAAGAAAATCAAATCAACGAGTCCATTCAGTTTATTGAAACACCAATTAACCTGTTGTAAATTAATATCTAGCAAACTATCAACTACATATAACTCGCTGTCACTATTAACATTTGATGGTATTAAGAATGCATCATTATTAACTCTTTTCCACAATACTCTGCATAAGTTGAAATCACCAAGCACGCAAAATTGGTTTTCCTTTACATGATCACTTGAGAATTGACGAATGTTATCCACGTGAGCCTTGTACACATCATAGCTACTATTCGGTGGGATATAGGAGGCACATAAATAGAGTACTCAGGATGAACCCAGCACTTTTGCAAAAATCTGATCCAAGATTGTATAAGAATTTATTGGGTCAATAGCAGAGGTTTGTAACGTACGTTTAACTGCAATAAGCACTCCACCACCACGACCAGTTTTACAACCAGTTTTATAAGCATCACGATCTTTACGGAAACTCTTCATCAAAAAAATCAGCATTCAACCATGTCTCAGTTATAACGATTACATCAAACTCAGATTAAGATGTAGCAACAAAAATAGAACTAGATTAAGTTCGCAATCCAGAGGAATTTTGATACAGTATTTTTATACAGTCTTCATTATGACCCACTTTAGGGTTCACAACTATTTGCTTGGCTGTTGATCTGTTTTCCTTGGAAAAAAATCAAATGGCCGTACTCTCACATCAGCTGGCCAGAGGGCAGCAGCAAAGACTTCATTGTACAGAGAAGACGAAACACCCAACTTAAAGTTGATCCTCTTAAGAGTAGTTATATCACCATCTCTTTTAATAAGCTTGGAGCAGATTAATTGTTGTTTTTGAGCACTTGAATGTTTCACAACATTCTATAATACAATAATAATATATTCTTCTGTAACAGTCGGCAAGAATGAAGATATATGCAGGCATTTATTAATATATTAGCAACACCCAGTTCAGAATTGGAACTTTGGCCAAAAATTTGAATTTTTTCCTTTAAATTTTTCTTACTCATAACACTCCAACCAGTTTCATTTTGCATATTTAGCCCCACAGTACTTTTTGAAATAGGACCGCAAGCATCGACAGACGAAGAGCGATCACCAGCAACAGCAGCAGCAGCATAAGACAAAACAGGTGGCGAAGAGAAAGAGGCATTAACATCAACAGCAGAGGCAAGCACCGATGAAATATTATTTTTTAAGTTCGGCGCAACAAGTAGCGAAGATGATGCAGCAGAAGAGCCCACAGCAATCGGTGATTCTTGCGCGCAGGCACGGGCACGAGTACGAATACTGTTTTCAGTGAGAGCATTCAATGAAGCATTAGAAAATGATTTTGTTTTTTTACTTTTCGGCGAAGCAGGCACCGGCAAATTTGCAGCAATTAAGACACTAGCACAGGGGGCGAACCTTCACATGGCAACGTGTCTGACCGCCTTAACCTGGCGAGGACAGCATTATCCATGTCGAAATCGTCTCAAGTCGACTCAAACCTCCACGTGGTGTTCCCTTGGTAACGGCAAACTGGCATCCGTCAGTTTGACGGCTACTTTGAGCGGGGGGTCCCTCCATAGACCTTAAACATGGAATGTGCGCAGGGTTTGGGTCCCGCCACATTACTACTGCCCAATGAAAACTAAACCAGCCTCGGATAAGAACCCCAATTACGTTGACGACCACCGCAAACGAAAAACGTTCAATGACTTACGGATATGCACCTGGAATGTCCGATCCCTTTATAGGGAAGGTGCCATTATCCAACTGGCGGAAGCCCTCAAAACAATAAAGGCTGACATCACCGCCATCCAGGAAATGCGATGGAAAGGGCAAGGCTGCTCTAAACAAGCATACTGTGATATCTACTACAGCTGCCATGCGGAGAGGCGCGAATTTGGATGTGGATTCGTTGTTAGCCGGAAACTGCGCCACCTTGTTTCCTGGTTCACACCTGTCAACGAAAGATTGGCCACGATCCGCATCAAGGCAAAATTTTTCTCATCAGCCTTATTTGCGCGCACGCCCCGACGGAGGAAAAGGACGAAGCCGTCAAAGACGCTTTCTACGCTAGTCTTGACGTATACGACCACCTTCCGTTCCATGACGTGAAAATAGTCCTCGGCGATTTTAATGCGAAAGTCGGAAGGGAAGGCATCTTTGGCCCCTTGTCGGTCAGTTCAGTCTTCATGAGACCTCCACGAACAACGGTCTAAGACTGATTGACTTCGCCGCGGCGCGAAACATGGTAGTTAGTAGCACCAGATTTAAGCACCTCGACATCCACAAGGCCACCTGGCTGTCCCCGGATCAAAAAACGCGAAACCAAATTGATCATGTTATAATCGACGGAAGGCATGCCTCTAGTGTTCTAGATGTGCGTACATTTCGGGGGGTCAACATTGACTCCGACCATTATCTTGTTGCAGCCAAGATCCGCATGCGATTATGCAATGCGAAGAACATACGCACAGGAATGCAACGAAAGCTAGATGTCGCTAAGCTGCAATTACAACGGACTGCCGAAGCCTACTCCGCTCAACTCTCGGTTAAGCTCAACCAACCAACCTCTGGACCCGACGACGCCGGCGGACTTTGGGCGCATATATCCCACTCCATGCGCGCTGCTGCTGAAGAAGTCATTGGTTTCCGGCGCCCGCAACCTTGGAACCAATGGTATGATCAGGAGTGTCGCATTGCGACTGCAGTAAAAAACGCCGCTTATAGAAAAACGCTGCAGTCAGCTGCAACGCGAGCCGTGCGAGAAAACTACCGCGAAAAGAGGAAGGAAGAGAGGCGCCTTTTCAGACGCAAGAAAAGAGAGCAGGAAAAGCGTGAGCGTGAGGAACTAGAGGTATACCAGGGCAAGAAGGATGCACGAAAATTCTATCAACAGGTTAAGCGTCTAACCCAAGGTTTCAAGCCCGGAGCATCCACTTGTAGAGACGAAAATGGAGATCTGAATACGGATACGCAGTGTGTGCTGAGATTGTGGAGACGGCACTTCTCCAATTTACTTACTGGCGACGATTCCACCAATGCCGCCCATGGAGAGCGCAGTTCAGAGCTACCAATCAACAATGACGGAGTGGAAGTACCACCACCTAGCCATGAAGAGGTTCGAGTTGCTATCCAACGACTCAAAAACAACAAAGCAGCGGGTGCTGACGGCCTGTCAGCTGAATTGTTTAAAACCGGCGGCGATGAATTGATAAGGCGCATGCATCAGCTCATCAGCAAAATATGGCTAGAAGAAAGCATGCCCGACGATTGGAACCTCAGCGTACTGTGCCCTATACTTAAGAAAGGAGACCCAACAATCTGCGCAAGTTATAGAGGTATCAGTCTTATTTCCATCGCATATAAAGTTCTCTCAAGCGTACTGTGTGAAAGATTAAAGCCGATTACAAAAACACTGATTGGACCTTATCAGTGTGGCTTTCGACCTGGTAAGTCCACCATAGACCAGATTTTCACGCTACGACAAATCCTGGAGAAAACCCACGGAAATCAAATTGACACACACCATCTCTTTGTCGATTTTAAAGCTGCGTTCGATAGCCCGAGAAGGGATTGCCTATACGCAACAATGTCTGAGTTCGGTATACCTGCAAAGTTGATTAGACTTTGCAGAATGACGTTGAGCAACACACGCAGCTCCGTCAAGGTAGGAAATGACCTCTCCGAAACCTTCAATACCGAAAGAGGTTTAAGGCAAGGCGATCCACTGTCTTGCGATCTCTTTAACATCATCATGGAGGGGATCGTACGTAAGGCCGGTGTGCATCGTAATGGCACCATTTTCTACAAAGGCGTCCAGCTCCTTGCGTACGCTGATGATATTGATATTGTCGGCAGAACCAAGAGAGATGTTACCGCTGCTTTCGCCGCTATCGAAAAGGAATCAGCCAAAGTGGGTTTGACGATAAATGAGGGCAAAACAAAATATATGCTGTCTACAAACAAGAGAGCTCGGCGTTTAGACTCCCACGTTTCATCCGGCAGCTATAACTTTGAAGTAGTCAAGGAGTTCGTTTACCTTGGCACCGCCATTAATATCAAAAACGAAATCAGCCTGGAGATAAAGCGAAGAACAATAATTGCTAATAGGTGCTACTACGGGCTCAGTAAGCAACTAAGTTCCAGAGCCCTCTCTCGATCGACAAAACTAACACTCTACAAGACGCTCGTTCTACCTTTGCTGCTTTATGGCGCTGAAGCATGGGTAGTTTCGCAAACTGACGCAGCCGCTCTGGGGGTGTTCGAGAGAAAAGTTCTTCGCAAAATCTTCGGTCCTGTTCGAGTCGGCGATGACTATCGCATCCGAATGAACCACGAGCTGTATGAGCTCTACGATGACATTGACGTAGTTCGGCGTATAACTGTGCAGCGACTACGCTGGCTGGGTCATGTCCATCGTATGAACGACGAAGCTCCAGCGAAAAAGGTGCTCGAGGCGAGGGTTGCTGGTCAACGACGGCGAGGGAGACTATGCCTCCGATGGATGGACCAGGCTGAGGAAGCCCTAACCGCACTTGGTGTATCCGATTGGAGAAGGCGCGCGCAAAGCAGAGGCGCCTGGCGAGAGCTGATGAGGTCGGTTGAAACCCGGACACGGATTGTTACGACCACCTAAGTAAGTAAGTAAGTAAGACATTAGCACTCTTTTTTCAATTTTGTTTTTTAACTCTTGAACTTCTGCAGTTAAATTCAACAGTAATGCCAAAACAGAGTCACCAATCAAAATGCACTTAGAGCACTTATAAGCAATATTATTCAATTCTAATATTTTATGTAAAACATTTTCATCGTCTATTTCGATACATTTTACATGAGATTTTTTAGTACAGAGCACACAAGAGATTGATTGCTCCATATCAATGCTCTTCGCACACGAATCGCAGGTTATAGCAGGAAGCATTTCGAACGACTATCCAATAGCATAGTCAACACGAGACTGGACTTTTAATAATAAATCGATATCTATAGAATTTTTTATAAACAAATTTACCGTTAGATGGGCTCCAGTACAAAAACACACAATTTTCATAGAAACCTGGGTAACCAGGAATTCATTAAAAAAAAAAAACAAAAAAAAAACATTTTCTGCATTGTCCTTCCATCCTATTTCATTATTTTGGGATGGAATTGGGTGTTAACTTAGATCCATACATTTCGATACACCCTAATACTTACGTTGTTAGCTACCAACTTCTTGTATCCCTTCGTCCTCAAGCCGTAGATCCTGCCACCAAATACCCATGGTTCCTGGATGAGGACTACATCGAATCCACCTTTCTGAAGATGGATTAATAGGTTCGCCAAGGCGAGTTTTTAGTGGTAAGGGTTTATCTGAAGCACCTTCATCCGCTTCAGATTTGTGGCTTTCCACGACCGTGTCCAATTCCGTGTTTATATAAGTACAAACTCGATGTTGTATGTATAAAGGTTGTTGGGAGTTTAGTTTGTTCAGACAAGCGAGTTCAGTCAACTGAAGATAGATTTTGTGGAAACATTTTTTGGGAATTGTATTGCGTTAGTAGGATTCACGTGGTTTCTGCTAGAAATGAGTATTGATGGCGGATCCATCACCCACCACCTCTCGGGAAAGATGATGGCAGGGATTAAGTTTTGTATTTATAAAGATTAAGTTTCGTTTCAGTTTTGTCTGAGCTTATAACTTTTGTTGGGGTTACGATTTTTTATGAACGGAAAAGAAAATAAAGGAGAAAAAATATATATATATTTTTTTAGAGTTAAATACAATGACAGAGATGAACCAGGACCCAAGTGGACCTACCAAGGACCAATAATTAAGGATGAGCGCAGACGAAATGATGAAGCTAGGGCGGCCAAGCCTACAACATTTGAAAATCGAAATCGAGCGGTTGAAGTAAGAATAATGGACGCTAATAAGAGAAATGAGTTCAAATATAAATGAAAAAAAAATGATGTGCATAGTACATGTAAAGGATATTAACGAAAAGAGAAAGAGTTAGTTAACTCGTGGTATTGGGAAAAATTAAATAAATAAGAACTAAGTCGGGCTTAATGGATTATCGTAAAATAAGAAGAAAGCGGGAATATATTTGGGAATATTGCAATAAAACAAAACAAGATAAAGAGATAAACACAGCAGAGGCAGGTGTTTGCATTGGTAGACAATAATAGAAGTTGACCAGAGAAGGATGCTAGGGCCAGCATCAAATGCCCTTTCTGTGGGAAATTCGGACACACAAGAGATGAGTGTTTAATAAAAATGGGTGGAAGTCTGCCCAAGTGTTCGGGACTATAAATGGTAACATGCAAGAAAAGAGTTACGAGAGTAAGAATAATAGAAGAGTCAATACAGGAAACCCATTCAGAAATAATGGGGACAAGAGTTTCGGTAGGGAACAAAACCAAATTGTGCAATGTAATTGGTACAACAAAACAGGGCATACGGAAGGAGACTGCTACACGAAGAAGAATCAGGTTTACCGACAGGGAAACTTCCAGGGGCCGAAATAAGGCCGTAAGCTTCAAATAAGGCCGTCAAGGATAGAAACAGAGAATTCGACGTCTTAAAAGATTGTGAATATCTGTTCACCTCATCTGGCAGAGAATTTTGTAACAGGGAATTTGTCGTCTGAAAGATTGGGGATATCTGTACAGCTCAGCGAGTTGGGAAGGTAGAAAAGGAGGAGTTAACATCCGAGAAGATGTGAGAAGTCTGTACATCTAAACCTGTAGAAAGTGTGGTAACAGAGAATTTGACATCTGATAAGATTGTAAATATCTGTAGATCTCAAACAGTTAAGAGGGAAGAAGAGTAAGTTTTATATAAAAATAAGCCAAGTTGTTGGCACAAGAATCTGACAGTGCAGGAGAATAAAAGAAGTGAATGTTTTGGTGTATCCAAAGTGAATGATGTGTCTGAAGAAATTCTTCGCAAGAATGCTATAAATGATCGACTCATTCTACTTGTAGATTCCGGGGCAGACACAAGCTTAGGTAAACAGAGTGCGCTAACCACAATGGAAAGTGAAACAAAGAATAAGTATAAATTAAAAATTAAGGTAGCAAAGAATAATGATGAATTGAGACATTGGGAAAGAAAAAATAATTATACATTAAAAGTAAAGGAGGGGAAAATTAATGATGAAAGAAGAATAAATAAAAGGAAGAATATTAATGAAATAAATTTGAGTGAAGAGAATAATTGTGAAGATATAATATGTAAAAGAAAGAAAAATAATGAAATAAATTTTAAGGAAGAGAATTAATAAAAAAGAATAAGAATAAAAATAAAAGAAAGAATAATAGTGAAATAAATTTCAGCGAAGAAAATAGTTGTGAAGAAAGAATAAGTGAAAGAGAGAATAATGGTGAAATAAAGATAAATAAAGGAAAAATGAGTGAGGAAATAGAATTAAGGGAAAGAAAGATTCAGGAAATAAATACACTGCAGGAAGGTAATTGTATAGGTATAAGTGAAACAGGGTCCAAGATAAAAGACTAGAAACACGAATGGGAAAATAAAAGAAATTTAAAAAAAAATTGAAGAAATTTTATAAAATCAAAACAACTAAACGGTAATGCTTGCCGAACAAAAACAAATCGGGAAATTAGAAAGTTATATAGGTAACAAATATCAGATAAATAATATTTCCAACAAATGAAAGATGCAGAATAATTTAGTAAACTACAAGAGAAAAAAAAAATCATTTCTTTTAATAAAAAATGAAAAGAAACCAAATTAGGAAAATATTAATTTCAAACCAATTTTTAAATTGTGCTTACATAGAGAAAAAATATTTTTTTTTTTTAAAGAAGAATATGAATATGCATAGAAATAGAGAAAATCAAATAGCTCATTCAGAGGAAAAAGAAAATATAGAGCAATTTTAAATTGTACGTACATTGAGAAAAAGGTATTAAGAGTAAGAAAAGATATAGAGCAAACAAACTATCAGGTTGGAAACTAAGTCATTGCGAATTTTTTTTGAAAATAAAAGGCAATTTTTTCATGGAACGAAATAACTTTATTCTGTAATGTATTGCCCATTTAGAGCAATGACCTTTTGCCATCTTTCAGGCAGCATCATAATTCCACGTTCATAAAACTTCTGGTTTTTATCAGCAAAAAACTGAACCAGGTACGATTTGACATCATCATTATTATTGAAATTTTTACCATTCAAGGAGTTTTGCAAAGATCGAAAAAAATAAATCAGATGGTGCAAGATCAGGACTATATGGTGGATGTGGCAAAACATCCCAACCAAGCTGCAATAATTTTTGGCGAGTAACCAAAGATGTGTGTGGCCTTGCATTGTAATGGTGGAATACAACACCTTTTCGATTTGTCAATTCGGGCCGCTTTTATTCAACTGCATTGTTCAATTTTGTTAGTTGTTCAATGTAGACATCTGAATTGATCGTTCGGTTGGGTGGTAAAAGTTCAAAGTAGACAATTCCTTTTTAATCCCACCACACTGATAACATAACTTTCTTTTGATGAATATCAGCTTTTGATGTTGTTTGAGCTGGGTCACCTGGCTTGCTCCACGATCTTTTCCTATTGACATTGTTGTAAACAACTAATTTTTCATCACCAGTTATCAATCGTTTTAAAAATGGATCATTTTCATTACGTTTCTTTAACAAATCGCAGATGTTAATGCGTTGTGTTAAATGATTTTCTTTCAGTTCATGAGGAACCCATATATCGAGTTTTCGTACTATCGCCGATTTATTTGTTAACTATTCATTTAAATACAAATAATAGAAGAAAGCACTCGCGACGTTAATTTTATTTTTGTTTCAAGACGCACATTAAAAAAATTCTCACAATCAACAGCTGGAATTCACAAGAGAACTGTCATCAACTACCGGCGATATAGAGTTGCCAGCTGCTCAGTCGCGACGGGGGTGGGTCTTATACCAACAAGGTGTCGGAAAAAAGGGAAACTAATTCACAGGTGGGTTTGATAAGACTTTCTATCAAAGTCCTATCAAACAGTGGGATAAAAGAGGCATAAAATCAAATAAATAAAATTAAATTAAATAAAATAAAGAAGCATAAAATTTTCAACTGTGGAAAGTACTACACACACTAAAATAAACTACCACAAAATCGGAAAACAAAGAACAAAGTTTTTGGGGCGCACTCTAGTTGCGGGTTCAATAAGATTACTTGAACCCTCACACGATTCCACCGAACTCGGCTCGAATGCAGGGCCTAACATACAAAAAAAATAAAATAGCTTCGGTGGAGCAAAACTACAACAGCGAATATTCAACAACGACAATTACACTCGACACACGACTCTATAAAAACAAGCAAATTTGCTGACGGGGTACTACGACCGTCTAAACTACCCGTGGGCGGACCACACTAACACAAAAAAGACTCACTTTCAAAATCGAGTCAAATCCCCACACGTCTTCCGTTTGGGTTATTACACAAAGGCAGCACAATTTTTGTTTTGTATTTATAAATTTTTTGTTCTCTTCTTTTTTTTTTTGGTCACAAAATCGCTTAGTTTTTCCTCACACTCGCACTTATTCACTGTTCAGACTGAACTGAACTGCCAACCCCTATCTTCGATTGGAGGGATTTAGGTTCCACATTATTGAAACATAAACACCGCCATCTGTTACTAACGCAGATGCGGTTTCAAAAATACCAGTATTCAGAACGGAAGGCTTTACTCACACGTATTTATAAAATTCATCAAGGAATTTTTTGGTGCCTTTTTTTAGTAAATTTAAATAAACTTTCCTACCCACCAAATGTTTACACAATTTTGACGGCATCTGCGTTAGTATTGGTGTGACAACCTCCATACTTTTCAGCCCACACTGGCAACTCCCATTGTGAATAAACCAAGCGATTTTGACATTCTATTCACAATAACTGTTCTCGTCATGTTCGTATAAATAATCGCGGAATAAAGTGCCTTCAGTCTCGTGGGATAAGGGATTTGTCTGGACATAGGAAAACCATGAGAAACCCCAAGTAGACATCGGAATACAATGCCATCAGAAAATAATAATACGGTGATTTCTTATACACCATCTTCTATTCCTCCATTGACTAGTAGTCCAAATACGATTTCAACTACGCCTAACAGTCATTTGACTTTAAGAGCAGTTTCGAGGACCAGAAATGTTTTCATTTCACGTCTTCAGCCCGACACATCAATAGAAAATATATTGACGTTTGTCAGGCAATCCAAGTTAGTGAACTCAAATGCATTGTGTTCATGCAAAAAAATTGGTAATAAGCCTTCCCATGCTTCTTTCATTTTAACAGTTGCAGCCGATGATTTTACAACTGTTCTTAACTCTAATTTGTGGGCCGATAATATTCTTGTTACTGAGTTCAAGCCAAAAAATAAGCCTAAAAGGGTGACTCAAGCCGCCCGCCAGGCTCAAAAAAACTAAAGAGGCTGTCCCTTTACTATCAAAATGTAAGGGGACTACGTTCTAAGACGCAGAGCTTATTTCTATCAACTCAAAATTGCTCTGAGGATATTATCGCGTTAACAGAAACGTGGCTGAACGGAAGCATTACTGATTTGGAATTGTTTGACAATAGTTTTCAAGTTTTTAGAAAAGACAGATACACTGACAATATTTCTTCTGTCGGTGGTGGTGTCCTTTTGGCTGTAAGGAACTGCTTTGTCAGTTTTATTGTTGACATTCCCTGCTCTTCTAATATTGAACTAATTTGCGTTAAAGTTATGCATTGTAACTCTAATGTATATGTTATTAATGCGTATGTTCCTCCTAAGAGTAGTGTAGAGGTCTATGCAAGCCTTGCGAAGTGCATAGATTACATAATTGATTTACTTGACGTTAATGACGACATTTTATTATTGGGCGATTTTAATCTACCTGATTTAAAATGGCATTCTTCTGACGATGATACGTACTATTGTGCATCTAATTCGAAGACCCGCCAAGAACATATATTTGTTGATAATATATGTTCAGACTTACAACAAGTGAGTTGTATTTATAATAGTCTTGAAAGACTTCTTGACCTGGTCTTAACTACAGACAGTAACAATGTTGTTGTTAAGAGGGCCTTTCATGCTCTAACTACTGTTGATGAATATCATCCACCATTGAGTATTTGGTACGAATCCGACAGAGCAAATATAGTAAATTCTAATTCAGCAGATAAGCTTTATGAATTCAATTTTAAAAAGCTGACTTTTTGAAGTTGAATCAGTTGCTTAATGGTAAACTTAATGCAATTTTAGAATATATAAATGGAAATTGCCTTGATGACTCCATACATTTTTTTTATATGGAACTCTTTGCTGTGTTTTCTCAATCCGTACCTTATAGTCTCAAATTTGCGAGGAATTCTTCGTACCCGTGGTACACAAAGGATTCAAAGACTCTTCGCAACAACAGGAATAGGGCATGGAAGAAATACATCTGTAGCTTAGGCTCAAACGACCTAGAAACTTACAAACGTTTGTTTCTGGAATTTGAAAATCGCTCAGCTACATTATATCACGAATATTTAGATAATGTTAAGCTGAGAATATTGACAGATCTAAAGAAATTTTGGGGATTCGTAAACACAAAGAAGAAATCTGATGGATTTCCTTCTTCATTTAGAACTCCTGAGGGATTTACTGACAATCCCGTCAAAATTTGTGGCCTTTTCGCCAATCTTTTTAAAGAATCATTCTGTTCAGATTCTTTTAATCCTGATGGAGAGTACTTTGAATATATGAATTCCGAACCCAGAGTATCTTTGGAACATATATCCTTCACTCCAGAGGATATTTTAATGTATATTAGATCGATCGATGAGGAGTTTGGTGCTGGACCTGACGGTGTTCCTGCCGCAGTGTTAACACAATGCGGTTCCGTTTTGAGTCAACCACTGTCTTTATTATTCAATAAATCTATTAACGAAAGTTATTTTCCACTTTTTTGGAAAAAATCATTTATAAGTCCTATTTTTAAAAAGGGTTGCAGGAACGATGTCAGTAACTATAGGCCTATCGCTAAGCTCTCATCGATTCCAAAACTTATTGAGCGGATGGTGTATGATCGGGTGAAAATTCACTGTGGAGAAGTCATAACAACTCGTCAGCATGGTTTTGTGAATGGCAGATCCACTGTGTCTAATCTTCTCGATTTTACAACATTCTGCTTAAATTCTATTGATTCTGGTAACCAGGTCGATTGTGTTTACACTGACTTTAGTAAGGCATTTGATAAGCTACCACACAATCTAATCTTATTTAAACTTGAGTTAATGGGATTTCCACAATATTTTGTGAACTGGATTAAATCGTATTTGGTGGAGCGATCTTATCAAATACGTTTCCGAGGCGCATTGTCTGAATTTATTGCTGGATCAGGTGTTCCTCAGGGTAGTCACCTTGGTCCTCTTCTGTTTATTTTAGCTATCAATGATGTAACTCACGTCATTGAACACTCTCATCTGCTTATTTATGCCGATGATATGAAAATATACAGAACGATTAATTCTAGAGATAATTCAGATCTACTCCAGTCTGATCTAAAATCCTTTGAAGTTTGGTGTTCTAAAAATAATATGTTTTTAAATCCAGATAAATGCCAAACTATGACCTTTTCGCGAAAAGGAATAATTTTATTTTTGATTATAAGATTAAAGATACTGCCTTGAGTCGTGTAGACACCGTCAAAGACCTAGGTATATGCATGGATTCTAAGCTATCGTTTAACATTCATATTGATAATATTTGTAAAAAAGCATCTTCAATGCTTGGTTTTGTAAAACGCTGGGCCAAAGAATTTAATAGCATGATTACAACTACAACGTTGTATTATGCAATCGTGCGTCCTCACTTAGAGCATGCAAGTCAAGTTTGGTCCCCAAGTTACAATGTGCATGTTGATCGAATAGAAAGAATCCAAAAACGTTTTGTTCAGTTTGCTCTAAGGGGCTTAAGTGGAACTGACATATTAGACCTTCCTCCTTATGCGGATCGTTTAAAACTATTAAAAACGCAGTCTTTAGGTGATCGAAGGAAATCGGCAGATATCGTATATTTACACCAGCTCATAACAGGTGTATTCGATTCTCCAGAACTTCTTTCTCACATAAATTTTAACACTAACCGTAGAAGCAGTAGAAACGCTAACAACTTAATTTATTTGCCATTTAGTAGAACAAATTATATGGCTACTGCTCCTTTAAGTCGCATGAGTTCCTTTGTTAACAATTGTAGCGTTTTTGATGTTAATTTGTCAAAAGGTCAACTCAAAAGTAGATTAAAATTAGTTGTGTAAATAGATCTATGTATACGCATGGTTAGTTGTTACGTCTTGTGTTGTCCCTGAGCCCAACCCATTTATTGGTGGGTAAATTTTTCCCACATTAACTTGTTTGTGGTCACGGGTATCCATAACATTGACATTTTCAATGATTACTGGGTAGTGGCTTTAGATGGGTTAATGCTGAGGAAGTGCGATATAGCTGTAGTAGCTGAACTCTATTGTTATTGCATGTTATAAATATTTTTGTCGATTGGACAAGAATGGTATATAGATGCATATAGGTTTTCCAGGGACAACCGAGTAACTTTCGTTACAAAACTAGCTACACTAAGTGGATCACTAAACTTCTCCTACATGTGGCCGCAAATCCTGCACGTGCCACGTACCCTTCGTGCGCCCATCCTCATCTTCGAGGATATACATCCAGGGAGACACCCTCTTTTTAACCTTAAACGGTCCGATGAACTTGGGAGCTAATTTGGCCGCAAAGTAATTCGCCGCATCAGATAACACGAAATTCCGTCTCCACACTAATTCGTTTGGTAAGTATTGTACATCCCTATGTCTCAGATTATATGTCTTTGCCATCTGGGCGCTCGCTGCCTCCATTTTAGTTCGTAGGTCTTGCCTTAAGGCATTCATGGATTTGGCTCGTTCTTCGCCACTGCTACGAGTCGGTTCACCTAAGTCGTCCTTACGTCGATAATCCTTGTCTCCCCGGACCGCCATGTTACGACCAAAATTAACGAAATAGGGAGAGTGCCCTAATACCTCGTGCTGCGATGTGCGAATGCAACAGGCCACCTTGGCCAGGTGTGTATCCCAAGTCCTATGATTTTCCGATATATATGCCCCAAGGGTTGTCTTTATGATTTGATTAATCCGGTCGGCCGGAATCGCCTGCGGATGGTAATGGGCAGAAAAGCGCAACTGTACTCCAAATGACGCACATAACGACTGCAACTCTTTACTTTTAAATTGAGGTCCATTGTCGCACGCTATGGACCTCGGGACGCCAAAGAGTAAGAACACATTGTTCTCCAATTCTCCAGCTGACAAACCTGACATCCTTTAATATACCTAGCTATATCTGACTTCATCTTTGGCCAATAATATTTCTCAGCCGCCCTAGCAAATGTTTTTCTTACACCCATGTGTCCCGATAACGGACTATCGTGGCACTCATGTAAGGCCTCCTTCCTTTTATTTTTCCCTAACACTCGTTTCCATTCGTAGGCCTTATCATACAAATCTCTACTCCCCGCCTTAGTGTTTGTACAACACACCGTTCTCAACGCGCAACGCCGGAAAATCGAGGGGTTTCTGCACCACCTTTTCGCGCATCCCTAGTATCCATGGGTCCATTGATTCCTCGTTGATTTCACTGATAACTGGGACACTTCGCGACAGCATATCAGGGACTACATGATTTGGTTGCGAACAAATATATTTTTGATTTTTATTTCATGACGTTTTTATATTAATATATTTTTTTAACTCATTTGTTCAAATAAATTTTCACAACTAATAAAATATTTGAAAATTTTTGAATAATGAAATTTTCAATTCAAAGAAAACTTGATCGTAATAATAAGAATAAACAAAGTCGAATTCGTTAGAGTATAAATTTGAGACGATACAGTTTGTGAATTTATCGTGTTATTTTGTGGTGGTGACTCAATAGTCACCACATTATTCCCCCTCCTTTTTTTTTAAAAATTTTGTCATGTTGGCTAAAAGGTTAAAGTGTACTTTGGTGTTTTTAATTTTGTTTGTATGTGTTTGTGCTGTTTCAGTGTCTAATGAGGCGGGTTTGATTCGGTCTATGTTGACTGTAATGTTAGTATTATTTTTGCGTATTCTGAAACATTTTGGTGTTTTCTCAATAACTTCGAAGGGACCATCGTACGGCTCTTGAAGAGTTTTGCGAATTGTGTCATTGCGAACGAAGACAAATTTGCAAGTACTGAGTGCTCGAGGTATATATGATTGGAAGTTAGAGTTATGATGTGCAATGTTTGATTGTTTATTTTCTACGACCTTTTTAAGCTTGGACAAGGTGTCCGACGAATTAAAATTTTTACTGTCGTATATTACTATTTGTTGGGGTAACCTGAGATTTTGACCAAATATCATTTCAGCAGGTGAAGCCTTAGTATCTTCTTTGACCGTGGACCTGAGTCCCAAAAAGAGAATTTGTGGAAGAATTAGTGGCAGCTCTGTGTACCAGTTTGTTTGACTTTTGCTCGCTATTAAAGAAGTCTTGAGCTGTCTATGAAATCGTTCTACCATTCCGTTAGCTTGTGGATGATAAGCAGAGGTGGTAATGTGTTTGCTTCCTAGATTTTTGATAAAGTTTTTTAATGTTGCGGACGTGAATTGAGGACCTCAATCAGAAACAATTTCCAGATGAACTCCAAAACGTGAAATGTATTCCCTATGAAGTGTGCCAACGACAGTACTGGCGTTGGTATCTTTGAGGGGATACGCTTCGTGCCAACGTGTGTTTCTATCAACTAGGGTGAGCAGATATCTGTAACCATTAGATATTGGTAAGGATCCTACCAAATCGACATGAACATGTTCGAAACGACCGTGTGGAATATCTATCTTTTGTGGAACTGTTTTTGTGTGTCTATGTATTTTTGCTTTTTGACATCTTATGCATTTCTGTGACCATTCGTTAATTTGTGTGCTCATTTTTGGCCAAAAATATCTCTGTGTAATAAGTCGTCGAGAAGCTCGTGTACCTGGGTGTGCAATGTTGTGTAATTGTTCAAAAACCTGTTTTCGTAATGTTTGTGGTATGTATGGACGTGTTTCTGTATTTGTTTGTTCGCACCAAATTTTAATGTTAAGTAGTGGAGTGTGTATTTGCTTGAAATTGTAAGTATCTTTGTTTAATATTTCCTGAAGTTCTGAATCTTTTGTCTGTTCTCGGTGTAGAGTTCTGAGATTGATATCTGAGGTTGTAAAAGCCTCTATCTCAGCTCGTGAAAGTGCGTCTGCTATGACGTTGTCTGTACCTTTGATGTGTCTGACATCATTGGAAAATTGTGCAATAAATTCTAGGTGCCGTGTTTGTCTTGGGCTTCTCTCTGTCTTTGAGTGTAATGCTGAAATGAGTGGTTTGTGATCTGTATATATTGTGAATATTCGTCCTTCTAAATAATGTGTAAAGTGTTTAATTGCGAGGTAATTTGCTAAAAGTTCGCGATCAAATGTACTGTATTTTGTTTCGGATGGTGATAATTTTTTAGAAAAGAAAGCTAGTGGTTCTATTTGTTGTTCATGTTCTTGTTGCAAAACTGCACCGATAGCAGTGTTAGATGCATCCACAGCAATAGAAAGTTAAAGTTGTGCTTTGCTATTAAAGTGATTAAGTAGCACTTCCTTAGTAAAACTTTCCTTTATTGTTGCGAATGCTTCTATTGTGTTGTCTGTCCATGTAAGATGTTTGTTCTTTGTTTTATATGCTGATGTAACCATGTAAATGTGTGTGAGTGTGTGTGCTAATTTTGGTATGCATCTGTGATAGTAATTTATCATCCCGATGAATTTCTGCATTTGTTTAACTGTTTCTGGTTTTGGGTAGTTAACAATACATTGAATTCTATCGGCAGATGGCTGTATGCCTTTGTTTGAAATATTGTAACTAAGAAAATTAATTGTGTTTACGCCGAAAATGCATTTGTTAGGTTTGATGTTAAGTCCATATTTGTCTAAACGTTCAAAAACTAAGTTTAGATGTCTGAGATGTTCTTCTTCTGTCTCGCTTGCTACTAGTATGTCGTCAAGGTATATGAAAACGAAATCGAGTTCTTTCAACACTTCGTTTATTAAACGTTGGAATGTTTGAGCTGCGTTTCTTAATCCAAACGGCATTCTCAAGAACTCAAACATTCCGAATGGTGTTGTGATTGCGTTCTTGTGTATGTCTGTAGTGGCCATAGGAATTTCATGGTATGCTCTTACTATGTCTAATTTAGAAAAAATGTTCTCGTCGTGTAAGTTAATAGCTAAGTCGTGTATGTGTGGTAAAGGGTAGCGGTCTGGAACTGTAACGGCGTTAAGTCTTCTGTAGTCGCCACAGGGTCTCCAGTCGCTTGCATCTTTTTTAGGTACAAGATGTAGAGGAGAAGCTGACATGGAGTCTGATGGACGACAGATGCCTGCTTTGACTAGAAAGTCGAATTCTTGCTTGGCAATTTTGTACTTGTTTGTGTCTAAACGTCTTGGTTTCGAAAAAGGTAACTGTCCTTCTGTAATTATGTGATGTTCTGTCTTGTATTTAACTGTTTTGTTGTAGTCTGGTTCCAATGTAAGAGATGGGAAGTTTTTAAGTATATTCGTGTATTTGTTGTTAAGTGTAAATAATTTAGGTAGTGTTGTGTCTGTGAATGCTGTAATTGCGTTAACTGATAATTGTGTAAATGGATCGATTAGTTTCTTACGTTTTAAATCTATCAAGAGACCATATTTTGAGAGGAAATCCGCTCCTATGATAGGTCGTGTAATGTCTGCTATTATAAATGTAAAAGGATAATCGCGTCTCAGTTTTAAGTTAATATTTAATAATTTCTTTCCGTAAGTTGTAATGGTGCTACCGTTCGCAGCTGTTAGAATTAAGTATGAATTTTTCTTGTTGGAATTTTTTCTTTGAATTTATTTATTGGAAGTACTGCAACTTCTGCGCCACTGTCGATCAAAAAATTAATGTGATTGTCTGACTTCCATCATTAGCCGTCGCAATGATGGAATCACTTAGTTTGTCGTATTGTGTGGTGTTGTGTTATGCTGTGTGTCGTTTTGATTGAATGGACATGATTGTTCACATCGTTTGGCTGCCCTACCAAATCTAAAATGGTATCTACATACCCAGTTGGCAGGACGTTGTCGAGGTACACTTTTTGACGGGGATCTACGTCTTGAAACACCTCTGAAATTTGTCTCCCTCGAGCTTGAACGGTTACGAAATCGTTCGTTCTTTAACTCTTGGACCTCAATTGCCAATTTATTGAAATTGTCCAAAATTTTGGAAGTTCTCTCTGTGAAAGCTTGTGTAATCATCGCTAACTCTGACTGTTGGAATGATTTCGTCGAGCGATGGACTGAAGCGATTTCGGATTCTGAAATGACTTCCCATAGGTTGTTAGCGAGTTTCAGTTGTTCGTCTAGTTCTCTGTGACTCGAGCTGGACTTTTGGGAAGCATACGAAGCCAAATTTTATGTATTAAGCCGTTATCGACTGATGATCCGGCTAATAGCAATAGTGACCTGTAGAATTGAGAAGGTTTTTGGTCGCCCATATCGGTTCCAGAAAAAATTTTGTCAAACCTCTTGGTCTCACTCAAAGAGTGTCGGAATCAATATTCTTTTTAACCCATCGTACAAGTTTGATGAAGGAGGTTTTTGAATAAAATCAAGCACTGTTATTATAACGTCTTGAGGAAGAGCGGTTACGAGATATTCGTACTTGGTCTTGTCAGCTGAAATTCCTTTCGCTTGAAATTGTATCTCTGCATGGGCGAACCATGCGTCGGGACATGACGTCCAAAACTGAGGTAATTTCACTGCAGTCGCAAGTATTTCGTGATGCATTGGTGCATCGAATGGGTAAGAAGGTTGGAAACGTGTAAGGGGGTAGGGGTGTGAGAGGGCTGGGTGGGGCTGTGTACCATACTCATTCTGATATTTTACTGTGTAATATTTTATGTACCTAAACAATTTTGTGTACCTAGGTGTAGTGTAGTGCCTACGGAGTAAAACGATCGGTTTCTTCCGATCCGATCGTTTGCCAACCGTGTATAAAGCTAAGTGTGTGCCTCGTGATAAGCTATTACAATTATTACAATTTATAATTTTTAAAATTTTAATTTAATTTATAAAAAAAAAATTTTATTGATGTTAACTGCAACGCTGGCTGTGTCGCTGGCTGTCGACGTTTGCTGCGCTGTTGACTGGTCTGTTGACGTTGGCAGTGTCGCTGAGTGCGCTGATGACGTTGGCTGCGCTGTTGACGTTGGCAGTGTTGCTGACTGCGTTTTAGCGTAATAAGCTGCTTTTGTTGTTTTTTTTTTTATATATGCGTATTTGCTGTGCAACGCAATTGTAATTTAGGCTGTTGTTGTTGTTGTTGTTGTTGTTGTTGTTGTTGTCGTTTCTGCTTATGTTGTCGCTTCTGTTGTTGTCGTTGTTGTTAGGCAGCGACCGTGTCTACTGCTGTTGTGTTGTTGTTAATGCTGTTGTTGTTATAGTTGAAATTGTTGTGAAGGCATTAAATTGTTGCTTGTAGGTGCTTGTTGAGAGACGGCATTCGAAGTTTGTTCAAAATTACGGTGTTGCTGGTGTCATTGTTGCTGAGCGCAATTTTATAGTTGATGCTGATTTGATTGTTCAATTGGATAATGTTGCTATTGAAGTGTGAATAGCCGAAGGAGAAGTTTGTGTATAAGCCGATCTAGGTACGGAAATCATTGATGGATCTATTGAGAGTGCTGCTTGGTATGTGCTAGTTGTTAGACGATATATATTTTAATAGGCAGCAGTTTTAGTGGTCCTGTTAATGCCTTGTTAGTGTTGCAACTCCGTGAGGTTCGCCGTGTAGGATCGCCAGTTTTGGTGCGGAACCAACATATTATATTTTTATAACGTTTTATTTTTTACAACTTTTAGTTCAATTAAATTTTCACAACTAATAAAATATTTGAAAATTTTTGAATAATAAAATTTTCAATTCAAAGAAAACTTGATCGTAATAATAAGAATAAACAAAGTAGAATTCGTTAGAGTATAAATTTGAGACGATACAGTTTGTGAATTTATCGTGCTATTTTGTGGTGGTATTGAGTCACCACAATGATCCTTTCCTTCTCCAACATCTGTTCGATTTCCGTATCGATGTGCCTTTGGATCGCAGGAGATACTGGGTAGTATCTCTGCTTGATGGGCTCCACATTTGGGTTTAGTCGGATCCGGTGTTCGACCAAATGAGTGCGGCCAAGGCCTTCTGGCATCGTCTCAAAAATCTCCACCACCAGCCGTTCTAGTGCCTCGTTCTCCTTACCGGTTAACTCTGATCTTTCTACGATCGTCGCGACTGACGACACTTCTACCTGGTCTGAAATCTCCACTGATTTTTGGCTACATCCGGGACAATGCCCGCTTTAACCCAAAAGTCAACACCTAAGATCAGCGTTTGTGGTAGAGCAGATATAACGAGGCAATCTATAAGGACCGACTTGCCCCTTACTTCGACTGGTAGTGTGATGACGCCTTGCACTGCGACGAATTCTCCATCTGCTAACACGACTCTAGAAACCGATGACGTCGACAATTCTATACCCCATGTCCTCAAAATATCCCACCCTGGACGACCAGTAATGGTCCTTGAAGTTCCTGAATCCAACAAACCCCTAAGGAAAACGCCAAAAATCCTAACACCCAAATATGGCCCATTGTCAGACTTCTTTTCTAAACGAGTAAAACCTAATCTAACTTTTTCCTGGCGCCGACACTCAGGACCTCTAACAACTACCCTAGCCAGCTGGTTGCTCGCAGGCAACCGATCTAATTTCGGTGAGCTCCTTGCCCTGCGTCCGATTGGGCTCGCACCACATTTCTCGAAAAGTGTGGGGGGCTTCGTCCCTCCCTAGGCCCTCCCTGTTCCTTATCCCCTTCTTCATGATACTCCCGCCTAACCGCCTCTGCCCTAAAATCCCGTCGATCCGGCTGTCTTGCTCGGTTTGAACACTGCGGACACCGCTTCATAAAGCCCGACCTTCCGCATCCGTAGCAATTGCTTCCGCGTGGGCAGTTCACCGATACGTGTCCTAATCTATGGCAATTGAAGCAGCGGAAGGTAGGCTGCGGGGGTTTTGCCATTCTCTCCTCCAAACGTTGCGCCCGGAGCGGGGCGTTCGCTTCTGCTACCACGGGTTCCGCTGATACGTATGCCAAGTCCGGCTCTAATAAATTTCTGGATCTGCTACTAGGTGGAGGGTCAAACGACTCCAAATTTATCCGCACTGCTTCAAGCTTGCGCCCCAAGGACACCAGCTCTGAAAGTTTTTTTGACTCAGCCAAGCTCAGCTGGGTTTGAAAGAAAGGGGTCAAATTCGACATGACTAACCCTAAATTCGGCGTTTGGATAATGGTTCAGCCAGCCGACTAATCAATCCTCTCATCGCAGCTACAAAAATTCCTATGGACTCATTGCCCCCTTGAGTCCTCCTCCTAATCTTATCCATCAAGAGATCATCGTAGTTGGGAGGTAAAAACTACAATTTCAACTCCTTCAGCAACTCTGGCCAAACCGAAACGGTCTTGCGTACCGCACGGAACCATAAAAGCGCTTTCCCACTGAACAAATCTACTGCTCCTCTAAAAAGTTGAGTCTCGCTGACCCTTTGAGCCTCACACACTTCCTCAACCCTTTCAAGAAATGAGCTTAGGGACATCCCTACTTTTTCACCAGAGAATTTTAGCTCCCACTTAGCTAAGTTCTCGATCTTCTCCGGGGCTGAAATACTTCCGTCTACCCTACGCGCTATCACCGTTTCTGGCACTGGTCGTACCGGTATAGCTTCTTCTTCCACGGCTGCCGATTTTTGAAGAGTAGGAGTGTACGACCCTACCTGGCCTCTGTGGAGAATCCTCATCTTCCTCGTCACGTACACCGGCCAACTCAAGTAACTCAGTAAGGAGCCCATCAATCGATTCCTCAGCTCCATTTGCTCCGTTACCATTCCGCCACTGGTAGGTTTGGATCGATTGACCCGACCGACGGAACTCTGAAGACTTCGCGTCGTTGTTAGGATTCTCCATCAATGCCTCGATTTCCTCTTTTTTCTCCTCTAGAGCAGCCTTATCTTCGGCATATTGAAGGGGTATACCGCAAAAGCATCTACAGACTCCCTACGTTCTAGATGCCTTGAACCCCGCATGGTCTTCCTCATGGCTTCAACCGTGCCCACTGGTAGCCCACGAGACACCATGTCGTAAACAAGCTCTTCCTGATTCAAGCGGTTGATCTCCATTTCGAAAACGAACAATAAAAGATTCAACAAAAATAAACGCGAGGTAATACGAACAACTCCGAATAGTTAATATAGCACGCGAAGTAACCGTGACACGCGACCAACTTTAACTGACGACGTTGAGACAAAACCAACTCTTGACGATGTTAAAATTCAAGAAATTTAATTGAATTTTATATTAATTTAACCTTATTTAATTGAATTCTATTTAATTTTAATTTTATTTTAAATTAATGTTAATTTAATTTTAATTTTATTTTAATTTAATTTTAATTTTAATTTAATTCAATTTTAATTTAATTTTAATTTAATTTTAATTTAATTTTAACTTAATTTTAATTTAATTTTAATTTAATATTAATTTAATTTTAATTTAATTCTAATTTAATTTTAATTTAATTTTAATTTAATTTTAATTTAATTTTAATTTAATTTTAATTTAATTTTAATTTAATTTTAATTTAATTTTAATTTAATTTTAATTTAATTTAATTTGAATTTAATTTTAATTTAATATTAATTTAATTTTAATTTAATTTTAATTTAATTTTAATTTAATTTTAATTTAGTTTTAATTTAATTTTAATTTAATTTTAATTTAATTTTAATTTAATTTTAATTTAATTTTAATTTAATTTTAATTTAATTTTAATTTAATTTTAATTTAATTTTAATTTAATTTTAATTTAATTTTAATTTAATTTAATTTGAATTTAATTTTAATTTAATATTAATTTAATTTTAATTTAATTTTAATTTAATTTTAATTTAATTTTAATTTAATTTTAATTTAGTTTTAATTTAATTTTAATTTAATTTTAATTTAATTTTAATTTAATTTTAATTTAATTTTAATTTAATTTTAATTTAATTTTAATTTAATTTTAATTTAATTTTAATTTAATTTTAATTTAATTTTAATTTAATTTTAATTTAATTTTAATTTAATTTTAATTTAATTTTAATTTAATTTTAATTTAATTTTAATTTAATTTTAATTTAATTTTAATTTAATTTTAATTTAATTTTAATTTAATTTTAATTTAATTTTAATTTAATTTTAATTTAATTTTAATTTAATTTTAATTTAATTTTAATTTAATTTTAATTTAATTTTAATTTAATTTTAATTTAATTTTAATTTAATTTTAATTTAATTTTAATTTAATTTTAATTTAATTTTAATTTAATTTTAATTTAATTTTAATTTAATTTTAATTTAATTTTAATTTAATTTTAATTTAATTTTAATTTAATTTTAATTTAATTTTAATTTAATTTTAATTTAATTTTAATTTAATTTTAATTTAATTTTAATTTAATTTTAATTTAATTTTAATTTAATTTTAATTTAATTTTAATTTAATTTTAATTTAATTTTAATTTAATTTTAATTTAATTTTAATTTAATTTTAATTTAATTTTAATTTAATTTTAATTTAATTTTAATTTAATTTTAATTTAATTTTAATTTAATTTTAATTTAATTTTAATTTAATTTTAATTTAATTTTAATTTAATTTTAATTTAATTTTAATTTAATTTTAATTTAATTTTAATTTAATTTTAATTTAATTTTAATTTAATTTTAATTTAATTTTAATTTAATTTTAATTTAATTTTAATTTAATTTTAATTTAATTTTAATTTAATTTTAATTTAATTTTAATTTAATTTTAATTTAATTTTAATTTAATTTTAATTTAATTTTAATTTAATTTTAATTTAATTTTAATTTTAATTTAATTTTAATTTAATTTTAATTTAATTTTAATTTAATTTTAATTTAATTTTAATTTAATTTTAATTTAATTTTAATTTTAATTTTAATTTTAATTTAATTTAATTTAATTTTAATTTAATTTTAATTTAATTTTAATTTAATTTTAATTTAATTTTAATTTAATTTTAATTTCATTTTAATTTCATTTTAATTTCATTTTAATTTAATTTTAATTTAATTTTAATTTAATTTTAATTTAATTTTAATTTAATTTTAATTAAATTTTAATTTAATTTTAATTTAATTTTAATTTAATTTTAATTCAATTTTAATTTAATTTTTATTTAATTTTTATTTAATTTTAATTTTAATTAACATTTAATTTTAATTTAATTTTAATTGAGTTTTAATTTAGTTTTAATTTAATATTAATTTAATTTTAATTGAATTTTAATTTAATTTTAATTTTTATTTAATTTTAATATAATTTTAATTTAAATTTAATTTAATTTTAATTTAATTTTAATTTAATTTTAATTTAATTTTAATTTAATTTTAATTTAATTTTAATTTAATTTTAATTTAATTTTAATTTAATTTTAATATAATTTTAATTTAATTTTAATTTAGTTTTAATTTAATTTTAATTTATTTTTAATTTCTTTTTAATTCTATTTTAATGTAATTTTAATTTATTTTTGTATTATTATATTATATTATTATAAAGACATTATTTTATGTCTTTTTGATTTTAATTTTTTTTTAGTTTAAGTTTAATTTAATTCTAATTAATTTTAATTAAATTTAAATATCTCTTTTATTTTAATTTAAGTTTAATTGAATCTAATTTAATTTAAATTTAATTTTAACTTAATTTTAATTTAATTTTCAGGTAATTTTAATTTAATTTCAACTTAATTTTTATTTCATTTTAATTCAATTTGATAAGAATTTAAATCAAGCCAAGTTTAGTATAAGTTTTAAATATATTTTCGCTCCCTTTGGGATGACCTGCCCCACTGTGCGTTAGTAAAGACAGCCACCAAACAGGGATCGCTGAACAAAAAAGCTACTTCTTACCGCCGAACCGAATGCAGGGAATAAAATCAGTATCTATACTTATATATGTAAATATACAAACTAGGCTCTAATAAGTATATATACGTATATGTATCGTAACAAAAGGAATGAACTCACCGGGGTTTGTTGCGTCATGAAACCTTCGAAAGGGACGAACGCGGCGTTCCAACTTTACTCTAGTCGTACCTGTACGTACCGGAGCCGAAATACGCACCCTATACTCCTTGCGACCACAATAAACTCTGCGCACCTTGCAACTTGCACTCCAGGATCCTCACCAAAACTCGTCCTGAAAGAAAGATACCAAATTAGTTGCAGCTCTGCTAGATTTAACAAAACTATTTGCGGAAAGGTATAATGCGGTTCGTCATCCCGTTTGGCGGACTCGTACTGGTGGAGACGAGACCTACCCAATCTCTTGCATATTAAGACAGATATGCCAGCCCGGTCGTACCATTGCGAGACCCCGCCGGTCAATCTATACCTGTGTAGCATTCACACAACCACAACCAGTACGAGACTCCCCGAAGGGCCAGCCTACGACAGTCATCTGGGCAACTCGATCCCGACAGATGAGGATCCACAACATCCCCGCAAAAAGACCAAGAATACACAAATACAATTATGAAAAAGTGCATTCTTATGCATGACTGTGCTCAATGAGCTAACAACTTGCAGTTGCCGACTCAACTGGAAAATTATTGCGCATGACCGGTACCTACTTTGGAGGACCTTTGCAATTGCCACTCTTACTCTGGCCGTTCGGATTACACCATCCAGACATAGAGTATTGGCCATTGTTCTCAGGGACTGCCGTGCTCAGTATGAGAACCCTTAGTTAAAACAACCAACGTCAACACTTCCCTCAGTGACTACCGTGCCAGTTTGAGGGTGCGAGTCAAACTCTTGACAAGCAACACTTCGGAAAGCCGAAGAGTTGACACTTTGACGCACGCATGCCAACACTTCACATCCAGTATTTCCAGCCGAATTAAGGTCTCCATGCGGTGGATAGATAGGGTCTACCCCATCTGACGGGTAAAGACTGTCCCCGTACTAACAAGTTTTAAGGTCAATTGCTATACCTTCGCAGGCTTGTTTCATATCGATATACCGAATATGACCTGCTACCAAGAGGGGCGCCACCCCGAGCTCTTGGTTGACCCTATCAGTTTTTCCGTTTGCAGGACGTATCCTACAAACAACCCTCCTCCTTTATCCTGGCTTGGGACAGGCAGGCGCAACCCTGGCGGAGTTACATCGGAATACAATATTGTTGTCGATTGGACAAGAATGGTATATAAAACCATGGCCTTTGGCCTACTGGAGTATTTTTCGTGCGGCAGCGTCACCCCACCACGGGCAATAAATTTCAATATTCTAGAAACTCTTATATGATTAAAAAACAAAATATTCGCGATGTCGTCTTCCTCCTACCTCACCGCAATGAGACAAAGGAAAAATTTGCGAAGCAGATTTTTGAAATGCGACAGTACATAGCAAAGTTGTTTTGCAATTTTCAATGCATGTATGTGATACATTAATCTTCTCTGCAATCTCACGTGTTGTACTGTGAGTATCCGAATCGATTATTGCTTTGATTTGGTCGTCATCAACTTCAACTGGACGACCAGAGCGTTTTTCATCTTTGAGTGAAAAATCACCAGAACGAAATTTGGCAAACCAATTTTGACACTGCCTTTCTTTTAAGGCTTCGTCACCATAAACAGCACATAAATTTTTGTGAGCTTGCGATGCGTTTTTTCCTTTCCGGATATAAAAAAGCAAAATATGACGAAAATGTTCGTTTTGATTTTCCATTTTTCAACAGACGCCAAACAAAAACTACACAACCGATCAAAACAAGTTTTTTACTGATTGACAGTTGAAGTACTAACTATCAAATAACAAAATGTGTTTGACATTTCGATTACGTCAGCAAACCTAAAAATTCAACTAAAGCCATCTATGAGTGAAATCCGCATTTACTTAGTTGCCAATCCAATAGTTTATTGAGGTTGTGACAGACAACCAGTTCTATTTTATTTTATTAATTACTATTTCTTAAATACTTGAAATTTACTACTTTTTATAATTTCATTTTTGACTTTTAAACTTTTACTTTTCATATTTTTTAATATTGTGGCAACTCTTATGAATTTAAAAATCCCATAGTAGCAATCAATAATCTGGCTACGTTGTTGAAAAATGTAATCTTCGATTTCCATCTTTTGCTTTGCGCACACGTCGTGCAGTTTTGATTTGTAATAAATATTTAATTTAAGTTAAACTTCAACTGTTTTATTATTCGTGGATCTTGGGAACAGCAAAGTCCACAAGACTTTTCCACAGCTAGTAAGAAGACAGTGATAAATAAATTTAGAAACTGAAATTAATATATAACAAATATATAGAAGTATAGGACAAGTTACTATACGACAAGTTGCTACAAGAACTAATAAAAAGAAATAATAACCAAAATAAAAAGAGCCTAATTGAATTAAATATATTAAAATGCAAGTTAGCATTATATGGGCATTAAAGTTAAATTTGGCACGAGAAAATAGTGCAACACGTCCCTCAGACATTAACGTAGAGAAAAAAAAAAAATAATATGCAAGACAAATTGAAATAAAAATCCAAGCTAGCAGTTAGTAAATGGCGGGTAAAATAAATAACTACTTAAAGTAATATACGACTTTCTTTTTCTAAGTCGTTAAACTTTTGAAAAAATAAGCATGTGCGTTTTTACGTATGGTATGACGTAAGAACCAGCATTGAGCAGTGAACAATTGTTCTTTTTCTACGAAAGAATAACACACACACACACACACATTATTATATTAATTTAAAAAAAAAGAGTAAAATGTTTTATGATTTTATAACTTACGCTGAAAGAAAAACTTAATTAAAAATAGAACAAAATGTTTTTATGTAATGAAATAGAAATGTATGTAATAAAATAAAAAGTTGATCGTGTAATGGAAAAATCAAGTTAATTTTTCTTAAAAGAATAGAAATTATAAAGACACTAAGATCCAAGAAGCAAAGAAAACAAGATAATATTAGTAGAGAAAATGTGAAATAAAGCAAAATTTTAGATTACGTAGTTTTAGAAAAACAGATAAAATTATACTGTATTAAATATTAGTTTTTATTTAAGGAAAATAATAAAATAAAAAGAAAATTGATTAGGTTAAATAGATTAGGGCATATCAGACATGAGGAAGAGTGGGGGTGCAACCAAAGATGATGCCGTAGGACCAGAAAAAGGAATTATCGATGAGAAAATAGTTCCAGAAGAGATGAGAAATATGTGCAACAAGTTTAACTAAGAAGAATTGTGTGACGCTAAGGCGGCAGCATCCGCGTGCAAAACTGCAATAAAAAAGGCGGCAGCATCCGCGTGCAAAACTGCAATAAAAAATGCGGCAGCATCCGCGTGCAAAACTGCAAGGAGGCAGCGTCCGAGTGAAAAAACTACTAGAGAGTGGCGGCATCCGAAAAACCAACTGTGACAGGCGACAGTACGTGGATGCAATACTGCGTTAAAGAGTGGTGACATCTTTTGGGAAAATGTCACAGAATCAAGACGGTATCGTCCGTAGAATAAGATGGAGAATCTTCAAATAAAGATAATCAACAACAAAAATACACTGAATAACCAAAAAGCTTTAAATGACCTTTAATTGTGAAAACCTTTAATAAAGCGGCTGATTTATCCAACAAGTGTCAAAACTACCATAAAAAGAACAACGCCGACAAAATAATTTAACGAAAGGAAATAAAACCCTTTCTAAAACAACTAAAACACAATACGTAAGCAAACAAAAACCACCTTGCTAATAGAAACCAACCGAAGGTATAAAAACATTTACTAAAACAACCTATTAAATCAAGTGTAAAAACTCTTATAACAAGATCAAAACCTGGAAAATAATATATTGAAAGGAATCAAAACCTTTCTAAAGAACACAAAAAAAAAAATTCTAAAATAAATTAAACAAAATTATTTAAACCAACCATTTAATAGCAACGAAAATGAAGCCACAAAAAACTATTTGAATAGCAGTGATTAATAGAATTAATCAAGAATTGATGAATTGCCAAAGAGGAAGACAACATTTGTTGAATCCAAGTCGCGAAACATCTTTATATCAACATAAAGATATAAATATATCTACAACAGACACTTCAACAATGTAACGCACAAGAAAATATGCCGTGACGTCATCGGTGGACGGAGATATAGAAAGCACCAATCGTGTGAAAGAAAACAATCTTTACAACCCCTACAAATACCACCAAAGTAGGAACCAATAGGTAATTGAAAAAGAATGCTATATAATAAATAAACTATAATTAAATACAAATAATGTAAAGAAATAATGAAATTTGGAGTTATAAAAATAAAAAACAAAAAATATATTCAGCCATGGACACATAAATAGCACAAACCTCAACTTATTTTTTAAACGTTTCGTTTGGAACTAATAATGCATTCATTAACTGTTGTTATAATTTTTTGAGACTCCAATGTGACGTTGTTTAAAATTCCGAGAAAGATGTACCGTTACTTACTTATATTTGATCAGGCCATCTCTTTCTTTATAGGCATGTACGATCTGCTGTGGTCATATAAATAACACACATGTTAGTTTGTGATTAAAAGTTAACAAGATAAGTGGCAAACATTGCACTCCGGAAAAAAGGTCAATATTTCACGAACTAAGTCGAAAAGGCAAAAAACTATCTGAAATCGCGGATATTCTCAAAATTTCGAGAAAAATTATCTATAATGCACTCAAGCTGGCTACATCAAATGGTTCAAATAATTTTGCGAATAAGCCGCACAATCCTAGACCGCGTAAAACCACCGCTTCGACTGATAGACTTATAGTTCGCAAAAGTAAGTCAGCAAAGCAAATTATGAGGGAAATAAATGAAGAAAATAACCTTAATGTTTCAAGAAATCTAGTATCTAGGAGACTATATGAAGCAAATCTTTATGGACGCATAAGCCAACGAAAGCCGCTCGTAACAAAAAAAAATGTAAAGGATCGTTTAGCGTTTGCAAGGACCCATGTGAATAAAGAAGACCAATTTTGGAAGAACGTGCTCTAGACTGACGAAACTAAATTTAATAGGGTTTGACTAGATAGAAAAACTTTTGTTCGGCGCCCCAAACTCCAAGAGTTGAATCCGAAGTATACAAAAAAATTATTAAAGCATGGAGGAGGGAATTTAATGGCTTGGGGAGCTTTTTCCTGGCACGGCGTTGGGCCAATTTTTCGTATACCAGTAATAATGGACAAAAATATGTATTTAGATATTCTTAATAACCAGATGGAACCATTTGCATTTGAGAACATGCCTATTAGGTGGACTTTTATGCGCGATAATGATCTAAAACACACAGCAAAGGTTGTGATTGATTGGCTATAAAAGGAAACAATAAATATTTTGAATTGGCGGCTCAAATCCCAGACCTCAATCCCATAGAAAATTTATGGAATGATGTAAAGGTCAGCATAAGCAACCAAAATTTTCGAAATTGAGATGAGTTATAAAGTGGAATTGAGAAGGCTTGGTACTCTATTCCGAAGGATATGGTCAGGAAGCTTGTGGAGAGTATGAGACGAAGATGTCGGGTTGTTTTGGACAATTTGGGATACTGTGCCAAGTACTAGTAAGCATATTCGTAAGCTCATTGTAAAATAAAAATAAATCACTGTCTTTTTTTCAGAATCTAAATTCTGCTAGTTATACGTCCACCTCAGCTAAGGAGCAATTTCAGAATTTTCATTAATTTCTAATTTTTAATTCGCAATTACAAAGTTACTACTGATTTGAAGTCTTTAATGTTTAAACTTAAATACCATGAAATAAATTCTTGTTTTCCCTCTATGTATTTTATTTAAATTTATGTGAAACACCCTACATGTATTTTTGTGCTAATTATGTGTCCACGGCTGTATATATATATATTAGGGCGGGTCGATTTAAAAATCGCTCAATTCTCTGTGAAAATCGTATTCTAGGGATCAAAATAAGAAACTTTGCCGAAGGAACCATACCTCTAAAACGAATTCTGATGTCCCCCAATTTGGGGCGAACTTTTGGGTAGGGGCAACATTTTAAAAATCCCACTTTGACCCATTTAGAGTGCTCCAATCGAGTCCAAATGTATGACCGACCCCCACTAAGTTTGGAGACTTGACCCACCCATGCCAGTGGTACACCCCCTGGAACCCCCCTGTGGGGTTCCCCATACAAACATTTCAAAACATCACCAGTTTTGGCACTTTACATGAAAATCAGCGAAATCAGTTTACCAAATACTTTTTGAGATATGACTTTGTCACACTAAAATTTTAAAAAAAAAAAACACTATGCACCGCCTCAGCGTTGTGAAAAGATCCAAAATAAGAAAAAATTTATGATTTCATCTTATCTTCAATACATCATAAGCTTAGAGGCTAGAGTATACACAAGAAATATAAGTTTAGATGATTAGGGGTGCTCAAGATAAATATAAGGTGTGCACAAGTGAAGTGAGAAAAAAAATGTATCTGAAAAAATTAAGCTTTTACTTTTAGTTTTGATAAATTTTTGGTTTCATTGAAGTACATTTTACTTCAATTTTTGTTTTCATTGAAATACATTTTACTTCAATTTTTGTTTTTAGTGTGGAAATTTTACCTTTAATTTATAACTTAATATATTAAGTTTTTATTTTCGTTGAAATAAATTTTACTTCAATTTCTTGTTTTCAGTGAAGTAAATTTTTATTTTTTGGCATATTAAATTTTTGTTTTCATTGAAATAAATTTTACTACAATTTTTGTTTTCAGTGTAGTTAATTTTTACTTTAGGCTATATTACATTTTTGTTTTCATTGAAATAAATCTTACTACAATTTTTGTTTTCAGTGTAGTTAATTTTACTTTTATTTTTGTTTAATTTTCATTTTCGTTGTGGTTAATATTAAGTTCAGTCTTTTTTGTTAAATGTTAACTTTCATTTTGTTTGATTTTAATAAAATTGTATTCAATTTTTGTTTTTATTGAAGTAAATTTTACCTCAATTTTTATGAACTCTTCGTTTTCTTTTTGGTTCATTTAAGTCTTAGTTCCTTTTAATTTTTAATGTTATTAAAGTATACTCTTATCTGATAGCTTAGTTTAATTCTTGAAAAGATTAAGTTTCAATCTAATATTTAGGCCGTAGTCTTAAATTAATTTGTGCTTACGTTTATATTTTTATAATAAATCGCGGATTGGCCGAAACTAACCGCAGTGGGTCCCTTTTCGTCCCCATTGGACAAAGGATGCTATCGCTCGGAGCCCTCATACATGAGCATGCTCCTAACATAAGCATCCTTTGTCACCCCAAGCGTATCCTGAGAGGTCAGCTGACTAATCTCGGCTTCACCAACATCCTGAGGGCTGTTAGCGCCGCCGTTTTATTTATTTCTAAATCCAAAGACAACATACCTAACAGAACCTCCATTGCGCTTGTTGGAGTGGTGCGTATTGCACCTGTTATTCCAACACATGCCAGCCGTTACTCTGTCCAGTCTTTTAATGATTTTTTTGGCTGAATTTTGTCCACCAAATCACCGAAGCATACGTGATGACAGGTCTAACCATCATAGTATAGACCCATTTCATAGGCTCTGGGCTTAGCCCCCATTTGAGAACACAAACGCGTCTACACCGAAACAGAACCCTCTCCTTGAATCCTATCTTCTACATGCTCGTTCCAGTTCAGTTTGCTATCAAGGGAAACCCCTAAATATTTAACTTTCGTGGATATGTTGATTTCAGCTCCAAAAAGTCTGAGTGATTCTCTTCTCAGACCTGTCCTCTTTCTAGTAAAGAGAATATTGTCTGATTTTCCTGCGTTTACGGTGAGGCCTTGTTCTCGACACCACTCCTCCACCATTCGGAGTGCTCCCTTCATGATGTCTGAAATGGTGTCAATGAACTTACCACAGACCACCAACGCAATGTCATCTGCATACCATATCGTGTGTATGCCCGATTCATCCAGTCTAACCAGTAGTGAGTCAACAGTTATGTTCCACAGGGTTGGCGATAACACCCTGCCCTGGGGACATCCTCTACTTACTCTACCTCTAGTCTTGACTCTACCATTCTGCATGTTGACCGCCCTGTGCTTGAGCTTACTGTTTGCCGCTCTGTCAGGGTTTGCCGCAGCCTTCCAAAGCATATTTTGTCGAAAGCACACTCGATGTCCATAAATGTGGCCATCGCAATGCCTCCTGAAAACAGCTCCTTTTCAGCAACTCTTACCAATTCGTGAAGAGCACTCTCCGTACACCTACCTGCTCTATACGCATATTGGCATCTACTCAGAGGATTATGCGTCAGCAAAGTGCTCTCAAGACAGCTCCCTTTCCATCGTTTTCAAGAGGAAAGACGTAAGGCTGATCGGTCTGAACGACTTCGCCTCTGCATAATCTTTTTTTCCGGGCTTCGGAAGAAAGACAACTTTTGCCTCTCTCCAGACTCTCGGAACGTATCCAGTCGCTAAGCAAGTAACGAATATACCCCACAGCCTGGGTGCAATGCGATTTTTCCGTCACTGATGTCCATCCCTGATGTTTTGTACGGAGGAAATGAGCGTATAGCACTGCTCACCCCGTCCATATTGATCATTCTTTCGGCTTCCAGTCTGTCAACCCTGTGCTTCCCTTTCTTCAAGGATGTCGACTGGTCGTCAGACCTAAAACTTCCAGGAAAATGCATCAGAACTTGCATCGACTCCTCTAAGTTCTCTGCCATGGTTCCATCCGTTTTTCGGATCAGTCCCACTTTGGAGAATGGATCTTTTGAAACCATTTTCTGAAGCCTGCATGCTTCTGAAATAGTTTCCATCCCAGAGCAGAAGTCTGTCTACGACTGCCTTTTATGGTGTCGTATGAGGTTCTTCAGTTCCCTTTTCCGTGCCTTGTAGTCTGCCCATGTTTCTAAGGTACCCCCTCTCATGAGCAGATTGAAGGCCTTCCTAACCTTCTTCTTCAGGGCTCCGAGTTCCGTGCCCCACCATGGCGATGGGTCACCCTCGTCTACTGAAGATAAAGGACATGCCACCTCGTAAGCTTCGACCATGGCCGAACTAAGATGTTTGACATGGCTTTCCACTTCCGATGTATTCCCTGGTACTTTTATAGCTTTTTTGGCCAGTGTTTCCCTCAACTTCGCCTTATATTTCACAGGATCTGCATTCTTGGGAATCCTGACATTCTTGCTATTTGTTTGGCGTCAAATTCCGTACTTGAATTCAAACTGAATGGATCTGTGCTCAGTGATGGATATCCTATTCACGACCCTCCAGTGTTCTATTCTGTTTAGAATCCTTCTGCAAATGAGGGTAACATCAATGACTTCCGCTCGTCTTGCATCAACGAAAGTCGGCTGTGCTCCTCTATTTGCTACCAACAGATTATACCTCTCAACAAATTCAAGCAGTTGCTCTCCTCTGTCATTGTTATTGGTGCTTCCCCACACAGTATTGTGCGTGTTGGCATCACATCTAATCATCACTCCAATGTTCCTTTCCTCACAGTACTTTACCAGATTCTCCCCCTCTTTTGAAGGTGGTTGGTATGGAGAGTCGTAAGGAGGATACGCTGAAGCTGATGCTACCCTACTATGGTATAGATTGAGCTGACACACCACTAGACTTTCCTGGTACTGGCTATCGACTTTTGAGGGTCGTTCACCAGCTTCCATCATCCTTTCTTGCCCATCCTTAGCCGAAGAGCTAACAGCCTCTTCGGACGTAGCGTTCCCTTGCACTGCAGCTTCGACAGCTTCACCCCTTTCGGAGTTCCATCGTCCACGAGGCCCGGCAGGTTACCTTGCGGCTTCCCGCTCCCTTCCACGGCTAAATACTTTAGGATTCCACCGCTTCGGGACTCGTCCCCTCAGCGCTCCTTTCCTATTTTGCTGTTTTTTGGATTTCCATATAAAAGATTTTTCTCGACTCGAAATGCTCTATGTATACGTATAGAATAACGCAAAGAAAACCTGGTTGCCTGCAATGGCTGATGTCAATCTGGCCGCTCCTGCTGTGTTGTTGGTGGTATGGCCGCTCTGGTCACTTATCGGAAACTATTCTTGGTCGTGAGCAGTGGCTGTGGTGGTTGTTATGGCTAGGTTGTCGTTGTTGTTGTTGCGGGTTGATGCTGTGGCCTTTGGTTGTGGCTGCTGCTGATGTCCTTATTGTGGGTGGCTGCTGTTACGTGCGGTGGTTGCCGTGGCTGGTGGTGGTAGAACCGGTATCGGATTTGGCCCGGTGCTTTAGAGGGGAAAAAGAAATCAGTTTATAGAGCAGGTTTGATTTGGTTCGCACCCAAAACTTACCTGGTCTCTGACCACCGCCGTCCGTTGGTGCTAGTGCTGGTGTTCCTGTGGTGTTTATCGCAGAGTTGATCACCAGTTGGTGTTGTTGCCTGGGGCCGGTGTGTTCTGCGAGTTGGGATGAGGATTTGTTGGGGTGGATTTCAAAGTCGTTTGGCGCGGAAAACAATTTTCCACTGCAAAGCAACTTTCGACATAACGGGCATTATACTCTGCACTTTTTCCAATTGTGCCCCTAATAGTTTTGCTTGCGGTCGTGCTGGAGATGAAGAGGTTGTTGGTTTGCTGGTAAAGTTGACAACTGCAAATAAACCAATTTTTCCAATTATGCCCCTAAAAGTTTTGCTTGCGGTCGTGCTGTAGATGAAGAGGTTGTTGGTTCGCTGGTAAAGTTGACAACTGAAAAGAAACCACGCAGAAAATGTCGATCCGCTTTATAGCCCAACTCCTCACTCACCTATTTTCCAGTTTTCAGCTGCTGTATGTTACTGCTTGTTGACGTGTTTATATTGTTTTCTCGATATAAAACAAATCAAATGTCGCAAAATCAACGTTGCTCCAACGCTGAACGTTGCGTTCAATGAAAAAGTTTCTTTTATTTTCTACGATCAGGGCTGCCGAGATTCGATGAGTATTTCACATCAATCGATATAGGTCGCAACTAACTTGCAGTTAGACCGCTTTTACACGCAAAACGAAGGTATGACGTGTAATTATCGGGTGTTTTGGTGAAACCATACCCCAAGTTACCACTAAAAACCCTTGGTCAGTTAAGAAATGGTTCGCGACGTCAGCAACTCAACGATGCATCCGAGACATGCTTGTTTAGAACGTTCATTCCCATTGGCTGATGCCGGTTCAAGCGTTTGGCGATTTTGGAATAAACGTACCAACAAAGTAAGCCCAGGATGGCACATCGGTGTGCGGCAATGCCTCTCGGCAGCACTAGAAGTCGCTACCATAAAACATCACTAAAAAAAAGAACCAATAAAACATTTTTCATAACTTGCTGATTTAAAAACCCAAAGATAACTGTCATATTGAAGAATGTGTCGGCCGTCAGACCTAAAAAGTGTTTCAGCTCTCAGATTCAAGAATGTGTCAGCAGTCGGACTTAAAAAATGTGTCAGCTGTCAGATTCAAGAATGTGTCAGCTATCAGACCTAAAAAGTGTGTCAGCTGTCAGATTCAAGAATGTGTCAAGACCTAAAAAGTGTGTCAGTTGTCAGATTCAAGAATGTGTCAGCTCTCAGACTTGAAAATCTGTCAGCTGTCAACAATTAAAATATGACGACTGTCAGACCTGAAAATCTGTCAGCCGTCAAATGTGAAGATATGACGGCTGTCAGACTTGAAAATCTGTCAGTTGTCAAAGTGAAAATATGATGGCTGTCAGACTTAAGAACCTGTCAGCTGTCCAATGTGCAAATATGACAACTGTCAAACAAACAAAAAAATGTCACTTGACGGTGGAAAAGGGTAAAATACCCAGATTCACATACGCGACAAACTTTCAACCCTCACACAGTTTAAGGTCTAGAAAAGTAGGTGGCTTAAGACGGGGGGCGTGGCACTATTTTTTCCATACATCACATATACATCTTGTTACTCCGTACCGCATAGTTGATACCAAATGTTTGTAAGGAATTTACCCCGTAGATGTCAATCGACAATAAATAAATCTTGGTTGTGTTACATAAATTTAACATGGTGGCCTTATGCAAAGTATGATTTCATAAAATCATTGTCTTAAAATATTTCTATAAATAGTGTGTTTTTCTATGATAAACCAAAAACGTACACTAAATGAAACAAAATGGAGGAACACTGTTTAAGTTTTTTATATATCCGAAACAATGATTTTAAAATGAGTTTCTTATATTAAAAAAATTCAACATATTAAAATAAAATAGAAAATAAAGTTAACTTGTTGTTGAAAAGTTAGCTATTTATGTTACCATGGCTGTATATAACAACTTATTTCACTGCGATCGAATTAAAATCATTTCAAAAAAATTCAATATTTGTCCACCGATGGTATAGTATAGCAATGATGTTACGAGTAACATACATTAATCAGTAAACTTGTCTTTTTAAAAATTGTGATTATTTTTAAGTAAAATTTTCAAAAACGGCTTTAAATGAATCTGAAGGGCCGAACGGCCTTTGAAATTGAAAATGACACAAAAACCCCCAAATATCATCCCTGGACTGTACCTCTCCAGACTTTTCCGCCCTCTCTCTCTCAGCTTCTCCCAATTCTATTGTTGTGAACTAGTCACAAACAAAACAAATAAATCAATGCATTTATGCTACCTACCTTGCAGGCTACCTACCTTGCAGGTAGGTTCTTGTCTTGTTCATTCGTTCGCAGAGTTCGAAATAGGAGTGAACACGAGAAACACCATAAAAAAACCCAAGCATTTTTCTTTTCATCAGCAATAAGCACAGCAGAACCAGCAAATTAATTAAGTAAGTGGCTGGTGAGCCATTAAAATATACACCCACCAATCTTCTGGCAACCTCACGGCTGCCTATGCCTCTGGCAGCGACCCTGCCGAATGAAAACACGGTAAACTGGTTTTTTTTAATGTCCTAGGGAATGTGTAGGGATATGCGTGCTTCTTTAGTGAAGAGAAGACATGCTAGGTTAGGTGAGCATTTTGGGGTCACGACAAAGGACCTACGGGTATCCTCATAGGGAGGAACCCAACATTTTTGGCGAAGCCGGTAGGATCCTTTCTGTTCAGGGGAACCGCAAGGATATTGTGAAAAAAAGAGTGTTTAAGGATAAATGTAAAATAAATTGAAATGAGTATATTTTTTACTAGTTAAGCTAATGAAGGTGATCTTCAGAAAAAAAATTATAATAAAAAGAAATAAAGGATTTTTGTTTAATATGAATAAATAGTGAAAGATCTGAGAGTTAACTTGGCGAACACTTCTTCCCAATTATTTCAGAAATGGAGGGAGAGCAGGATACAGTGACCCAGGAGCAGTTAGACACAATCTTCGCAAAATACGAGGCATACGTACCAGCGAGGATATCATCGGATTATCCAGTATACGTCCCAATGCCCAAGGGAGCTAGACCCCAGCCGATTGCCACCGAGGAATATAGACGAAGGAATCACATTTGCCCAGGAAACAAGGACAGCACATTCGAGACCACCGAAAAAAATTCCAGGAGAGGAAACAAAAGAGAGGGGGAAGACAGTTCAACGGGAGAAGACAGTTAGCGGTTCTCTACAGAGAATTAACACTCGCTACCACCGACGCAGCCAGAATCGGACTGAAGAAGGAAATAAAGGAAGAGCGGGAACGAAACAGAGGAGAAAAGTTGAACAAAACATTAACCATAAAAAATGACTAATACAGCAAGCAAAATTATTTAATGTCTCGTAAAATTTCGTTAATATGTATTGTATGTATGAATCAAATAAATAAATATATGAAAAAAAACTTTTTTTTGACTATTGTTAACTGACTGGGTTTTGTTTATATTGCTATGCTGGAACTAAAGGTAGAGTAATGCTGTAGGAAAGCAAATTGTTGGAATAGAGAAACAAATTAGTAATACAAACAAACAAATAAATAATAAGGACCAATTTAGATAAAATTTGAATTGATTGATTAGAGAACACCTCAGCATAGTGCGTGACAAGGAAAACACAGTATTTTTTGCCTGTTTTGTCTTAGATGGATGGACACTAGTGACATAGAAAGAAGGTATCTAGATCTTCTAGGAGAATTGGACAGATTTTTGGAAAAGTTGTGGGTCCGAGCAAAAGTGATGATATCGAACACAGATGATTTCGCTTTGCTACAGTCACATACGGTGGGAAATTTGACAAAGGTAGAGGAGGCAGACGTAGTGTTTGATTTCGTAGATAAGTATCACGAGCACAAGAGCACGGCTCAAGCAAGGAGATTTGAGGAGTATAAGAGAGATTTTGAGGCTCTGAGAACAAAGTTAGGTGAGGTGCCACAACTAAGAATAGGAGACCAGGGTAGAGCGGAAGAGCTAGACTTGGAGAACGAAAGATTGCGTGAGCTGTTACGAAGGGAAGACGTATCGACAGAGTTAGTAGAGAAGTTAAGGGGGACATGACATTGACAGTTTTTTGAAATCGACTCTTTCGCTTTTTTTTTAATTTTGTATTTAATTATATTTATAATTATATATAAATATATATTTATTATTAATTATATATTTATAATTATATTTGTATTTTGTATTCTTAAGATTCTATGAAAAAAATTTCATGGTAAAATTCCTACGGGTTCAAAAGTTACAGCCGGATTAGTGAGAGCGCATTTTTAATTTTTGCGCTACCTACGTAGGGCAACTGGTATATACTTGTTTTAATTTGCACCTGACTTTTGGTGGTTGTTATTTCGTACCTACTTGAAGGGTGGGTTTTTTTTGTGTTTTTCGTGGCCTTGGATTCAAACTAGCTATATTTTGTACAAAGTGCAATGACAATATCAAAACCATAAATTCATCATTTATATATTTATTCATTGATAAACGGTAGAGCGTATGAAATCACTAGGAGACTTGCTGCCACTATGCGCGTTCTTGGGAAAGGACTGTCGGCCACGCAACTATTTTGTGGACTTATGGATTTACCAACATGCATCACTCAACGACCATATGATGCTATTATGGAAAATGTTGAAAAAGCCGCAACCACAGTTGCTCAATCATCAATGAAGTCTGCTGCTGAGAAAGAACTATCAGAAACTAAAAAACTGATGACTTATATGATGAAATAGTGCAAAAGGCAATCAAACCAGTTTACACGGCGTTGAGTAACGATGAATTGCTAAACAAGTGCTTGGGTGGATTCACGCAAAATTCCAATGAAAGTTTGAATGCAAAAATTTGGCTCATTGCACCTAAGTGTATGCCAGGCAGCAACAGATTTGTTAATATTGCAAGCTGCATGGCAGTGTCTACTTACAATGACGGCGCTTATAGTTATTTGCAAATGTTTCAACTACTTGGTATCACCATAGGAGCTACAGCATTGAATTTTTCCAAAGGAAATGATGCAAATCGTTTGAAATGCGCCAGAGTAAAGGCATATGAAGCTTCAAAAGAAGCCCGAATTGCTAAACGATTGCAAAAAATTACAAGAAACAGCACAGCACAAGACAAGATAACGAAGGCATACAGTACGAAGCAGGCATGGCAGATTGAAGGTAACCTTTTTTTTCTTGTTCACAAACTTTGAACGCGTTTATCTCGAAACCATGTTTTTCGTACTTGTTGCGGCATTAGCGGGTTAATTTTTTGACGAATTTCTTTTTTTTTTGTATTTATTTAAACTTGATTCGCTATCGTATGACACGAGCTTTTATTTAAATTTTTTTCGATTTTTTATAAATTTTTAAAGTCAATATTTTTTTCGAAAAAACACACTTTCAAATTTGGAACATCACCAAAAATTGAAAAAATTTTTAAAAAAAAGCTCGTGTCATACGATAACCAATTTTGTTAAGACTTAAAAAAGTAATTTTTTTCCAGATCGGACAATTTTTGCAACTCCCAGCGCTGCAACCACGAGGCCCCGTTATTTCTCTGCCGCCAGTTTGGAGCTCTATAAAACCATGTTGGAGTGAAAAATATATTTTTTTTGAATTTTTTTTCTTGTAATTTGTTCAATTCTATACAATAATAAAAAAAATTTTGAAAAAATGTTTGTTTTTGACTGATTTATAAATTTTTAAAAAAAGGTCTGTTTTCTCTGCTGCGAATGTCATGTCTCTCCTTAATTGTCCAGCAGGCTAGAGTAGATTTTGAGACAGTCGAACAAGCAAATGCTAGGATTAGAGAGTTACAGGTACAAAAGAGGCATTTGCAGGAAGAATTAAAATTGGCAACAGAAAGTTCATTGCATCATAAAGAGGCAACAGACCAACAAGACCGTGGATAATCTCGGATAATCCCATTGTTTTCGGGAACCGACTCACCAACGGAGGTTTACAGGTTCATTCAGTGGTGCGATCTTGCGATAAGAGCGTTTAATTCTAGTGAGTTACCACGCGTTGTAGAATGTATAAAGTTGTGATTACACGGGGATGCTTTTGAATTATGCAAGGGAAGAGAGTGTGCAAATATTGATGAATTTTCTCTTTAAATTAAGTCCAACTACCTAAGGGAAACCACATACAATTCAATTTTAATGGAATTGTCGAAATGTGCTCAAGAGCCAGGGGAAAAATTGCAAGCATATGCAAGAAGATTAAGTTCGACAGAAGCAAGAGGGAAGGATTGTGTAGAAGAAGAAGCAGGTTTATATATATATAATAAGTTGGGGATTGGCCGAATCAGACCACAGTGGGTCCCTTTTCGTCCACTATTTGACGAAGGATGCTATTGCTCGGAGCACTCATACGTGAGCATGCTCCTTATATAAGCACCCTTTGTCATCTCAAGCATATCTTTGTAGGTCAGTTGACCAATCTCGGGTTCGTCAATAAATGGACGTCCCAGAATGGTCAATCTTATGCTTACCACCGCCGGACACTGGCGCTGAATGTGTGCTACTTGACTACTTGACCATTTCACGGCCGCCTTTGATTGCCTGCAATTACAAGCTTCTTCCCACCTTGTACGGTGTTCCGAATCCGTCCATTGCTTAATAAGGCCTGCCGCCATGTTGTCGCCTATGGCGATACGTGGTTCTGGTCCACAGAATTCTTCTGCTGATCCTTCTCTTGCTAAAGAATCAGCCTTTTCATTCTGTCCTATGCCAGAATGTCCTCGCACCCACATAAGTTTGAGCTCATTTGTCTGAGCGCACCTATTGAGGTTGGTAAGACATTATATGGCCAACCTGAAAGTAATATCTGTCCGTTGCATGCTCCTAATCACCGACTGATTGTCAAGGGCAAAGACAATTTTCTTGCCATTTACCCGGCCATCTATCAAGTGGTCCAGCGCATGCTCTACACCAAGCGTTTCCGCCTGGTATACAGACACGAACCTCCCCAGCCTCAATACACAGGATAGGTTCAACTCTTCTGAGTAGACGCCTGACCGGGCTCTGCCGTTCATCAGAGAGCCGTCTGTGAATATACTGATGTCGCTACCAGCGGTTTCTTCACAAACGGATCCATCTGTTATTAGAGTTTTATAACATTTTTCTGTTATTCTCACTCTCTGCCTTCCGTCCATAGGCATACACGTCTCCCTGACATTTCGCTGTGCCATGTCCAGGATGTGCATATGACCATGGAGGGCTGTTGCTCCATGCCACGTAGCATTTCGCAACATCCTGACGGCTTTTAGCGCTGCCGTTTTCTTTATTTCTAAATCCAACGGCAGCATACCTAACAAAACCTCCATTGCGCTTGTGGGAGTGGTGCGTATTGCCCCTGTTATTCCAACACACGCCAGCAGTTGGACTCTGTCTAGTCGCTTCTTAATGGTTTTCTGACTGACTTTTGTCCACCAGATCACCGAAGCATACGTGATGACAGGTCTAACCATCATAGTGTAGATCCATTTCATAGCCTCTGGGCTGAGACCCCATTTTAGACCACAAATGCGTCTACACTGAAACAGAACCCTCTTGGCCTTTTGAATCCTGTCTCCTTCATGTTCGTTCCAGTTCAGTTTACTATCGAGAGTTACCCCTAGATATTTAACTTTCGTGGACATGTTGAATTCAGCTCCACAAAGTCTGAGTGGTTCTCTCCTCAGGCCTATCCTCTTTCTATTAAAGAGAATATTGTCTGATTTTCCTGCGTTCACGGTGAGGCCTTGTTCTCGACACCACTCCTCCACTATTCGGAGTGCTCCCTTCATGATGTCAGAAATGGTGTCAATGAACTTACCACAGACCACCAACGCAATGTCATCTGCATACCCTATCTTGTGTATGCCCGATTCATCTAGTGTAGCCAAATGAGTCCACAGTGATGTTCCACAGGGTTGGCGATAGCACCCCTCCTTGAGGACATCCTCTACTTACTCTACCTCTATTCTTGACTCTACCGTTCTGCATGTGTACAGCCCTGTGCTTGAGTATATTGTCTACCCAATTTGTTATCATTGGGTTTACATTGCACTCAGAGCCTGTCGCAGGCTTTCAAAGCATATTTGGTCGAAAGCACACTCGATGTCCCTATATGTGGCCATCGCGATGCCTCCTGAAAATAACTCTTTTTCAGCCACTCTAACTAATTTGTGAAGAGCACTTTCCGTAGACATGCCCGCTCTGTAAGCATATTGGCATCTACTCAGAGGATTATGCATTAGTGAAGTGCTCTCAAGGCAGTTAACCATCAGTCTTTCCATCGTTTTCAAGACGAAAGACGTAAGGCTGATCGGTCTGAACGACTTCGCCTCCGCATAATCTTTTTTTCCGGGTTTCGAGAGAAAGACAAGTTTTGCCTTTCTCCAGACTCTCGGAACGTACCCAGTCGCTAAGCAAGTAACGAATATACTTGCATATACCCCATTGCATCATAGCCGGAAATATACCGTCCATCCCTGATGTTTTGTACGGATCAAATGAGCGTATAGCCCCGTTCATAGTGATCATTCTTTAGGCTTCCAGTCTGTCAACCCTCTGCATCCCTTTCTTCAGCTTTGTCCATGGGTCATCAGACTTAAAACTTCCAGGAAAATGCACCTCCATCAGAACTTGCATCGACTCTTCCATGTTCTCTGCCATGGTTCCATCCGTTTTTCGGATCAGCCCCACTTTGGAGAATGAATCTTTTGAAATCATTTTCTGAAGCCTGCATGCTTCTGAAATAGTTTCCATCCCAGAGCAGAAGTCTCTCTACGACTGCCTTTTACGGTGTCGTATGAGGTTCTTCAGTTCCCTTTTCCGTGCCTTGTATTCTGCCCATGTTTCTGGGGTTCTCCCTCTCATGTGCCGATTGAAGGCCTTCCTAACCTTCTTCTTCAGAGATTCGAGTTCCGTACACCACCATGGCGTCGGATCACCCTCGTCTATTAAAGTTGTAGGACATGCCACCTCGTAAGCTTCGACCATGGCCGAACTAAGATGTTCGACATGGCTTTCCACTTCCGATGTATTCCCTGGTACTTTTATAGCTTTTTTGGGTCAGTGTTTCCCTCAACTTTGCCTTATATTTCACAGGATCCGTGTTCTTGGGAATCCTGCCCTTCCTGATACTCTGCTGGCGTCGGATTCCGAACTTGACTTCAAACTGAATGGATCTGTGGTCCGACATGGTTAGCCTATCCACGACCCTCCAGTTTTCTATTCTGCTCAGAATCTTTCTGCAAATAAGAGTGACATCAATGACTTCCGCTCGCCTTGCATCAACGAAAGTCGGCTGTACTCCTCTATTTGCTACCAACTTCAAGCAATTGCTCTCCTCTGTCATTGCTGTTGGTGCTTCCCACGCAGTACTATGCGCGTTGGTATCACATCCTATGATCACTCCAATACGTCTTTACTCACAGTACTTTACCAGATTCTCCACCTCTTTTGAAGGTGGTTGGTCCGGAGAGTCGTAAGGAGGATACGCTGAAGCCACCATACAAGTACCTGCACCATCCCCACAACGGTAAGATCCGGGGAACATAGGTGTGACATATGTGCCGCTAGTATACCATGTCTCACCAGGATACAGGTCCTCCGTCTGCCATCTGCCACGGATTGTTACAGCGTGGCTTTCCGCTCTGAGAGACCTTTGATTCTTTTGTGAAGAATCCAAGGTTCTTGGAGCATTGCTATGTCAATTCCATCCTCCTCCATGCAACGTATCATCATTGTTGATGCTGCCCTACTATGGTGGAGATTGAGCTGACACACCACGAGGTTTTCCTGGTACGGGCCCACCACCCGCCCTGCTGGTTCCTCCCTTGCAGAATTCCCCACCAGCCCCGTACCAGTGGTTTCGTCGAGCTCACCTTGCATCTTTTTGATTTGATGAGAGCTTGATCAAGGTCACAGTTGAGTTTGCCCCCCTGCCAGCCTGATCGCTTCCATCTCATCAGTCCGACACCACGCAGTGAACTTGACGCCTCCTTCCTTTGCATCTCCGAACTTCGTTGCATTGCTAACTCTCCATTTAGAAGTGTCCGCAACGCACCAGTTCTGGGTCTGCAACCTCCTAAGGATGACCTCCTTGCTTTCGGAAGTACCGTTAACAATGATGAACATCCTTCTAACGTCCTTTAATGCGTATAGTCGGTCGACCCGCAACTCAGCCCCTTCCCATAAGTTCATGAGCTTTGGCACGGTTCGGCACAGCCATACCTTAGATGATGGGTTCTTGCACTTAAGTACAATAATTCCATCCTCCAAGTTTGCATTGCCAACAAATCCTACATCGCCATCGCTTTCATTGATGGTGTCGAGAGCCTCCAAGAGGGCGGATTTAAAGGCCGCCAACTGGAACTCTCCCAACTGACCATAGATGCAGCAATCAACGATGCCCATTAAGAGGTCCTTTTCCGCTACCGTAGCATAGGATGCACGGCCGCTTCCAATAACCCCTTCCGGGTTGAATTTCCCTCTCGCTTAAGCCTTCGACTTCGCGGACGCAACTCTTTGTGTAGGCAAAGGTTTGCTACCGCTCCCACTTTCAACCTTTACAGGATGTCCACCTTCCCCGTCCTTAGCCGAAGAGCTAACAGCCCTGAGCTTTCGACTCACATGTTCGAGTCACCCCTTTAACGACTTCGCCGGAAAATCCAGGTTGTTCCCTGAATCTTTTACGCTCGTTCTTTTCCCGGGTGAACTCATCGCATGACATGCTTTGGAATTGGTCCGTCATTTTATTGACGGGGGACTCCAAAACAATCTCCCCCGCGGCTGTGCCCGCCTTATTACGCTTCCTCCTCCGCCTTTGCTTCTCCCTAGCAAGGAGCCGCTTAGCCTCGGACTCAGCTTCATTCCCTGGTGTTGCAGCTTCGACAGGTCTGGCTGACAATTCCACTCCTTTCGGAGTTTTATCGTCCATCAGGCCCGGCGGGTTACCTTGCGGCTTCCCGCACCCTTCCACGGTTAAATCCTTTTTGGATTCCACCGCTTCGGGACTCGTCCCCACAGCGCACCCTTCCTTTTTTTGTTTTGTTTTTTGGGTGTTCATAGAATATCCCACGAGTTGGGGAGAAAAACGGACCGAACGGACAGAGATCCCCATTAACCGCCCTCCCCTACTAAAATACAACAGGGAGTGGGCTGCCCTGAGGAGACACCATTCGCGATCTAAAACCTCTAGACCCTGCACCACCGGTGCAATCTCCCTCGGCATGGCGTCTACAACCTTAGAAAGGGGGGGGGGGGGTGACTTTTGGTTCGTTGCTCCAAAAAGCCTAACCCAATAGCCATTATGTCTTTGCAACTTAAGCCCCTACATCACAAGATTGTCACCCATGCGTAGAGGAAGGCAGGTTTGTTGGGTCAATTAAATAAGGCGTTGGTGACAGCTTTTAGGGTAGGATTGAATGACCCAAGCTTAAAACCAGTAGTGTTGACTATGGAGGGCAGGAATTTAGGTGAGTTAGTGACTAAGGCGGATAGGTTATATGTTGAGGAGCGCAGGTCAATATGGGTCCGGGGTCACGACGCGGATGCAGGTGTATGCTGTAGTGGACGAAACAAGGAATGTTGACAGGTAGGTTAGCCAAGATCGAGGGGGTATAGATAGATTCTATCCGAATTATAATAACAGAAAGCAAAGTTCATCTGACAAAGATGCTAGCACCCGAATTAAATGTTCCTTCTGTGGGAAATTGGGGCATACCAAGGATGAGTGTCTTACAAGAAAAAACACTCCATACTGCGAGAAACTCAAGAAATATGGTCATGAAAAACGGTGGAATTGTGCCTAAGAATTCAGGCCTAGAAATAGACAAACTCAAGAGAAGAGTTTTGAGAACAATAATCATAGAGGAGTCAATACAGGAAACCCATTCAGAGATAAGGGGGGGAAGAATTTCGGTAGGGAGCAAAGACCGGTAAAACAATGCAAATGGTGTAACAAACTAGGACACTCAGAAGGGAATTGCTACGCGAAGAGAAATCAGGGGTACAGACAGGGAAACTTCCAAGGGCCCAGCAAAGGCCATTAAGCTAGGAACCCTGAGATAAGAGAGAGTGTAGTAACAGTGTAGTAACAGAGAATTTGACATCCGAAGAGATTGTAAATATCTGTACACCTCAGCCAGTTGAAGTAAAGGAAGAGTTAACCGATAGAGAAATTATAAAGGTCTGTATATCTATACCAGGAGAAGGTGGAGTGTATCTAAGCCAGGAGAAGGTGAGTATAAGCTCAGAGTTAGAGGAAACAATTGAGTTGTTGAAAACAACAACAAAAAATTTTTGTTATAACATGATAACATCATGCAAATTATTCTGTATGTGATTACTATGATAAATGTTGGAGAAACATTAAGAAAGATAAAAGAAACAGTGGAGAATAAGAAGATAAAGGTTATTGCGATACTTGAAATGATAATAGGTAAAGTTAAAGAGACATTAAGGGAGAAAATAAAAATGTTCAATAAGAATAAGCCAAGTAATAGCTGGCACAGAAATCTGATCATGCAGGAAGGTAAGAGGGGTTAATTTTTTTTAGCGTCTGCAAAGTGCATGATGTGTGTGTAGAAATTCCTTGCAAGAATGCTATAAATGGACGACTCATTCTACTTGTAGATTCCGGAGCAGACACGAGTTTGGTTAAACAAAGTGTGTTAGAAACAATTGAAAATAGAAGCAAAGAAATAAAAGATTTAAGCAGAGCTTTCGGAGGCTTCATAAAAACCTTGGGTGCGTTAAGAATTTCAAATGGCGGAGTTGAGAATCTAAGTTTTAAGTTACACGTGGTGGCACTAGAACAAGGATTACCTGCAGACGGAATACTAGGAAGAGATAATTTGTGGAACAGAAGTATACTAAACACGATTGAAAAAGTGGTCACAATGTATGACAACATGAGAAAAATAATTGCATCGCTGCAGTTGAGACAAGAAAAAGAGTTGAGAGAAGACAAACATTTAATTAATTATAATGAAGAAATAAAGATTAAAGCGCGTACTGCGCAAGTAAAAAAAAAAAAACGTAATGGCCATTTCAGCCCTTGAAAGGACTTTGACCGAGCTTCTTATGATCAATTGTGTTGTGTGTGATGTGAAATGTTTGCACTCAAATGATCGAGGAACTGGACCTACATGTTTTACGCCGACTCCAAACGGCTTATGTTCTCAAGAAGCTTTTCATGGCAGTTTTTATTCTCTGAGGTTTTTTGAAAAATTAATTCAATTGAAAAACTTTCTGTGTCGGATGGAGGATTCGAACCTGGCTTCTCTGGCGTAAGAGTCACACACTCTACCCACTACGCCACGGCCACACGTACTGCGCAAGTAACAAGAATAAAAGTGAACACAAAGACTCCGGTAGTAGTATTACATAAAGAAGAAATTGAACCGGGAATTTATTTAGGAGAAAGTTTAACCAACGTAGTTAACAATACAGCATGCGTATCAGTTTTGAATGCAACGGAAAGGGATACGACCATAGCGAGAAAGTATGAACTAGAATTTTCGAATTTAAGTATGTATAAACCAGATAATCACACGATATACAGCGTAAGGGAACATAACGTAAGAGAAAGAATTATGAAATTAAGAGAAACAATCAAATTGGACACAAATTTAAATACAGAGAAGCGGTCTTCAATACAGAATTTATTAACTTAATACCATGATATTTTCCTGTTAGAAGCAGAATAATTATCATATACATCTATTTTATAACACGAAATTCAGGTCCAAGCAGATCAGCCGCCAATAAATCAGAATATATTGATTACCTGAGGCCCATTGGGATTAAATTCAGAACCAAATAGAACAGCTTTTGAGAGACGAAATAATTAGGCCAAGCAAGTTACCTTGGAGCTCGCCATTACTATTAGTGCCAAAGAAAGCAGAAAGTGATAAAAAGAAAATGTGGAGGTTAGTCATAGATTTTAGAAAGGTAAACGACGCCATCATTAAACAAGTTTTTCCAATCCCAAAAGTTGATGAAATATTAGATCAATTAGGACACTGTAGATATTTCTCAACTCTAGATTTGGCAAGCTGGTACCATCAAGTCCTCGTAGACAAAAATGACATAGAAAAAACAGCGTTCAGTATTGCAATTGGGCGCTACGAATTCAATAGAATGCCATTTGGACTCACTGGAGCTCCAGCCATTTTCCAAAGGTTGATGAATCATATACTGACGGGATTACAGGGAATAGACTGTTTTGTATATTTAGATGACGTAGTAAATTATGGCAAAAACTTGCAGCAGCACGAGGAAAGACAAGCGCAAGTATTTCAGAGACTAAGGGAAAATGAAACATATTCCCATACCAAGAAATAGAAAGGAAGTTCAAGCATTTTTAGGTTTAGCGAATTTTTACAGGAAATTCATAAAGAATATGTCACAATTGGCATCCCCCATAAACAATTTATTGAAGAAAGACACAAAGTTTCAATGATCAGACAAATGTCAAGAAGCATTTGAAAAGATAAAGGAAGCTATAACTTCATCACCCGTGTTTAAGAAACCGTTTTTACTAACGACTGACGAAAAAAAGAAGAAAAGAAAAAAAAACTGAATTTAAAGAATAATGTGAAACGAAAATTCGCATATAATAGAGCGAAAGAAAGAAAAATTATGTTTATTAAAATTTTGAGAAAAAAAATAAGAATTAATAATCTAATCTAATTTTTTTTAACAGAGATTAAAATGAGTTTACTCATGAAAATGTTGAATTGAAAAATGGAAAAATGCAATGTAACATTAAAATCTAAGAAAGAAAATAAGTTTCTGAATAATCCAAAATTTAAAAAAATTTAAGAGAAAAATGATAACAAAATAATAACAAAAAGAACTATAAACCGAGATAAAATTAAATAAAAAGAGTAGTAAAAGGGAATTTAAATAAGAAATAGATAAATATAAGACGGGAGATTCTAAGCACCAAAAAAAAAAAAAAAGCAAAAGAAAACCGAAAAATACTATTAGAGAAAATGTTAAGCAAAAAAATTAAAAACTTATGTGTAGCAGAGAAAAAAAAGTTTGTCGAGAAAGAGCAAATAAAATTGTAATTAACAATATCTCAACCCGTAGAGAAATAATGAATAAAGGAAAGAAATATTTGTAACAATAGATGAATAATAAAGTAAAAATAGAAATAATTGTTAAAGATGGTGAATAATTTATGTAAGAAACAAGAGCTCAACTTAATAGGGCTTAAACTAGATTAGGGAGTATCAGAACCGAGGAAGAGTGAGGTGCAACCGAAGATGACGCCGTTAGACCAGAAAAAGGAATTACGGAGGAGAAAAAAATTGCAGAAAGGATGAGGAATGTGTACAACGAGTTTGGCTATAAAGAAGTGTGTGGCGCTAAGGCGGCAGCATCCGCATGCAAAACGGCAAGAAGAGGGCGGCAGCATAAGAGGGCAAAATTACAAGAAGGCAGCGACAACCACAAAGCAAATTTGACGGGATGCAGCACGTTGATGCAATATACATACATACGGCGATGATGGGCGATATCAAACAGTCAGAAAGTGTCAAAGAGGCAAGGCGGTATAGCCCGGATAAGCAACTAACATAAAGAAAAACAAAAATACAACCACCAAACAAAAGATATAAGCAGTCTTCTACTTACTTACTTACTTAGTTGGTCGTAACAACCCGTGTCCGGGTTTCAACCGACCTCATCAGCTCTCGCCAGGCGCCTCTGCTTTGCGTGTGCCTTCTCCAATCGGATACACCAAGTGCGGTTAGGGCTTCCTCAGCCTGGTCCATCCATCGGAGGCATGGTCTCCCTCGTCGTCGTTGACCAGCGACCCTCGCCTCGAGCACCTTTTTCGCTGGAGCTTCGTCGTTCATACGATGGACATGACCCAGCCAGCGTAGTCGCTGCACAGTTATACGCCGAACTACGTCAATGTCATCGCAGAGCTCATACAGCTCGTGGTTCATTCGGATGCGATAGTCATCGCCGACTCGAACAGGACCGAAGATTTTGCGAAGAACTTTTCTCTCGAACACCACCAGAGCGGCTGCGTCATTTTGCGAAACTACCCATGCCTCAGCGCCATAAAGCAGCACAGGTAGACCGAGCGTCTTGTAGAGTGTTAGTTTTGTCGATCGAGAGAGGGCTCTGGAACTTAGTTGCTTACTGAGGCGGTAGTAGCACCTATTAGCAATTATTGTTCTTCGCTTTATCTCCAGGCTGATTTCGTTTTTGGTATTAATGGCGGTGCCAAGGTAAACGAACTCCTTGACTACTTCAAAGTTATAGCTGCCGGATGAAACATGGGAGTCTAAACGCCGAGCTCCCTTGTTTGTAGACAGCATATATTTTGTTTTGCCCTCATTTATTGTCAAACCCACTTTGGCTGATTCCTTTTCGATAGCGGCGAAAGCAGCGGTAACATCTCTCTTGGTTCTGACGACAATATCAATATCATCAGCGTACGCAAATAGCTGGACACCTTTATAGAAAATGGTGCCATTACGATGCACACCGGCCTTTCGTACGATCCCCTCCATGATGATGTTAAAGAGATCGCAAGACAGTGGATCGCCTTGCCTGAAACCTCTTTCGGTATTGAAGGTTTCGGAGAGGTCATTTCCTACCTTGACGGAGCTGCGTGTGTTGCTCAACGTCATTCTGCAAAGTCTGATCAACTTTGCAGGTACACCGAACTCAGACATTGTTGCGTATATTCAAAATCGACAAAGAGATGGTGTGTGTCAATTTGATTTCCGTGGGTTTTCTCCAGGATTTGTCGTAGCGTGAAAATCTGGTCTATGGTGGACTTACCAGGTCGAAAGCCACACTGATAAGGTCCAATCAGTGTTTTTGTAATCGGCTTTAATCTTTCACACAGTACGCTTGAGAGAACCTTATATGCAATGGAAATAAGACTGATACCTCTATAACTTGCGCAGATTGTAGGGTCTCCTTTCTTAAGTATAGGGCACAGTACACTGAGGTTCCAATCGTCGGGCATGCTTTCTGCTAGCCATATTTTGCTGATGAGCTGATGCATGCGCCTTATCAATTCATCGCCGCCGGTTTTAAACAATTCAGCTGACAGGCCGTCAGCACCCGCTGCTTTGTTGTTTTTGAGTCGTTGGATAGCAACTCGAACCTCTTCATGGCTAGGTGGTGGTACTTCCACTCCGTGATTGTTGATTGGTAGCTCTGAACTGCGCTCTCCATGGTCGGCATTGGTGGAATCGTCGCCAGTAAGTAAATTGGAGAAGTGCCGTCTCCACAATCTCAGCACACACTGCGTATCCGTATTCAGATCTCCATTTTCGTCTCTACAAGTGGATGCTCCGGGCTTGAAACCTTGGGTTAGACGCTTAACCTGTTGATAGAATTTTCGTGCATCCTTCTAGCCCTGGTATACCTCTAGTTCCTCACGCTCACGCTTTTCCTGCTCTCTTTTCTTGCGTCTGAAAAGGCGCCTCTCTTCCTTCCTCTTTTCGCGGTAGTTTTCTCGCACGGCTCGCGTTGCAGCTGACTGCAGCGTTTTTCTATAAGCGGCGTTTTTTACTGCAGTCGCAATGCGACACTCCTGATCATACCATTGGGTCCAAGGTTGCGGGCGCCGGAAACCAATGACTTCTTCAGCGGCAGCGCGCATGGAGTGGGATATATGCGCCCAAAGTCCGCCGGCGTCGTCGGGTCGAGAGGTTGGTTGGTTGAGCTTAATCGAGAGTTGAGCAGAGTAGGCTTCGGCAGTCCGTTGTAATTGCAGCTTAGCGACATCTGGCTTTCGTTGCATTCCTGTGCGTATGTTCTTCGCATTGCATAATCGCATGCGGATCTTGGCTGCAACAAGATAATGGTCGGAGTCAATGTTGACCCCCCGAAATGTACGCACATCTAGAACACTAGAGGCATGCCTTCCGTCGATTACAACATGATCAATTTGGTTTCGCGTTTTTTGATCCGGGGACAGCCAGGTGGCCTTGTGGATGTCGAGGTGCTTAAATCTGGTGCTACTAACTACCATGTTTCGCGCCGCGGCGAAGTCAATCAGTCTTAGACCGTTGTTCGTGGAGGTCTCATGAAGACTGAACTGACCGACAGTGGGGCCAAAGATGCCTTCCCTTCCGACTTTCGCATTAAAATCGCCGAGGACTATTTTCACGTCATGGACCGGAATGTGGTCATATACGTCCTCAAGACTAGCGTAGAAAGCGTCTTTGACGGCTTCGTCCTTTTCCTCCGTCGGGGCGTGCGCGCAAATAAGGCTGATAGAGAAAAATTTTGCCTTGATGCGGATCGTGGCCAATCTTTCGTTGACAGGTGTGAACCGGGAAACAAGGTGGCGTAGTTTCCGGCTAACAACGAATCCACATCCAAATTCGCGCCTCTCCGCATGGCAGCTTTAGTAGATATCACAGTGTGCTTGTTTAGAGCAGCCTTGCCCTTTCCATCGCATTTCCTGGATGGCGGTGATGTCAGCCTTTATCGTTTTGAAGGCTTCCGCCAGTTGGATAATGGCACCTTCCCTATAAAGGGTTCGGACATTCCAGATGCATATCCGTAAATCATTGTCCGTTTTTCGTTTGCGGTGGTCGTCAACGTAATTGGGGTTCTTATCCGAGGCTGGTTTAGTTTTCATTGGGCAGTAGTAATGTGGCGGGACCCAAACCCTGCGCACATTCCATGTTTAAGGTCTATGGAGTGACCCGCCGCTCAAATTAGCCGTCAAACTGACGGATGCCAGTTTGCCGTTGCCCAGGGAACACCACGTGGAGGTTTGAGTCGACTTGAGACGATTTCGACATGGATAATGCTGGCCTCGCCAGGTTGAGGCGGTCAGACACGTTGCCATGTGAAGGTTCGCCCCCTGTTCCCATAAGCAGTCTTCTACAATAAAATAAACCAACAAGTGTCAGAACTTTAATAAGAAGAACAACACTAACGAAATAATTAATCGAAAGGTATCAAAACCTTTCTAAAACAAAATCAAAGATATTCCGCTTTTTCTAAATCAACCGATGGTATAAAACCCTTTACTTAAGCAACGAAGTAAACCAAAAAGTGTAGTAGAACAAAACAGTAGTAGAACAACGAAAATCGTTATATTCAAAACAACAAAAGGTATAAACCCTTTACTAAAACAATCTATTAAGCCAAGAAGAAAAATCTGGAAAATAATATAATGAAAGGAATCAAGACCTTTCTAAAGATAACTAAAACAAATAAAATATATAACCAATTTTATAAAACAACGCAAATTAAATTATTTAAAGTAACAATTGAAGCAAGCAACAAAACAAGTAAAACAGAAACATTAAAACCAACAAAAGCCAACTTAATGGAAGCAACAAATGGCAAATCAAAGGTGTAAAGAAACGAGAATCAGAGTATTGGAATAATAAAAGGGATAGAAAACCTGATATAAAACCAACGGAACAGACTTTTCCGATTAATGGAGTTAAACAAGAATTGATGAACTGCCGAAGGAGAAGACAACATAAGTAAAGCTGAAGCCGCGAAATATCCATATATCATCATATCACACACATTTCAAACTCATCCAAATAAATTCCAATAGGAAGAACATGCAGAGATAATGTCAAAAAAGTGACAAGTGCATCGGTAAACTAGAAGCAAATAAACCACATTGGAAGCACAAAACAAACTATGAGGGCAGCAAGAAAATCACGCAATGACAACACCATTTCTTCCCTCCCCCAAAATTAACAAAAGTTAGGAACGAATATGTTATATTAATAAGAAATAAATATGAGATAACCCAAGAAAAAATTGTAATTTATTTTATAAAAATTATATTCAATAATTTGTTTAAAGGTATAATTTATTTAATATAAGGTATAAGGTATAAGGTATAAGGTATAAGGAATCATGTAAATAAATAATGCATTAATGGATTACGGTAATAAGAATAAATAGAAATAGATAATAGAAATAGAGAAATGCAATAAGTAAAGCAAAATAAAATATAAGAAGAGCACTAACAGCTAATAGGTTATAGAAATAGAATTCAATACAATAAATGAAGTAAAATAATGAATTTCGGAGTTATATAGACAAGACGAAAAACAAAGTAAATATATGTTAAATAAAACCTATAAATAGATAAATTTCAATATAACGAATAAATAATAAACGGCTAAGCAACGAAAAAAATTATTGTTAGCTCTTGAACAATATTGTTTTCTTTTCCAAAGGGCGGAGGAATGTTGTGAACTAGCCACAAACAAAACAAATAAACCAATGCATACTTGTAGGCACTACCTTTTGTGCCATACAACAAACTTGAATTTCTGAATTCAAGGCCAATGACAAGTTCAAGTGCGACTGCATGAAAGTGTAGTGTCAGCATTAAGGCGTAAAACCGTTTAAGTGTATCGCGTGCTTCCAAACGGTAACAAGCGAGCAGCTTAAATAACAAGCAGTAGCGCCAGTATGTTGTTGTTGTCTTGCCATGGGAAATAAACTGACACCGTTGTGCCTTTTGCCCCGGGCACAAAATGCATTGACAGCATTTTTAATTAATAGGGCTATTCACAATCTTGAGTATTTGACATTGTAATTTATTCAATTGTAAAAATTTGCCATCAATCGTGAGCGGTCTTTGTAGGTTTACCTTGCAATACTTGTTGCAATAATAAAATGAACGGCTGATAGCTCACTCTTTAATGAATTTTTTATTGTGTTTCTCCCATTTAATTCGTGTTTTTATTTATATATTTTCCATATCTTTGTTTTTTATTTTTATTTTTTGGACTTTATTTTTTTGACAATCAGCTGTTTGCTTAGAGTTCAGTATTGCATATGTATAGTTAATATAAACTATGGGTTTTAAGTGTTGCATATTTACACAAGCGTAGTAAATGCATCGCTGTACATTTTGTTAGTGTAGAGTAAAAATATACTCTGCCATTTTGCAAATGCTATGATGCAAGACCATTTGCACCTGATTGTGAACAGCCCTAATAATATTTTATTGTTGTAATTGCATGCATTTATAGTATTTTATTTACTACAGTTTACCATTGGACAATATTCAGCTCAACAGAGTTCCGCCTTTGGGAAAATAAAAGTATGACAAATAAAATGAAAATGAGCATTTTACAAACACAAGAATGTTTTCCGCATAACTTGAATCTCGGCCAAGTTATGAGGAAATGCCTTGTGTATTAAATAAGTGTTAAGATAAGCCAAATAATAGATAAGTTAAATTTAAGTATGTGACAAAAAACGATGACATTGACGTAGTTCGGCGTATAACTGTGCAGCGACTACACTGGCTGGGTCATGTCCATCGTATGAACGACGAAGCTCCAGCGAAAAAGGTGCTCGAGGCGAGGGTCGCAGGTCAACGACGACGAGGGAGACTATGCCTCCGATGGATGGACCAGGCTGAGGAAGCCCTAACCGCACTTGGTGTATCCGATTGGAGAAGGCGCGCGCAAAGCAGAGGCGCCTGGCGAGAGCTGATGAGGTCGGCTGAAACACGGACACGGGTTGTTACGACCACCTAAGTAAGTAAGTAAGTATGTGACAAAAAACTGTCAACTAAGTTGTTAAGCAATAATGTAAAGATTGAGGAAGCCAGATATTTGTTATAAATATCGGTGCTTCAATTTAAATAAAAGGTGTTGGCTCGTAGAGTTCAAGAGGTTCGTTCGCAGAGTTCGAAATAGAAGTGAGCACGAGAAACGCCATAAAAAAACCCAAGCATTTTTCCTTTCGTCAGTAATAAGCACAGCAGAACCAGCAAATCAATTAAGTAAGTGGCTGGTGAGCCATTAAGGAGGGACATGACATTCGCGGCAGAGAAAACAGACCTTTTTTTTAAAAATTCATAACTCAGTCAAAAACAAACATTTTTCAAAAAATTTTTTTTATTATTGTAGAGAGTTGAACAAATTACAAGAAAAAAAAATTCAAAAAAATGTATTTTGCACTCCAACATGGTTTTATAGAGCTCCAAACTGGCGGCAGAGAAAAAAACGAGGCCTAGTGGTTGCAGCGCTGGGAGTTGCAAAAATTGTCCGATCTGGAAAAAAATGACTCTTTTAAATCTTAACAAAATTGGTTATCGTATGACACGAGCTTTTTTTTTTAATTTTTGGTGATGTTCCAAGTTTAAAGTGTGTTTTTTTCGAAAAAAATATTGACTTTGAAAATTCATAAAAAATCAAAATTCAAAAAAAGCTCGTGTCATACGATGGCGAATCAAGTTTAAAAAAAATACAAAAAAAATGCCTCAATCAGTACGAAAAACATGGTTTCGAGATAAACGCGTTCAAAATTTGTGAACAAAGAAAAAAAAGGTTACCTTCAATCTGCCATGCCTGCTTCGTACTGTATGCCTTCGTTATCTTGTGTTGTGCTGTTTCTTATAGTTTTTTGCAATCGTTTAGCAATTCGGGCTTCACCCTTCAAGAAGGTACCAAATATTAACCACCAAAAGTCAGGTAGCAAGTAAAACAAGTACATACCAGCTGCCGTACGTAGGTAGCGCAAAAATTAAAAATGCGCTCTCACTAATCCGGCTGTTACTTTTGAACCCGTAGGAATTTTGGCATGAAATTTTTCTTAGAATCTTAAGAATATTTACTAAAATACAAAATTATTAAAAAAAGTCGATTTCAAAAAACTGCCAACGTCATGTAACTCCTTAAAATATACACCCACCAATCTTCTGGCAATCTCACGGCTGCCTATGAATCTGGCAGCTACCCTGCCGAATAAAAGCAAGGTAAACTGTTTTTTTTAATATCCTATGGACCTGTAGGGATATGCGTGCTTCTCTAGTGAAGAGAAGACATGCTAAGTTAAGTGAGCATTTTGGGGTCACGACAAAAGACCTACGGGTATCCTCATAGGGAGGAACCCAACACTATAATCAGACCAAACGAGGCAGCACCTATTCAGGTCCTTTCCATCCTCTCTCTAAACTCTGTAGCTGGACCAAATGAGGCCCCTTCAGGTCTTTTCCGCCCTCTCTCTCTCAATTCTATAGTGAGACCAAATGAGCACCTATTCAGGTCTTCTGACTAATCTACGCTACTTGCTTTAACTATCAAATATTACTATCGTTAGGCTTTCTAAATACTTTACTATAAACTAGTTTTACAAAAAAATTCAGACGCGATAAAAAAAATTGAGTACACCATCTTGTTAATCTTAATCTCAAAATCTATATCAAAAATGAATATATTATTTTATTTATATATCATGTAAAAAAACTAGAGAAAGAATGTTTTAAAAATGCACGTTTTAGCTGCGGCTACAGGAATGCTTTAAAGTGTAGTTTTAAATTACATAAGTTTACACAACATTTTTGTCCAAGAATGTCACTATATAATGCCACTATTTTTGTTCAGTTGTTATGCAAAATCGGTAGCTAATTCTGAAAACTAACTCCATGTTAATATTGTCTCGTAGTTTGCGAGATGTTGTCGGATGTGTTTGTTTAGTTAAATTTGTAAATTACGTTCCAATAAAATGAAATACGAAAAACGAATGATTTCATTGAGATGGTTTTTATGAACGAATTGTAGGAATATTTAATATCTTCAATTTGATGTATTGTTATGTATGTTAGATTAGAAGTTCCAAGATTTTTCCAATTTATTCCAACGTTCTTTCCAACGACTAAAAAACTCATCCAATAATATCTCGAAACTACGTGACGGAGTGTAAAATGGAATTTAAAAAATTTTTGACAGAATTTTTAGGAATTAGCGAAAGGAATTTGAAAGTGTCATCCGTTGACAAAGAATCAATATTTTTTTATTAACTTGTGTGATTATTGAGAACTTAATTGAATTTGTACTCTTTATGTTCCAGATTATTCGAGTTTAGAAAAATACTCTCTCGACGAGATACTTGTTTCGAACTTATTCCAAATGATTACCCAGTACAGATTGTAAAAGAAGAAAAGCATCAAAATTGTGTTATATTGGAAGGAAAGTTTACAACACCGCTAGAGCTTCATTTGCCTGGTGTGGTTCCAAAAGCAGCACAGCAAGCTCACTTTCAAGTACTTTTACCAAAAACTTGGAACCGAGAACAATATAAACCTATGTGTATTCATTTAGCTGGAACTGGGGATCACGTTAGTATTTATAAAATATTTCTATAGTAAATTTGTTTCTTACCTAAAATAGTGTAACGTAGGGCATATTATTGACGGTGTAAATTTTTCAAAAAAAATTTTTTTTTGTTTGTTTAATGTGTTTTTTTATAGTTTCTAGAATATAAACATATGTTTTTAAATCGATACCTGGCATCACAGATTAAATAAGAGTAAGTGTTATTACCCGATAATTTAAAAAATATATGCAAAATTTCGAAAACAAAAACTTTAAACGCGATTTCCTCGAAACTAGTTTTTTTAAAACGCTTCGATAGATAAATCGAAATCTATTGCTTCAATTTCACTGAATTTTAGTACATTTTCTTCGTAATTTTGCCCTTTAAGCAACCCCCTTAAATTCAACTACCTACTATTTTTGTTTTTTTTTTATAGATAAAATCTGAAATCTATATCTTTTTTTAACTTTTTATCCTAACTTTCGTCATAATTTTAAAAACCCCCGGGGGTCGTGCGTAAAGAGGATGCCGAACTGATGGTCTGTTCCTTAAAATGACGTTTGATTTTTTTTTTTTTCAAGATACATGGGAAAGGACATATCCATCTAATCGTTTAATATAAAATTTGAATTTCGTGAAAATTTTTATTTTATACATTATTATACACTATATAAAGAATATAAAAAACAAATCTGTAGACACAACAAAGCTCGACCAGGACTGTGTGTAAACCCTGTAAAATATTAAGTCAAAACTCAAATAGGATTCTATTCTTTATGCTTTTTGCTAGACAGTAGACCTAAAATAATTCTCTTTTGTTTTGTCTTATTCACAATTTTCAAATTTCTAGATAATACGTTTTCCGAAAATTTTGAATAAAACGTTAAAAAAACAAAAACACAAACATGTATTTTAGGTTTATTGTCCAGCAAAAAGCTAGAAAATTGAATGCTTTCTGAGTTTAGACTTTGCTTACAGGGTATTCACAAAGTGCTGTACTAGTTTAAAATCGACTTTTACAAGACCTCCTCTACCGACGCCAGTAGGAACCAAAAGTGGCTACAAAATCTTTTTTGTATTCTTCAATATAGCGATGAATATTTTGATTAAACAATTTTTATTTGGAAATACCTCGGTATCACGGAAAGTGAATTTAAACGTGTCTCTATTGACCTCTATATTGAAAATTTGATTTTTATTGGAAAATATTGCCAATTAAATTTTATTAAGCCCAGATTTTGTTAAAACTGGTACGCACTTCGTTTTTTATTTAATTTTTCTTCGAAATGGGTTATCAAACATGAAAAAATCTCGTTTTTTTTTTGTTGCATTGAAAAACTCGGAAAATCCAAATTTATAAAAAATTCAGTGAAATGTCATGAAAATATTTTCTAAAACTATACCTAAAAAAGATACAAAAAATGGGGCGATTACGTTTAATACGTTGGACGTTAGGAACATTTTTGCTTGAAGTATGCCTTTTTGGAAAATTCAGGTTTGAATATTTTTATGAAAAACAATTTCCAAAAATCAAAAAAATACAAATTTTGAGAAAATTAAACCAGAAATGAACTAAGATATTAAAAAAACCAAAAATCGGATCCAAAAGATATAGCTGTTTAAATTGATTGTTTTTTTTCAAAAATCCTTAAAGTGTTCTTTCCTGGCTTATCGACCACTAAAAAAAAATCATTAAAATAAAAAAAATATGTTAGATTTCTCATTTGAATAATTCTTAAAAATATATTCACTAAGGGAAAAAAATTATAAGTTTATCGAAAATCCAGGTCATTTTAGAACCATTGCCGCATTTGCATAAATCATACACGTAAATAGGTAAAATTTTTAAAACAAAACAAAAAACAATCTCCAGCTACGGGTTTGAACCATTTGAAGCATATCAATTACAAAGTAATCACCCCAACCAGTATGCCACGGCCACCACAATTTAGGTGTAAAATTTGGTTTATAATAACAGTATAACTTATAACAGCAAATTTTCAAAGCAAAACAAAGCCTGGGCATTTCGATTACAAGGCAAACACGTCATCCAGTCTGCCACAACTCAATTGAAAAATTTGTTTCTTAATAACAAGTAACAGCAAGTTTGATAAAATCAAATCAAATTTTGCTTAAGCAAATTTAAATACGCACAAAAAAAATTAATTTCTTTCATTTATGCACGTATATGTATAAAATACAATTTTGCTCGGGAGTGGATAATTTTAATATTCATTATTTCCCTGAGTGTATCTGATTTTCTTTCGCAAAGTTTTTGAATTCCAGGGTTGCCAAAATATATTTAAAAAAAATTGGGTTGCCCATGCTTAAATTATAAAAACCTAAAAGTCAGTTTTGGCATGCGCTTTTATTCCCTTGTATGTAATTAATTCTTTACTTCCTTAGTTATAAATTTTGAACATCTTCATTTAAACAGGTTGTTCAAGATTTTAGAAGAAAATATCCATACCATAATCGCAACACATTATCCCAGAATTACGACTAAAGGCAAATATTAAATGCAAGTATTTCAAATATTTGTGATTTTGAAGAGTTTTGATTTTTGAGGCGTTTTTATTATTTTTTAGTCTTAAACCAGGACAACCCAGTTTTCTACATATATTTTGGCAACCCTGGAGTTTAAAAATTTTTCGAAAGAAAATCGGATATATTTTTAAAAAATATTGAAATCATTTCAAATGAAAAAGCTTTGTTTTTTGATTTTTTATGTTTTTTTCTAAGTTCGATTTGCCAAAAAATGGCACTTTAAGGATTTTTTTTTAAAAAAAGTCAAGTTTCAACAGTTATAACTTTTAAACCGATTTTTTGGAATTTTTTTGGAAAAACAGCCATATTTTCCCATATATAGAGGTCTCTTGAGGCACGTTTAAATATAATTTTTTTCCCACCTGAAAATTTCATAGTTTACCGCCGTAATGTTAAGGAACAAACCCCTGGTGCGTAATTCGTTACTTTCGAAAAAAATAAGGACCACTCTAATACTCATGGTAGAATAATCTAGGTAGGAGCAATGCTAGGAAGGAGCTGACTGCCAATGTCAAATGAAACGTCAGTGCATGGTTCACAAAATATGATAAACACCAAAACTTAATCAGCCCAATTATGAAACATTTTTCCCCGGGAGTTGTAAAAGGGAGTTTCCGTTTGTAAGATAAAGTTTAAAAATTTTTTGTAAATTTTTAATGCAAAATTTGTTCATCAATCGTCAATATTCATGAGTGTAAAATAAAAAAAATGAGATGTCTTTATCTGCTCTCTTTAACACGGATTCTTCCTTTTACAATTCTCTTTTACAATTTTGTGACCGTATCACAAAAACTAACCTATATTTGACCCCGCCTCAATCGTTAGACATTTAAAAGACATTTTCAAAAAAATTTTTTTTTATTTTAAATGGTCCGTATGTTGCTTTTTTCGTTATATCTTCGGTGTTTGTTGTCCGATTCTTAAAATTTTTTATGTGTGTACTTGTTGATTTTTTATCAATTTTTTCTGATTTTTTTTTTTCGAAGCTTTTTGTTTTTTGCGAATATTCACTCAACTTATCTCAGTTCCTACTATATTATGAAATTCTAAAAATGCCAAATAATTAAAGCTCACAAAAATCTATTAAAACAGTGAAAACAAATGAAATCGATAAAATTTATTTTTGGCGCAGTTCTGACCCATTTTTTCCCAGAAATAACACTTTGAAAATGTTCGTCACCTGAACGTAGTTCGGCAAATCGAGAATCCATGAAATGTATTTGAACACATTGCGGCTACCATGAATGGCTAGTGGTTGACTTTTAACTAAAAACCAAAATGGCGCATACACTCTGACGACAAAAAATACTTGCAGGTGCAGCTGAATGCGAAAACAAAAATATGATGCGATGACAACAACAACGACCGCTTGGAAAAACAAATTGTTTTTATTTGACTGACATTGCCTCAACGAAAAATGTTAATATTTATTAACAATAATTGCGACAGTTTTCTTAAGGCCTCGAACAGGGGCTCTACACAATACAACGGCTGTAATTTTGTAAAAACAGTTGCGATTGAAAAAAACAAAGTTTTTTTTCTAATAAAAAGTCGAGTATGAGGTGACGAACGTTTTCAAAGTGTTATTTTTGGGATAAAATGGGTCGGAACTGCGCCCAAAAGAAATTTTATCGATATCATTTGTTCCCATGGTCTTAATATTTTTTTATGAGCTTTAATTATTTGACATTCTAAGAATTTTATTATATAGTAGGAACTGAGATATGGTGGGTGAATATTCGCAAAAAAAAAGATTCTAGAAAAAAAAAATTAGAAAACATCAACAGCACATATAAAAAATGTTAAGAATCCGACAAGAAACACCGAAGATATTTAAATTTTCTATGAACTGGTACTCACTTCGTTTTTCATTTTATTTTTCCTTTAACTCTGGATAACCAATCATATTTTTTATGCGTTATAACTAACCATCCCATCTATCCTCATTTAGGAGGATCATCCTCCTTTTTAAGACAAAAACTTCGAAAACCTTCCAAACCTCCTTTTTCGCCTTGAATCCTTCTTTTATCCTCGAATCATCCTCCTTTCATGTATAAATTATAACACAAATTTCTCAACGATAATAGTCCGAACGCATTGAGCGTAACAAAAGACGAGCGCCAATTGTCACTTTTAATTTACATGTATTTTTATGGTGCGCATTTTTGGAGACTTTCGTGCCTACTATTATATTCTATATGTTCATCAAATTGCAACCGGATATACTTCACCAAATCTCACCAAAATTGAAACAAAATGTGGCCAACGACGAACAAGCAGTTGACGAAGATTAATTTGAGGAAATGAACTTGGAATAAGATATAGGTAATGTATTTCGTATTCATTTCTCTAACTAAAATTACATTTAAAAATGTTTTTAATTGTTAAATATTAACCCTAATTTTATCCTCCTTTTGAAATTAAAAAAACTCCTTTATGGCCAATTTTGGAAGGAAAATCCTTCCCTCTGACAAAAATTTGATGGGGTTATAACTAATATTAGTAGATACGACTAACTCTTAAAATCTGTTCTGAGGAGTTGGTTGTCCAATAACAACATAAAAAGTTACTAAAAAAGGAATCCTAATATATAAAAGGCAAGCACAATGTTCTGCACCCAATATCGCTCAAACTGTAATTAATTTTTGAGATTATTACAGTTTCTTCCCAACATGTACTGTCCTGAAAAATGTTTAGCCTGAAAGTATGCACAGAAAATTCATTTGATGCGTATCAGTGAAATACTTGCCTTTTGTGTTTGTGCATACTTTCAGGCTGAACATTTTTCAGAATTTTTTTAAGCCCAAATTTTGTAAAAACTGGGATCCACTTCGTTTTTTATTTAATTTTCTTCGAAATGAGTTATCAAACATGAAAATCAGAATTAACAGAGTTATGATTTTTTATTTATGAAAAAAATCTCGTTTTTTTTCGATGCATTAAAAAACTCGCAAAAATCCAAATTTATAACAAATTCAGTGAAATACAAATGCAAAAAATATTTCGATTATGTTCAATAATTTCGTCATAACGGAATTTTTGGCTAGAATTATGCCTTTTTGAAAATATCGAATTTGAGTATTTTTATTGAGAAACTCCCAAAATCCCTAAAATACATATGTATTTTGAAAAATCAAACAAAAATTAGCTAAGAATAGCACACTTCTGTTCTTACATAAGATAATTTATACTCTTGAGCCCATACTTACTTTCTACCGCTCCAGTCGCACTAACAAAATTAATAATCCGCGTCATATGTGGCTAACGTCTGAAAGGCAATTCTATGTACAATCAGTTTGTCTTTGGAATGGACTTCCTAATAGTTAAAGAGCTTCAGCTTTTTGCGCGCCTTCTCCAATCGGATACACCAAGTGCGGTTAGGGCTTCCTCGGCCTGGTCCAGCCATCGGAGGCATGGTCTCCCTCGTCGTCGTTGACCTGCGACCATCGCCTCGAGCACCTTTTTCGCTAGAGCTTCGTCGTCCATACGATGGACATGACCCAGCCAGCGTAGTAGCTGCACAGTTATACGCCGAACTATCAATGTCTTCATAGAGCTCATACAGCTCGTAGTTCATTCGGATGCGATAGTCATCGCCGACTCGAAGAGGACCAAAGATTTTGCGAAGAACTATTCTCTCGAACACCACCAGAGCGGCTGCGTCATTTTGCGAAACTACCCATGCCTCAGCGCCATAAAGCAGCACAGGTAGACCGAGCGTCTTGTAGAGTGTTAGTTTTGTCGATCTTGAGAGGGCTCTGGAACTTAGTTGCTTACTGAGCCCGTAGTAGCACCTATTAGCAATTATTGTTCTTCGCTTTATCTCTAGGCTGACTTTGTTGTTGTTATTAATGGCGGTACCAAGGTATACAAACTCCTTGACTACTTCAAAGTTGTAGCTGCCGGATGGAACGTGGGAGTCTAGACGCCGCGCTCCCTTGCTTGTAGATAGCATATACTTTGGTTATTGTTGTTTATTTGATATTGTTTTATATTGTTTTTATTCTTAATACTGTATTTCTTTTAATTTATAATATTAATAATTAAGATATAAAAAGTTAAACATTGTGAGTTTTAAACATGTACACTGCTGGTACTGATCATAAGATTTTCTTAGAATCTTGTAGTGCCAGTAAATCACAAAAATTAAATAAAAAAAAAATGAATAGTTTTGGGCCATTTTGTGCTCGAAATCGGATAAAAAGTTATAGCTGCTGACTTGACTTTTTTCAAAAATGCTAGTCGCTGGAATTTTTGGAAAAAATATCAACATTTTTTGTAAAGTCTTTCCGCATGTACCCGGTTCGGTTAAATGGAAATTTAAAAAAAATTAATTTTTCAAATTTCTTGTTTTTACCTTGTTTTTTTCTTGTTTTCAGGTAAGGGGTAAAATAATTTTTTTTTGACAATTTTTGAAAAATTGAAAAATATACAAATGTAACTTATAATAAAACTATTTACGTAAGCAGACAGCCAAAAGACTAAAATATGAGAATCAGTTAATTTAAGACAACACAGGTAAATTTAACTATGTGTTACCTGTGTGATAAAAAAGAGATGATCGATTTTTCGAATTATGGCCCTTTATGTATACTTTTATTATAATATTTTCTCGTTTCAATTTTACATATATTTCATTTAATAAAAATAACAATATTTTATTTAAAATTTTTGAATATTTGTATATAGATTGGACTATTTTTCGACCACCTCGTAACCGAAAAATTTTAAATCGAAAAATCTTAAACTTTGAAATTTTCTTAATTTGATCACTAATAACAAAATCTGAGAATTTAATTACGAAATTCCAACGCGTTCTGGTAGCGGACCAAAATGGGTTAAAAATATATCTGATTTCCTTCCGAAAAATTTTGGATTTCCAGGGTTGCCAAAATATATACATATAGGAAAATTGGGTTGCCAAAATATATATAGGGGAGCTTATCAGATGAGGCAGTAGATACGTATACTTTTGCAAGTAAGGGGGTGTTCATAAATTACGTATCATAATTTTGGCCAATTTTTTAAGCCCCCACTCCCCCCGTAACGTCACACTTTTACTTTTTTTCATTTTTTTGGCGTTTTTTTTTATAATTTAGCAGTTTGTTTTGAATAAAACATGGAACACATTATATTTATTGTAAGTCTTATTATTATAGAAATATTACATAAAAATTTCACGTTGTTCTATTGTGTTTGACCAAAAATTTTATGAAAAATTTGACCATGTGAACAGAGCTAACTACAAATAAATCTTTTCTGACGTTAAGCAGATAACTAATAAGTGGCGATATGTTATAACTTGTATGTTCCACAATTGTGAAAATTGTTGTTTGTTTTAGTTTTTTTATAACTCTTTTATGTTCGTTTTGGACGTGAAGTTATAACGGCTATTTTTGATGACTGCTTTAGAGTAAGAATTCATATTTCAGTTTAGAAAAAAAAACAGTTTTTTGAAGCTGCTACACTTGTTGAAGGTGTCTTTTATTTATACCTTTGCTCGATTAAAACATAGTTTTAGCTGTCTTTTTCGGTTTGTGATCCATTGGTTTTGCAAAATGCAATATTTAAAATAAAATTAAATTCTAATAAAATTTAAATTTTTGAAAACTGATTTCAAACATTTTTTTGTGACGTAACGCACGACCGACCTCTGCCCCCTCCATGTCACACTTCGTCACAAATTTCCACTTTAATTTTAAAAAATAGTGGATATTTTCATAATGGTGGAAAAGCCTTTTATATTTCCTAAGTTATTTTTTTTAAAATAATATTATGTGACTAAACTTTACCTTATTGAATAAAAGTAGCTAGCCATTTCATGTTATAATTAGGTGAAATTCAAACAAAAGATTTTATTTTGTTATTTTTAGAACAAATTATTATAGTAACTTGTATAAATCCCGTCCTACGACGGGCTGGAAACATTAACGCTTACACTGTAATTGTTTTTTTTTTGTCATTATTACAGTGCTTATACAACAAACTGTTCTGAAAAATGTTCAGCCCGAAGTATGCACAAACATAAAAGGCAAGCATGTGACTGATAAGTATCAAATGAATTTTCTGTGCATACTTTCAGGCTAAAACATTTTTCAGGACAGTACATGTTGGGAAGAAACTGTAATAATCGCAAAAATTAATTACAGTTTGAGCGATATTGGGTGCAGAACATTGTGCTTGCCTTTTGAATATTAAGATTCCTTTTTTAGTAACTTTTTATGTTGTTATTGGACCACCAAGTCCACAGAATAGATTTTAAGAGTTAGTTGCATCGACTAACATTAGTTACAACTAACCACCCCATCAAAATTTTGTCAAAGGGAAGGATTTTCCTTCCAAAATTGGCCATAAAGGAGGTTTTTTAATTTCAAAAGGAGGATAAAATTAGGGTTAATATTTAACGATGAAAAACATTTTTAAATGCAATTTTAGTTAGAGAAATGAATACGAAATACATTACCTATACCTTATTCCAAATTCATTTCCTCAAATTAATCTTCATCAACTGTTTGTTCGTCGTTGGCCACATTATGTTAAATTTTGGTGAGATTTGGTGAAGTATATGTGCAGTATATTTGGTGTGTATATGTGAAGTATATATTGAAGTTGAATCCTCTAAAATCGTATGTCTTACCAGTAGCGAAATCTAATTATCCTCTGATTGATCTGCCTCCTATTTTCCTAAGCGGCACTAAGCTTGACTTTGTAAACAAAGTTACTAATCTAGGATTTCTTGTAAACTCTTCCCTTACGTGTGTAGATCACATAAATGGTGTGGTAAGTAAAGTTTATTATTCCTTACGCAACCTTAGGAAAACCGCTTCGTTTGTTCCCACTGAAACTAGGCGGAAATTAGTGATTCAATTAATTGTACCTCTTATTACATTCTTTGACGTTGTCTATAGCAAGCTGGATTCTAGGTCATCCCACAAGCTTTTAGTGGCTTATAATAATGCAGCAAGATATGTGTACGGTATCCGAAGATTTAACCATATCTCATCATTCAACAATCGCATACTAGGTCGCAGCATTACAAATCACCTTATTGCAAGAAACTGTATTTTTTTGCATAGGCTTGTAACTCTGAAATGTCCAAGCTACTTGTATGATAAACTTCAATTCTGCAGATCAACTAGAAATTTTATGTTGCATTTAAAAGAGCTTATCTTGCATGCTAATACCTTTATTACTACAAATAAATAAAAATAAAAAAAAAAATAAAATATATCCGGTTCAAATTTGATGAACGAATAGCCTCAAAAAATGCGCCCCATAAAAATACATGTAAATTAAAAGTGACCATTGGCGCTCGTCGCTTGTTACGCTCAATGCGTTCGGGCTATTATCGTTGAAAAATTTGTGTTATAATTAATATATGAAAGGAGGATGATTCGAAGATAAAAGAAGGATTCAAGGCGAAAAAGAAGGTTTGGGAGGTTTTCAAAGTTTATGTCTTAAAAAGGAGGATGATCCTCCCAAAAGGAGGATAGATGGGATGATTAGTAATAATGCATAAAAAATATGATTGGTTATCTAGAGTTAAAGAAAAATAAAATGAAAAACGAAGTGTGTATCAGTTTTTAGAAAATTTAAGCTTATAAATATATATATAAAAAATAAGGGCCACTCTAATGTACATGGTAGAATTGGTAGAATTGGCGCTAAATTAAGGTGACATTGCACGTTTGGAAAAAAGGACTCAATTTAAAACAATTTTTGTGAAAAGACTATAATACATACATCCCGTTCTTATCTCGATATAATTTTCGAAAACTTTTCTGAACTTATTTTATCGCTTTCTAATTCTACATCTGTATCTGATTTTCTTTCCTATTTAAGTCAATATTTTATTTTGTATTCTTTTTATTCTGTACTTTTGAAGGATTTATGTAGATATTTAATATTTCATTAAAAATAAAAGATTTTAATTAAAAATTAATTTTAGATGTAAATTAACCGGCATTAAATGAAAAAATCATAAAAAAGTAGAATTTCGGTACCTTAACTCAATAGTCTATAACTTCATTATTCTACCATGAATTTTCCTCAAAGGCAGTGTGTTTTTTTCTTTAAAGAACTATCTTTACGTAAAAAATTTTAAACAGATTTTTTTTGAGATTTCGATTTTTTTAGACTTTTGAAATATTATTCGACTTTGCGAAAAAATTCGCTGATTTTCTTCTAATTCCGTCAATTTTACTGAGCCAAATGACAAAGTTTGTTCTAAGCATTTTTAGGTAATTTAATTGTCTTGATTAATTTTTTGTTTTTTAAATTGGTTAATTCGTTTTCGAGATAGGTTGCTATTTATGACACTACATCCTGGAAAAAGGGGAAATTTTTTCAAAAAATCATATCTCAAAAACCTATCCATAGAACATGTTTTTATTGTGATGTTCGTATTTAGAAGGCCAAAGTCCATAAGAAAAATAAATGTGGATCACAGAATTTATTTTGGATTTTGGCGCCTAGTGTAATTAAAAAAAAACTGAAACAAAATATATGCAAACTTTTTTAAGTACTATCGACGTGCAATGTACCAAATTTTATGTGAAAAACGTCAGATTTTGCATAGAATCAGCGATATATGTAATTTCCTAATTTTTTCATTTTGATTTTTTGCTATGTAGCTCCCCTCCTTCCCCCTGGCGAATCGTAGATCCGCCACTGACGGTGACATTCGGTTTATATATTTACGAAAATTTTCTGATTTTGCTGACGTCACTTTTGATGGCAGGTAGGCGTGGTTTTTATCCAATTTTGCCAAATATCATAGAGATGGTTTACATTAAATATGAAAGCTTATGTGCAAAATGTTATGACGTCTTTAATTTTTGTGGATTTTTGTATGGGAAAAATTTGTATGGGAGGTAGGTGTAGATTTCATCCGATTTTGTCAAATATCATAGGAAAATTTCAAGACCTTTCTTTTATTTAAGCAGATTTTTAAGCTACTTCAGGGTTAGTATAAAGCATATCTAGACATTCCTACACAACCGCAAACTCGGTACTTATGTCTATGTATTTGTGCATTGAAAAGCTTTGTGCTGTCAAAAGAAAAGATGGTTGCGCGGAGTAAAGCTTCTAAAAAAGGTAACTGCGCAGAGTAAAGATTTTAAAAAAGGTGGTTGCGCAGAATAAAGTTTTTAAAAGTTGCTTTGATACACTTGTAAAATATTTTGTTTTTGTAGTGAATGGTAATGTGTATTATTTATAATAATATTTGCAAGCAAAACAATAAGCGAAAATGCGCATCTGAAAGCTCTAGCAGCGTGCGTGTTTTTTATTACGTTTAAAGGGAATGCGCATCGACATCCTCCCCTCATGAGTTTTCAAATCATACTGAAAGCTATAGCAGCGTATGTATGCTTAAATACGTGTGACGGCAGAGAAAGCTCTTTGCCCGCGCTGCCGCCAGTTGATTAGCTCTGATATAAAGCCACTTTGTATAGGAGGTTTAGTAGATACAATACAGGGCTTTTGGGCCAGGAGGCTCGGAGGCTCAAGCCGATGACGTCACGCCCGGCACTCAAGTATGAACGGATTTCTGCTTGTGCTGGTGGACGGACAGACAAAAAAACCGCAAGTTGTTTTTGCTTTAAGCGTTGATCATGTGCTTATCAGTGTTTGTATGTTTTATGATTTTTTTTCATAACCCTAGCATTAGTTATAGCAATGACTCAAATAAATATATATTTATAAGACTTCTAACGTAGACTGCGTGGTGGCATACTTATCAGAGTTCGCATGAGTAAACGAAATACATAGCAACCAGGAAGAGTCAAGAAGTTTCTAGAAGCTTCGAGATGTAGAAACTTCGAGAACATTTTAGAAGCTGACAACAACATCACCAAAAATTTTTTTCAAGTTGAAGGTGTTAAGTCCCAAGCTTCATAGTTCATTTTATACACTACATTATCGGTAGTGGTAGTCAAGCGAGTTCTTATCAGTGCTTGCATGATTTTTCTTAACCCTCGAATACCTAATAGCAATGACTCAAATTGTGCTGGTTGACTTTAGCTGAAATGATTTGACTTGCTTTATGAAAATATATATATTAATATGGGTTGAAGCAATTTGGGTACGGCGAAGGTTGAAGGGTTAAAGAATTGTTTATAAATTTATCATAATGGTGCTAAGTATTAGGTTTGTGTATTAGATTTGCATAAGTAGTTTAAGAATTGGATAACAACCATTTGAAACAAAGGCGTATATAAGTGGGATACATCTGAGGTACAAGTCTCAATCCCCCGGTCAAGTCGTCCAGCAAAATCTCCGCCTCTGGCTTATATTTTATGTAAATTCAAGAGTTTGTAAAGCTTCGAGATGCAGAAACTTCGAGAACATTTTAGAAGCCGACTTATGACATTGTATGCCGAAGCGAATGGCGTGAGAGAGAAAGGGAGAGAGAGAATTTGATAGTAAGAGAGAGAGAGAAAGGGAGATAGCAAATAGCGCGATCCTATGCAAATAATACTTCAGAATCAACCTAACCTAAGCCAATGCCATAGGTATAGGGGGGGCACTCTTTACCTATATAGGTATATAGGCTACTCTATAGGAATAGACTTAAAAATTTTTTTAAATTTTTCTTTATTACTATTATTATTATTATTTATATATATATATAAACAAATTGTATAATTTTATTTTTGGAAAAAAGTGATCTTATATTTAATTACTTTTTTCTGATTTCGCTGGTTAGAGGTGAATATTCAATTACTCGATCATGAATTACTAAACAGTGGGCTGAGGTTCTATCTGGAATCGGTTTGTTTGCTTCGGTTTCAAATTCAATTCGTACATCAATAGGTCCAACTTTAACTGCTTCATTTTGGTGTGTTACATCAACAACAATAAGTGGTGCAATAGCCTTAAATCCAACGACATCTAGCAATGGCTTAGGTTCTCGCATATAATAACTTTGTTGAAATTTTGCATACATATCATATAGTACAGCATACTGTCCCATTTCAAGGCGACTATTTAAATCATCATAAGGATATATATGATCCAATATATACATATAAGGATATATATACTTTTAAATTAGATATATTACAATGATCAGATATATTTCCTTCCTGTTTACTTTTTTCTCTTTGTAAACCGATTATAAGAAATCGTGGTCTTTCATTTTGCGGTGAAAGCTTTACATTCCATAAAACTTTTGTTTCCTTTGGTAGTATAGGATTTATATGATAGTCCCAACTTCTAAACGCCATTGGTATTAGCAAATTTTCGTTTTTAATTATCTTGTACATTTCCAATTTTGCAAAGTCTGATAATTGTATAGGAGGCATTTTCCAAACTATGTTTAGTATTGTTAGCTTTAACTGATCAGTTCCTTTTGTAGAATGATATGATCTATCATTATATGAAGAACGTTGAAGGATAAGTTCATGCTTCGAATTTAATATTATTTTATTATAATCTTCAGCAAAACCCAGGAACATTTTCAACGGCACACAACAACTAAAATGAGATTTTTCCAATGTGAAATTTTCATCAGGAACCCAACCTGCGTTTCTTAATGCGCCACTTTCAGCTTTATTCAATGATACGAAATTTTTCATGGTTGATGAAATTCCAAGACTACGTGTACGATCAACTTCAAAACCATTTCATAACGAATTTCATCGAACAGATATGAAACAAAGTTGTTTTTAAATTTCACACCTGGGTTTACTACATCATTTCCTTCTTCCTGTTTTACTATAAAACCATGAATGTAAATCATACTCTCACTTGGTAAGACAAAGAGATCTTGATTTTGAATTGGTATACGAATTTCATCGTTATTGTTAAACGATTTTTGGTATGGATAGTAACTATGATAGTCTCTTTTTATAATACCCTCATCGTACATAGGTTGTTGAAGTACATTGAGTATTTCATTCATATTAAATTATTGGTTGATTGATTATCAATATTGTGATTGATTGATTAATTATTGATCAGTTTTAGCAGGTAGCTGTTTAACAGTACAGATCAGTTTTAGCAGTTAGCTGTTGAGTGGTACAGACCAGTTCAGCAGTTAGCTGTTGAACGGCACAGATCAGTTTTAGCAGTTAGCTGTTGAATAGTACAGACCAGTTTAGCAGTTTAGTAATAGTTGTTGTTGACTCTTCTCCCAAGATTAAGTCCGAGTGATTTTAAAAATTCTATATTATATCTTGTCAATGGTTTTTTAGCTCTTCTTCCTCGTTCCAGTGTTGATGTAGGACTAACTGTAAATCCTCTTTGTATCTTATTTTTATTATAAATAATCATAATTATAATTGTTCTGGCTTGAAGTGTAGTCTTACGGTAATCTTTTCCCCTCGAAAATTTATAAGGTCGCCGTCTTGATTTAAGATTCTAATCGTTATGTTGTTTACTTGTTGACAGTTGACAGGTAAATAAATGACATTTTGAGGTTTCTCTTTAATTTTATATCCGGGTGGAACATTTAGAGGAAATTCGTGAATAGTGTGAACCAAAGTGCTATTAATATATGATCCATCTGTCAAGTTGCTTTCGATACGTATTATATTTACATTTGTAATATTCAAAGGTAAGTCAGATTGAAAATTTCTAGTTGTATCTGACTGATCTATATTTATATATTTTGTTTTTTCTATATCTTGTTATGGTTCTATAGTAACCACTTTGATAAATTCCTCGTACGGTATCTCATTTTCCATCAACTTTCTTTTACTGAATCCCAACAACTGTCCTACACTGTTTGGTTTTGAAAAATCTATGTCTTCGGAGGAAGTAATTTCAGTTTTTATGGTGTTATTGTTACGCTCAATTTTTAAGTAAATTGAATCATCAATGGATTTTATACTTGACTCTAAGAAAGAAGCAATGTCTTTCAGTTCATATGAACCAACTGGAATTGTAATAGTATGTGGTCCGATATGGAATAAATTATTGTTATCATGTACATTTGGTATAGAATTAATTGATACAAAGTCTATAAGTCCACAAACATATCTTGTAGGTAATTCAACCGGAGGAAAATATTTTGCTACAAGGGTTGAAGTGGTTCCGCTTAAAGAGATTGTTATTGACATTATGCGTATTCGTTATAAACTGATAGTCTATACCTATAGAGTAGCCTATATACCTATATATGTAAAGAGTGGCCCCCCTGTACCTATGGCATTGGCTTAGGTTAGGTTGATTCTGAAGTATTATTTGCATAGGATCGCGCTATTTGCTATCTCCCTTTCTCTCTCTCTCTTACTATCAAATTCTCTCTCTCCCTTTCTCTCTCACGCCATTCGCTTCGGCATACAATGTCATAAGTCGGCTTCTAAAATGTTCTCGAAGTTTCTGCATCTCGAAGCTTTACAAACTCTTGAATTTACATAAAATATAAGCCAGAGGCGGAGATTTTGCTGGACGACTTGACCGGGGGATTGAGACTTGTACCTCAGATGTATCCCACTTATATACGCCTTTGTTTCAAATGGTTGTTATCCAATTATTAAACTACTTATGCAAATCTAATACACAAACCTAATACTTAGCACCATTATGATAAATTTATAAACAATTCTTTAACCCTTCAACCTTCGCCGTACCCAAATTGCTTCAACCCATATTAATATATATATTTTCATAAAGCAAGTCATATCATTTCAGCTAAAGTCAACCAGCACAATTTGAGTCATTGCTATTAGGTATTCGAGGGTTAAGAAAAATCATGCAAGCACTGATAAGAACTCGCTTGACTACCACTACCGATAATGTAGTGTATAAAATGAACTATGAAGCTTGGGACTTAACACCTTTAACTTGAAAAAAATTTTTGGTGATGTTGTTGTCAGCTTCTAAAATGTTCTCGAAGTTTCTACATCTCGAAGCTTCTAGAAACTTCTTGACTCTTCCTGGTTGCTATGTATTTCGTTTACTCATGCGAACTCTGATAAGTATGCCACCACGCAGTCTACGTTAGAAGTCTTATAAATATATATTTATTTGAGTCATTGCTATAACTAATGCTAGGGTTATGAAAAAAATCATAAAACATACAAACACTGATAAGAACATGATCAACGCTTAAAGCAAAAACAACTTGCGGTTTTTTTGTCTGTCCGTCCACCAGCACAAGCAGAAATCCGTTCATACTTGAGTGCCGGGCGTGACGTCATCGGCTTGAGCCTCCGAGCCTCCTGGCCCAGAAGCCCTGTATTGTATCTACTAGGTTTGTGTAGCATGGTTTTCATCCGATTTCTCCAAATTTCATAGTCAGGATGTATATTGAAGATCAAAGCTTACATGCAAATATTTCAAGGCATTTCTTTAATTTTTGTGGATTTTTAAGAGATTTTACTGTGAAAGTATAGTCGGTCTGTATAGGAGGTAGGCGTGTTTTTCATCCGATATGGCTCATTTTCGAATTGAATTGCATCGCGATAACTTAAAAATTACGGCTGTAATCGTGTTCACAGACGGACACACGGGAATCGACTTGGGTGGTGATGCTGATCAAAATTATATATACTTCTCTATACCTGCCACATCTCCTTATTGGCGTTACAAACGGAACAAAGTTAAAATTCCTCTTACGCAGTACGCGTTGGGGTGTTAAAATAAATTTCGAATGCAGTATAAACTATTTGTGTTGTTTTCTATTGTCCTTGTATTCATTTCATATATTAAAAAAACGCAGGGGGCATTGCAAACGCGTGGGGGTCTAAGCCCCCTATCCCCTGGGTAGCTGGGCCTGTATTGTTGTTGTGGTAACACAAACAAAGTACGAAAAATCAAGCCTTTCTGCCTTATGGTGGTTTTCAAAAATGCATACCTTAGGACCCAAATAAGATATATTCATAATATTTTTTATTGTGTAAAATTATTTGTGATTCCAAGAAAATAATTTTGAACAGAATGCAATAAAAAAAAAGGATTTTTTTATGGACGACTTACCATTTCTGATCTGTTTTAACTCTCAGATCCTAATGAATGGTAAACAAAAGAATGTTTCTGGATTTCACTTTTTACAAGGTATATGCATAAGTTTTTTCTGGGTTTTTGTTAAAAAAATGCGTAGTTTTCTAGGGAAATAAATTTTTTATTCAAAATATTGGCCATCGGGTTTTTCACATTTAGCGCATCTTTCAGGTAATTTATGAACTGCATGCCAGAAAAACTGCTGGTCTTCATCCAAGCAATTTCAGGGTGTCTTTCACTAATTTTGCTGCGTAAGACGGCGCGTTTTCGTGTAGTAAAATCACTTTGGCGTGTCTTCTAGTCCATTCCAGCTATCTTTCGATTAATGCGGGATTTTTCCGCTTCGGGTTTTTAAAATAAATCCATTTTTCGTCACCCGTCACAATTCCATGCAAAAATGATTTCCTTTCGTGGCTTTTCACAAGCGACTGCGATTTTCCATTTGACATTCTTTCAAATCGTGTGGGACCCATTTACTGAGTTCATTGATCTTCCCCATTGCTCGTAAACGTCTGTCGATTGTGTCTTGTGACACATGTAATGCTTCTGCCAATTGCCGTTGAATTTGAGTTCTGTCATCATCCAATAACTCCTGCAGTTGCTCACCTTTGCATTTTTGTGCTCAACCAGAGCACATTGAGATTACCACTTTTAAATCGTCGGAACCATGTCTCACATGTTCCAAATGATGGAACGTGTTCACCATATGTTTCTACCAGCAAACGATGACTTTCAACAGCCTTTTTCTTTTGATTAAACAGTGGAACCTAAATAGGTGCGCTTGCGTCTGTTTACTGTCCAAATTGGTTCATGCACATACATTTTGTATGAAACCTATCCAAATACGCAACGCACCTACGAAATTAGATTCGGATTCCCAATTTTGACAATGCGTTCGGTAGCGAAGTTGTCTGCTACAAAGTGAGCAAAAAATAAGACCAAGAACAAAGGCCATGATTGTTGAAGTTCACGCAGCGTTTGACTTGAGGTGCGCTCATATATTTGCGAGGTGATTGAAAACGCCAGTTTTTGGCGGACTCAAATTTTGTGTGTTTGTAGTTAAATTTTAGAAGAACAAAAAGACGTTTGTGCCAAATAAATACGCTGAGTACTTTTTGCTGGCACCATCTCTTAGTCAAGCCGGAAAGAACTTAGGCCAATGTAAAAGTTGTTTTTGACTTTATTTGCCATACACAAACCAATCCGTATATTGTAGCCTGTCGAATTAGAAATATATTTTATTTGACGACAACGAGGCAATGGACCTACTATCAGGCGTACTTTCATATTCAGCTATCCGGCCTTGCAGCTCGCCGGATATCCGGTATCCGGCCAAATCACTATCCGTTGCATCTCTAGTTTATACACTGTTTTAGCTGTCTTTTTGCGATTCTTGATCGTTCACTCTATTAGGTTCATTCTTTTATTGATATAAAATGAAAGCAAAATTTACAATAAAACTAAAATGTATTCAAATTAAAAATTTTTAAAACTGTATAAAAAATATTATTGTGACGTAACGCAAGACCTCCCTTCCTTCCGCCCCTCAATGTCCAGGCGCGGATCCCAGGGGGATTAAGGGTGTAATTATCCCCCAAGTACTTTAAAAAATTACAAAAATAATAAGAATCGTGCCTAATCGAAAATTAACGAAAAAAGCAACAACATCTTAATCAGAATAACAACAACATCTTAATCAGAAAAGCAGAATACAAAATTTTGCCAAGCAAAATTGATAGTCACAACAATGAAAGCCTAGATAAATTAAGGTTTAATATTGTAGAAGTGATTATTCCATTTTGTGACGAGACTAAAGACATGATTTTCATCTAATTGTTTCACGAACTTCAAATTTGGCAAAAAAAATTTTACCCAATAAAAACTAAAAAAATGTCCAAAAAATTTTTAAAAAATTGCCCAAAATGCAGTCCAGCGGCCCCGTAGTGCTTGACAAGATAATATTAAGCAACCAATATCCGCCGTCACAAAGGGTTTTGCTTCCAAATTGAAAATATTGTTGCTGGTGAAGACGACGACTAAGAAATGATGATGAAACAAAGCCCGAAAGAAAATGGGAACTACGCCCGAAATTTTGCAGCAGTTATTTGGGCTGTATTTCCTAATTTTTCGGGCATAATATTCTTTATCCAGATTCAATGTAAGACAAAGTATGAAAGAACAGATTTAAGTAGCAAATAAATGTTCCCCTGTGAAAATATCTGCAATGATTTCCTTAATTTTATTTGTTTTTTATGTTATTCCATAAACAAGGGGTCCATGGACATTATGTCCGAATAAGGTTCAAATGGTGTTTTTTCAATGATAAAATGTGTTGCCCTTTTATGGAGTATTGTTTTCTTACCTTACGTATAAGGGCAAATCATTTTATCGTAACTAATTTGAAATTTCTTATCTTTTCGGTAAACAAAAATTCGGTCTTTTCCATATTTTGATTTGTTAAAAATGCCCAATTTTTTCTGTTTTTTTGGTGATATTTCCTTAAAGAATGTGCACAACCGCCCAATTTTTCCACTGATGTTTCATTTGAAAACTACCCCAATTTTGTAGGGAAAAATGTTAGATGATTTTTCATATTAATTCTTATGTTATCTTTAATTGATAAAATCCTATCGCCTTTTAAATTGTTCTCAGCAAAACAAGTTCTGGTATATACGCGGTTAAAAATCTTGGAGTAATTTTTAAACCAATAGTTGGAATAACGTATATTTTAAACCATAGTTTATTAGAATTAATACTTTTCAAAATACTAAAAATTTTTTTAGTCAAAGCTGTACTCAAATTTAATAAAGTTGGAATAAAATTTAAACTTCAGTACCTATGGTTTAAAATTTAATACAAAATAACTAAAATAGAATACAATCGGTTTCAAAAACTAGTACAATCGGAATAGATTTTAAATTGAGATATACATACAGAAATACATTTTAGACCATGCTGTATTATATGTCAATACTTTCCGTCTAATTTTCAGATTGTTAAGATTCAAAAGTCTTATGATTCAGAGTTACTTTTTCGGTTAACAAGGTTTTATAATACAATTTTTGCGAAACACTTTTTATTTGATTATGGCGCACAAGCAACGTTTACTACTTTAATTTCAATGATGTTATGAGTTCGAAACCTTCAATAGGAGTTAGATTAAAAACTATAGTATAAAAGAAAAAAAAAAGAAATTAATTGCTTAAACCAGTTTTGTTTTCAGTACGCTATGGTTTACTATAAGGTTTTTAACCCACAACGGGTATTGCAATTTAAACCCATGCGGGAATAAAACTTAGTTTTAGTATTCGGCGTGGTTTAAATTTTAAAACAATTTCGGTGTCGTCTTATATACAGTACAGGATTTACTAAAATTTAGTCCAAGATTTTTAATCGTGTATAGTCATGGTCCCATAAATAGCCTACTTTTTAGTAATTTCAACAACAAGTTTAGTTTGTTTCCCAAGTTTTGCTTAGATGAAAAGAGCGATCCCCTTAAGACTCCATCGTAGTCTTGACAATGCCTTAATATACAAATTATTTCTGAACAGTGGTCAAAATCCACACTAAGAAAAGAGGCCCAGTAATATCTCTCTACATTCTGATAAACAGTTTTGGTGGCGTATTTCGTAAGAAGTGCATTGAATAGTTTTAAAAAAAATGCTAGCTGTAATACCCTGCTTCGGTCGGAGGTGGAATGGCGAAAAGGTCGAATTTCGACCACTGGCGTACTCTAGTCCATATAAAAAATCTTCAATATTGAGTTACCACTTTTTAAATCTGAAAGCCCTATTAATGCCAAATTTGCCCTATTTTTATATGAATTTTGACCCTTTTACAGTAAAGGCAATATCATCCTTGTTTCCTATCAGTGTAGCAACAGCTGAGCGAAGTTTTTGAACTATGCAGCAAGAAAAAAAATTTTCAAGTGGAAACATTTTTAATTAGATTTTTGAGGAATTGGAACATTCAATTACCAATTACAATTCCTGTAATGGAACTTTTTTCAATTCCATTGCTGAGGAATTGAGATGACCAATTACTGTAATGGAATCGACGGTTTTTTCCCAATTCCATTCCTGAGGAATTGAAGCGTTCCATTACCAATTACAATTCCTGTAATGGAACTGACGATTTTTTTCAATTCCATTGCTGAGGAATTGAGATGACCAATTACCAATTCCTAATTCCAAGGAATTGGAATTGAATTATAATGACTAATTTTCGACCCAGCGTTGACATTCATTGAGACATTCAACTACAGTACCGCCCCCATACAAACACCATACAAACTCAGACAAATATGTGCCTCGCTGCATGCAAACCAATGATTTAGGAGAACGACTGAAGTAGTAGCATGTAACTGCTATGGGGCATATGATGTTGTTGTGATCAAAGGAGGATCAGCAAGCGTCGACTTCCGGCTCCGCTTGTCGGCCATTGGGGTGGGATTCGTTCTCCCCTTGATCAGGAGTTCATAGCTAATAAATTATCATTTTAATTTGCGTGCTTAAACAAAAGGGTTATAACACAGGAAAAAAATAGAAACAAACACGCAGACGAAGAAGAAAAAAAACTGGTTGCATTTTTGGATTGATGGCTCAACAGTTTGTTGCAAGAGATGTTATTGCAACACTTTGCCCTCCCAGCCATGGTCAATTAAGTTGCCCAACAAAAGAAAAACTGACCCCTTAAACCATAATCAAGCCACTGGCGACATGCTCTAAATCAAAAATTTATTTATATTAGCAAACAATTTTTTCTTATTTAACAGTTCAACCGAAAATCATTGTTGGCAAATTTGTTACAACGATGTGAAAAATAAAAATTTTAAATATACTGATATTTATAAAACAGATATAAATTTTTCAAAAATAAAAAAATCTTTAATTATATATAATTAAATCATAACTAATTAAAATGTTAGAAATCGCAGCGTTTAATTCAAAGTACTTAAGATTTTAACGATATAATTTTTAACTAAAATTCCAACAAAATATATTTAAAAAAAAATTTTCATTCTAACAAAGCAATCAGAAAAAATTTTTAAATCGCAAGTTCTAGATGAATGTATTTTTCTAAAAAAAATTTTAATTTAATTAATTGTCATATAAAGGTTAAATTCTTTATTCTCTAAGCAAAGTGCAACGACCTTCATTACAACGTAAAAACATATGTTCATATTTATTTAAGTATTAAGATTCAAAGAGAGAAGAAAAAAAAATTTTAAGCACACTCACCAGAAATAATGTAGTTAAAGAGATTTACAAATTTTCTCTTTTGAAGCGGGTCCCACGACGAAAGATCTCTCTCGTGCTGTTGTTGCTCTTGATGTTGTTCTGTGGAATGTGTTATGTGGAATGTGTTTCATTCAGACGTTAATAAAAAATTAACCTCTCACTTACACAATGTTGCACTTAGCTTTGCGATAAAGAAAAAAAATTTTTATACGCACTCAGCAAGTTATGTTATAGCAGATATATATTTTTTTTTATAAATTTGGTCATGCAAAGGTAAAAATACAAAAATAAAAATCATGCAACAAAAATGGAAAAAGTCATGAATGAACAAAATAGCATGCGATAAATTAATTTAGTTACAAGAGAGTGATTGATTTTTTTTTTTATTTTTACTTTTGCATTTTGGACACAAGAAGAACCAAAAATTAACTGTTAAATTAAAACCCGAACTAAATTCTTATGCACATGTTTTTTTGTTACGTAGTTTTGCGATATATTTTTTTATTTTTTTTTTGTTTTTTTATGCTCTAATCTTACTTCTGTTTGTTAATTATAATTTATAGTTTTTTTTTCCGATATTTTTTTCTCGACTTTCTCAAAGAATTTAGTTTGATGATTTTAACTTTTTTTCTCAACTTTTAGCCTTTTTCCTTTTTAATTTTAATCTCTTTAGGCATTTTCTTGAGCTTTTGGTTCTAAACTAATTTTGCGCGAGCGACAAACATATATAATCCCGCATTCATCAGGCACGGCTGCCGATAAGGTACTGGTTTTAAAGAGCTCCAAACTTTGAGTTGGTCTGAACTTTCTTTAGAGCTCCGGCCAATGTTATAAAAAGAGAGAGCATTTGTGCTTCCATGCCGACAAAATCTCCCATAAATCGCATGCTATGTCAAGCTCTTTAAACTCGTCTTTAAATTTTTATGTGCCAATCTAATGTTAAAACGCTTAATGTTAAACAAAAATTAAAGTATATAAAACTAAAAAAAAAAATTACCCTTAGTTGGATTGGCACTGGCAATTAAGTTTCAAAAATAATGGAATTTCGACTGCCAATGTGGGTTACCAAGCGTTTCCTCAAGTTTTGCTTCTATGACAAATATGCTTTAATTTATGATTTCTTTAATTTTAGTAAAATAATTAAGAAAACTTACTTGGGTTTTTTTTTCCTCAATTGTATTAATTAGATTTTATAAATTGTAGGGTAAAAAAATCAAAACTAAAAACCTTTTTTTTTGTAATAATTTAAGACGAAAGCTAACTTGACCCTTTGGCAGTATGTATTAAAGAGGCTGGATATAATTGCGTTTATTACAAGTAAACCTCATGTACGCTTAGATTTCCAAAAATCAGACCATATAGCGGAATTTTCGAACATGTCAAAAGGAAATATAAATACAAATTTGGAAGCAACTAAATGCAAATTTTGCGAACATTAGATAGAGAAATAGCGCTTTGCAATTTTTGACGACCAGATGTCGTAAACAGGAGCTTATGAATGCTTTTACAAGCAAAAAGCTTTAGAATAAAACAATTCACAATATATTATTTAACGAATTTTTCGCTACAAGTGCCACTACATTTCCCCCCAGCCAAAATAAGATTTTGAGGGGTGGAAAGTCACACAAAAGCTGATAACCGCTTGTAGCACCAGTTCAACTTCTGCCACAAAACAAAAATTAAAATAAAAACTAAAAAAAAAATTATTGTTTTATATCCTTCGCATGGTATGTAGCTACTAATCTTCCCTGAAGGTCCTCAAGTTGATAATAACAATTCCCTATTTGCTTTCTTACTCGTGCCTTTACCCAAGCTGGGGCAAACTTCGCATTAAATCCTTTTTCGCAGTTACTTTGCTGGAAGTTCCGACGGTAAACTTCCTGTCCCTCATCATAGCTTACTATTCGTGACCTCATATTATAGGATTTCTCATTCCGTTGCTGTTGTTTGTTTATCATTTGAACTGCTTTAGTTCGTGCAATATCCATGGTCTCTTCTCTAGTAAACCTCACCGAGCGATCTTCTAGCAAGTTTAGCTGACGAAGTAAGGGGTATATGGCACCGTCCGTCACCATATGTTGACCGAATGCTATGAAATATGGCGATGTACCTATAAAAGAATGTTCAGCAGAACGAAGGGCACAACAAATTTGGCTGAGATTCTCATCCCAGTACTTCTGGTCAGGAGCTATGTATGATTTTATCGCAGCAATGAACGAGCGATTGACTTACTCGCTTGCATTTGACTGAGGTGCATGAATGGCCGTGAAAACATGGTTTATTTTATATTTTTTTAAAAGACAATTAAAGATGTTGGATTTGAATTGGGAGCCATTATCGGAAATAATAGTTTCCGGAACGCCAAAAGAATGGAACACGTCCTGTTCCAAGAATTTCACTACATCAGCAGAAAATTCTCTAACTGGTTTCAAAAATTAATACTTCGAGAAGTGATCAAGAGCGATAAAAATTCCTTTATTACCTGAACGAGATCGGGGATACGGCCCAAGAAAATCGACATAAAGTTTTTGGAAGACAAGATCAGCTACGGATGTTTCACCCATCGGTGGGCGAGTAACAAAATTTGGATGCTTGGTAGATTTGCAGACATCACAAGAATTAATAAAATGTTTAATGTCAACAACCAGTTTCGATCAGTAAAAATATCGTCGAACTCTTTCGACTGTTTTATTGATTCCACCGTGTGAAGCTAAGGGATGATTGTGCGCTTTCGCCAATACTTCATTCACTAGTCCTTTTGGGATCCAAAGTTTCCAAACGTAATCGTCATGTAGTTGTTCGCCAGTTGAGTGTTCGGTTCGTCTATATAGAAAATCGTCTACTACTTTCAGGTCTGGGAACTTATCACAATTTTCTCTCATTTTTTTAACAAGCGAAACATATTCCCCTGACTTAAAATGAATTGAATTTAAGTCAACCGACAAAACATACTCTAATGAAGACAGATCGCTCGTGTTAACCCTAGAAAGCGTATCAGGCACTATGTTCTGGCTTCCTCGACGATGTTGGATCTTAAACGAATAACCCTGAAGCTTGCAAGTCTTGTGCTTAAGTCTGTTTGTGCCATGAGCCACTTAAGAGAAGCATGGTCTGTCACTACAGTGAACTCATGTCCTTCCACATATGCTCTAAACTTTTTAATACTTAGCATTGCTGCCAAGCATTCTTGTTCGGTTACCGAATAATTACGTTGGGCTTGGTTGAGTTTCTTCAACATAAATGCTATCGGAACCTCTTCATGACTTTTTGGGCATCGTCCATGAGAATTTACGTCTTGACTTTAATAAATCAGTCAGAGGAGCTGTAATGGATGTATAGTTTCTGATAAACTTCCTATACCAGCCTGACATTCCTAAAAAGCGTCTAACTTGTTTAACTGATCGCGGTGGCGGAAATTCGTTAATTGCGGACACCTTTTCTGGATCCGTTCGAATAGTTCCATTTCCTACAATATGTCCTAAATATTTAACCTCACGCAAGCAAAATCTACTTTTCTTAACGTTTATCGTCAACACAGATTGTTGAATATGTTTCGCTACCTCTCGCAAAACTTCCAAATGTTTTTCAAAGCTTTCAGACAGCACCAGCAAATCGTCGAGATAAACGAATACTTGAGTTCTGAGATGTGCAGGCACCACTTTGTCCATCAAACGCGTCATCGTTTGAGGCGCGTTGCACAATCCGAACGGCATAACTTTAAACTGGTACAAAGGTCGGCCCGGTACAGTGAAGGCAGTCTTGTCCCTCGACACAACATCCAACGGAATTTGCCAAAAAGCATCTTTTAAATCCAGGCTGGAGATAAATTTAACTTTTGGAAGTCTGCTTAAAATTCCGTCGATGTTGGGAAGAGGGTATGCGTCCTTCACCGTAACCGCGTTAAATTTTCGGCTGTCCAAGCAAAGCCTCACTTTACCAGGTTTTCGCACGAGGACTATTGGCGAGGACCATGCATTCTCAGACTCCTCTATCACCCCTAATTTTAGCATCCTATCCACCTCGTCCACCTAATCGTAAATAAGCTTCTCTATCGCTGGAGATACTGGAGATGAAAGTGCCTCTGTTTGATGGGTTTTGTTTCACCAACATCAATGAAGTGTGAAATTAGATCGGTCTTGCCTAGACATTGAATAGCGAATGAGGGAAACTGCGTTTCGAAGTTGTTGTCTTTGAGAATTTGTCAAATCATGGGCATCTGGAATCACAATGTTTAGTTCATTAACTAACTGAGGTGGAAGTAAATCAAAAAGCTTCCAGAAATCAATGCCCAAATATAGCTCTTGTGAGAGTGAAGGTATAATAAAAATCAATATAGTTTTGGAAACTCCACGAAAAGTAATTTGAGTGTTAACCTGACCAACGATATCTTGTGACTTTCCATGAGCTGTTCGCACACTCGATAATATTTTCTTGAAAGGTACATTTGATAATAAAAAATCCTGCGCAGTATCCAACCAGTATCCAACAACCCTTTCATATCTTTTCCAAAAAGTTTAACCTCGGCATATGGGCGTATATCTGACGGATTTTTTTTAAGGAATTAAGAAAGCTAGCAAAATTTTTACGATTGTGACGAACATTTTTCCAGAATTTTTGCATTCTTATACTAGAACGCGGCTTTGCACAAGAAGGTGGATTATTAAAAATTCGTTCTCTGGCGGCTTCATATTCAGCTAGCCGAATATGATAAGGCTTAAAGGAACAATTTTAAGACTGTGCTATCAACAACAAAGACAGGGTCATTACGAATGAGTTCAGGTTGAGAAGACGAAGGCAAATCTAATCGGTGTTCGTGGATTGATGTTTGCGTGCTTGCATCGATGGATGTTTGAACGCACTTTTCGGTGCGTTCAATCTCAAGTTTTTTGGATCGTTGCAGGTTTTACAATTCGGCTTGTATATATTCGGTATACCGCAACCAAAGCAGAAAACGTTTCGCTCACCGAGGTAATCTTGGTAGCGATGACCGCTTTTGTTGCAATTCCAGCATATAAGCGAAACTGCAGCGACTTCCTCACCAGAAAAATCCATATCGTCACACGAACCGAAATCAAGATTATCATCAACCTGGGAGATGTGCTTACGAGAAAAATTCGGTTTATCAACCTGATGTTTTCGACGAATATCCTGCAGGAAGAACTCCCGTTTTCGACAAATCTCACGCAATTGTGAGACGGACAATATTTGTAAATTTAAAATTTCATGTTGTTTATTAGTTAATAAGTTTCGACGCAAAATCTCTACAAGATTACTCTCCGGAATGGGGTTTTCTAGGCGGTCAATTAGTTCCAGGACAGAATCGTAAAAATGGTCAAATGTTTCATTCAACTTCTGTTTGCGATCCCTGATCAATTCCCTAAAATCAATATCTGTGCGTGAGTCCCTATACTGACTTCGCAAAGCAGTGCATAATTCCTCCCACTTGATGTCTCTGACAGTTTTGTGAAAGCGCCAGAACCAATTGTTGGCCTTGCCGTCGAACAAAATATTTGCATGACGACACACTAAATCAAAATTTCCATCAAGTGCCTGGTTTGTCAGAGCCTCTATCCGATAAATGAAGTTTTCCACTGGTAGACCATCTGTTCCTACAGTGAACTTTACCTTCCAATTGAAAATTATTTGGCTGACCTTATCTATACGAACCGCAGAAGACGAAGGAGTGTTGCCACTACGAGCAGCTGGAGAACCGTTTGGCAGTGACATAGCAGCTATTAAATCCGCGCGGTATTGCCATGAGATGTCACAACAGGAGGCAGGCCTAATAACTGCTCAAACGTTTGGTGCTCCAGAGGTTGAAGCTGGGTATTACCAGGAAGACCTTGATTAGGAGGGTTTAACATAAAATTTTCTTGTGCACTATTCTGAGGACTATTGTTAATTCGCAACCTATTAAAACCTGCTTCGATATTGGATTCAATAAGTTGTGTCAATTGCTGACTGAGGGTCGACAAAAGTTCAGCATGCTGTGCCCCGACAGCAGCAGTTACGAGATGTCTTAACGTATCTCTTTGCTGCTGTCCAGGTGAATAACTAGCAGGTGCCTCAGGGAGACCTTGTGCGCCAGCAGAAATAGAAAGGCTGGATGCACCAGCTGCTTCAGATGCTGTCGGCTTACGCGCTGTAGACCTGGTATTGTGGGAGGGATTAGAAGATTTAGACGGTGTAGTTGCTTTAGACATCTGAGCACTCTTACTTTTAATCTCAATATTACAAACAGGACAACAACTCTTTGTCTGAGCGTATCGAGTAATGCAAGTATTGTGGAAAGCATGACCACAAGCAGTCTTAATAACAGTTCTAAGAGAGATTTCTTTTGCACAGATCGGACACGTCGGAAGATCGGAAGACCGGTGGCATCGCCGGTCAAATCTTCATTACTATGACGAACCGACATCATGTTCAATCATGCGCAAAGTTTTTTTAAAAACAATCAAAATTGAATAAAAATCGAAAAAGTTTTATCTTTTAGTTTTAGGTAAAAATCGAAAATAGAATAAAAAAATACCCCAAAAGAAAGTAAAAAAAACTCAAAAGTTTTTAATATCAACCATATGTGGAATAAGAATGCAAAAAAAAAAAATATAAAAACTGTAAGGCAGTTTAGTACTTGACTAAACCTTTGAGAAAGGTAACGTAAAAGCAATATAAACAAAAAATGTATATATATATAAATATTGATTTCGATGCATGTCAACCAGAGCCTGTTAAATGGTTTATTAAGCCTATCTAGTCCAAAATGCAAAAAATAAAAAAAAGTTAGTAGATAAAAAAAAGGTTCTTGTTGGTTACGAACTAAGCCATCACTAGCACCGTTAGTATAGTTCCAAGCAAGCTAGAGAAAATAACAGTCAGTTTAAAGTTTTTGCTGTGGTCAGATTGTAGCGCATTTAGTCCACAAATCTGCATTTCCGGTCAGCGGTATTAGACAAAAAAAGAAAGCTAAACAGTGAATGTATACTATAAAGAAATAAAATAGTAGTTATACGTTCAGCATAGTGAAGCAGTATACAATTCATACCAAATTAGAAAAAAAAAGTAATAGAAACGGTATTACTAGATCGCGGTAAAATTTGTTTATCGGTGTTTATAAAATTATTTAAAATTCCTGCAATCTCAAGGTAACCAGGAAAAGTTGAAGTTTCGATTTTTATGTGTGGTCATTATTTAAGTTTTTCTCAAAATAATGAGAAAACAAAAAAAAAATAGTAGAGATAAAAGAAGTTGAGCCTAAGTTTGAGTGGGGTAACTAAGGTTTTCTTGACCAAAAAGATTTAAGGTAAGGTTTAGTGAGTCTAAGCCAAAACAAGTAAGCCATAAGTCGTTTAGGCCGAGGCCTTAAATCAGTCGGGCTGAGGTTTTAACTCATTTAGTATTTATAAATGTAGCATGTAACTGCTATGGGGCATATGATGTTGTTGTGATCAAAGGAGGATCAGCACGCGTCGACTTCCGGTTCCGCTCTTCGGCCATTGGGGTGGGATTCGTTCTCCCCTTGATCAGTAGTTCATAGCTAATAAATTATCATTTTAATTTGCGTGCTTAAACAAAAGGGTTTAATGAGGATTGGTTTGTTAATTAAACAAATATAGACTTTCCACAGGAGAGTAAATGGATGCTCTCTTTAGGGAAGAAGTTCGCACTTCCCATAAGCAACAAAAACTTTTCTCCAATACACATAATTGCAGATATAGAACAATGTATACAGGCAATGACAGCAGACAAAGACAAGGAAGATGCCAGATCTAAAACTACAAATAGGATATCGACCCACAAAAGGAAAATAAGGAATACGCCAAAGGAGAAATTCATTTTAAAAATTTATGAAAAAACTAAAAAACTAATCAATGAAAATAAGGATAAAATAATAATAACAGAAGCAGACAAAGGAAACAGAACGGTGGTGCTATACAAAGAGGACTACAGCAAGAAAATGGAAGAACTACTAGAAGATAAAAACACATATAAAACGATAAGAACAGCCCCAACTGAAAAACTGCAAAAACAAAACAACATTATAAATGAGCTTTACAAAAACAAGTTCATAGAACTCTGGCAAAAACACAAACTAATTTGTCCAGCAGCTTCTGCACCAAGGCTATATGGTTTACCGAAAATTCATAAATATAATGTACCATTGCGACCAATTTCTTCCTCGATAAACCTTCCATGCTACAGACTATCCAAACACATTGGAAAAATTCTCCAAAACATAGTTTCTGATAATTACAACATTAAAAATGCTTTTCAACTGAAGGACAGACTCAAAAACACAATTCTGGAAGAAGATGACATTTTAGTATCTTTTGACGTTATCTCACTGTTCACAAATATACCGACGTACACAGCAATAAAAACAACAATGCAACAATGGGATACAATTGAAAGCCACACAAAAATAATGAAAAAACAATTTGTAAAAATACTCGACTTTTGTTTAAAAGACAACAACTATTTGATATATAACAATAAAACATATTTACAAACATTTGGCATGCCCATGGGAAATCCACTTTCCCTAACAATAGCAGACATTATTTTAGATGACCTCATTAAACAAACCGAAGAAGAATTAACCAAAATAAATATTAAAATCAAATTCATCACCAAACATGTGGATGACATCTTTGCAATTATTAAAGCAAAAGATAAAGAAATCATTTTAGAATCACTGAACAAATATCACAACAAACTAAAATTCACAGTAGAAATGGAGGACAACAACAAATTACCATATCTAGACACAGAAATACACAAAATAGATAACAAATTAATCTTCAACTGGTACATGAAACCCACAGGATCAGGAAGAATAATCAATTTCAATGCAACACAACCATTTAAAATGAAATTAAACACAGCCAAACTTCTTCTTCCCTAAACACTTAATAAATAATTTAATAAACGAAAAAATTAACAAACAAAAAATCCCACACAAGAAAAAAGAACGATGGCAACACTAAGTTCTTCAGCATTCACTTTATCCCCAAGCTGACGGACAACAGCAGTTTACACAATTTACTTAAAACAGAAAACACCACATACGCACACAAATCAAACTCCACTCTCAACAATCTATTCACAAACACAAAAGATGCCATAGAAAAACAACAACAACACAATGTTGTATACGAAATACCGTGCAAAGGGACAGAAAACAGTACATGCGACTTGGTATACATCGGAACTACCAAGAGAGCACTCGGAGTCAGACTAAAGGAGCACAAAGCGGACATTAAAAACAACAGATCGACGACAGCGTTAGCACAACATATATTAGAAAATAATCACAGAGCTGATTTTGACGAAGCACGAATACTGGACAAGGAGAAGAAAGGAAACACAAGATACACACTGGAAAGCTTACGAATACAGCAGAAACTAACAAAGACAATGAACACAAAGGAGGACAAAGATAACATCAGCTGACTTTATAAAATTGCAATCTAAATATTTAACCGCGTCTGTGATATTTTTCTAAATTTAAGTTTGTCTTTCAATGTTCTTTTAAAGATTTTTATTTATTTTTACAATTAATGTTCGTGTCGTCAACGCAATTTATTTAAACAAATTATATTTTTAAATGTTTGTGAAGTCGGGCCGCTGCAATCATGTGAAAATTATGAAAACATAAGAAATAGTTGTAAGTCAGGCAAAATGGAAAAATAATTTCTAATTAATTGAATATTTACATTTTTTAAAGATTCAATAAAACTCACCCACTTGAAGAAGGTAGAAAGACACTACCAAAACGTCGGGAAAATAATGAAATAAATATTCTTGTGTATTTTCATTTATCACATTAAGACCAATAGAGCCGTAACAACCAAATCAACAGCAATTCAGCATTGGTCACAACAAAAACTTTAAAAGGGTTATAACACAGGAAAAAATAGAAACAAACACGCAGACGAAGAAGAAATAACTGGTTGCATTTTTGGATTGATGGCTCAACAGTTTGTTGCAAGAGATGTTATTGCAACATTTTACCCTGCCAGCCATGGTCAATTAAGTTACCCAACAAAAGAAAAACTGACCCCTTAAACCATAATCAAGCCACTAGCAGCGACAAAAGCTCTAGCTCTAAATCAAAAATTTATTTATATTAGCAAGCAATTTTTTTTATTTAACAGTTCAATCGAAAATCATTGTTGGCAAATTTGTTACAACGATGTGAAAAATAAAAATTTTAAATATACTGATATTTATAAAACAGATATAAATTTTTCAAAGATAAAAAAATCTTTAATTATATATAATTAAATCATAACTAAATAAAATGTTAGAAATCGCAGCGTTTAATTCAAAGTACTTAAGATTTCAACGATATAATCTTTAACTAAAATTCCGACAAAATATTTTAAAAAAAAAAAATTGCAGTATTGCATTTTCATTCTAACAAAGCAATAAGAAAAAAAATGTTTAAATCGCAAGTTCTAGATAAATGTATTTTTCTCAAAAAAAATTTAAACGTAAGATTTAATTAATTGTCATATAAAGGTTAAATTCTTTCTTCTCTAAGCAAAGTGCAACGACCTTCATTACAACGTAAAAACATATGTTCATTGTTTGATCATTTTGGTATTTAGAAAACAAAATCATTTTATAATATAATATCGTATTTTCATACAATGAATTTAATAATAATATCGTATTTTCATACAATGAATTTATTTATCATTTATCTGAATTTGTATAACAGTATTTGAATTGGTTCAATATTATTGCTTTTGTTCCACTGTTCTTCTTATTTAGTGGAAACCTTCCGTTATCCATTTGATATAACGACTCATGTCAGCGATTTGCAAATTAAATATGTACTCTGATTAGCCGTCATTTAAAATAATAAATTCAGTTCAATTATAACGTTGCATAGAACCACACGCATTTTTATTGCTACGCGATCGTGCTCATTTTTTACATTTCAATAGTGAAATAGTTTGAGCTAGGAAAACAGAACTTCATCCACAAATCAACATTTTTGGCGCCCAACGTGGGGCATGATCGCAATCAATTGGATACGATATCAATCAACATCAGTTTGGATACGAAAGGCACCTTGGAACAGAATACTTTGGCATCACCTGACAGAGGAACTTCTCATAGAGGAATAGCGCGTAGTCTCAGGAATTTTCGGCAAGGAAAACATAGCAAGATTTATGTGCATTGTAAGCCTTGGCAGTACACAGGTATTTACATATGCATTTTTATACGAATGTGATTGCAACTCAACAATTTAAAAAATTAATTGAAAAATTCAACGCATAAAATTCTGGCATATACACATTCGTATAAAAAGAAGTCGCATTCTTGTTACTAACAACAACAACTATTAGTAAAAGCATCAAAAGCAGTTAAGCCTCTGCTACAGCGTTTTATATTCACCACGTTACTTCTCCTCGCTTGCTGGCGCATAGCTTCGCCCTTCGTCTACGCACTGTCTCATTGCTACTCTCACACTTGATACTCGTTACATTGTTGGTTCGTGTAAAAAACTGACTGCACTCATTAAGCCGAACCGTTCCGCATAATCTAGTACCGACACAATTGCTTGTTGAAAAAATTGTCTTTAATCTCTTTGCTATGCGATTGCATTGTCAACGTCGTAACTCTTTGCGCGCTAGGCTGAGTGAAATTGTCTTGACTTGCTCAATCTCCGTCACATCGTTTTCGCATTACTTGCATACCCTTCATTCATACGTCATCGATTTAAATAATGGCTGAACAACTTGCTATTCTACAAAAACAACGCGCAAGAGCAAAGGGCAATGTAAAACGAATTCAAAATTTAATAAATGAGGAAATGTCTGCAGCCGAATTAGAATGCAGGTTGGGCCTAGTCCAAGCGTATTTTAAACAACTTTTGAGTGTGCAATTGGATATAGAACAACTAAATCCACTAGATGAAGGTCAAACAGATAGTGAAGAATTATGTATCATAACAAAAGCTAAAATTATTCAATGTTTAGGAGACAATTACAAGCGGTCGCATTTAGAAGCCAGTATGGCTGTTCCATTTGCAAACATAAGCAAATTGCCTGCATTAGACTTGCCTAAGTTTGATGGCAAATATACAGCGTATAAAAATTTCATTTTGTCATTTAAGCAGTTCGTCGATAACGACTCTTCATTGTCACCAATAGAAAAATTTAATCATCTTATTCATTGCCTATCTGGCCAAGCTTTGGATACCGTTCGAGCATTCCAAGTTACAGCAGAAAATTACAAAAAGGCGCTTAATCGTTTGAATGAGCGCTATAACAACACAACATTGATTTTTCTCGAGCACATTGCAAATTTGTATGATCTGCCGGAAGTGCGTGAACCGTCAGCAGTCAAAATACGTAGCTTGGTCGATAACTCTTCTGCCATTTATAGTTCATTGAAATCATTGGGTTCAACTGAAGATATTTGTAATGCGATGATTATACATTTAATGTTGCAAAAGGTTGACTCTGAATCGCAATCGAAATGGAAGGAGACAATCGATTTTGGAAACCTGCCCACATGGGAAACATTTAGTAAGCACCTCGAGAGACGTTGTCATTTTTTAGAAGCAACCGTAAGTCACCCAAGCAAATACAATCCTTCGCGGCACCGTAAAGATAATCGCACTTCATTGCATACACAGCAAAAATCTTGCGCTTATTGCAAGTGCACCGACCACTGGATAAACAGCTGCAATGCTTTCAAAGCAATTGATGTTGCTGCCAGATTCAATATTGTCAAGAAGTTGGGAGTCTGCCTCAATTGTTTATATGAAGGACATGGTGTCGCAAAGTGCACTTCAAAGTATAAATGCAAAATATGCAAAAAATCACACCATACATTATTACACCGACCAACTGATATTAACGCACCGCTGTCGAGCGCCACTGAGCCATCAAACGCCACTGCATCATCCTCAAACGCCGCTGCCGAATATAAAGTCACTGTCAATGCGCACATGGATAACGCATCGACTAACACGATTCTTGCTACAGCTGTTATCCTAGTTCGAGATTCATCTGGAGAGTTTCAGTTAGGTCGTGCACTTCTCGATTCTGGTTCACAGGTCAATTTAATACATGAACAATTTGCTAACCTATTGAACTTACCTAGATGCAAAACTAACATCAATTTACTTGGCGTAGGCGGATCGTCACCTAAAATTACATTTGAGGCACAAACTGTTATTCGTTCTCGTTTTAGCAACTTTGAATTCAACATTAATTTGCTCATCACGAAACGTCTCACTGGTTATCAACCAGAAGCTGATATTGATATCACTGAATGGCAATTGCCTTCGAGCATAGAACTAGCAGACGAATATTTTCACAAAGCTCAACCGATCGATATGATTCTCGGCGCGGAAAGCTTTTTTGATATTTTAAGCTTTGGACAAATCAGGCTTGGTCCCAATCTACCAACATGTCAAAATACAATGTTCGGATGGGTTGTAGCTGGACGCTATAAAGTCTCTAAAAATTTGAACGTCTTACAGTGCAGCATAGCCAACAAAGCTGATGAAGATCTCAATAGACAACTCGAACATTTATGGTCAATAGAAGATGTAAATATATCGACTAAAAAATACACTGATGAGCAGCAAGCATGTGAGTCATCGTTTATTTCAAATGTAGAAACGAAAAACGACGGTCGCATTATAGTCAAGCTGCCATTAAATGAACAGCCAGACGTATTGGGTTCATCTTATGGCACCGCCTTGAAACGCTTTACCTATTTGGAGAAACGCTTGGCCAAGGACGCAAATCTTAAATCGCAGTACGTGCAGTTCATGCGGGAGTACGAGCAATTGGGACACATGTCGCGTGTCAAGCAGCCCAACATGAATATACCGCACTACTTTATCCCACACCACTGCGTCCTCAAGCCGACAAAGCACGAAACTCAGCACGAAACTCAGAGTCGTATTCGATGCCTCTGCTAGCACATCGACAAATAAATCTTTGAACGACATTCTTCAAACCGGACCAACAATACAAGATGAATTGTATCTTCAGGTACTACGTTTTCGAATTTATCGTTATGCTTTATCAGGAGACATCACCAAAATGTATAGAATGATTCTTGTGCACAGCTCGCACAGACCGTTGCAACAAATTGTGTGGAGAGAAAGTGAGGATCAATAGGTTTCCGTGTATCAACTTAATACAGTAACGTACGGAATGTCAGCATCCCCCTTTTTGGCAATTCGTAGTTTGCATTTTCTTGCAGATCAATGGCAGCAAACTTTTCCTTCTGGTGCATTTGTAGTTAAAAATCACTTTTATGTTGACGATATGTTAACTGGAACTAACGATGTTAAACAGCTTTTTACAATCAACCATGAAGTAAAGCAGCTTCTAAAAAAAGGTGGATTTGAGTTAACAAAAATTCAATCTAACTATCCAGCCTTGAATACTGCCGACAATAACAAGAATTTGAATTTGGATGAGCCTTACACCACACAAGCACTTGGCATCAATTGGGAGCCGCAAACTGACTTCTTTAAGTTTTTATTTCAGCCCAAAAAAGATTACGTCACCACAACGAAGCGGTCAATTTTATCACTAGCAGCATCGATCTTCGATCCTTTGGGAATAGTTTGCCCTAAAGTCATACAGCCAAGAGTCTTATTGCAAGATTTGTGGATCAACAAAATAGACTGGGACTCCGAAGTGCCACAAATGTATCAAACAGCATTCAAAAACTTCGTCGGAGATCTTCACAACATGCAATCTTTACGAATTCCGCGTTACATACTCGCTTCAAATTCGACAAACATTCAGCTACACGGATTTTGCGATGCGTCAAATAGGGCATATGGTTGCTGCTTTTACGCACGAGTTTCCGACGACAAAGGCAATGTATACGTAAATTTACTAACTGCTAAATGCCGTGTAGCGCCGACAAAGAAACGTTCACTGCCGCAACTCGAGTTGTGTGGCGCACACTTGCTCTCGAAATTGTATGCTAAAATCAAATATATTTTCGACGATATCGAACATGAAGTATACTTATGGACAGATGCAGTTACTATTCTGCGCTGGTTGCAGAATCATTCTTCTACGCTCGTCACTTTTGTCGGTAATCGCGTATCCCAAATACAAGAAGAAACTGCAAACTGTACCTGGAGGCATGTCCCTACACAAAGTAACCCAGCTGACATCGTATCGAGGGGTTGCACCGTCACTGAACTATCGCAATCAATTTGGTTCACTGGACCCGGTTTTCTCGTAAGCCCACCAGAGGACTGGCCGTCTAAAAATATGGAAAATTACGATTCGAACGATGTTGATTCAGCACTCAGAAAATCAACCTTCACATGCGAAATCAAAGCAAACGCACTTTTAGACATGGTCGAGCGCACGAGCTCATATAATAAAATTCTTCGTATAACAAGCTTGCTCTTTCGATTTCGTCGACTGTGCATAAAAACACCACCGCAAGACAACTTGCCGATTACGCCTGATGATACTAGAACCGCACTAGTGTGCATCATATGGAACATACAGCAGCAACAGTTTGCAAACTTATTTCAATGCATAGAACGTGGCATCGATATTCGCAGCTCGCTGAGGACGCTCAGTCTCTTTATAGAAAATGTTAACAATTTCCCTCTGCTTCGTGTGGGAGGTCGCCTAGATAACGCTGATATGCCTCATGACAGAAAACATCCATTTTTAATGCCGAAAAATAATCACTTTGTCAATTGCTTCGTACGTCATCTTTACGTATCGAATTATCATGCTGGAGCAAAAGCCTTGGTTGCCTTCATTCGGCAAACATTTTGGGTAATCGGCGCTAGAACAATTGCGCGACGAATAGTTCGCTTGTGTGTCAACTGCGTTCGATATCGTCCAAGGCTTTTGCAACAACTTATGGGAATTGCACCAGCAGAAAGAGTTACACAAGGAGCGCCATTTGAACGATGTGGTGTCGATTTCTGTGGTCCAATCAACACATACTTGAAGATACGTGGCAAACGTCCCTATAAATGCTATGTAGCGATATTCGTGTGTTTTGTGACCAAAGCAGTTCATATTGAAGCCGTATCCTACTTGTCATCAGATGCTTTCATTGCTGCACTGAAGCGCCTCATTGGACGTCGTGGACTGCCGTCCCTCATATTTTGCGACAATGCGACAAACTTCTGTGGCGCGAATTCAAAGCTCGCTGAGCTCAAAGCAGCATTTACTAAACAATCATATCAAAATGATATATCTAATTTTTGCTTAACTAAACAAATATCTTTTAATTTTATTCCCCCTAGGGCTCCGCATTTTGGCGGTCTCTGGGAGGCTGCCGTTAAATCGGCAAAGGGTCACCTCTATCGATCATTGGCCGAAGCTAAGTTATGAATTCACGACCAATATCGCCTGTATCTACTGATCCAAATGACTTAGAGGCACTCACACCTGGTCATATGCTAATCGGTCGTCCTTTGAACAGCATTCCAGAGCCTACCATAGAATGTGAAGAAATCAGCTATTTAGATCGTTGGAAGCGCATTACTGCTGTTAAGCAGCAATTTTGGAAACAATGGTCAACCGAGTATCACAACGAAATGATACAACGCACCCGTTGGACAAGCAACAAAGCCAATCTCGTAATTGGAGACATGGTCTTAATTCATGAAGACAATGTGCCCTCATTAAAGTGGTCAACGGGCCGCATTGAAGCAACAGTCATGGGTAAAGATGGCAAGGTTCGCGTAGCGGATGTACGAACTTCTCGAGGTACCTATTGTCGACCAATTCATAAGCTCGCCCTGCTTCCTTTATCTTGAAAGTGGATACTTTCAACGCCGCTGGAATGTTTGATCATTTTGGTATTTAGAAAACAAAATCATTTTATAATATAAAATCGTATTTTCATACAATGAATTTAATAATAATATCGTAGTTTCATACAATGAATTTATTTATCATTTATCTGAATTTGTATAACAGTATTTGAATTGGTTCAATATTATTGCTTTTGTACCACTGTTCTTCTTATTTAGTGGAAACCTTCCGTTATCCATTTGATATAACGACTCATGTCAGCGATTTGCAAATTAAATATGTACTCTGATTAGCCGTCATTTAGAATAATAAATTCAGTTCAATTATAACGTTGCATAGAACCACACGCATTTTTATTGCTAACCGATCGTGCTCATTTTTTACATTTCAATAGTGAAATAGTTTGAGCTAGGAAAACAGAACTTCATCCACAAATCAACATTCATATTTATTTAAGTATTAAGATTCAAAGAGAGAAGAAAAAAAATTTTAAGCACACTCACCAGAAATAATGTAGTTAAAGAGATTTACAAATTTTCTCTTTTGGAGCGGGTCCCACGACGAAAGATCTTTCTCGTGCTGTTGTTGCTCTTGATGTAGTTCTGTGAAATGTGTTATGTGGAATGTGTTTCATTCAGACGCAGCGTTACCATATGGGCAGTTAATCCTGTTTTGGGCAGTATTTTGAGCAGGTAGACAGGATCATATTTCTCCCAGGATTTGGGCAGGTTTTTTTTTAATCCAGTTTTTTAATTTTCGTTGAATAAAAAAAAAATAGAAATTTTAAGTTTATAAATTATATGTATATAAAAGTAGCAAATAAAGTTGCTACTACTTTTTACATCCTTTCAAAAATATGATCATGTGGCAGGGCTTTTCCTGTCATTGTTGCTGTCATCGTTTTTGTTAATTTCTTTTCGCTAGTCTTTTGCAAATTACAAATGGACAAATACTTAACAAGACCTGATAAGGTTTTAACTTAATTTTTCAATTTTTAGACTCTAGTCACAGTTAAAAAAGTTTGACAATGCTTTTCTAAAATGTGTATAACTTTTAGCACCTTCAACTGATTTAAATAAAAAATATATCTCTATTTTAAGTTTGTGTACTTTTCTTCCTAACGTAATTAAATATGAAGAAAGGCAAGAAGTGGACGATGAATGGCACGATCTGCGCCACTTAAGTTTCATAGATTTAAATCTTATAAATGAAAAGAATATTGAAACTTTTTGGAAAGTAGTTTTTGATCAAAAACGTGTAGATAATTCCAAAGTCTTTCCATTACTAAAAAAACTTGCTTATGCTATTTTATCGATTCCAGTAGCAACAGCAAATGTTGAACAGATTTTTTCTCAAATAAATAAAAACAAAACAAAAATAAGAAATAAATTAGAAATTCCCACCTTGTGTGGGATTCTTCGTACAAAAGATTTTTTAAGAAAAAATTATAAGAATTGTACAAATTTCGAAACGTCAGCAGAAATGATGAAGAAGTTTGGGAAAATTGCTTATGAAAAATAAAGAAATATTTTAATTATATAATTTTAATAATCTCAACAATGTGAATTAATTGCTTTAAATATAATTTATTTAAGGGGACATGACACGTTCCAAAAAATTTTTTGAATGGCTTAAAACGCGTATAAGTTGAATAAAAAATATGATATAATTTTGAAAAATTAAACATATATTTTGAGGTTAAAAAAATTACACAAAAAATTTTTTTTTAATTTTTTAATCACATATGTGGCTACTGGAATTTTTTTAAAAAAACTCATTGCGGGCGTGATAAAATAAAAACTACTCAACCGACCGTACTGAAATTTTAAGTACGAAAAAACACTTTTCAAAAAAAAAACACCGCCACTTCGTAATTTTTCGACAAACATTTTTTCTTCTAGTCCATTCCACGGCGGTTTTGATGTTGATGAAGACCCCGTTTTTTGTTTTTGTGTTCAGATGTTGCAATGAGCCGCATCACGCCCGCAGTGATTTTTTGATATTTGTTAAAAAAATTCCAGTAGTGTGATTAAAACTATTTAGAAAAATTTTTATTGTGTACTGTTTTTACCTTAAAATAGGTGTGTAATTTTTTAAAATTATATCTTATTTTTTAGTGAACTAATACGTATTTTAATACATTAAAAAAATTTTTGAAGGTGTCATGTCCCTTTAATTTATTTTTGTTAATTTTAATACATTCTTAGAATGTGATTCTGTTATTTGAATAGTCATCAGAAATGGTTAAGAAGTTTGGAAAAATTGTTTATGAAAAAAAAAATGTAACTATATATCGCACACTAAATACAAAACAGTTAAAACTCAATATTTGTAAATTTCTAGGTGAAGCCAAAATCAATTTTATTTTTGATGGAGCTCCTTACACAGCAATGAGACAAAATTTTTTTTTTTTAACTATAGAGAAAGAAGATGTGTACAAAATTTATTTGATGTGCTGAATCTATATGATCACTACAAATAGTTTAAAATTACAAAGTAACAATTTGTAAATTTTGAGTTGTGGCTATTTTGTATTTATTATTTAATTTATTTTTGTTAATTTAATTACATACCTAATAAGAAAGTGATATTTTTGTAAAATTAAAAAATATAAAATTTTAAAATATTTAGTCCTTTTATAAGAGCAGCATTTTCTCTAAAAACACAGGATTTTTTTTTGAAAATTACAGGATTTTTAAAAAAACATATGGCAAAGCTGTTCAGACGTTAATAAAAAATTAACCTCCCACTTACACAATGTTGCACTTAGCTTTGCGATAAAGAAAAAAAATGTTTATACGCACTCAGCAAGTTATGTTATAGCAGATATATACATATATATATTTTTTTTTTTTGTATAAATTTGGTCATGCAAAGGTAAAAATTCAATTTCAATTTCAATTTTATTTATGATTTAAGTATAATAAGAACAAGTTCTTTTAATATACAAAGAAATAACTTAGGAGTAAAATATTAGAATATTACAGTAAAATTATTTCTGAGTCTATATAAAACAAGAAGAAAAAAAAAAATAATAAGGATAAGTTATAATAAGTTATATTTTAAGTACATATTAATTATTTAGCTTACACAATTAAAAATAACATAGAAAACTGTTCAGAAAATTCAGAAAATTGTTCAGAATAGATGCAAGAGACAAGGAAAGAAAAAAATAAATAAAAGGAAAAAATAAAAACAAAGAAAATAAAATTTAATGTAGTGAGATAGTTCCAATACGTGTGGTTAGGTAAAATATTAGCCTAAAGCTTCCAATTCCATCAATTGATTTTAAGTGGTTCGGTAAGGAATTCCACAATCTTACGGCGTTAATGAAGAAAAGTCTGGTTGAGTTTAGAAATTTGAAATGAGGCTCTAAAAGCATTTTACTTCGAGTTGACTGGCAAAATTGCAATTTATCAAAGAGGTACATTGGAGTCTTTGTATGCATAAGCTTATGGAGAAAAATACAGTTTCTGGCTTTAATGTAGTTAGTTATGCTGCAGTCAAGAATAGCATTCCTGAACTGCGATAAGTGATCAAATATTCGAATGCCATAGACATATCTCGTTGCATGATTGAATGCTACCTGTAGTTTATGTTCAGATCGCGAATCTAATTTGCCGTAAACGAGTTCCGAGTAAGTAACAATTGGGAATATTAGCTGTATCACGAGTTTACGTCTAGTTTCTACAGGTGTAAAATCAGCAGACATTCGTAGATTTCTCAAAACACAATATATTTTATGTATTATGCTGTTCACATGATCGGCACAGGTTAATACTGAGTTTATGTGATAACCTAGACTTACAACATTTGTCACAAGTTTGAGTTTTTTATCATTTATAAACAGCTGTGGGATATTTTCAGTAAAGATTTTTGAGGCTGAAATCGGAAGCACATAGGATTTAAGCGCATTTAGCTGCAGACCTTTACTAATGGCCCATTTATAAATATTACAGAGATCCTCATTTAGTCTACAACATAGGTCTTCGTCAAGACCCGTTCTACGGGAGAGATGCAATTGAACATCATCCGCATAACCATGCATGGACGCATTTCTACAGATGGAGAAGATGTCATTTATAAACATTGAAAAGAGCAGTGGACCAAGAATAGATCCTTACGGCACTCCACTGCGTACTAACTTAAATTGAGACCACTTCACACCTACTCTAACTCTCTGAAATCTGTCCGACAAGTAGCTTCTTAAAAGGCTTACGGCACTAGCTTGAAAATCAAACAAGCACTTCAGCTTTTGACAAAGTAATGAATGATTTACGGTGTTAAATGCTTTGGAGAAATCCAGCAAGCATAGCAAAGTAATTTGGCCTTCATCGTAGGATTTTCGTATATCATCTAATATTTTTAAAGTAGAATTTTTTTAAATACATTATTTATTTTACTTATTTATTTCATTATTTTTAAACACAAAAATAAAAATCATGCAACAAAAATGGAAAAAGTCATGCATGAACAAAATAGCATGCGATAACTTAATTTAGTTACAAGAGAGTGATTGATTTTTTTTCATTTTTACTTTGCATTTTGGATACAAGAAGAACCAACAATTAACTGTTAAATTAAAACCCGAACTAAATTCTTATGCACATGTTTTTTTCTTACGTAGTTTCGCGATATATTTTTTTATTTTTTTTTTTTTTTTATTATGCTCTAATCTTACTTCTGCTTGTTAATTATAATTTATAGCTTTTTTCCCAATATTTTTCTTTCGACTTTCTCAAAGAATTAAGTTTAATGATTTTAACTTTTTTTCTCAACTTTTAATTTTTAGCCTTTTTCCTTTTTAACCGACTTCAAAAAGGAGGAGGTTCTCAAGTTCGTCGGTTTCTCTGTTTTGTTTTTTTTTTTTTTTTTTTTTGTTTTTTTTTAAATGTATGTACATCGATAACTCCTAAAACATATGCCTGATTGTCATAATTTTTGGGGAACCGATAGATATCATAAGCATGGAGGTGCCCGTACAAAAGTGGGTGGTATTCGAGAACTGGGCGTGGCAATAATAGATCTCGCAATACTAGATACTACTGTATCTCGAATAATATTGACACTAGGGTACTGCAATTTAGTGTAGGGGTAGGCACAATTATTACAAATTACGGGCAAGAAAATGGGCATAATTCGACAAATGGGCGTGGCAATATTAGAAAAACAGTGTATCTTGAATAATTTTGAGGCTAGAGTACTGCAATTTAGTATAGGGGTAGGCATTATTATTACAAATTATCGTCAATAAAGTGGGCATTATTCGACAAATGGGAGTGGCAATATTAGAAAAATAGTATATCTCGAATAATATTGATACTATGGTACTGCAATTTAGTATAGGGGTAGGCATTATAAGTAAAAATTACGGTGAAGAAAGTGGGCGGATTTCGACTACTGGGCGTGGCAATATTAGAAAAACAGTCTATCTCGAATAATATTGACACTAGGGCACTGAAATTTATTGTAGTACAGGGGTAGGCAGAATTATTAAAAATTATGGTCAATGAAGTATGCGTTATTCGATAAATGGGCGTGGCAATACTAGATAAACACTATCGCAGTTAATATTGACGCTGGGGTACTGAAATAAAGTACAGGGGTAGGTACAATTATTGGAAATAACGCTCCAGAAAGTGGAGCTTATTTAACAAAGGGGCATGACAATATTTGAAAAACACTATATCTCGAATAATATTGGCACTAGGGTAATAAAACTCGTTACAAGAATGGGTATAATAATTTTAAAACATGTGACATCTAATTTAAATTTAAGAGGCAGATATTTAAAATAACCAACAAACTTTCAGATTTTAATAGAACAAATTTTTTCGGAACAATTTTATTTATGTTGTTTATACACTTTTTTCGAAAATTTATCATATTCTCTAAAAAGGAAGAAATAAAAATTTTTAAAAAAAAAAACAACCGACTACAAAATCCTCACAAAGTAAAAAATAATTTTAAAAATACTTTTCCTTTTAATTTCTTGGTCATATTTGATAATTTATTTAAACATATTATTATATATGAAATCTTATTATCTTAATTTTTTTCTTATTTGTTTTATTATCATAAATATATTAATTTCTTGATGAATACAAATGCTTTGAAGTTGGCGCTTCTGATTAAAAGTCTGATTATATTAGCGCCAACCTTAAAAGCTTTTGTATTCATCAAGAAATTAATATATTTATGATAATAAAACAAATAAGAAAAAAATTAAGATAATAAGATTTCATATATAATAATAGGTTTAAATAAATTATCAAATATGACCAAGAAATTAAAAGGAAAACTATTTTAAAAATTTTGTAGTCGATTGTTTTTTTTACAAATTTTTTTTAATTTTAATCACTTTAGGCATTTTCTTGAGCTTTTGGTTCTAAACTAATTTTGCGCGAGCGACAAACATATATAATCCCGCATTCATCAGGCACGGCTGCCGATAAGGTACTGGTTTTAAAGAGCACCAAACTTTAAAAATAGCACCAATGTTATAAAAATAGAGAGCATTTGTGCTGCCATGCCGACAAAATCTCCCATAAATCGCATGCTATGTCAAGCTCTTTAAACTCGTCTTTAAATTTTAATGTGCCAATCTAATGTTAAAACGCTTAATGTTAAACAAAAATTAAAGTATATAAAACTAAAAAAAAAAAATTACCCTTAGTTGGATTGGCACTGGCAATTAAGTTTCAAAAATAATGCAATTTCGACTGCCAATGTGGGTTACCGAGCGTTTCCTCAAGTTTTGCTTTCTATGACAAATATGCTTTAATTTATGATTTCTTTAATTTTAGTAAAATAATTAAGAAAACTTACTTGGGGTTTTTTTCCTCAATTGTATTAATTAGATTTTATAAATTGTAGGGTAAAAAAATCAAAACTAAAAATGTTAGAGGAAACCTTTTTTTTTGTAATAATTTAAGACGAAAGTTAACTTGACACTTTGGCAGTATGTATAAAAAAGGCTGGATATAATTGCGTTTATTACAAGTAAACCTCATGTACGCTTAAATTTCCAAAAATCAGACCATATAGCGGAATTTTCGAACATGTCAAAAGGAAATATAAATAAAAATTTGGAAGTAACTAAATGCAAATTTTGCGAACATTAGATAGAGAAATAGCGCGTTTCAATTTTTGACGACCAGATGGCGTTAACGGCAGCTTATGAATGCTTTTACAAGCAAAAAGCTTTAGAATAAAAACAATTCACAATATATTATTTAACGAATTTTTTGCTACAAGCGCCACTACAAAGTACCAAATGAAAGGCCTTTAAATCAATGAGAGTATATTATAATCAAGAGTTTGCGTGACTATCAGATATATTTTTTCTGCATTTTTCGATGTACAGTTCCCAATTGAAAAATGTAAGAACTAGACGGAACTAAACGGAACTAAAAAGCTAAGACATGAATCAAGAACTAACGTAACTAAAAAGCTAAGACATGAATCAAATTGCATGTGCGCGCTTTAGCGCATGCGCGAGTGTTTTTTTTTTCAATACTGATTTGTGAATGAATGTGTGGAAGCAGTAGCGCATGTGGAAGTGTTTTTTAGGTCGATATAAATCTGAATGTATGTGTGTAAGCTGATACACTGATTTCAATGGATGTGTGTAAGCTGAAATGATCAAAAAACAAAGCAAGCAATATTCTTTTTGTTTTCTGCTGTCGATATGATCTTACCCCTTTCCCTTCTCCCCTAGCAAGCACGCGTGTGAATGAATGTGATGTTGTTATTGTAGTCAGCTGTTAAGATTGTTTACATTTGTTGGTATAGTTAGCTAGAAATTTTCGGAGTTTTGAAGTTATTCTTATTGAAAGCTCTACAGTTGGAATTTTTGCTTAATAGTATTTTTAAATAGATATTTTAATAGATATTATAATAGAAGTCTCAATACGGGAAATTTTGGTTCGACTTTTTGTAGCTACTGCCATATCACCATCTCGATTTTTTTCAATTACGCATCACGAAACACTTGAATCACTCAGTTCCCTGAATATACGATGGAATTTCTGGGTTTGGCAGCGGCGAATCTTCAAACTCTAAATAACTTAGCATGTGCTCGTATGGAATGTTCGTGGTGAATGGAGGTTCGGATAAAAGGAGGTTCTGTAATCATCATCGTTTATCAAATCAACATAGCCTGAACAATCAAAACTAATGCTATGCTATTTATAAGTCCTTCTTAATACTGTTGAATCAAATAGCTTATCTCGATAAAACAAAATCTGATGATAATGATGATAATGATGCTAATAATGATAATAATGATAATGATAATGACGATAATGATGATGATGATGATGATGATGATAATAATGATAATAATGATAATAATGATAATAATGATAATGATTATGATAATGACGATAATGATGATGATGATAATGATAATGATAATGATAATGATAATGATAATGATAATGATAATGATAATGATAATGATGATAATGATAATGATAATGATAATGATAATGATAATGATAATGATAATGATAATGATAATGATAATGATAATGATAATGATAATGATAATGATAATGATAATGATAATGATAATGATAATGATAATGATAATGATAATGATAATGATAATGATAATGATAATGATAATGATAATGATAATGATAATGATAATGATAATGATAATGATAATGATAATGATAATGATAATGATAATGATAATGATAATGATAATGATAATGATAATGATAATGATAATGATAATGATAATGATGATAATGATGATAATGATAATGATAATGATAATGATAATGATAATGATAATGATAATGATAATGATAATGATAATGATAATGATAATGTTGACGTCGCAACCCTAAAAGAGAAAATTGTAAAAGATTTTGTAACATAGATTCAACATACCTACTTATCGACTCGTTCGAGTATCGATATTCCAGTATCGATGCTCTGACGAGTCGCTCGGTCGGCCTATCCGACGAGCGGGTTTTGCCTCCTTCTATAATCACATATTGATTAGCAGCAAGTAAGTTGTGTTTTTTGAGTTTTATTTTAATCTCACCGGCATCCACCATATTGGAAATTCAGCCTAATATTCTTCACTCATTGAAGTCGATCTGAAAAGTAAGAATTTATTAATAAAATTGTATACATTTAACTTTTACTTGCCTGTGTTTTTCCTATCTTCCTTAACTTTGCATACAAATCTCTGAGCACCTATTGCACAGATTTTATGTGCAATTCTAGGCGCTGACTCCACAAAATCTTTCCAGCTCAAATAGCCAACATAGTCACGGATAAATTCCAAGGGAACAAACGAATTTGTTTATGGTCCTTCTAGAGCCGTTTACTGTGGAAAATTAATCGCCTAAGAAAAGGAAAAAGGAAAAATTTGAACATCAACTCACCGGGCATCAGTTAAAAAGGTTAGTTGATTTTTTCTTTAGTGTCTCATACGAAAATAAAAAAAAAAAAAAAGTTTTATGTGCAAGTGATTTTTGAGTGAAGTGAAAACAAAGTGTGTGAAAATGCGCGATTTTATTAAAAATAAAATAGGTTTTTGCAAAGTGCGCGAAATGGTTTTGAAATAAAAATAACAAAATAAAGGTTAAAGTCCAAAAAGTGCGCCATTTTTCTTGTGACGAAGTTGCTCGAAGTAGACATTTTTTATTTAATTTATACTGAAATTATTGAAACAAAAAACAAAAAAAAGTAAAAAGAGTTTGCCGTCGGCGTTAAACATAATTTGCAAAAACCAAACGCAATACACAAAATCGCTCACACACTCACGCACAAGCAGACAATTCACTATTTTTTTTTTAATTACAAAAGAGTTTTTTGTCCGTCCGTAAGTTTTTCGAAAAATTTATTATTCTGGTCGAAATTACTGTTTTATTATTATTTTGATAAAACATATTCCAGTAAATAATATATTTTTAGTGGCGCGTTTTGCAATCAACCACATATTGATTGATTTGGTTAAATTAAAGCAGTTGTTCTGATATTTAGTTGGTAGATATTTTGTCCGTCGGTACTTTTTTGCATAAACTTACGCGAAGTGTTTGTGCCGTCGGCCCGTTCCTTCTTTTTTTGCATTGAACATACACACGCACACACGCATTTTAAAGCAGTTCGATTGCTTTAGCAAAATATTATATTTTTTTTCCGCGCACAATATAAATTTTTGTGTGAATTTACGGTGTAATTTTGTGTGTATTTTTACGCGAAGTGTTTTACCGCCGGCTTTTTTAACAAATTTTGCACACACACACACGCGTATTAAGCAAACTCTATTGCTGCAACAAATTAAGTCTTTTTCACGTCGCGTTTGGTTTAATACACCGGTATATTTTCTTATTTATTTTGTATAATATTGTTTATTTATATTATTGGGTTTTTTTTTTACACCTTTAATAATATAACCTGCGAAAACAACGCGAAATTAACAAAATTAAACGCGAAAAAAAAAAAAATACGTTCAAGTAAACAACGCGACGAATTACCTTAAAACAAAGAAAAATCAACGAAACCAAACAGCTGGGGTGGGTTTCAAAATAGTTTTGCCAGTGTGATCAAAAAGTATCGCACATATTGCGATTGGCATTTTTGGCACTTTTTTGGAAATTTATTGAAATTTGCCCACGTTTTTAACAAAATTAACCCCAAGTCGTCATCGAAGGAATATTTGTAACGATTTTTTAAGCGATCAATTTTTCGCAGGATTTTGGGGATTGGCTTGTAAGTTAAAATTATTTGTTGGGTTCCAATTTTAAATAATTGCAAAACTTATAAAGCGATTTTTTTTTGGAGAATTTTATTTATTTGTTTCATAAATAAAATTATTGAAAAAAAATTTTGAACGACTTATTTCTATAGCTTTGCGTAAAAGATTTTACTTTTCTACGTATTAGAACAGTTTATCCGATTTTTTTGGGAAAATATATAATGGAAGTTTCTACGTATTAGAAACAACTTCTGATAATACATCGATTTTCAATAAAATTTTTTTCCACCTACTAGAAAAATTTTTTTCGATTTTTTTTGAGAATAAATTCTACATTTTTAGAAACCATTTTTAAAAATTCTTTAAATTTCCAATAAAATTTTCTACGTATTAGAAAATTTTTTCCGATTTTTTTGGAAATAAATCGTGAACGTTTTCTACGTAGTAGAAACCATTTTTAATTATTCATCGATTTTGAAAGTCTTTTTTTAAAAATTCAATGCGGAAAGTTTCTACATATTAGAAACCAGTTTTAATTCTGCAACGAATTTTAAGAAAATTTTCTACGATTCGAAAATTTTTGCTGATTTTTTTTGAAAATATATCTCGGGAGTTTCTACTTATTAGAAACAATTTTTCATTATCAAAAAAATAAAATATTCACACTATTTTCAAAACATTTTCTGAAAACTTGTGTGGATTTTTTGAAAATATATCCCGAGAGTTTCTACGTATTAGAATCAAATTACAAAAAATAAAAAAAAAATAAAAATTTTTTTTTTCCAATACAAGTTCAATATTGTATCAACAATTCTATTTTTTAGAAAATTTGTTCTGGCATCGGATCCCAAGCGAATTTTCTATCTATTAGAAAAGAATTTTTTGGGTTTTTTTGCGTCAATTTTTATAATTTCTTTAGTGCATGTTTTCGATCAAGAAACAAATAATGGCGAAATAAATCTCTTTCATGAGAAATGCCGACACCATTTTTGATATGGAAAAAGATTTCAATGTTATTCCTCATGATGAGCTTACAATTTTCCCTCTGATAATTCAAGAGGATGAATTGAAGTCTCAATGGGCTAACGTAAAGTCTTCTTATGACGGTTGCTTGCTTAAATTAGTGGTAGCGAGTGGCGAAGAGGATGAAAACGTCACCCTAGTCAAAGTCAAGTATCGCTCATGTTATCAAACATATGTTCGATATCTAGCAAAGATGAACGAACTTAGCGATAAGTTGTCCACGGCAAAAAGACTACATGAAGTTGATGTTTCGCAATAGGAAATGACAATGTCTCGTCATAATATCAAGTTGCCACCGTGTGATACTGAGATATTCCACGGTGATTATTTAACATGGCCTTCGTTCAGGGATATGTTTTCCGCCATTTACATTCCGAATAATCGGATAACACCTGTCGAAAAACTTTTCCATCTTAATCAAAAAACCCGCGGAGAGGCCAAAGAGATTGTTCAAAATCTCCCCTCACGCATGAAGGGCTTGCGACGGCGTGGCAAAACTTGACAGACCGCTACGAAAATAAGCGGATTTTGGTGACTAACCAACTGAAAGTTTTATTTATTCTGCCAGCCGTTACCAAGGAGTGTGGAAATAACATAAAAAAGTTACAAAGAGACATCAACAACTGCATTTCAGCACTAACTATGCACAAAGTTGACATAAGCAATTGGGATGCGATATTTACGTTTCTGTGTTCAACAAAATTGCCTGAGACTATGCTCTCCTTATGGGAGCAATCTATTGAAGACAAGGCAGAAATCCCCAAATGGGCTGACCTTGATAAGTTTTTAACAAGTCGCTTTCAGACATTAGAAACGGTGTCTGAATTCAGAGGCGCGGTGCATAAAGGGCAAAAACCGATCGCACCTTCACCGAATGTGAAACAAGTTAACACATACCAGACAAATGTGACAAACACCAACTGCTAGCTGTGCAAAAACCAGCAACATGCGTTGAGGTTCTGTCCGAAGTTTTTGGCCATGAGAGTTAATGACAGATCATCAGCTGTAAGGCGGTTACATTGCTGCCTCAACTGTCTGTCAACTGGCCACGCTTCGAAAAATTGTAAAAGCGGATATAATTGCTCCTCGTGTGGACAACGACATCACTCGTTGTTACATAGAAATCCTCAAGGTGTAAATAATCATCAAAATGCGGGAAGTCCAAGCACGAATGCAGTACAGTCCACTCAACCAGCCGCATTGCAATCGCAAGCAACTGCGAGCACTAGCAGAAATATTCAATCGTGTTATGCCTCAAGCAGCAAAAATATTTTGCTGGGAACCGCGATGATAAATTTTTGCTATCGAGGATCTAGTTTCACAGCCAGAGCACTTATTGACTCTGGTTCAGAGGGCTCTTTCATTTCTGAGAGGTTGCAGCGACTTATTCAGCTGCCTACTCACCGAGTTTCCGCTCAAGTTTCAGGACTTAACAATGTGGTTTCGGCTAAAGTGCAAAAAGCTTGCACTTTGGTCATAGGATCACCTATTGATCCAACCATTCAGCTCACGACAAACGCCCTAATTCTATCGAAGATAACAGGAAATCTTCCCACATGCTCAGTGGATGCACTGTTGCAGCAAGCTTTCCCAGAGCTTGTTCTTGCGGACAAACGGTTCTACTGTAGCGATCAAGTAGATGTCCTCTTAGAAGGGGATCTGTACCCCCAAATTCTTCTTGACGGTATCCATCGGCATGTGCTCGGGTCACTTATTGCCCAAGAGACCATATTCGGCTGGATATTGACCGGCTCCGTTCCTTCCACATCAAAAAATCCTCCCTCCACTGCTTCGGTCGTTTCTTATTTTAGTGACGTGTCACTAGATCGGCAGTTAGCAGCTTTCTAGGAGCTAGAAGAGGTACCTCAAAAAGTAGTGTCCAATATTACAGACAAATTCTGTGAGGACAATTACGTGAATACGACAAGGCGTAATACCGATGGCCGCTATGTGGTGACCTTGCCTTTCAAGGGAAATTTTCCTCAGAGGACCTGTTTAGGTGACTCCCGTTATATTGCGGTCCGCCAGTTTCTTCGAAATGAGGTGAAACTGAGTAAAAATGTGGATGCCAAACAGGTATACGATGGTGTCTTAAAGGAATATTTGTAGCTGCGACATATGACGGAAGTAACTGCTAGTGTAACTCCGAGACACTCTCAGACTTATTACCTTCCTCATCACGCCGTCACAAAGCCTGATAGTACCACTACAAAAGTTCGTGTGGTCTTCAACGCGTCTAGCCCTACATCAAATGGCGCTAGCCTTAATAATGTTCTTCACTCAGGGCCCGTCTTGCAAAGTGATCTGACTTTGCTTATTTTGAAGTGGCGGTTCTTCCAATTTGTTTTTAATGGGGACATCGAAAAGATGTATCGCCAGATCCTAGTGAGTGAAGAGCATCAACGATTCCAGCGGATCATTTTTCGAGACGCAACAGGGGATCAGCTGAAAGATTTTCAGCTCAAAACCGTCACTTTTGGAGTAAATTGTGCTCCATTTCTAGCAATTCGCACACTTTTGCAGCTAGCCGACGATGTAGAGGGCAGCTTACCATTGGCATCTAAAGTTCTGCGTCACCATATGTACGTAGATGACGCATTGGCGGGAGGTCATGACTTGCAGTCAGCAATTCAAGCTCGAACGGAGCTTGAAAAAGCAGCGGAATCAGCAGGTTTTGCCCTGCGAAAATGGACTTCCAACTCCGAAGAATTACTACGAGGGATTCCTAGAAGTCATCGGCTGCATGAAGATTTTCTCGAGCTGGAAGACGCGAGCAACGTTAAGACGTTAGGAATTCGGTGGAACGCCCGTTCCGACTTTTTCTACTTTCACGCGCGACCACTGGACCAGGAGGGAAGTTTTTCAAAACGAGAGGTTTTGTCGGCAATTGCAAAACTGTTCGATCCACCGGGATGGTTAGCCCCGATCGTGGTCATCGCAAAAATGCTGATGCAGCAACTTTGGTTGGATGGCATCGGGTGGGATGATCAGCTCACCCCCTCTACTTTGCAGCGTTGGCAAACCTTCTTGGAAAATTATCCTCATATCAGCAGTATCCGGATTCCACGGTGGATCGATTACTCTCCTGATGGCGATGTGCAGTTTCACGGATTTTGCGATGCTTCCGAGAAAGCGTTAAACTTTTGGATCAAATAAGCGTGAATCTTCTCATCGCGAAAACTAAAGTAGCACCAGTTAAGACTGTGTCGTTACCAAGGCTTGAGTTATGCGGTGCGCTGGTGTTAGCGGAAATGGTTGAAGCGTTTCTAACAAATTTAGAAACATACAATCATCAGCTGTGCTTGTGGACCGATTCAACCATTGTGCTGACGTGGCTTCGCAAACAACCATGTGCCTGGACTACTTTTGTTGCCAATCGCGTCACGAAAATCAGCGAAAAGGGACGGAGAACTGGAGTCATGTAGATTCAGCGGACAGTCCAGCAGATTTGGCCAGCAGAGGTTTGGAGCCGCAACATTTAAAGGATAGTTCGTTGTGGTGGCATGGACCAGTATGGCTGCGGCAGGAGCCTAGCTCATGGCCAAACCAAGGCGCTGAATATGATACAACTATCGAAGCAAAAGCCCTCAAGGCTCATGTGGCCTGTTGTGAAACTAACATTATTTTAGACCGTTTTTCGTCGTTGCCTCGAGCCTTGCGAGTTCTATCGTACGTATTACGTTTTTATCGCAGAACTCACAGTGCACATAGACAAAATTTCCGTCATCAAGCTGTTGAAATATCACAGCAGGAAATTAAAGAGACAACGAGAAGGATTTTGATTGAATGTCTAAAGTTAGGATACCCGGTTGAGTACGCCAACTTAACAAATAAGATGTTAATCGACTCGAAAAGCTCACTCTTAAATTTGAACCCTTTCCTCACCATGTTCTTAGAATTGGAGGAAGGTTGTCGGAGACAGAACATATCTCTTATGATGAACGGCATCCGGTAATCTTACCGTACGACTGCCGGTTTTCCAAATTACTCGTGAAATTCACCCATGAAATTTCCCTGCATGGTGGGAACCAGCTTGTGTTGCGACTTATTCGGATGCAATACTGGATTCCCAGAGTCAAAAATATGATAAAGTCTATCATTCACAATTGTAAAATCTGTGTGATAGACCGCAAGCGGTTGCAGACCCAAATGATGACATCATTACCCCCAGAGCGAACAAAATTATCTCGGCCGTTTGCGTCTACTGGAGTGGATTTCACTGGTCCGTTTGACATTAAAAATAATACGGGACGCGCGTGTCTCATAACTAAGGGCTATATCTGTGTTTTTGTCTGTTTTGCGACAAAAGCTATTCATTTAGAGGCTACAAGCGATCTTAGCACTGCCACTTTTTGGCAGCATTTTCGAGATTTTTCGCACGTAGAGGCTGTCCGGAAAAAATGTACTCGGACAATGGAACCAACTTTGTTGGTGCCTCGCGAGCCTTCAAAGAAGATTTTAAAGCTTTTCTCCAGGATTCGAAAGAGAAGGTGGTGTCCAAATTTGCCCACCAGCACTTAACTTGGCACTTTATTCCCCAAAGTGCTCCCCATATGGGAGGTTTGTGGGAAGCTGGAGTTAAAAGTTTTAAATTACACTTCCGAAAGGTCGCCGCAGACACGAAATACACTTTTGAGGAGCTCTCAACCTTACTGTCGCGTATCGAAGCATGTTTGAATTCACGTCCTCTCAGTCCCATCTCTTCAGATCCTAATGATTTTGCATCATTAACTCCAGCGCATTTTCTAGTAGGGGGACCTTTGCTGGCTCCAATTGAACCGGATATTGCCGAAAATCCAATGTCCATAATCAATCGGTAGCAAAAGCTAAAGGCATTAAATCAGAAGTTCTGTCAAATATGGAAAAACGACTATTTAAAGAACTCCATAAGCGAAATAAGTGGAAACTTCCCCGTGAAGATTTAAAGGTTGACGACTTGGTTGTGATAAAAGCGGACAACCTTGCGGTCACAGAGTGGCGGTTAGGAAGAGTCGTGAAAACGTATTTAGGTTCAGATCAACGCGTCCGAGTTGCTGATCTGCGCACTGAACGCGGAGTTATTACGCAGCCGGTAGTTAAACTGATAGTTTTGCCAGTACCTTCGTAGTTAGACTTATTCGTCCGAGTTTTGTTTGGTTACGTGTTGTCCTCATTTCCGTAAAGAAGGAATTAACGTAATTCCTTTATCTTTCTTTTTTTTAGACAACGAAGAATGTCGACAGTGAAACAGGCCAACCAGCCCTTAAAAAAGTGTCGCGTATGCTTAGCGCGTCACCCGTTGTGTTTTTGCAAAGCGTTTGTCGCGGGAAACATAGCAGATCGGCTGCGGTTGGTGCTGCTGTTTAAATACTGCTTAAAGTGTCTCTTCCTAAACCATAGAACGGACGGATGCGCCAGTCGCGGACTATGCGGAACTTGTAGCGGAGAGCATCACACCATGCTGCATATAGGCCGGTCTCAAGACGAGGAAAAGTCGTCACCACTCAAGGCGCAAGGCGGGGCCAGGCGTCGTTCGTCTGAGCCTTATCGTCAGCGCAGGACTGGCGTCGAGGGGAGTGGTGTTGATCGGCCTTCTTTGCCGTCCACATTGAGCGTTGAGGGGGATTCGGCATCTGATAGAGAAGATGACGAGAGACGATTGGCGCGATGCATCGGAGATGCAGAAGAGTCGCGCATGTTTCCCCTGCCGGGCAGCACCCCTAAATCTCGCCTTACGAGGCGCTCAAGCCGGCGATCTCGCGGTTCGCGAAATGAGCGTCGTCGTCGAGTGCAAGGACGTACCCGGACTAGTCAGCGCCCTCGCCATCATCGTTGCCATGTCTGCAAACGGTGACTTCGCTCCTCCCAACGGCGGTCGTCAAGGTGGTAGATAAGGGTCGCATTCATCGGGTTCGGGCTCTGATAGACACGTGTGCTGAAGCGTCAGTGGTGTCGTATCGTGTGGTGCGTCAACTTGGGTTGTCTACGCGAATGGTTGGTTCACATGAGGTTTGCTCCTTAACCCTCCGAGCTAACTATGAGTCAAATCAGACGGTGACAGCCCAAGCGTCTATCAGGGCAAAATTTCCGAATATGATGCTTGCTGATCCCGACTTTTTCTTTTTGTCTCCGGTCGGCATGGTGTTGGGTGCAGACGTATACCCGAAAATCATAGAGCCAGGTATATGTCCGTGTAATGTAGGCGGAATCGTGACCCAGAACACCATCTTCGGATGGGTGTTATCGGGAGTGGTATCCCAGTAGTACTGCATTTTTTTTACAATTAAAACTACAATTAGAATATACAATTTTTACTATATATATATTTATATCCATTCTATGAAATTTATTGTACTGACAGCACTGAAATAATTTATTATAACGTTGGAACGAAAAATGAGACACTTTTGAATTGATCAACACCTTTTTACTAGAATAATGTATTTGTAGTATATTGAAATATTTTATAGTAATACTTAAAGGGGGCCGGCATGTTTACGTCGCAACCCTAAAAGAGAAAATTGTAAAAGATTTTGTAACACATAGATTCAGCATACCTACTTATCGACTCGTTCGAGTATCGATATTCCAGTATCGATGCTCTGAAGAGTCGCTCGGTCGGCTTATCCGACGAGCGGGTTTTGCCTTCTTCTATAATCACATATTGATTAGCAGCAAGTAAGTTGTGTTTTTTGAGTTTTATTTTAATCTCACCGGCATCCACCATATTGGAAATTCAGCCTAATATTCTTCACTCATTGAAGTCGATCTGAAAAGTAAGAATTTATTAATAAAATTGTATACACTTAACTTTTACTTGCCTGTGTTTTTCCTATCTTCCTTAACTTTGCATACAAATCTCTGAGCACCTATTGCACAGATTTTATGTGCAATTCTAGGCGCTGACTCCACAAAATCTTTCCAGCTCAAATAGCCAACATAGTCACGGATAAATTCCAAGGGAACAAACGAATTTGTTTATGGTCCTTCTAGAGCCGTTTACTGTGGAAAATTAATCGCCTAAGAAAAGGAAAAAGGAAAAATTTGAACATCAACTCACCGGGCATCAGTTAAAAAGGTTAGTTGATTTTTTCTTTAGTGTCTCATACGAAAATAAAAAAAAAAAAAAAGTTTTATGTGCAAGTGATTTTTGAGTGAAGTGAAAACAAAGTGTGTGAAAATGCGCGATTTTATTAAAAATAAAATAGGTTTTTGCAAAGTGCGCGAAATGGTTTTGAAATAAAAATAACAAAATAAAGGTTAAAGTCCAAAAAGAGCGCCATTTTTCTTGTGACGAAGTTGCTCGAAGTAGACATTTTTTATTTAATTTATACTGAAATTATTGAAACAAAAAACAAAAAAAAGTAAAAAGAGTTTGCCGTCGGCGTTAAACATAATTTGCAAAAACCAAACGCAATACACAAAATCGCTCACACACTCACGCACAAGCAGACAATTCACTATTTTTTTTTTAATTACAAAAGAGTTTTTTGTCCGTCCGTAAGTTTTTCGAAAAATTTATTATTCTGGTCGAAATTACTGTTTTATTATTATTTTGATAAAACATATTCCAGTAAATAATATATTTTTAGTGGCGCGTTTTGCAATCAACCACATATTGATTGATTTGGTTAAATTAAAGCAGTTGTTCTGATATTTAGTTGGTAGATACTTTGTCCATCGGTACTTTTTTGCATAAACTTACGCGAAGTGTTTGTGCCGTCGGCCCGTTCCTTCTTTTTTTGCATTGAACATACACACGCACACACGCACACACGCATTTTAAAGCAGTTCGATTGCTTTAGCAAAATATTATATTTTTTTTCCGCGCACAATATAAATTTTTGTGTGAATTTACGGTGTAATTTTGTGTGTATTTTTACGCGAAGTGTTTTACCGCCGGCTTTTTTAACAAATTTTGCACACACACACACGCGTATTAAGCAAACTCTATTGCTGCAACAAATTAAGTCTTTTTCACGTCGCGTTTGGTTTAATACACCGGTATATTTTCTTATTTATTTTGTATAATATTGTTTATTTATATTATTGGGTTTTTTTTTTTACACCTTTAATAATATAACCTGCGAAAACAACGCGAAATTAACAAAATTAAACGCGAAAAAAAAAAAAAATACGTTCAAGTAAACAACGCGACGAATTACCTTAAAACAAAGAAAAATCAACGAAACCAAACAGCTGGGGTGGGTTTCAAAATAGTTTTGCCAGTGTGATCAAAAAGTATCGCACATATTGCGATTGGCATTTTTGGCACTTTTTTGGAAATTTATTGAAATTTGCCCACGTTTTTAACAAAATTAACCCCAAGTCGTCATCGAAGGAATATTTGTAACGATTTTTTAAGCGATCAATTTTTCGCAGGATTTTGGGGATTGGCTTGTAAGTTAAAATTATTTGTTGGGTTCCAATTTTAAATAATTGCAAAACTTATAAAGCGATTTTTTTTTGGAGAATTTTATTTATTTGTTTCATAAATAAAATTATTGAAAAAAAATTTTGAACGACTTATTTCTATAGCTTTGCGTAAAAGATTTTACTTTTCTACGTATTAGAACAGTTTATCCGATTTTTTTGGGAAAATATATAATGGAAGTTTCTACGTATTAGAAACAACTTCTGATAATACATCGATTTTCAATAAAATTTTTTTCCACCTACTAGAAAAATTTTTTTCGATTTTTTTTGAGAATAAATTCTACATTTTTAGAAACCATTTTTAAAAATTCTTTAAATTTCCAATAAAATTTTCTACGTATTAGAAAATTTTTTCCGATTTTTTTGGAAATAAATCGTGAACGTTTTCTACGTAGTAGAAACCATTTTTAATTATTCATCGATTTTGAAAGTCTTTTTTTAAAAATTCAATGCGGAAAGTTTCTACATATTAGAAACCAGTTTTAATTCTGCAACGAATTTTAAGAAAATTTTCTACGATTCGAAAATTTTTGCTGATTTTTTTTGAAAATATATCTCGGGAGTTTCTACTTATTAGAAACAATTTTTCATTATCAAAAAAATAAAATATTCACACTATTTTCAAAACATTTTCTGAAAACTTGTGTGGATTTTTTGAAAATATATCCCGAGAGTTTCTACGTATTAGAATCAAATTACAAAAAATAAAAAAAAAATAAAAATTTTTTTTTTCCAATACAAGTTCAATATTGTATCAACAATTCTATTTTTTAGAAAATTTGTTCTGGCATCGGATCCCAAGCGAATTTTCTATCTATTAGAAAAGAATTTTTTGGGTTTTTTTGCGTCAATTTTTATAATTTCTTTAGTGCATGTTTTCGATCAAGAAACAAATAATGGCGAAATTAATCTCTTTCATGAGAAATGCCGACACCATTTTTGATATGGAAAAAGATTTCAATGTTATTCCTCATGATGAGCTTACAATTTTCCCTCTGATAATTCAAGAGGATGAATTGAAGTCTCAATGGGCTAACGTAAAGTCTTCTTATGACGGTTGCTTGCTTAAATTAGTGGTAGCGAGTGGCGAAGAGGATGAAAACGTCACCCTAGTCAAAGTCAAGTATCGCTCATGTTATCAAACATATGTTCGATATCTAGCAAAGATGAACGAACTTAGCGATAAGTTGTCCACGGCAAAAAGACTACATGAAGTTGATGTTTCGCAATAGGAAATGACAATGTCTCGTCATAATATCAAGTTGCCACCGTGTGATACTGAGATATTCCACGGTGATTATTTAACATGGCCTTCGTTCAGGGATATGTTTTCCGCCATTTACATTCCGAATAATCGGATAACACCTGTCGAAAAACTTTTCCATCTTAATCAAAAAACCCGCGGAGAGGCCAAAGAGATTGTTCAAAATCTCCCCTCACGCATGAAGGGCTTGCGACGGCGTGGCAAAACTTGACAGACCGCTACGAAAATAAGCGGATTTTGGTGACTAACCAACTGAAAGTTTTATTTAATCTGCCAGCCGTTACCAAGGAGTGTGGAAATAACATAAAAAAGTTACAAAGAGACATCAACAACTGCATTTCAGCACTAACTATGCACAAAGTTGACATAAGCAATTGGGATGCGATATTTACGTATCTGTGTTCAACAAAATTGCCTGAGACTATGCTCTCCTTATGGGAGCAATCTATTGAAGACAAGGCAGAAATCCCCAAATGGGCTGACCTTGATAAGTTTTTAACAAGTCGCTTTCAGACATTAGAAACGGTGTCTGAATTCAGAGGCGCGGTGCATAAAGGGCAAAAACCGATCGCACCTTCACCGAATGTGAAACAAGTTAACACATACCAGACAAATGTGACAAACACCAACTGCTAGCTGTGCAAAAACCAGCAACATGCGTTGAGGTTCTGTCCGAAGTTTTTGGCCATGAGAGTTAATGACAGATCATCAGCTGTAAGGCGGTTACATTGCTGCCTCAACTGTCTGTCAACTGGCCACGCTTCGAAAAATTGTAAAAGCGGATATAATTGCTCCTCGTGTGGACAACGACATCACTCGTTGTTACATAGAAATCCTCAAGGTGTAAATAATCATCAAAATGCGGGAAGTCCAAGCACGAATGCAGTACAGTCCACTCAACCAGCCGCATTGCAATCGCAAGCAACTGCGAGCACTAGCAGAAATATTCAATCGTGTTATGCCTCAAGCAGCAAAAATATTTTGCTGGGAACCGCGATGATAAATTTTTGCTATCGAGGATCTAGTTTCACAGCCAGAGCACTTATTGACTCTGGTTCAGAGGGCTCTTTCATTTCTGAGAGGTTGCAGCGACTTATTCAGCTGCCTACTCACCGAGTTTCCGCTCAAGTTTCAGGACTTAACAATGTGGTTTCGGCTAAAGTGCAAAAAGCTTGCACTTTGGTCATAGGATCACCTATTGATCCAACCATTCAGCTCACGACAAACGCCCTAATTCTATCGAAGATAACAGGAAATCTTCCCACATGCTCAGTGGATGCACTGTTGCAGCAAGCTTTCCCAGAGCTTGTTCTTGCGGACAAACGGTTCTACTGTAGCGATCAAGTAGATGTCCTCTTAGGAGGGGATCTGTACCCCCAAATTCTTCTTGACGGTATCCATCGGCATGTGCTCGGGTCACTTATTGCCCAAGAGACCATATTCGGCTGGATATTGACCGGCTCCGTTCCTTCCACATCAAAAAATCCTCCCTCCACTGCTTCGGTCGTTTCTTATTTTAGTGAAGTGTCACTAGATCGGCAGTTAGCAGCTTTCTAGGAGCTAGAAGAGGTACCTCAAAAAGTAGTGTCCAATATTACAGACAAATTCTGTGAGGACAATTACGTGAATACGACAAGGCGTAATACCGATGGCCGCTATGTGGTGACCTTGCCTTTCAAGGGAAATTTTCCTCAGAGGACCTGTTTAGGTGACTCCCGTTATATTGCGGTCCGCCAGTTTCTTCGAAATGAGGTGAAACTGAGTAAAAATGTGGATGCCAAACAGGTATACGATGGTGTCTTAAAGGAATATTTGTAGCTGCGACATATGACGGAAGTAACTGCTAGTGTAACTCCGAGACACTCTCAGACTTATTACCTTCCTCATCACGCCGTCACAAAGCCTGATAGTACCACTACAAAAGTTCGTGTGGTCTTCAACGCGTCTAGCCCTACATCAAATGGCGCTAGCCTTAATAATGTTCTTCACTCAGGGCCCGTCTTGCAAAGTGATCTGACTTTGCTTATTTTGAAGTGGCGGTTCTTCCAATTTGTTTTTAATGGGGACATCGAAAAGATGTATCGCCAGATCCTAGTGAGTGAAGAGCATCAACGATTCCAGCGGATCATTTTTCGAGACGCAACAGGGGATCAGCTGAAAGATTTTCAGCTCAAAACCGTCACTTTTGGAGTAAATTGTGCTCCATTTCTAGCAATTCGCACACTTTTGCAGCTAGCCGACGATGTAGAGGGCAGCTTACCATTGGCATCTAAAGTTCTGCGTCACCATATGTACGTAGATGACGCATTGGCGGGAGGTCATGACTTGCAGTCAGCAATTCAAGCTCGAACGGAGCTTGAAAAAGCAGCGGAATCAGCAGGTTTTGCCCTGCGAAAATGGACTTCCAACTCCGAAGAATTACTACGAGGGATTCCTAGAAGTCATCGGCTGCATGAAGATTTTCTCGAGCTGGAAGACGCGAGCAACGTTAAGACGTTAGGAATTCGGTGGAACGCCCGTTCCGACTTTTTCTACTTTCACGCGCGACCACTGGACCAGGAGGGAAGTTTTTCAAAACGAGAGGTTTTGTCGGCAATTGCAAAACTGTTCGATCCACCGGGATGGTTAGCCCCGATCGTGGTCATCGCAAAAATGCTGATGCAGCAACTTTGGTTGGATGGCATCGGGTGGGATGATCAGCTCACCCCCTCTACTTTGCAGCGTTGGCAAACCTTCTTGGAAAATTATCCTCATATCAGCAGTATCCGGATTCCACGGTGGATCGATTACTCTCCTGATGGCGATGTGCAGTTTCACGGATTTTGCGATGCTTCCGAGAAAGCGTTAAACTTTTGGATCAAATAAGCGTGAATCTTCTCATCGCGAAAACTAAAGTAGCACCAGTTAAGACTGTGTCGTTACCAAGGCTTGAGTTATGCGGTGCACTGGTGTTAGCGGAAATGGTTGAAGCGTTTCTAACAAATTTAGAAACATACAATCATCAGCTGTGCTTGTGGACCGATTCAACCATTGTGCTGACGTGGCTTCGCAAACAACCATGTGCCTGGACTACTTTTGTTGCCAATCGCGTCACGAAAATCAGCGAAAAGGGCCGGAGAACTGGAGTCATGTAGATTCAGCGGACAATCCAGCAGATCTGGCCAGCAGAGGTTTGGAGCCGCAACATTTAAAGGATAGTTCGTTGTGGTGGCATGGACCAGTATGGCTGCGGCAGGAGCCTAGCTCATGGCCAAACCAAGGCGCTGAATATGATACAACTATCGAAGCAAAAGCCCTCAAGGCTCATGTGGCCTGTTGTGAAACTAACATTATTTTAGACCGTTTTTCGTCGTTGCCTCGAGCCTTGCGAGTTCTATCGTACGTATTACGTTTTTATCGCAGAACTCACAGTGCACATAGACAAAATTTCCGTCATCAAGCTGTTGAAAGGAAATTAAAGAGACAACGAGAATGATTTTGATTGAATGTCTAAAGTTAGGATACCCGGTTGAGTACGCCAACTTAACAAATAAGATGTTAATCGACTCGAAAAGTTCACTCTTAAATTTGAACCCTTTCCTCACCATGTTCTTAGAATTGGAGGAAGGTTGTCGGAGACAGAACATATCTCTTATGATGAACGGCATCCGGTAATCTTACCATACGACTGCCGGTTTTCCAAATTACTCGTGAAATTCACCCATGAAATTTCCCTGCATGGTGGGAACCAGCTTGTGTTGCGACTTATTCGGATGCAATACTGGATTCCCAGAGTCAAAAATATGATAAAGTCTATCATTCACAATTGTAAAATCTGTGTGATAGACCGCAAGCGGTTGCAGACCCAAATGATGACATCATTACCCCCAGAGCGAACAAAATTATCTCGGCCGTTTGCGTCTACTGGAGTGGATTTCACTGGTCCGTTTGACATTAAAAATAATACGGGACGCGCGTGTCTCATAACTAAGGGCTATATCTGTGTTTTTGTCTGTTTTGCGACAAAAGCTATTCATTTAGAGGCTACAAGCGATCTTAGCACTGCCACTTTTTGGCAGCATTTTCGAGATTTTTCGCACGTAGAGGCTGTCCGGAAAAAATGTACTCGGACAATGGAACCAACTTTGTTGGTGCCTCGCGAGCCTTCAAAGAAGATTTTAAAGCTTTTCTCCAGGATTCGAAAGAGAAGGTGGTGTCCAAATTTGCCCACCAGCACTTAACTTGGCACTTTATTCCCCAAAGTGCTCCCCATATGGGAGGCTTGTGGGAAGCTGGAGTTAAAAGTTTTAAATTACACTTCCGAAAGGTCGCCGCAGACACGAAATACACTTTTGAGGAGCTCTCAACCTTACTGTCGCGTATCGAAGCATGTTTGAATTCACGTCCTCTCAGCCCCATCTCTTCAGATCCTAATGATTTTGCATCATTAACTCCAGCGCATTTTCTAGTAGGGGGACCTTTGCTGGCTCCAATTGAACCGGATATTGCCGAAAATCCAATGTCCATAATCAATCGGTAGCAAAAGCTAAAGGCATTAAATCAGAAGTTCTGTCAAATATGGAAAAACGACTATTTAAAGAACTCCATAAGCGAAATAAGTGGAAACATCCCCGTGAAGATTTAAAGGTTGACGACTTGGTTGTGATAAAAGCGGACAACCTTGCGGTCACAGAGTGGCGGTTAGGAAGAGTCGTGAAAACGTATTTAGGTTCAGATCAACGCGTCCGAGTTGCTGATCTGCGCACTTAACGCGGAGTTATTACGCAGCCGGTAGTTAAACTGATAGTTTTGCCAGTACCTTCGTAGTTAGACTTATTCATCCGTGTTTTGTTTGGTTACGTGTTGTCCTCATTTCCGTAAAGAAGGAATTAACGTAATTCCTTTATCTTTCTTTTTTTTAGACAACGAAGAATGTCGACAGTGAAACAGGCCAACCAGCCCTTAAAAAAGTGTCGCGTATGCTTAGCGCGTCACCCGTTGCGTTTTTGCAAAGCGTTTGTCGCGGGAAACATAGCAGATCGGCTGCGGTTGGTGCTGCTGTTTAAATACTGCTTAAAGTGTCTCTTCCTAAACCATAGAACGGACGGATGCGCCAGTCGAGGACGATGCGGAACTTGTAGCGGAGAGCATCACACCATGCTGCATATAGGCCGGTCTCAAGACGAGGAAAAGTCGTCACCACTCAAGGCGCAAGGCGGGGCCAGGCGTCGTTCGTCTGAGCCTTATCGTCAGCGCAGGACTGGCGTCGAGGGGAGTGGTGTTGATCGGCCTTCTTTGCCGTCCACATTGAGCGTTGAGGGGGATTCGGCATCTGATAGAGAAGATGACGAGAGACGATTGGCGCGATGCATCGGAGATGCAGAAGAGTCGCGCATGTTTCCCCTGCCGGGCAGCACCCCTAAATCTCGCCTTACGAGGCGCTCAAGCCGGCGATCTCGCGGTTCGCGAAATGAGCGTCGTCGTCGAGTGCAAGGACGTACCCGGACTAGTCAGCGCCCTCGCCATCATCGTTGCCATGTCTGCAAACGGTGACTTCGCTCCTCCCAACGGCGGTCGTCAAGGTGGTAGATAAGGGTCGCATTCATCGGGTTCGGGCTCTGATAGACACGTGTGCTGAAGCGTCAGTGGTGTCGTATCGTGTGGTGCGTCAACTTGGGTTGTCTACGCGAATGGTTGGTTCACATGAGGTTTGCTCCTTAACCCTCCGAGCTAACTATGAGTCAAATCAGACGGTGACAGCCCAAGCGTCTATCAGGGCAAAATTTCCGAATATGATGCTTGCTGATCCCGACTTTTTCTTTTTGTCTCCGGTCGGCATGGTGTTGGGTGCAGACGTATACCCGAAAATCATAGAGCCAGGTATATGTCCGTGTAATGTAGGCGGAATCGTGACCCAGAACACCATCTTCGGATGGGTGTTATCGGGAGTGGTATCCCAGTAGTACTGCATTTTTTTTACAATTAAAACTACAATTAGAATATACAATTTTTACTATATATATATTTATATCCATTCTATGAAATTTATTGTACTGACAGCACTGAAATAATTTATTATAACGTTGGAACGAAAAATGAGACACTTTTGAATTGATCAACACCTTTTTACTAGAATAATGTATTTGTAGTATATTAAAATATTTTATAGTAATACTTAAAGGGGGCCGGCATGTTTACGTCGCAACCCTAAAAGAGAAAATTGTAAAAGATTTTGTAACACATAGATTCAGCATACCTACTTATCGACTCGTTCGAGTATCGATATTCCAGTATCGATGCTCTGAAGAGTCGCTCGGTCGGCTTATCCGACGAGCGGGTTTTGCCTCCTTCTATAATCACATATTGATTAGCAGCAAGTAAGTTGTGTTTTTTGAGTTTTATTTTAATCTCACCGGCATCCACCATATTGGAAATTCAGCCTAATATTCTTCACTCATTGAAGTCGATCTGAAAAGTAAGAATTTATTAATAAAATTGTATACATTTAACTTTTACTTGCCTGTGGTTTTCCTATCTTCCTTAACTTTGCATACAAATCTCTAAGCACCTATTGCACAGACTTTATGTGCAATTCTAGGCGCTGACTCCACAAAATCTTTCCAGCTCAAATAGCCAACATAGTCACGGATAAATTCCAAGGGAACAAACGAATTTGTTTAGATAAGGATAATGATAATGATAATGATAATGATAATGATAATGATAATGATAATGATAATGATAATGATAATGATAATGATAATGATAATGATAATGATAATGATAATGATAATGATAATGATAATGATAATGATAATGATAATGATAATGATAATGATAATGATAATGATAATGATAATGATAATGATAATGATAATGATAATGATAATGATAATGCTAATGCTAATGATAATGATAATGATAATGATAATGCTAATGATAATGATAATGATAATGATAATGCTAATGATAATGATAATGATAATGATAATGATAATGATAATGATAATGATAATGATAATGATAATGATAATGATAATGATAATGATAATGATAATGATAATGATAATGATAATGATAATGATAATGATAATGATAATGATAATGATAATGATAATGATAATGATAATGATAATGATAATGATAATGATAATGATAATGATAATGATAATGATAATGATAATGATAATGATAATGATAATGATAATGATAATGATAATGATAATGATAATGATAATGATAATGATAATGATAATGATAATGATAATGATAATGATAATGATAATGATAATGATAATGATAATGATAATGATAATGATAATGATAATGATAATGATAATGATAATGATAATGATAATGATAATGATAATGATAATGATAATGATAATGATAATGATAATGATAATGATAATGATAATGATAATGATAATGATAATGATAATGATAATGATAATGATAATGATAATGATAATGATAATGATAATGATAATGATAATGATAATGATATGATAATGATAATGATAATGATAATGATAATGATAATGATAATGATAATGATAATGATAATGATAATGATAATGATAATGATAATGATAATGATAATGATAATGATAATGATAATGATAATGATAATGATAATGATAATGATAATGATAATGATAATGATAATGATAATGATAATGATAATGATAATGATAATGATAATGATAATGATAATGATAATGATAATGATAATGATAATGATAATGATAATGATAATGATAATGATAATGATAATGATAATGATAATGATAATGATAATGATAATGATAATGATAATGATAATGATAATGATAATGATAATGATAATGATAATGATAATGATAATGATAATGATAATGATAATGATAATGATAATGATAATGATAATGATAATGATAATGATAATGATAATGATAATGATAATGATAATGATAATGATAATGATAATGATAATGATAATGATAATGATAATGATAATGATAATGATAATGATAATGATAATGATAATGATAATGATAATGATAATGATAATGATAATGATAATGATAATGATAATGATAATGATAATGATAATGATAATGATAATGATAATGATAATGATAATGATAATGATAATGATAATGATAATGATAATGATAATGATAATGATAATGATAATGATAATGATAATGATAATGATAATGATAATGATAATGATAATGATAATGATAATGATAATGATAATGATAATGATAATGATAATGATAATGATAATGATAATGATAATGATAATGATAATGATAATGATAATGATAATGATAATGATAATGATAATGATAATGATAATGATAATGATAATGATAATGATAATGATAATGATAATGATAATGATAATGATAATGATAATGATAATGATAATGATAATGATAATGATAATGATAATGATAATGATAATGATAATGATAATGATAATGATAATGATAATGATAATGATAATGATAATGATAATGATAATGATAATGATAATGATAATGATAATGATAATGATAATGATAATGATAATGATAATGATAATGATAATGATAATGATAATGATAATGATAATGATAATGATAATGATAATGATAATGATAATGATAATGATAATGATAATGATAATGATAATGATAATGATAATGATAATGATAATGATAATGATAATGATAATGATAATGATAATGATAATGATAATGATAATGATAATGATAATGATAATGATAATGATAATGATAATGATAATGATAATGATAATGATAATGATAATGATAATGATAATGATAATGATAATGATAATGATAATTATAATTATAATTATAATTATAATTATAATTATAATGATAATGATAATGATAAATCACCTTAATATGGTTCAAGTTCCGCCACATAGCGTGCAACACTTTTTATTGTTTTATACGTCTAAAGCCCCCAGACTGTTCAACTGCCTTCCAAGCAACATAAGGTGCCTTCGTAATAAATTTGCTTTTTTAAAACAGATGAAGTCGTGGCTTTTTGATTTGTCCTATTGTTGTGAATTGAAAGCCACAAGCGTTGCACTTAAAAACAACAATTACAGTTCCATGAACCTTCCTACTTTTCATACGAAAAGTACGTGAGGTGTCATGTTGCAAACCAAGGACAAATGCAAGCATTGAACTGAGCTTGCATTGGCCCACGAAAAAACGAATGCGTTTGGCCAATTTCGCGTCAGCGAAATTGGCATTGTCTTCAATTCCCAATTGTCATATTGCAAACCAAGGGCAAATGCAAGCATTGAACTGTGCTTGCATTGGCTCAGGTAAAAAAGCGAATGCGTTTGGCCAATTTTGCGTCAGAAAAATGGGCTTGGTTTTCAATTCACAAATTATTAAAGTTCAGTTCGAATTAAGCAGTCGGATTCAGACAACCTTCGAATTTAGCAGTCGGATTCAGACAACTGTAAACCGCGTATTTTTATAAGTGAAAAAATATAAAATTGTTTAATATAAAAAAACAAGCAAATTGTTAGAATTAAGAACATTCAAATAAAAAGTATAAAGAAATTGTGTGAAGCAAGAACTTAAAATAATTTCGTTATTATTTGAAAACAACATTGGCGCAGCCGGTATAAGAGCAAGTATAAAAATTAATATAATTGTAGACATTAAATTTGACATCTTTGCATGGAAGACACAAAATTTAATATTTTTATTGACGAACTGTGGACGGAAATAAGAGGGTTTTGCAATTCAAGCCAAGATTTCGAGGACATTAAAATAGGTGTTTATGTAGGTAGAAAGTGGGAAAAATTAGAAGAAGTAGAAACAGTACTAGGGATATTTACGGAGCTGGTACATAATCAATCGAAAGCATCGATTGAGGAAAAAGGTGACATAGAACAACGAGCATTATATATAGAGAGAAAATATAACGATCTTAAGTCTCACTTAAATGAGACCGAAGAGAGTATAAAAGAGCTTGAAGAGAAAATCACAAATTAAGGCAACTAGTTAAAAACAAAAACATTTCAGAAGATTTAATACAGAGTTTATTAGAAGAAAATCACACTCTGTGTAATAAGCAGTTGCAAGAAGCTAAAGATCAGATTACAAATTTAAAACTCACTGAAAGGAAAAACAACAACGAAAATATAGAAAATATAAATAAAGATAAAAGTAGCATAGTTATAAAAAACACAGATCAAATGGATATAAACGAAATTTCAAAAATAGTTTCATGACTTGTTCCTTTGTTTTCAGGGGTAGAGTCAAGTGAGTTACAGGCAGAAGTTTATAAATTTATACAGGGCGCAGAGCTAGCTTTTGAATGTATAGGAAAATCCAATTTAGATAAATTTATACAGTGCGTAAAACTAAGATTGTATGGAGATGCATTTGAGGTAGTTAGATCCAGACAATTTAGCGACGTAAAGGAGCTGTTTATGCTAATAAAAAATACATATTTAAAGCAAAAAACGTTAGAAATAGTTTGACAGCAAATACAAAAAACATTGCAACAACCAGGTGAGGAAGTAAGACAGTACGCTAGACGATTAAACGTACTTAAAACAACAGCAGAAGACTTGATAAATAATAAATATAGAGACGGTGTCACCGCGCTCTTGAGCGAGTTAGACAAGACAGTACTCACGACTTTCAAAGCGGGTCTGCTGGATCCAACTCTTAGAGTTCACATGTTGAGTATAAAAACTGGTACATTCAAGAGTGTAGTTGAGGAAGCTGTTGTTACATATGCAACAATTGAAAGGGGAAAACATACGACATTGAAAGGAAATTCATTCGGAATTAATTTGAATACAAAAGCAGTTCCATTTGTTCCCCAAAATTCATATCAAGGCACCAGTGAACATGGCACTAATTATGCACCTTCATCAATTTATTATCAAAACGATGATTCTACTTCACAGCAAAATACAAATTTTGATTCACATAAAAAACAACTCGAAAATAAATTAAACAAAAGCATAAAACCAACATGCTCATTTTGTAATAAGATAGGACACACAAGAGACGAATGCTATACAAGAAAAAACCAAGCATATTGTAAACAGTGCAGACAGTACGGTCACGAATATAATTTCAACTGCTCAAATCGTGGTAACTTTAACAACAATGGCAATAAAAATAAGCAACAACATAATAAGCCAAATGAACGCGCAAATACAGTAGAAATAAAGTGCAAATGGTGTGCAAGAAGAGGGCATTTAATGGAAGCCTGTTTCGCAAGAAAAAATTTTGAATTAAAACAGGGAAACTATCAAGGGCCCAGCCAAGGCCAGTAAGCTGGGAACCCAAAAGGTTAAGTAAAACAGGGCCACTAACAGAAGTTCCAGATGATTTGACGTCGGAAAAGATTGTAAACATCTGTTCTTCTAATCCAACAGATATAGTATCAACATTTATTAGTACGCCTAAAAAGACAGTCAAAATGTTGATAACTACGTCTTATAATTTGTTTCTTAATAATTTCTTTGAACCCTGACGGATCTTACATATATTATACTTTGCATTTTAAATATGACAATTTTAACCATATGCGATATATTTAAAAGCATTTGGCAATTTTTAAAATCATTTGCAGGCTTACTAGGGTTAAAGCTAACACAAATCCGATTATACATTGGGAAAAATTCAAAATATTATTTTGAAAATTTAAGTGAACCTTTTTATCACCCAAACTTAACATTACAAGAACAAATTACAAAGGGGCAATGCTTCGGTATTTCCAAGGTAAATGATGTGTTTATAGAAATCCCTTGCAAGAATTCTATAACGGGACGACTCATTTTACTTGTGGATTCCGGAGCGGATACAAGTTTAATTAAACAAAATACATTAAAAATACTTCGAACCGAGATGAGAGCGAAATAAAAAATTTAAGCGGAGCATTTGGTGGCTTCGTTAAAACTCTGGGGTCTATAATTATTCCATATGATGATGTAGAGCACCTATGTTTTAAGTTACACGTTGTGGCACTAGATCAAGGGTTGCCTGCAGATGGAATTTTAGGTAGAGATAACCTGTGGAACAAATCAATAATTAATACGATAGAAAAAACACTAACGATTTATGATGCACACAGGAACAATATTTTGACATTACCATTAAAACAAATGAATAAATTGAATGAACTTATAAACTACAATGAAGAAGTTAAAATAAAAGCAAGAACAGTGAGAACAGTAAAAATTCCAATAAACACAAAAATTCCAGTGGTGATAATTCATAAACAAGAAATTTCACAAGGGGTTTATTTAGGTGAAGTATTAGCAAATGTCAAAAATAAAACGGCATATGTCTCGGTGTTAAATTCGAATGATAAGGATTTTGTCATACCCGAAAATTTTGAACCAAAATTTTCAAATTTTAATAAATTCAAAATTCATACTAATTCAGTTTATAGCTTAAAAGAGTTGGACGCAAAAGATAGAATAGATAGACTAACCAAATCAATTATACTTGACCCGAACTTAAACTCAGAAGAAAAAGCTTCAATAGAAAATTTAATCACTTCATTTCATGATATTTTTCTGTTAGAAGGTGAGAAATTATCATACACTTCGGTATTAGAACATGAAATCCCAACTCGAACAGATGAACCACCTACATATCAAAAACAATATAAATTACCTCAGATTCATAGAGACGAAATTCAAAGGCAAGTAGAACAGCTTATAGACGACGACATAATTAGACCAAGCAAATCACCGTGGAACTCACCAATGCTTTTGGTTCCAAAAAAATCTGGGACAGACGGAAATAAAAAGTGGAGATTAGTTATTGATTTTAGGAAACTAAACGATGCCACAATTAAACAAGTTTTTCCAATTCCCAGGATTGACGAAATATTGGACCAATTAGGGCACTCTACATATTTTTCAACAATAGACTTGGCTAGTGGATACCATCAAGTACTTGTTAATAAAAATGACAAAGAAAAAACCGCTTTTAGTACATCACTAGGTCATTATGAATTCAATAGAATGCCTTTTGGACTAACTGGAGCTCCAGCTACCTTCCAGAGACTAATGAACCATGTTTTGACTGGACTTCAAGGGATTGACTGTTTCGTGTATTTAGACGACATTGTCGTCTACGGGAAAAATTTGAAACAACACGAAGAAAGGTTAGGAAGAGTATTTATGAAGCTCAGAGAAAACTGCTTAAAAATAAATACGGGTAAATGTCAGTTTTTGCGGCGTGAAATAGTTTATTTAGGTCATGTGTGTTCGGAACTTGGAGCATTACCTGACCCACAAAAATTAGAGTGTGTAAAAAATATTCCAATACCAAGAAATAGAAAGGAGGTTCAGTCATTTTTGGGTCTGGTAAATTATTACCGAAAATTTATAAAAAATGTGGCGAAAATTTGCCTTCCCATAAATAATCTTCTCAAAAAGGACGTTCCCTTTGAGTGGTCGAGCCATTGTCAGAATGCATTTCAAACATTGAAAGAAGCAATTACTTCGCCCCCAGTGTTAGCTTATCCCGATTTCAAAAAACCTTTTATACCGACTACCGATGCCAGCGGGGAAGCATTAGGGGCTATTTTGTCCCAAGGTGAAGAGGGCGAAGATCGACCAATTGCATTCGCTAGCAGATCGTTAAACTGTGCGGAAAAAAGATACTCAACAATCGAGAAAGAGTTCTTAGCAATAGTTTGGGCAACTAATAATTATAGGGCTTATCTTTTAGGAAGACCTTTCACAATATACACCGATCACCAACCCTTGAAAGGAATTGCAAACTTGAGAGACCAAACATCACGGCTGGCTCGTTTTAGGCACAAACTTTCCGAATATGAATTCGAAATAGTTTATAAGCCTGGTAAACGAAACTCAAATGCAGACGCTTTAAGTCGGATTCCACAAAATAACCAGGAAATAATTGTAGTACAAACCAGGTCAAAAACGAAGGCACAGGAAGGAGGAAATGATAATGAATATGCCCCAGATAAGTCAAATAAACAAATCGAAGAAGTAAGAGGAAGTCAAAAACAAAAGAAAAGAGTTATCCTCACAAACCAGAGTGACATAGCAACGGTATTAAAAGACTTTCACGATCTGCCACTAGGCGGCCACCAGGGGTCCATGAAAACTTTTTTTAGGATACGTCAACAATACAGATGGAAGGGAATGCAAAAACAAATCAAGGAATATGTTCGGAAATGTAGAAAATATCAGATCAATAAAAGTTCCAGGCTTACAAGGATGCCCATGGTTCTGACCGACACACCTATGAGACCTTTCGAGAAGGTTTATATGGATATAGTAGGCATTTTGCCGGAAACCACATCCGGAAATAAATACATACTAACTTTCCAGGACGACTTTTCCAAATACCTAGTGTGTGCTGCACTCCCGGATGGGGAAGCGACCACAGTTTCCAAAATCTTTTATGATCAAATAATTGCACGATATGGTACTCCTAAGTTACTAATAACCGACAACGGTAGTAATTTAATTTCAAAAGTTTTCTCTTATACGTGCAAAATGTTAGGCCGCAGAAGATGGCTCTAACTGGGATCAATGGCTTAGTTCAGCGATGCATGTTCATAATAATACAGTACACACATCAACGAAACAAACACCATTCCGAACACTGTATGGGTTTGATTCGGAAATGCCGACTAATTTAAAAAGAAAATGCTCACCATTGTATAACAGTGACGATCCATTAAAGGTATTAAAATTTCAACTACAAAGAACACATGAGCTAGTACGAAAGAATCAGGAAAAGGCCAAGGAAACGTCAAAACGGCATTACGATAATCATACTAACTCCGCGATATTCAAAGTAGGGGACAAGGTATTGATAAAAAATCAAACTCGAAAAAATAAGTTTTCGCCGATATGGATAGGTCCATACGATGTGTTAGCAATAGAAAGTCCAGTAACAACAAAAATTCTAATAAAAAATAAACAGAAAAAAATTCATAATAATTTACTTAAATTATTCAACAGTTAAACAAATTAAAAATAACGAAATAACTGAAAATAACAAAAACCATTGAACGAACAACCACCAGTCGTTGCACTTTAAAGTGTCAAGTTACTTTTGGGATTATTTCTGTTGATAAATATTTGTTGTTATTTCGGCAAAGTAGCTGCCATCGTTCAAGTGCACTGAAAATAAGTCTACTACCTACTTTATGAGTGCTAAGCTAATGTTGAGGTAGGTTAGAAATGAGGTTTGCATGGTACTAAGATAGCGTGATGATCTTCGAGTAATTTGTATTTTTGTAAAAATATAATAACAATATAATAACAATAAAAAATATTTTACAATTACAGGCGAGAAATGAACGTATAATACGTAACCAGTAGGATTTAAAGGGTGGAATCTTTTGCCTTCAGGAGAGCCTACTGAACTCAACTTAAGTTTCCAAATTGGTTTTTGTAACATTATCAATTGATAACATAACAATAATAATAAAAAAAAAAATATTTTTCAATTACAGGTGAAAAGTCAAGGCGAGCGCTCAACGTTTACCTAAGTATAATACGTTACTAGTAAGATTTAATTCTAAATTTATTAATATATTTATACATAGATATACGGTCTAATATTATTAATATATTTATACATAGATATACGGTCTAATATTGTTAATATATTTATACATAGATATACGCAATGATCGGGGTCCTAGTTTTTGCTTGGATAACCCTCTGCACTGCTCAACACACGACAGTCCAGAAGCTTGAAAACACACCAGCTTTCTTCGAATCGGTGGGCAACGCGTTATTCTACTCAGAGCATTGGACAATTCTGACGAAGTTTACTTCAGTAGACCTGTCTGAGACACTCATACTACTAAGAAATTTTACTGATGCGGAGAAAATATGGTGCGGGAAGCTTACAGGAGTATATGCCAAAGAGGACTTCTACGCCACGTGTACATCATCTCTACAGGAAACTGATGCCTTAGTCGGCATAATGGAGAAAAACGAGCAGATGATGGCATCAATTGGAGATCAACACAGAAGTAAACGATCAATCGACTTCGTTGGTGAAGCGCTTCATTGGGCATTTGGGGTGATGGATCATCAGGATGCCTCCAAAATTGCCGAACACCTTCAGGAAATAGACCAGAGAGACAGCCAAACTAATCAAATATTAGATAAACAGATAACGGTAATGGAGAGTAATTATAAGTCAATCTCAAACTCGATAGTCACGGTCCTGAACGAGGTGGAAGGGTTGCAGAGTATTATTAACAAGACATTGCGGCAACAAGATGTCATAAACGCTGAAACGAAAGTTAATTTGAGTAAGCTCAATTTCAAAGTGCAGCTTTTGGAGCGTCAGTCGATTATCAATTCAAAATTAATCGAAATGCAAGGACAACAGTCCACTGAAATGGCGATAATCGATGACCTTTTTAAGGGAATTCTTCACCCAAAAATTATGGTCACGAAGGACATAAGCAACATGATGGTTAGACTTACTTTGGACGGCAAAGCCAAGTGGTTTCTGTCCAAAATCATGCACATTGACCAAATAGCCTCCGTGAAAGCATTTGCAAATAATGGCAGTTTTTTGATAGTGGTTAAGCTACCCTTACCGACTCAGATGAAGTTTACTATATTCAAGGTACATCCAATACCAATTTTCACCGAAGGCAAATGGGATTTAGTTGTCAGAATATCCTACGACTTTATGGCAGAAGCTAAGGACCGTAGTCAATTCATTGGTCTTTCTGGATAAGAAATATCTAAATGTCTCAATATTAAGGAAGATATTAAATCCGATGTCTTGCTCTGCCGCCTTCCAGGAAAGATCTTGACCAACAGAAATTCAAATTGCGAAGTGAGTCTAATGCAGCATCTGAATATAAACAGTCATATCTGCGAATATGCAGCCATCCCAACAAGAAAGGGATTGCTAATAAAGATGTCAACACCCAACCGATGGCTCTATAAATTCCGCAGACCCGAAGGATTTGAAGTCGTATGTGAAGATCACACCGGAGCGGTAACACTTTCCGAATTTGGTTACATAAATGTTGTGGAGAGGTGCAACGTACGTAACGAAGAAGTCATCCTTCCATATGAAACATCGAGAGTGTATTCTTTTAATATGAGCCACCATAGGATAAACCATTCGTCGCTAATAGAAACACTTAAACAAAATTGGTCCAAATTGTTGGTAAGCGGCGATACAGTGGCACCCCATTTACCCATAGTTGTCTCCAACCACGACGCCATAAAAACAACCTTGGCAAACGGTCAAAAAAGCCTGACCGAATTGAAAACGCAATCGGAACAACACAAGATTAACCATAGTTTTTACAATCAACAGAGGGTTGCAACCAGTGTGGGTTTCACATTCGGCATTTCGAGTTTGGTTCTTAGTATCGTCATTGGGGTACTGGTGTACAAACGTAAGAAGAAGAGTACCACAGGCACGAACTTCACAGTGGAGTTCAGCAAACCACCAACCAGCAAACCACCAATCAGCAAGCCACCGCTACCAGACATCCAACAGGGAATCCAGCGCAAAATGGAACCCAGATGTCCCCGCATTTCGAAGACAATGACATACTAGCAGGAACAGCAACAGCGTCAGGCGTCTACCAGATCAAGCAAGTCACTGGGGCCCACGATAGGATGCGTATAAGAGGTAGAATACAGCATTTACTTTTAATTATATGCAACAGGAGTTGTTAAAAATATTAGGTATTTTACTTATCATTACATAGGCCAAAAGGGGGAGGAATGTTGTGAATTGAAAGCCACAAGCGTTGCACTTAAAAACAACAATTACAGTTCCATGAACCTTCCTACTTTTCATACGAAAAGTACGTGAGGTGTCATGTTGCAAACCAAGGACAAATGCAAGCATTGAACTGAGCTTGCATTGGCCCACGTAAAAACGAATGCGTTTGGCCAATTTCGCGTCAGCGAAATTGGCATTGTCTTTAATTCCCAATTGTCATATTGCAAACCAAGGGCAAATGCAAGCATTGAACTGTGCTTGCATTGGCCCAGGTAAAAAAGCGAATGCGTTTGGCCAATTTTGCGTCAGAAAAATGGGCTTGGTTTTCAATTCACAAATTATTAAAGTTCAGTTCGAATTAAGCAGTCGGATTCAGACAACCTTCGAATTAAGCAGTCGGATTCAGACAACTGTAAACCGCGTATTTTTATAAGTGAAAAAATATAAAATTGTTTAATATAAAAAACAAGCAAATTGTTAGAATTAAGAACATTCAAATAAAAAGTATAAAGAAATTGTGTGAAGCAAGAACTTAAAATAATTTCGTTATTATTTGGAAACAACACTATCAAGATGTCTATTGTCTACTTAATATAACTATCTAATAACTAAATACATAGGTTCTATTGTCAACTTTAAATTAAAATTTTCTATTCGTATAATAAAATTTGTATCTTAATTTATTTTGAATGACCCCATGTAGATTATATACTTTTATACTTTGTTTAAAAACTGCATTCGCTTCTAGTTCCTTGAGAATTACAGAATGCAGGGTTAACATTATTATTTAATTACTTATGATATAATTGTTATTGTAATATTGTATTGTAATAAATAATAAAAATATATAAATAATAATAAAAAAAAAAAAAATAATGATAATGATAATGATGATAATGATAATGATAATGATAATGATATTGATAATGATAATGATAATGATAATGATAATGATAATGATAATGATAATGATAATGATATTGATAATGATAATGATAATGATAATGATAATGATAATGATAATGATAATGATAATGATAATGATAGTGATAATGATAATGATAATGATAATGATAATGATAATGATAATGATAATGATAATGATAATGATAATGGTAATGATAATGATAATGATAATGATAATGATAATGATAATGATAATGATAATGATAATTATAATGATAATGATAATGATAATGATAATGATAATGATAATGATAATGATAATGATAATGATAATGATAATGATAATGATAATGATAATGATAATGATAGTGATAATGATAATGATAATGATAATGATAATGATAATGGTAATGGTAATGATAATGATAATGATAATGATAATGATAATGATAATGATAATGATAATGATAATGACAAAGATAATGATAATGATAAGTTTGTCGTTGTTGACTCTAAATGAAGCGGCTGTTCACTTATGGATGGCTCTTGTGGTACTGTGTACGGTGATATATGGAATATTTCTGGCGCTACTGTGTCGGTGTGATACTGTGTGTTACTTGCATGTGATTGTGCTTCACACGGTTCTACTGCTTCTGATTCATTGTGAGGCTGGGTGTAGCACACGGCTGGTGCTGCTGGCTCAGTAACCTGCTGAATGCCGCATGTAGTTTTTGAGGCTGTCTGGGGCTGTAAGCCGCTTGTCTCGGGTTTTGTCGGCTCAGCGAGAGGCTGTGAGTCGTCTGAGGTTTCTGAAGCTGGTTGAAGCTGTACGTCGCTTATCTTCGGTGCTGTTGGCTCAGTGAGAGACTGTGAGTCAGCTGAGGTTTCTAAAGCTGGTTGGGGCTGTAAGTCACTTATCTCCGGTGCTGTTGGCTCAGTGAGCGGCTGAGACTGGAATGCGGCTTTTGCTTCTGGCTCGATAAGCTGCTGAGTGTTGTACACGATTTCTGGAGCCGATTGGGACGATAAGTAGCTTCTTACAGTGCTGTTGTGCCTTCTTGAGGTAGTGCATAATCTTCGAATTCGTCCCCAGATTCGTGTTCATCAGATGATCCCACTGCCTAATTATGTGGGTATGACAGCTCTGTAGGTGGTTGCGTGTGACATTGCCGCGGCTGTGGTTGTATCGCAGCGCTTGACAACTGTGGTCGTAGTGTCTGGCAAAGTCCAGAAGAGAAGAGTGTTCGCTGCTCCGATGTGAGACTTGATACGTGATTGTTGTTGCGGTGGTTTCACGGGTACATATGTCGTTGGTGCCTCTTGGTGTCTTGGTTTCGCATGAGGCTGTTGTATAGGCCGTGATGTCGATGATTCTGCAGACTTTACTTCTATATGCTGCTGACATGGGCAGTGCGAGTTCGATGGTTTTGCTGACCTAGCTTCTCCGGTTGCTGGACGTGGTTTTGCTTCTACATGGGGCTCATAAGAATAACCTAGTCCATGTGATGTTTATGCATCTCGTCACATAGCGTTTGTTGCGGAAATGTTTCTCGTGTTGCTGTTCGAACCTTCTCTTTCGCAGTCTACAGCTCTTCAATTTGAATTTTGTGCCCTTGCATTAGTTGTGCGCCCGTAATTGGCGTTATCCTCCACTCAGGTGAGTGATTTATAGTTGGTGTGGGGCTGACTAGATTTTTGACCATGCTCGCCCCTATTCTAGGCGTGGTCTGCTGGCGTTTCCCGCATTTCGAGGGCAGTGCTCGATGGTTCGACGATCTCGTTCTCCCGCATTCCCAGCAAAAGAGCACTTGCTTGTTTCGACACTGGTCTATGGTGGGTACACCTTGGGGCAAAACTCTCGTTTTTTCCAGTGAGAGTAGACAGCTCTTTTAGGGTGTCAAAATCCCTGCGGCGAATATAAAGCTGGTATTCGTTTCGAAGATTGCGATATACGCTCTCGAGCTCCTGCGATTTTGTATATTCTGCATGGCGCATTTTCGTCTGGATAGCCAGCAGAAAATCTTTAAATTTTTCGTTTGGCCCTTGCTCTCGTCGGCGCACGTCGTCTTCCAACCGCTATAAGTAGCGTGGCAGTAGAAAAAATCGCAAGAAATCTGCCGTTAATGACGGCCATTTGGTCCACTACCGGTTATTGTTCCTGTACCAGACTGCTGCCTTACCTTGCAAAAGCTCAGGCATCGTCCGTGGTAGAGGATTGAGCTGTATGCCGTAGACTGCTGCCAATTCTTCTACGCGTTCCACGGCAACTCTAAACTCAAGTAAATAAGCTGAATTGGTTATATTAAGCACATGCTGAATTATTATGTACTATGATTAAGCCTAGCATGAAAATTAAAAACTTACTTGAAATTGAACTACCACGGCGTTAAGGTTATTTTTACGATAATTGTGAATAGTATAAAACAATTAACAGTGAAACTAACATAATAACCACAAACTTTTATTAAATAAAGACGAAACAAGTTAAAACTCTACTTCAAAACAATTAGAAACTCTTAAAAATTATTAAGATTTTTCACAGAGGTTAGGTGAAAATGTTTGCTCTAATTGTAGATTTTTTGCGTACTGTGTTTGCAGAGTTTTATGTTGCGTATGTTTATTGAATTTTCGTTTTCTAGCTGCGGACCTCTGTGTTTGGTGTTACAGAGTCGCTGGTGTTTGACGCGTTTTAATGCGTAGGAATCTGCGTGGGTATGTGCTGTTTTTGGTGGAGCAGACTTCGTGATGTTTTTCTTTTTTTTGCGTTGATATGATGTGGGACTCTGCTGAGTTACAGAACAGGATCCCTGCTCTGGCGCCACTTGTAACGAACCCTTTTTCGTTACGTTAAATCGTTGAGGTATCCTCAGCAGCTGTCCAGGGTCCTTACAAGACTCAGCCTAGGATTTTGGGCTGAGGTTCCTCTATGAGAGGCATTGAAGGTGGACGTTATCCATTTTGTTGTTTGCTATTGTTTCGATTGGAATTTGTCCAGCGGTTCCCCGTCGGGCCCTTCACGAGAGGGCTTGATTCGTTGGTACAGTATTATCTCGTTGATCTTGGTGGATGCTTAATGATTTTCACCAGGATGTCCGACTGTACTTTTTTCTAGGTGAAATCAGAACGGTGCTTATGTCGTTATCTCGGTGGCGCGTGTTTGTATGTTGGCGCTTGGGTGCTTCCGTGACTTTTGTGACTCTCCGTGAAGAGAGAGGGAGAGCGGGTACACTGGAAAGTGTTCACTCGATTATGTGTTGCATGAAGTGCGAGTGGCACTAGTGAAGAGCGAATGTTATTGTGTACGCTGAGAAGGCCAAGAAGGCCTAAGATACCCCAGCAAAACAACTCAAGTGGGGAAGAGATGTTCAAGGGAGCAGTGTTATCGCGGAGAGCGAATGTGAGTGTGTATGCTGAGAAGACCAAGAGGGCCTAAGATACCTCAGCAACACAACTCAAGTGGGAGGAGGTGAGGTAGAAGGAAAGGAAAGAAAGGAAAACGGAGCGAGGCACGATGTTGCTGTTCGTCGGCTGTAGGGAGACTGACTTTGTGTTCGATGTTGAACTTCTTTGCTAGCTCAGCACTTAAATAAAAACACGCCTTGCTTGCTTGGTGACTTCGACACGACTCATCATTTTATTTTTCAATAAACTAAAACTAAGTTGCTGTTGATAGCAACGCTGCTTAAATAGTGCTAAATGTAACAAGGCATTTTGTACTTAATTAGTAGTGAGTGATGTAAGGGTGATTTTACACTGCTTAGTATTTAATACTATTTAATATCAACTTAATGTTTTCATCGGTATTCAAGTGTACATGTATAAGTATGAATTCTTGTTAGTATACTTACTTAGATGGCGCCTACAACCGTAAGTCGGTTTCCGCCTGTTGTAAGAAATTGCGCCAGCCATTTCTGTTTGGAAGCTCCAAGTTTTGTCAGGTTGTCCTCCACTTGGTCCCTCCAACGGAGATCGTCGGGTGGTCGTCCTCTTCTGCATTGTCCGCCGCTGGGTACCGAATCGAATATTTTCTTCGCTGGAGCGTTGTCTTCCATCCGCTCAACATGACCTAGCCAGCGAAGCCGCTCGATTTTTATGCGCTTTACTATGTCGATGTCGGCTTATAGCTCATACAGCTCATCGTTCCATCGTATTCGGTACTCGCCATTGACGCAGATTGGTCCGTAGATTTAACGAAGGATCTTTCTCTCGAACGCTCCTAAAATCTTTTCATCAGAGCTGCTCAACGTCCAGGTTGTGCTATAGAGCGTGACGTTTGTTCGTCGAGAGAGGGCTCTGCTTCTCAATTGCCTACTGAGCCCAAAGTAACACCTGTTGGCAAGAGTTATCCTTCGTTTTATCTGTTTACTGATATCGTTGGTGGAGTTAATGCTGGAACAAAGGTAGACGAAGTCCTTCACAACCTCGAAGGAGGTGTTGTCAACAGTGACGTGGGTGCCAATACGCTGGGACTGTTTGTTTGTTGACACCAGATATTTCGTCTTATCTGCGTTTACTGCAAGACCCATGCGACTCGACTCTTTTTCTCTTTTTCTTGTTAATATAAGATTAATTAATATAATAAAAGTAATTGATCGCCGCTTATACAATAATCAATGAAGGTGGCGCTTAGAAATATAATTAATGAAATTAATAATAGTAAGTAATTAAATAGCAAATAAATGAATTATATATGCATTAGACCTGGCGTAAAAATTTTTTTCAGATTTTTGATTGCAGGTAGCGGCTAAAGAATGCCATTTGATGCCAAAATTAACGTGTTTCAATTTCAGAACGATCGGAGTATGCCAAGCCGTGTCCAAAGGAGGATATATATATATAGACATATATTAAGATATTTGAGGTTTTATTAAAAAAAATCCCAAAAATCCAAATTTTAAAAAATCAGTGAAATGAGATGGAAATATTTTCTAAAACTATACCTAATACAGATACAAAATATGGTGTGATTATGTTTAATAATTTGGTTGTTACAACATTTTTTGTTGCATGCATTTTTGGAAATTTCGAGGTTGAGTATTTTAACGATAAAAATTCCCAAAAATCAAAAACTTAAAAATTTTAAAAAAATAATCAAGAAATAAATTTAGAACAGCTCTGAGCCATTTTGTGCAAAGAAATATACAAACGAAAAATTGGATCAAAAAGTTATAGCTGTTGAAACTTGACTTTTTTTTTTAAAAATCTTTAAAGTGCCCTTTTCTGACATATCGAACACAGAAAAAATCATAAAAAATCAAAAAGCAAAGATTTCTCATTTGAAATGACTTAAATAATTCTTAAAAATAAATATTTCTGATTTTCTCGCAAAACTTTGGAATTTCAAGGTTCCCAAAATATATTTAGGAAATTGGGTTACTGGGCTGAATTATAAAAACCTCAAAGTCAGTTTCAGTCATTCGACAAAATTTTCGGGGGCATTACCCCAAATCATTACCCAATAATTTTCTACTACTTTAAACGCTGTTTATATTATTTTTTAATGGATCTTTTTGCGATTTTTTTATTTAATAATTGCCTCAGAATTGTGCCCGTTTTCACCGAAAAATGTCCCCGAATTTGGGGTAATGCCCCCGAAAATTTTGTCGAATGACCAAAACTGACTTTGAGGCTTTTATAACTCAGCCCAGCAACCCAATTATTCTGAATATATTTTGGGAACCTTGAAATTCCAAAATTTTGCGAGAGAAAATCAGAAATATTTATTTTTAAGAATTATTTAAGTCATTTCAAATAAGAAATTTTTGCTTTTTGATTGTTTGATTTTTTTCTGCGTTCGATATGTCAGAAAAGGGCACGTGTAAAGGATTCGCGTTCACTTATCTTTAAAAAAAATTAAAAATCAAAATTTACAAAAAACAGGACCTTCCTATCTGGTTGTCGGCATTTAATAACGCCTCGGCCTCTGAAGTTGCCGTCACTAAAAAGTGCAAGGAGGCAACTTGGTGTAGTTTTTATGCCGTCACTTAAAAAGTGCAAACAGGCGTAAAAGATTAAAGACTAAGTAGGCAGCTTTGGAGCTTAAAACTTATTGACTTTATTTGGCAATTTTCATCGTGTATATAGTCACATAACGGTACTTTAGTTTTTACAAAATAAGTAACATTTTTGAGTGTAATTGACATATGTTGTGATTGAGTGAGAATATCATAAACAAAAACCATATGTTCTAAAGTATAATCATAATAACATAGTGTGTGTGTGAGTGCATACAATATAAGTGATTTATATACACATATGTTGCAATGAATTGAGTGCAATAGAAAGAAAGGAATGCAAAAGTTAACATCATATGTTTTAATATGTAAAAAAAAAAATACAAATAAATGAAATGAAGACGTGATAACATTGAGTGTAATAATATAACATGAACAATAAATTGCAGCATAAAATGATATAAGCGAAATTGAACAATTATATGTATTAATTGAAATGACAAAATTAGTGGCAATAGTGGTTGCGTTGGTACTCTATATGAGAGTACCCTACACCCCCATCCTTAAGATAAAAATTATTTGTTTTTGTAAAAATAAGAATAATTTTTGTTCTCTTATGAGTTTATACAATTAAAAATTCTTACTTTTAGTTTATACAATGTTGTTTTTTTTTATTTTATTGAGTCCATTTTTTAATAAATTATTGTGGAATTCTTTAGTTTTTCCATTTAAATCTAAAACTGAATTTACCCCTCTTTGGTTAACTATTTTAAAAGGACCATGATAAGGCGGTTGATTTTTCTTTCTATTCATTCTTTTAACCAAAACTTTATCACCGATATTTCAATTAAGTGGGTTTTGGGTGGGAAACGTTATTACTTTGTATTCTTTTTTGTTTAGCAATATTTATTAGTTCGCCTGCTTTTTGAAACGAGTATTTTAGTTTTGAACGAGTATGTTTTAATTCTTGAGCATAATTATCTATATTATAGAATTTTGATAATGAAGAATTATCATTTGGTAAGTTGGCTAATTTGCCGAAAACTAATTTAAAATGCGTATAATTTGTATCAACATTAGTTTGTATTATATGCAAACGTGAAGTAAGGGATCCATTGGTCCCATTCGTCATCTTTGCAAAAATTTAATAAATATTCATTTAATACTCAATGGTTTCTTTCTATAGAGCCTCTAGTCTCATGATGATATGGAGTACTAAATATTTGTTTAACATTCAAAAAGCTGCATATTTCCGACATTAATTCATTGGTAAATTCTGTACCTCTATCTGATTTTAGAATTTTCAAATGACCATATTTTAGAATTAAATTTTGTACTAATGTTTTGGCAACTGTCTTTGTGTCTTTTGTCTCCATTGGACCTCCTATTACATATTTTGTTAAATCACACTGCATAGTGAGTATATATCTATAATTATTCGAACCTTCTGTATCAATAGATACAACTTCGAAACTTGTTCCTGGTGTTCCTGGTGTTTCTGTCATTGTTAATTTTTCTTTATATGTTTTGTTTGTTTATTAATTAGGCATTGTTTGCAATTGATTATATAATTTTTTATCATTTTGTTCATATTTTTCCATATATATTTTTGTTTGAGTTTTAAAATTGTTTTTCTTATACCCATATGACCTCCGTGAGTTGAATTATGGTATTCTTCGATGATTTTATTCTGTATTTCTTTGTCGTCTATTCTTTTTGGTTCTTCAAATATTAAAATTTTTTAATTTTCTTTATTTCTTTTTAAATTGTTAAATATATCTTTAAATTTATCATTTGCAATGGTTTTAAATATTTCATCATTTATATTCAACGCTAGCTCTTCTACATTTAAGTTATGCATTTTTGATGACAGTTTCTCCAAAGTCAGCGGTGTGATCGATGAATTATCGCTGCATCTTGCAATAACTTCCTCATCTTCTACTTTAATTTGGGATCCCTTAAAATTTTTCTTTATTAAAAATCTTAACTTTTTCATTCGTTTTATATCTGATATAGATGTACATTCCCAATCAAAAAGTTATACAGGCTTTTCGCTGGAAAGATATTTTTTTTAAATATGTGTTTTCTGTATGTTTATTTTTATTCATACTTCTCGTAATGCAAGTATATTCTGTTTGCTATCTTCCGTTACGGTTGGAATCATAGCTTTTAATGAGTCGCTGTTTAAAATTATTCTTGACAAGGCGTCGGCATTGGTATTCGTTTTACCTTTTTTATAAATAATATCGAAATCATAATCGCATAAATCTAACCTTATGCGTGTCATTTTAGAAGATGGACTTTTATGAGAAGAGGGATACTAATGGTCTGTGATCTGTTATGACTGAAAATTTTCCACCATAAAGATAGGGTCTGAATAAATTGATCGCCCAGTGTATGGCTAAGAGTTCTTTCTCTATAATAGGTTTATTTAAATCGTGTTTTGCAAGTGACTTGCTTGCATAAGAAATAGGTAGATCTGATAATATATCGCCTTGCGATAATACCGCTCCAAGTGGATAATTTGAAGCGTCCGTTGTTACCACGAACGGTCTATCGAAATCCGGATATTGAAGTACTGGTGGGCTTAATACTTTTGTTTTAATTTCATTCCAAACATTTTCATTCCAAACAAAGTGTGAGTTTTCTTTAAAAGAGAATTTAAATCTTTGGCTATACGAGCGAAATTGGGTATGAAGCGTCTATAGTAATTTGCAAAAGGAAAGAATCTTCTGACTTTGTCTGCGTTCTTCGGAATTGGGTAGTTTTCTATCACTTTATTTTTGGCTGGGTCCGTTTTTATGCCATTGGTGGTAATAAGGTGGCCAAGGTATACCAATTCTGGTTTTAAAAATGAACATTTTGCTCGATTAAGCTTTTAATTATATTTTCTCATTCTTTGAAATACTTTAAATAAGTTGTTATTATGATGCGCTAAGCTACAACCAAATACAAATATATCGTCTACGTAAAGGAAGCATCTAAACCACTTAATGCTATTGTCAGCATTCGTTGAAAGCTATTAGAGGATATTTTTAATCCAAATGGCAAACGCTTAAATTGGAAATGTCCGTTTCCTGTCGAAAAAGAAGTCAATGGTCGCGAGTCTTCGTGTAAATTTATCTGGTGGAAGGAGCTAGTCATGTCCAAAATCGAAAAGAACTTAGTTCTTCCTAGTCTGTCAAGAACGTCTTCAATTTTTGTCAGCGGAAATTTATCATTTACTATTTTTTCATTTAATTTTCTGAAGTCGACTACAAGTCGCCATTTTTTTTATCATTTGCTGATTTTTTCGGTACTACTAGAAATGGTGAATTGTAGGGGCTAACCGAATCTTCAATAATACCTTCTGCTAATAGTTTACTAACCTGTTCGTAAATTTCTGTCATTTGTGTTTGTGGTAGTCTAGTTTTTAATGTAAACTGGGGTCGAATCTGTTGTTTGGATGTCTTGAGTGTAAAAATTATTTACACTTAAATGTTCTCCTGGGAGATGGAATATATCTTGAAATTCTTTTATAATTTTTTCTACCGAATTTTTAACTTCCGGTTCATTACATCCGATGTCAATATCTTTCAGAAGTTTATTTAATCTTACTTACTTACTTAGGTGGTCGTAACAACCCGTGCCCGGGTTTTGGCCGACCTCATCAGCTCTCGCCAGGCTCCAGGCTGATTTCGTTGTTGGAATTAATGGCGGTGCCAAGGTATACAAACTCTTTGACTTCTTCAAAGTTATAGCTGCCGGATGAAACGTGGGAGTCTAAACGCCGCGCTCCCTTGTTTGTAGACAGCATATACTTTGTTTTACCCTAATTTATCGTCAAACCCACTTTGGCTGATTCCTTTTTGATAGTGGCGAAAGCAGCGGTAACATCTCTTGTTTCTGCCGACAATATCAATATCATCAGCGTACGCAAGTAGCTGGACGCCTTTGTAGAAAATGGTGCTATTACGATGCACACCGGGCTTTCGTACGATCCCCTCCATGATGATGTTAAAGGGATCGCAAGACAGTGAATCGCCTTGCCTGAAACCTCTTGCGGTATTGAAGGTTTCGGAGAGGTAGTTTCCTACCTTGACGGAGCTGCGTGTGTTGCTCAACGTCATTCAACTTTGCAGGTATACCGAACTCAGGCATTGTTGCGTATAGGCAATCCCTTCTCGGGCTATCGAACGCAGCTTTAAAATGGACAAAGAGATGGTGTGTGTCAATTTGATTTTCGTGGGTTTTCTCCAGGATTTGTCGTAGCGTGAAAATCTGGTCTATGGTGGACTTACCAGGTCGAAAGCCACACTGATAAGGTCCAATCAGTGTTTTTGTAATCGGCTTTAGGCTTTAGGGTCTCCTTTCTTAAGTATAGGGCACAGTACGCTGAGGTTTCAATCGTCGGGCATGCTTTCTAGCATGCTTTCTTCTAGCCATATTTTGCTGATGAGCTGATGCATGCGCCTTATCAATTCATCGCCACCGGTTTTAAACAATTCAGCTGATAGGCCGTCAGCACCCGCTGCTTTATTGTTTTTGAGTCGTTGGATAGCAACTCGAACCTCTTCATGGCTAGGTGGTGGTACTTCCACTCCGTCATCGTTGATTGGTGGCACTGAACTGCGCTCTCCATGGATGGCATTGGTGAAATCGTCGCCAGTAAGGAAATTGGAGAAGTACCATTTCCACAATCTCAGCACACATTGCGTATCCGTATTCAGATCTCCATTTTCGTCTCTAGAAGTGGATGCTCCGGGCTTGAAACCTTGGGTTAGACGCTTAACCTGTTGATAGAATTTTCGTGCATCCTTCTTGCCCTGGTATACCTCTAGTTCCTCACGCTCACGCTTTTCCTGCTCTCTTTTCTTGCGTCTGAAAAGGTGCCTCTCTTCCTTCCTCTTTTCGCGGTAGTTTTCTCGCACGGCTCGCGTTGCAGCTGACTGCAGCGTTTTTCTATAAGCGGCGTTTTTTACTGCAGTCGCAATGCGACACTCCTGATCATACCATTGGTTCCGAGGTTGCGGGCGCCGGAAACCAATGACTTCTTCAGCGGCAGCGCGCATGGAGTGGGATATATGCGCCCAAAGTCCGCCGGCGCCGTCGGGTCCAGAGTTTGGTTGGTTGAGCTTAACCGAGAGTTGAGCGGAGTAGGCTTCGGCAGTCCGTTGTAATTGCAGCTTAGCGACATCTAGCTTTCGTTGCATTCCTGTGCGTATGTTCTTCGCATTGCATAATGGCATGCGGATCTTGGCTGTAACAAGATAATGGTCGGAGTCAATGTTGACCCCCCGAAATGTACGCACATCTAGAACACTAGAGGCATGCCTTCCGTCGATTACAACATGATCAATTTGGTTTCGCGTTTTTTGATGCGGGGACAGCCAGGTGGCCTTGTGGATGTCAAGGTGATTAAATCTGGTGCTACTAACTACCATGTTTCGTGCCGCGGAGAAGTCGATCAGTCTTAGACCGTTGTTCGTGGAGGTCTCATGAAGACTGAACTGACCGACAGTGGGGCCAAAGATGCCTTCCCTTCCGACTTCGCATTAAAATCGCCGAGGACTATTTTCACGTCATGGACCGGAAGGTGGTCGTATACGTCCTCAAGACTAGCGTAGAAAGCGTCTTTGACGGCTTCGTCCTTTTCCTCCGTCGGGGCGTGCGCGCAAATAAGGCTGATGAAGAAAAATTTTGCCTTGATGCGGATCGTGGCCAATCTTTCGTTCACAGGTGTGAACCGGGAAACAAGGTGGCGTAGTTTCTTTCTAACAACGAATCCACATCCAAATTCGCGCCTCTCCGCATGGCAGCTGTAGTAGATATCACAGTGTGCTTGCTTAGAGCAGCCTTGTCCTTTCCTTCGCATTTCCTGGATGGCGGTGATGTCAGCCTTTATTGTTTTGAGGGCTTCCGCCAGTTGGATAATGGCACCTTCCCTATAAAGGGTTCGGACATTCCAGGTGCATATCCGTAAATCATTGTCCGTTTTTCGTTTGCGGTGGTCGTCAACGTAATTGGAGTTCTTATCCGAGGCTGGTTTAGTTTTCATTGGGCAGTAGTAATGTGGCGGGACCCAAACCCTGCGCACATTCCATGTTTAATGTCTATGGAGCGACCCGCCGCTCAAATTAGCCGTCAAACTGACGGATGCCAGTTTGCCGTTGCCCAGGGAAAACCACGTGGAGGTTTGAGCCGACTTGAGACGATTTCGACATGGATAATGCTGCCCTCGCCAGGTTGAGGCGGTCAGACACGTTGCCATGTGAAGGTTCGCCCCCTGTTCCCCAGTTTATTTAATCTATTGTTGTCAATTTGTTTGTTATTTCTACATGTGAAAATATTATAGTTTTTAAGTGGTTCAGTCTTAACATCCAGTTTTTCCAATAATATATCTTTTTCATTAGTGTTCAAAATTTTAATGTGTGCAAATCCGTTTGACGGTATTATACTGTTGCCTTAAAATATCCCATCGGTTATTTCCTTATTTAAAACTACACTGTCTTCAGTTACTTTAATATTGAATGATAAAATTGCTTCTGTTCTGGCAGAAAGTTACTTTTTTTATGAAATTCTTTTAAAATAATTGGTAGTATAAATTCTCTTTCGTTTATAATCAAAGTAAGTGTGTATGTTTCGAAATCTATTTTCGACATATATTTCTCTAAGAAATCTCGCCCTATAATTCCATCTGTTGCGATTGGGAAATCATTTCCAACTATATGGAAATTGTGTTCAATTATTTCTGTTTCGATGATCAAATTTAAATTTCTTGTGCCAATACATTCAATTGCGTCTTTGCTGTTGTTGTTGTTTCTGTTTGAAAAATTGTTGTTTCGATTTGATCATTGCTTGAAAAATTATTGTTTCTATTTGTATTATAGTTTGAAAAGTTGTTGTTTGGAAAGGTATTTTTTTGATTTGTGTTATTATTTGGAAAATTATTGTTTCGATTTGTATCATAGTTAGAAAAATTATTGGTTCTATATGTGTTATTGTTGTATCTTGAATCAAAATGATTATTATGATTATTTCTATAATTGTGTGTATTATTTCTGTAATTATTTTGTGAATTGTTGTTATATCTGTAGTTGTTTCTGTTATGAATTTGAAAAATTGTGTTTCTGTATGTCACTAAACTTTGTTCTGCAGTTAAACATCTTTGGACGGCTTCGTTAAATGTTTTTGGTGTATTTGCCAATAAGATGGTCTGAAATTCCGTACTACATCTTTTGTAAAAACATTTAATGCCATACTTTCGCTAACTTTATGTATTACATCCTTTGCTTCTTGAGTTGGATTGGTCAAAGTTTTTATTTCAAAACTACTTAACAGTTCAGAGGTTTCTAGAATTTTTTTCTCTGAATTCAGATATACTTTTATTATTTTGTTTAAGTGTACCAAGTTCACTTAGTACCTGCTGCAATGTTTTTGGATTAGGGTAAGCTTTTACCAATGAATTCTTCAAATTTAAAAATGTAGGCCTATTTAAACGTCCTAAAATACTTCGTATTTGTGCAGTTAATTTAAAATTTTCAAAATATCATGCAATAATTCAGTCTGAATTATAAAATCTTCTAAATTTGTAAAATTCCCTTTAAAAATTTGTAGGTTTTTAACTACTGTATTGATATCAAAATTCGCCATTTTTGATAAATTATTTTCTTAAATATTACTTTTTTTTAATGGTAATTCCACAGTTGTTTTAAATAATTCAATATATATATCATTAAATTTTGTTTTCAGATATTCATAATTCTCGTTTCCATTAATTGAAATGTTATCGACTTCGATTTTCAATTTTTCGATATATTCTAATTTGTGTTCTATATACTGTTCAGAAAATTCTCTGTTTCTACTTTTTCTTAAGTTTACGTAAAGTTTTTCAATTAATATAATGTTATTTTTTATTGTTTCCATTAATTTTATTTTTATATCTTAGTTAAATGCAAATTTTAATTTCTACAGAACACCCTGTGCCGGTAGCAGTATTGACATATAGGTGTCGCAAGTGTCTTATGACAATGTGCATTAAACAACGCGAATTAGAATAAAAGAAGAGAAAAAAAAAACAAAGAAAACGTCAGGTTGATTAGTTTAAGTAAACAAAGTGTCGTGCGCGATTGTATTTATTCCGAGTGCGCGATTTTTCGTTTGTTTTTTTTTATTGAATTGTTTTTTTTTTTTAAAAAAGGTAAAAAGGTAAATGTTTAAATAAAATAAAATTTATTTATATATTATATTTTAATTGTGTGTAGTTTTCCGCCGCGATAAATTTTTCGAAGAAACAAATCAAATTCAATCCGCTTTGAATTTTGATTTATTTTTGTGTCTAAAAGTGAAGAAAAAAATGCATAGTTTTATATGCATCCAAAAAAAAAAAAAAAATTTGTAAATTTAGCAAATAGTGAGTGTGTTAAAAAATCATGTGTTTTATAGAAAATTTTATTGAGAAGATGTTATAAATAACCCAACAAAATTTCCGTCGGTAAACTAAAATTAATCGTGTAAAAGTTTTGTTTAAATAAATCGTTTCAATAAATCATGCTTAATCCGCTTTGAGTTATGATTTTTTTGAGTTTCGTGTAAAAAAAAAAAAAAATAAAAGAGATGTAAAGCCATTGAGTTTTTGTTTTTTTTTTTTTTTGAGTTAACATCAACTCAAATTGCTGTTGGCGAAAAAGAAAAAAATATATGTGACCGCTGCTTGCGTGAAAGAAAAGAACAACGAAAATAGGGGTTGTTTTTATGTGTTTTAAAAAAAAATGCATAGATAAGAAAAGTCAAAGTGCCGCCTTATAGAAACAAGTTAATGTTGTTAAAAATTTATTTTTTTTTTAATCCATTTCAAAAGTTGTATAAAAAAATGTAGAATTTATAACATGAATACTTTTCAAATAATTATAAAAATAATAATCAATAATGTAATAAAGAGAAAATGTTGAAAAATAAAAAGTGGGGTGCATTTATTTCGTCCAGTGTTTTATTAATTCCTGGTCAAGCTCGTCTATCTGCTTCCAGATTTATGCTGCTGCGTGGAAGTCAGGTGGTTTTGGACCATTTATTATTTTTTTTAGGCTGGCAATTTGGCGCCGTAACCGAACAATTTTACCTCCGCGTTTTCGCTTTGGCTTTTTGGTTTGGGGAATCTGTGTTAAGCTTTCCTCTTTCCTTATAATTTGTCGACGCCGGTATTCCTCAATTGTAATGGCCTTCGGGTTTTGGCCTATGCGCGACGGTACATATTTTGGTGCATTATTTTTATTGCCGGTTGGAACGTAAACTTCCGGTTCCAAAAAATCGCGGTTCGAAGGTGGCAGGATCGGCATGTAAAGAATTCGCGTTCACTTATCGTTAAAAAAAATTAAAAATCAAAATTTACAAAAAACAGGATCTGGCTGCCGGCATTTAATAACGCCTCGGCCTCTGAAGTCGCCGTCACTAAAAAGTGCAAGGAGGCAACTTGTTATAATTTTGATGCCGTCACTTAAAAAGTGAAAACAGGCGTAAAAGATTAAAGACTAAGTAGGCAGCTTTGGAGCTTAGAACTTAATGACTTTATTTGGCAATTTTCATCGTGTATATAGTCACATAACGGTACTTTAGTTTTTACAAAATAAATAACATTTTTGAGTGTAATTGACATATGTTGTGATTGAGTGAGAATATCATAAACAAAAACCATATGTTCTAAGATATAAATATAATAACATAGTGTGTGTGTGAGTGCATACAATATAAGTGATATATATATGTTGCAATGAATTGAGTGCAATAGAACAAAGAAAGGAATGCAAAAGTTAACATCATATGTTTTAATATGTAAAAAAAAAAAAAATGCAAATAAATGAAATGAATACGTGATAATATTGAGTGTAATAATATAACATGAACAATAAATTCATAAAATGATATAAGCGAAAGTGAACAATTATATACGTATGTATTAATTGAAATGACAAAATTAGTGGCAATAGTGGTTGCGTTGGTACTCTATATGAGAGTACCCTACACACTTTAAAGGTTTTTTGAAAAAAAGTCAAGTTTCAACAGCTATAACTTTTTGATCCGGTTTTTGGTTTTCTAATTTTTTGCACAAAATGGCTCGAAAGTGTTCTTAATTTATTTCTTGATTATTTTTTAAAAATTTTTAATTTTAGGATTTTTGGGAATTTTTATCGTTAAATACTCAAACTGGAAATTTCCAAAAATGCATGCCTCTAACAAAAAATTTTGTAACAACCAAATTATTAAACGTACTCGCACCATATTTTGTGCCTGTATTAGGTATAGTTTTAGAAAATATTTACGTCATTTCACTGATTTTTTTTTTAAATTCGGATTTTTGCGATTTTTTTAATAAATATCTTAATATATGTCTATAAATATCCTCGTTGGAGCACGGCTTGGCATACTCCGATCGTTCTGAAATTGAAACACGTTAATTTTGGCATCAAATGGCATACTTTAGCCGCTATCCGCAAAAAAAATTTAAAAAAAAAAAAATTGCATACAACGTTGCGCCAGGTCTTAATATACATACGGCCACTTGTACCGAATTTCGTCTCTATTGGGCGTTGTTGATAGAGGGAATAAAGTGCTTGTGAGGGGCGTAGGACGTTTATGTGTGAATCTATTTCATCAAGAAATAGGTTCGTCATAGGCTCAAGATCAAAAATTAAGATAAACTGACCGAAAACTAAATTCACTGTAAATTTTTTCCCTACGAATGAAATTAAAAAGTTTCTTCACAAAAGTTTAATGATTTTTTTTTAAGAAAAAAAATAAATTAAAGTCTAGGGGTACTGAGGAAAAAAGACGAAAAGTTCAAATATCTAGTCAAAGATGGAATTGGAGGTAAACAAATTTTAAGGACGAATTGTGCCCCTTATTGAGGCCTGTCCAACGACATACTTCACGATTGCTTTAAAACTGGTGAAGTTTTTTGAGAAAACCATTTTGGGGGCATTTTGGATCCACCTAAAAAAGAAATTTTTATGGTACTGGGGGTGGGCCTTTTTAATTTTATTTTTGCTACATAAGGGTGACCGTTATGCCTCAAACGCTCATAGCTCATTAATCAAATCGATATGTAAAAAGTTAAAACTAATAACTTTTCAACAAGATCAAGTTAACGTAAATTCAATGAAAAATGTGTTCTTTAAAATGTGGTTTTAACAAAATGTGTTTTTAAAAATAACATAAAATGGGATTTTTGAAGGGCAATAAGAGTTATAATAATACATAGTTTTAAAAAATTTTTTATACCAAAATGTTGGTATGGGTAAGAAATTTATCTTTTAAGAATATTGGGTTATGCGTTCTGTGAGAAATAAAAAGTCATAACCAAAAAACATGTTTTTTTTTTACCAAAAAGCACCTTCAGGAAAATCAAAAAATTTTTTATGAGTTCCTCTAACTTTTGAGACGCTGAACGGCAGACTTATTTTTCGCCATACAAAACGACCTGGCCTACTGAGCATTAAAGATTTTCCCGCTGTTTTTCTACATAAGTTATATGAAAGTACCGGGTACGTCGTCAGTCTGATCAAGATGTTTTTCCGTCAGTCACATAACGGTTACGACCGGCAGCACATTAGCCCTTTTAGACCCAAGTTAAGCGATTGTGAGATGTGATTTAAAAGTTAATTTTTTAATGATTTATACAAAATTTGAAGTGAAGACCTAAAAGCATCGTTTGTGGAATGTATTGTTTTGCCCGCTGTGATGACTGAAGTGTTGCTAAATATTCGGCGAAAAATTAAAAATTCAGAGCCGTCGCATACCTCGAATCTATTCGTCTGCGAAAGCATGTCTGCGGCTAAGTATGCACAATCATATCATGTTTAATTTTGTTACGTTTTTATAGCGGGGTAATGTTTATAACGGTACTTATTTGCGTTTGCGATCGTTTGAATTCGGGATAGTCATGACTTTTGTTGATTTCACGACAAGTTAAAAACAGATAACACAATTGTGTTGTTTAGGCACAAATTAAGTTTTTATATCAAGCTCACATTTGTGCTATCTCATATTTGATAGGTAAAATGTACAACTTAGAAAGCGAGTCTGGTATTCAACGGGTTCTTGATATCCTTGAAAACTTAGAGGATGACTTTTCTGATGATGACGAATAAGCTGGTGTTACTTGGAAACCCAGGGAAACCCAGAAACCCACTAATTTACCTATTGCTTTTGACTGTCATAATTTGGTACAACGCCGCAAACCTAAGCACATTTTTCTAGTTACTTCCCAGATCATCATTTTGAAGAAGCTGTGAAATACACCAAAATGTATGCACTTTCAACGATTGGAACTGAATTTAATACCACAAAAACAGAATTGAAAAAATGTTATGTCTGTTCCATTATAATGGGTTGATTAGGCTATCCTAAAATTAGAATGTATTTGAGCACACATTTTAGGAACGATATAATTTCAAACTCAATGTCCAAAAATGCATTTATGAAATTGAGAAACTTAATACATTTTGTAGACACCAGCAAACCAAGTACAACTTATAAATTCTGGAGAGTGCAGCCGGTTATAGAAATAGTAAGACGCAATTGAAATGAACTGGCTACTGAAATTACCTCATATTTCATCGACGAGGAGATGGTGCCATTCACAGGATGATGTCCAACAAGGCCAGTAATAAGATGAAAACCTCGTCCTGTTGGACTTAAAAATCTAGTTTGTGCAACTTCCAATGGAATGATCGTTAATTTTGAGCTATTTTAAGATGCTGTAACGTTTCTAGACTGTGGGCTAGGACATGAACCTTCAATAGTTTTACGGTTAGCCAAGTTTTTACCAGTCGGTAGCCACCTTTATTTCGACCGATTTTTTACGACCATTCCACTTTTGAAAAAATTTAATAAAATAGGTGTCAAAGCCACAGGTACTTTAATGGGAAACCGATTGGGGAAGCAAATTAATTTGCAACTGGACAAAAATATGGCACAGGGTGAAATAAGCCAGTATGTGAAGAATGACGAAGTGGTGGTGGTGAAATAGTGCGACCCGAAGTGTGTTACAATAACATCAATAAAATGTGGAAAGGATCTTGTTGGAGAAATAGATCGTTGATCCCGAAATGAAAAACGCCGTGTACCAATCCCAATACCAGCCGTTATTGAGGACTACAACTAAAACATGGGTGGTGTAGATATTGGTGGTCAAATGATGGAGTACTACCAAGAAAGAATGAAGAAAAAAAAGGCGTCTTTCTAAAAAAGTGTTTTTTAGATTTTGAATTAGAAATTGGCGAAGTGTTGGCAAAATCAAAGAATCCACCATCACGAGAACCGCAAGAATTCCAATTATCTGAGGCTTATCATGGCACTAAATATCGGCTTCATGATACTGCAGAAGACATTAGGTATGACAGATACGATCATTGGCCCGAAATAGTAGATGGAGCAGCCAAAAGATGTCGCAAATCGGAGTGTGTTAGTCGAACTAGAGCCAGATGTCAAAAATGCAAAATCCATTTATGTATTGCTAAGAATAAAGATTGCTTTAAAATGTACCACAAACGACCAATTAACTAAAATTTTTTATTTACTATTTTTTTAATAAAATGGAAAAAAATTATAAAACCTTTTATATCCTTTCTAATTAGAAATAAAGCATTATTTTAGAGCTTGATGTCCAAAATACACAAACGTGCGAGGTCCTTTTTTCATATAATAAGAATGGGAAATTATTTTAATTGCCATTTTGAATAATAATTTGAAGATAGGGCAAACAAATTATTACTTTTTGTGAAGTTATAACGATTTATCGCCGTGGGTCTGAAAGGCTTAAAGGCATCCCAGAATCAAAATTTTATTTCTAAATAACCTAAAACCATCTCAAAAATATGTAAAAAAAATTTTAAAAGATATCTTAAATATTAAGAAAACTAAAAGCTTGAAAAGAGACCCTCGCTTGAGTTGGATATAATATAAAAATCAAGTTACAATAGCTGCTATTTTATTATATCATTTATTTTATCTGCTCAAACCGGTATTTGAGAGGGGGTAATATTTTGTATATTTTTAAAGCTGTTTTTCTCAAAACTACGTTTGTCAAAACTGCGGGCAACTTAGCTTAAAAACTTCTTGACCGATCCTTACAATATTTGAAAGGACATTTTTTAATAACATTTTAACCAACCTGAATGAAACTGGTTTTTAAAATAGCCTTTTAAAAAATTAAATTAAATTTAATTAAAAAATAAAATTAATAACAAAAAAATTAGTAAAAAATGCAATTCTGTTTTTTTCCAAGTACGTATAAATTTTTAAAAAAGACTTATTTTAAAATTCTGTCTCATTCAGATAGGATATATTTTCATTATGTTTTAAATTTTTTTTTTTGTGTCAACCTATTACCCAGCAGAGTGCTCGCAGTGCGAAAATAGATCTTTTACAACAATCGTTGTAAACAGCGCCATCTTCGTTTTTGAAAAAAACATTTATTTTTAAACATATATGAATATTTTACCAAATTTGAAAATTTTAAAACTCTAAACAAATTTCTTCTAATAAAAACCATCACCTTAATATCACTCTTTTTTACTTTCCTCTTATTGTATTGCCGGCCTTAGGGTTTTTGTAAAACTTAGGTTGAATTTCGCAAAAGCTCATCTAAATTGGACTCCAGAAAAATGAGAAACAGTATTATTTAGCGATGAATCTGAATTTTAACCTGTTAAATGCAGATGGAATTTGCTACATTCGAAGACCCAAAAATAAGAGACTAGATCCACAATAAACCATGAAGGAGGAAATGTAATGGTGTTGACCTGCTCTTCAGGAAGAGAAATTGGCCCATTTGTCAAAATACATTAAAAATGTATCGTTTTGTGTATAGGGATCTTTTAGCCAACCATATGCTTCAATATGCTGAATGGGAAATGTCACTTATGGGTGTTTCAACACGATAACGATTCGAAACACTCATCGAAGTTGGCTAAAGATTGGTTGTCTTCTCATGGGATTCAAGTCTTGGATTGATCCCCTCATTTTCCGGACTTGAATCCCATAGAGAATCTCTTCGGCATTTTGAAGCGCAGAGTCGGGACTCGGCGGCTTAGAAGCAGATATGAGCTAATAACCTGCTTAAAAGTAGAGTGGGAATCAATTCCAACAAAAGTTTTAGAAAATTTTATAGATCCATGCCAAAACGATGTGCGGAAGTCATAAGGAATAATGGCTATCCTACCAAATATTGAAATTTGCTCTGAAGTTTCGAACAGTAAAATATTGAATTGTAGTAATTTTTGTTAATTCATTAATTGCTGTGAATTAGATTTTCATTTTTGTTGTTACTGTTAGAAAGCATATACATAATTAAATCAAACTAAAACAAATTATTTCGAATAGTTGCTTAGGTTTCGAACAATACTGTATAAATAGCAATCCTCGTAGTGGATTGATCGAACAAGAATCAATTATTGATTATTGCGTATAAGGTACTGCAAGATTGGCAGGATCGAATATAAATGCCGTACTATTAGATTTCAATAGCCAAAATGTCGTACTTGATAAGAAAGAATAATAATTGATGTTTTCTTTTTGAGTTAAAATTATTCTCTATTTATTTCTAAAAATGTGCTGGTAATTATATGAAAATACCACTATTAATTATGTTGCAATTTCTTACATTGTTTCTTGAACTCCTCCCCATTATTTTGTTTTTGCATTGTTTCATAATTTGAAATTCACGTCTCATTCCGCGTTTGTTTCGTGTTTCTTTTCTTTCGCTTCCTCATTGACTCACTAATGGGTTTTGAAATTTTATGCTGCGCTTGCACTTTCACTTGCTGGCAGCTAATTGGGTTACCTGGCCAGTGAGCGCATCGTTTACATTTGATTATGACGAAATGTTAGTCATGATGGGGTATTTTTTGCAAATTAAGGGTGTTTTTTAGAGGTATAGAATTTCCTAAGGAGATAGCTGTCAAACCAGTTGTCAAAGTAAACACATGTATTTGACATTTATGTTCAGTATACTTTATACTTTATACAAGTATACTTTGGCAATTTACCATGCAAAGACTTACACCGGAACAACGTTTACAAATTGCAAAATTTGTTTTTTAATATTCGCGTTCTGTGCGGGAAACTATCAGCATTTTTACAGTGAAATCATCGTCAGCAATGAATCACATTTCTGGCTTAACGGGTACAAAAATAATCAAAATTGCTGTATTTGGAGTGATAACAATCCCGAAGCGACTCTTCAGCCTACCTTACATTCAAAAAAGGTTACTGTCTGGTGTGGTTTGCATGCCCAAGGCATCATTGGTCCATACTTTTTTAAAGTTAATGATGGAGCCAACGTTACTGTCAATGGTGAGCACTACAGGCAAAAGATTCGCGACTTTTTGGTTCCCCACGCCAATATCAATCGTCTTAGTGCTTATTGGTTCCAGCAGAATGGTACAACAAATCATACAGCGCGTGAACCATACACTATTGAGGCGAACTTTTGGTAACCAAATCATATCAAGAAATGGGCCTGTCAATTGGCCACCTAGGTCATGTGATTTAACTCGGTTAGACTACTTTCTGTGGAGGTATTTCAAGTCACTGGTCTATGCTGATAAGCTAGGTACGACTGACCAGTTGGAAACCAACACTCGGCACGTTATAAACGAGATCAAGCCGACTATAATGTGAAAGTGCTGCAATGTTGGACCGACAGGATGGTCTTCATAAAACACAGTCACAGTGCCCATTTGGTCTGAATTTTATCAAAATACTAAGTGCCATAAAATTTGCGAGGTAATAAAGCAAAAATATTAGCCATTTCAATTTTCCTGTTATTAATTTGAAAAATAAGTTCTATACCTCTAAAAAAAAACACCCTTTATAAACACCTTTGACTTAATAGTTATAATAATAAAAAACATATAAAATATGAAATGTATAATGTAGTAATTATAAATAATTAAAAGACAAGTACACTTAAACATTTATTTTATTTCATCCTTTTCAGTTCTTTTGGAGGAGAAGAAATCTAATTGCAAAGCCACTGTTGAGAGAAGCACATATCGGAGCCATAATTCTTGAAAACCCATTTTATGGAGTTAGGAAACCTGACGAACAAGTGTAAACGATATCATTTAACTCTTAAAAGTTTGACTCTAGCGCTATGGTAATAGAAACATATATTGGATATTGTTGCAATAACTTCTTGGCAATTTTCATTGTTCCATAATATCTTTCATACAGTTACTTACAAAATTGAGCATAATCATGATTTAAAAGAAAATACCTTAATATTGGAACAACTAACTATACGGCTTATTTCAATTCTTTTTTTTTTTTGATAATTGAAGGGGTCGGGGCAATAAGGTGCTAGCCCACACTTAGATTAAAATTGAGTTTAGTATGCAAAAAAAAAAAAAAAACAACACCCTCTTTTATATGTGTACCAAAGATGAAATTGTTATCTCAATTCGTTAGCTGCATTTTTTATATTATATACTTTTATATTATTTACACTTTTATATTATTTTGATTTTAATAAGGTCCTTCAAAAATATTTCTTGCATATTCAGAAACATGATATCCTTTGTCAGCAAGTGATGCCAAGTTAATTTGGATATTATCCTACTTTATACGGGGGTTACGGCATTTTTGTTTTAAGGGGTTACATGACATTGACAGTTTTTGACTTTTAATAATTTTGTATTTTAGTAAATATTCTTAAGATTCTAAGAAAAAAAATTTCATGGGAAAATTCTTACGGGTTAAGAAGTTACAGCCGGATTAGTGAGAGCGTATTTTTAATTTTTGCGCTAACTACGTACGACAGCTGGTATATACTTGTTTTACTTACTACCTGACTTTTGGTGGTTGTTATTTCGTACCTACTTTAAGGGTAAAGGGTGAAGCCCGAATTGCTAAACGATTGCAAAAAACTATAAGAAACAGCACGACACAAGATAACGAAGGCAGGCAAGGTAACCTTTTTTTCTTTGTTCACAAACTTTGAACGCGTTTATCTCGAAACCATGTTTTTCGTACTGGTTGCGGCACTAGCGGGTTCATTTTTTGACGAATTCGCTATCGTATGACACGACCTTTTTTTTTAAATTTTTTTTCGATTTTTTATGAATTTTTAAAGTCAATATTTTTTTCGGAAAAACACACTTTCAAATTTGGAACATCACCAAAAATTGAAAAAAAAAATTAAAAAAAAAGCTCGTGTCATACGATAACCAATTTTGTTAAGATTTAAAAAAGTAATTTTTTCCAGATCGGACAATTTTTGCAACTCCCAGCGCTGCAACCACGAGGCCCCGTTTTTTTCTCTGCCGCCAGTTTGGCGCTCTATAAAACCATGTTGGAGTGAAAAATATATTTTTTGAATTTTTTTTCTTGAAATTTGTTCAATTCTCTACAATAATAATTTTTGGAAAAATGTTTGTGTTTGACTGAGCTATGAATTTTTAAAACAAGGTCTGTTTTCTCTGCCGCGAATGTCAAGTCCCGCCTTAAGAAAACTCTTGTACAATGATATCTGCATTCTTAGATACTTAGAGTCTTTCGTCTGTCGGTGGTAGCAATAAGAACTTATTTCCATGTGGGTTAGCTCCTTATTGTCGAAACAATCCACATATAGCATTTTCAATGTCGCCTGTAAGCCGTTTGTAGATTTGTAATTTGTAGATGTGTTTGCCAACAACAGAATCTGCATACTCAGCATTTCAAAATCCTTCGTATGTCGGTGGAAGGAAATTAAAGTAATTTGTATGTGCACCGAGGGAAAAAACCATTAAACCAAAGAAATACACTTTGTCACAAACACTTTTATAGGTTAGATTGTGCCAAAAGATAAGACATCGTTACGGCAAAGACACAAGATTGGTAAATTTTCAAGAAGAATGTACTTTAAATCAAAAACTTAAATTATAGTGACAAAGACGTACGTCCTTAACATGCATGGAAAAAAGTAAAAGTAAAGAAAACGCACTTTGGCAAAAAGACTTTTATTCGTTACGGCAAAGACGAAGGTTGTTAGACTCCCAAAAAATATTCTTTAAGCCTAAAACTTAGGTAATTGATTTTAAGTACAAATCTTTTTAATTGTAACATTTAAATTGCTATTTAAATTGTCTTTTAACTATGCTATTAACTGCCCTGCAAATTTTAAATGAAACCAAAACATTTTTGAGCATAATTTCTTTATATGTGTTTTTTTTACATTCTTTTTCATTTGAGGTTATGTTTGCTAGCATTTTCTAAAGATCACTGCACTCTGCAGTTCTTGGAAATGCTTTTATACGGTGATTATCAAAACTATACGACACCAAACAAATTGTATTAAACATTCTCGGCAAATCTATGTTGATTACAGTCATGGTATAATGATTCACAAGGTAGGAGTGACAGTTCTGTTGACGATTTGGAGTTGTCAAAAACACATTGAAGAACAGAAAACGAAGAAGATGCAAAACAGATGAAAAGTTAAACTTTGTATAGATTTGACAACTCCCGATCGCCGCTCGTGAGAAAAAAAGTACTTGTCAAGGCTACCTTGTAAATTATTGTATCATGGATTACAGTTAGAACAAAGCTCGAACACAGAATGAGAGAACACACTTTATTATACTTATACTCATACTTATACAGCACTAATTTCTGCTTAACTGCAATCGTATCAAAACTATACGACAGTCATATAAAAGCTCATCAATAGAGAGGTCGTGTCATTGTCAGTCTGAATATAAACATCAATTGTGATTTCCACAACATTTTAATAAAAATATCGTGCGGGACTTTTGTATCCAAAGTAGAATGGGGCAAAGTTTGAGCATATAATGACCAGGGGTAAATTTTCCAGAAATTCAATTATATCTTGTGCCCAACGTGCAAGCAAATGCAGGCAATGAGTTTCGAAAATGACGGTTTGGCGAGTAAACAGTTCCTAAGCAACTGTTATATACAGAATGAAGAAAGCTTATAAGGCGTCGCGGCTTCAATTTGCATCATATAATTTGGATACCAACTGGGACTCGGAATATAATAATAGTTATCTTCCTAACACGTTTTGTGAATGGCACGCCACACCATGTCGGAAAAAACACCAAACTTCTTTTGGAAAATATAATCGGGTCATTTCTTAAACCCCTCCAGTAGTATCGGTAGCCATCTGGGCCATTCAAGTTAAACTTGTTTTCGTCTGAAATGATACGTGTAAGGAGGATAACTATTATTATATACCGAGTCTCAATTGGTTTCCAAATTATTTGGTGCAAATTGAAGCCAAGCTGTCTTATGGTGGACAAGTAAAGTAGGAGCTTTCTTCATTAGTATATAACAATGCTTCGGAACTGTTTAAGACTCGCCAAACCGTCATTTTCGAAACTGATTGGCTGCATTTGCTTGCAAGTTCATGAAGATCATGATATGGTTGAATTCCTGGCCTTCCTAATAATCATTCGCTTATCACGTTCCAAAAGCTTAGCATAACGACCTGTTATGAATTATTTGCCGTAAATTTTCAGGTTTTTTGAAAAGGAGGCAATAACACAACGTGCACGACCAATTTTTTCTTGAATTTGTGAAAAATTTAGCCCCTGGTCATTATATGCTAAAATTTTGACCCTTTCATCTTTGGATATCAAAGTCCCGCACGATATTTTAATCAACAAGTTCTGGGAATCACAATTGATGTTTATATTCAGACTGATAATGACACGACCTCTCTATTGATGAGCCTTTTATATGATTGTCGTATAGTTTTGATACGATTTTGATACGAGCACGCAGAAATGAGTTCTTTTCAAAGCTTACTAACGGTACTCCTTCAAATCAGTGATTAGAGCTGATAAAGATGCTTTGTTTAAAGTAATGCAGTTTGTTCTCTCATTCTGTGCTTGAGATTTCTTTTGACTATTATTAACATAGATTTGGCTAGAGTGCATAATAAAATTAGTTTGGTGTCGTATAGTATTGATAAGCACCTTATAACAAAAATGAAACACTGAACTTGATGCAACTGAAACTTGATTGCACTTAATATATAAGATGGCAGAAGAATATCTCTTGATGACGATATGCAGGCGTATCATGGTGGCTGCAAAAAATTATTGGAATGTTGCACTGTTATAAGTCTGCAACAATGATTTCAATAAATTTTCATAAACAAGTACCTTACACAGCTCTTTTTGTAGTTTGATTTTAATTTCTAATAACTTTTCCAAAAACTGACGCGCACAAAATAACTTTCAACTGTTAAAACTGCTATTTTTCTCTCTTTTTGTGTTGCCTTCGTTTGTCACGTTTCGTTTTATTTTTTTTTTTTGTTTGTAATTTCGTAAAAACTTCAGCTCGCACACAATTTTCTTATTCTTCGTATACAAATATGATTTTGAAGAAAATATTCTTTAAATTTACATACTTTGACTTTGAAACGATGATGCTTACTTTCAAAAAAACAAAGAAAAGTTGTTGATTTTATATATCAACGAAGAATTAAATCGTTATAGTAAATATTTTATCTTCACGGCAAAGATTGTTTCATTGATTTAGCTTTAAAGAACTTCAGTATTTTGTTTCGATGATGCAGCACTTGCATAGTTAAAGAATAAATCATTCGTGCAAAGATCTTTTCCTTGTGGCAAAACGTTTTGGTTACAGTGTTACAATAACTTTTCTTCTCTGATTTTAAGGTGTTCAATTTTCTCGGTGTGGGTTAGCCTTTTTGCGTAAAATCCAGATGCAAAACTTTCAATGTCGCCTGCTTGCCACACCTTTTAACTTTTTCACTATTTTTAAAATTTTCATTTCTTAGAACTTTGACGTCCTCCGTCTGTCGGTGGTAGGAAATTAAAGTAATATGTATGTGGATTAGAGAATTTTTTCCGGAAAACTCACATGTAAATCTTTCAATGTCGGCTATAAGCCACGCCTTTTTACTTCACTATTTTTTTATTTTCATTAATAGAAGCCCTGTCTACAATGGTATCTGCATACCTAGAACTCAGAATCATTCGTCTGTCGGTGGTAGAAAATTAAAGTAATTTGTGTTAGGGTTAGCTCCTGTTTGCTGAAAAAATTCACTTGTAAAACTTTCAATGCTGCCTGTAAGCCACACCTATTAACTTTTTCACTATTATTTCATTTTCATTATTAGAAGTCTTTCTTACAATGGTATCTCTCAGAATTTTAGAATCGTAGTAGGAACGAAAAAATTGTACTAAAAAAATTATACCTATTAGAAAATAATGGTAAATAATGACAATACAATTACTTACGAAGTAGATAATATCGTTGTTTTCTATTAAGTATAATTTTTATAAACTTTTTTATTTTTTAAGATACATTTATGTTATTGGTGTCATTGAAAAGAAAATTGAATAAATTACAAAATTGATTATAAAAAAAATCATTTATTACGCGAAATTCTGAGAAATTTGCATTGAAAGTTAAAATTTGGTAGTTTCAATTGATTGATTTCATCTTTGAACGAGCACAGCTTGGTAACGGTTACGTCGGTGCTGTTTGTTGATATACCGTTGAAAAGATGATTTTATTGCCTTTGCAATGAATTATCAAAAATTACTTAGTTTTTGTGCTAGAAAGAATATCGTGAATCAAAGTCGCGAAATATTAATTAACCCTGTAGCTCCTAAGAATGTGAAAATAGACCTCCCTCCCATACGATTTCTTGCTCAGCTCGACATAACCTTTCACCTCCGTAAATAGTTGCACTCAATTGAGGAACACCCTGTATATATCTTGATATGAGGCTTTTAGAAAAAAAGTGTTACATTTGTATAATTTAAAGTTTGTCGAAAGAAATAAATTATAAAAAAATGTTGCTCCTCTTCTACAAATTTATTCAACTTGACTAAAATGTTAGTCATGCTTTGTTTTAATAATATTTCAGATGTTAAAATACAATCGAAATTAAAGGCATTGTATTGTTCATTTTTTCTTTGAAATAATAGCAATTCTTAAGTTTTTTTTTAGTCACTAAATTCAACAAAATTGAAAAGTTAATTCAAATATTAAGGTTAGAAAATTGTATTTAAAAAAGCTGTCTCTAGGTATACGAACACTACTTCTGATGACAATTTATCTTCGTGCAATTTGATTTCTTTGGCTTAAAAGTGTTATAAGAAAACCTTTTGCTTTGAATTCTTTGAATTATATTTTTAAATATTATATTATGTGTTTATTTTTTCCCTAATCCGAGCTTAAACGTCCAATTTTAGTGAGTTAAACTCAAATGAACTAAATCCGAACTCACCAAATAATTTTAATTACATTTTAAAATACTTTTTTAGTCACTAAATATTTATGTTTTAATTTACAATTTTAACTGATTTTGATTAATAAAGTACAACGGAATTCAAAGAAAAATTTTCTTAAAACATGATGTTTACTACTTTGATTTCGCTGATTCTAAATTTACCCTCCTTTTTTTTGTCACAGCTCCTGTTTACGAGTTATAGCTGTCAATAAAAAATTAATTTATTGCAGTATTAATTTGGTGATAATTAAAAAAATATCTAGTTTTCTTAATACAATTTGATATGTATCGTTAAAACGAGTTTGTGTGAATTATCGGAATCATTTTTGTTTCATTTGCGGAGAGTATATGTTTAAAGAAAACCGTTTAAATGTGACAGCATTCGTGAAAGTTGCTTACAAAAATTACTTTGGTCACCCGTTGGAAATTAAAGATAAGCCTTGGATTCCGCAAAAGGTATGCAAAACGTGCGTTGAGTTTCTGCGTTTGTGGACAAATAAGAAAAGGAATAGATTTAGGAACGAAACCATTATGATCTGGAATGAACCCGTGAACCATCACGATGACTGTTATTTCTGTTTGGTGAACATTAATGGCATTAACCGAAAAAATCGTGCCAAATGGGAATATCCTTGCATACGGTCTGCATATAGACGTGTTTTCAGTCGTATGACATCACTTGAACCTCAAGATGATTCTTCACAGGATGAGCATATGGATTTTGAGGCGAAAACTAACAGTAGTGATAGTGACTTTGAATGTGACCTGAAAACTCCAAAACCATTCAACCAAGATGATTTAAGCGATCTTATCAGAGATCTAGGACTGTCAAAGTCTGCTTCAGAACTTTTGGCTTCTAGGCTAAAAGAAAGATACTTAGTAACAGAAGAAACCAGAATTTGTTATTACCGCACAAGAGAACAAAGTCTCCTCAAATATTTTGCTGAAGAAGATGACTTCGTATTTTGTAAAGATGTACCTGGCTTAATGGCTGCAATGGGATTACGAAATTATGTTTCTAATGAGTGGCGTTTATTCATAGACTCATCAAAACGGAGTCTAAAATGTGTTCTCTTACACAATGGAAATAAATTAGGGTCGTTGCCTATTGCTCATTCCACAAAAGTAAAAGAAGAATATTCAATTATCGCTCTGGTTTTGGACAAAATTAAATATGTGGAACACAACTGGATCATATGTGTTGATTTAAAAATGGTAAACTTTCTTTTAGGCCAACAAGGTGGTTACACAAAGTATTCCTGTTTTCTTTGCTTGTGGGATAGTAGAGCTAAAAATCAACATTGGAATAAAAAAGATTGGCCTACTCGGGAAGCGCTAGTTCCAGGACAACAGACCGTGATAAACCCACCATTAGTTTCAAGGGATCGCATAATTTTGCCTCCGTTACATATTAAACTAGGACTTATCAAACAATTTGTAAAGGGTCTTGACAAAAATGGAAATTGTTTTCTTTTCCTATCAAAAAAGTTTCCGAAATTGAGTGTCGAAAAGATAAAAGCAGGCATTTTTGACGGGCCACAAATAAGATCGTTAATTAAAGATTCAAATTTTACGGACATTATGACAGAGATGGAGAAAAACGCATGGAATGAGTTTGTTTGGCTTGTTAAAAATTTTTTGGGAAATAAGAAAAGTACTGACTACTCCCAACACGTAGAACAACTAATGAGTCATTTTCAAATGGTTGGTTGTAACATGAGCATAAAATTACACTTTCTGCACAACCACCTGGACTATTTTCCCGCCAATCTTGGGGATCTTAGTGAAGAACAGGGAGAGCGATTCCACCAGGATCTCCGTACGATGGAGGAACGCTATCAAGGCTACTGGAACGCACACATGATGGCTGACTATTGTTGGAGCATTCAGAACAGCACACTTCCTTCAGCTTCAGCAAGGAAAACAAATAAAAGAATGTTTTTTTCAACTTAAGAACTAAATAAAGTAGGATTTTTTTATATATATTGTGTTTTACTATAAAAACACCTAAGTGTCATTATTTTTTTAACTAGAGCTGATACAGAAATTCCAGTCACATATTTGAAATCGTCATTAAAAATTGGAATAATATCATGTAAAATAACCCAATCATCATACATACTGTTGTGCAGTGTTATCAATGAAATCAAAAGAAGGGTCTTTAAAGAATTATCTAATTTGAAGTATGCATGACTGACTTGAACTGAAATTTACTGATAGCACAAATAGTTTGGTTCTGTCATATCACAGAATTATTTCTAACATTTAATTTCATTATAGCTTGAATTGAATTTGATACATTTAAAGCTTATTTTACTATGCATAAAATTATGATAAAAACCGACACTTTTTTACTTCATACAAAAGTATGTTTTTTAATATACGTGTATAAGGTGATGAACTTAATTGACTTGAATTTAAAACTCATTCATCCTTGTCAAATATTTTGTTTTTAATAAACAATTTGTGTATAATTACATAACCCTTTTTCAATTGTCCTGTTAAATTTTTAAAAATCCTGTTTTTTCCATTAAATTTTTGCTTTTGTCCCGTTTTATTGGAAAAGAAATCTGGCAATGCTATATGTAATAGTATTGTACATAAAGCTTGTAGGTCCAGTTCTCGATCATTTGTGTTCAAACATTTCTCAACACAATTGATCATAATAAGCTCGGCCAAAGTCTTTTCATGGCCTGAAATGGCCAATTCGTTTTTATCAAATAATTAGGACATTGCATTTACGCATAACCACGAACAAATCAATTTCAAATGATAAATATAAACAAAAACGGGTCGGCCAGCTATTTCTTAATATTAGAATTTACCAGTCTTCTACAACCAACAAATTAAAATAAACCAAACGAAAAACATAAAGTTTTAATTTTGTTATAGGATTGGATTCCGCTGATTCATTACAGCATTTATAACAACTTAAAGAGTTCAGAAAACAATCATAAAAAGATTTGGAAGAAATATAAAATGAACAGATTAATATAAAATATTTTATCCTTAGACGTGATACTTCTTCTTCTTCTTTGTGTTCCTTTAACCCCTAGTGGGGCATAGGGCGACGACAAATTCTTTCCACTACCTTCTATCTGTTGCAAGAAACTTGAGCTGAGGCTACGATTTGTTCATTTTAGCAGCTTCTGCCATTCTTGACGCCTTCCATGTACGGGATGGCCTGCCAACTCTACGCGAACCTTACGGGTTCCACTCGAACGACTGCTTACCCAAGTTGTCATTTGGCTTTTTGAGTGTATGCCCAATGCAGCGCCACTTTCGCTGCCTTATTTCAATATCCACGACTATTTGATTTGTTTTAAGCCAGAGTTCTTGATTTGATATTGTTATTGGTTTGAACGTAAAAGGCTAAATGGTTTGAAAAACAAAGTTAAAAAAGGCCAGCTTTTTTCATACAATTTGAAGTTTTTATTTTATTTTAACAGAAAATTTATTTTAATTATATAGGTACAAAATTGCGAAAAAGTGAAAAAAATCATATATTCTTATAAAAATAAAAGGTTGGAAAAATTTATCATTATTTCACCATGAATTGATTATATTTCCGATATATTTAATTCCTCTGTAGTATCATAGCACAGCCAGCCCACGGCATAATTGAAAAACAAAATAATTTATAGTGTAGCAATTAATGAATTGATTTTCGTTTGTTTATTTTTGTTTGTTTTTTCTTTCATTCATTGCTACGCTGGGTCAATCGAATTATATCATACTCACAGTTGCTGCTTTGACATTGCAAGCACTGCATATTTATAAATTGAAATATTGAGAATGAAGGAAAAGAATAGAACTGTTTATCAACAAAGGGCGTAAGGAAGCTCGCGGTCTTCCGTTTCTATAGCTGAGGTGGGCTCGCCGAACTCCGAGTTCCAGTACAATATTTGTAATAAATAAAGAGACGTACAGTGATAATTTGACTTTTTTTTTATTAGGGCTTTAATCCAATAATTTTAAATATTACGAGATATGAATTGTTATATTATTACGGTTATATGACGAGAATAACCGTGCTGTGTGACTTTGTTAACTGCTTTCAGGATGCTTTTCTGGTGGCAATGGTAATCGAAGTGGCAACTGGTAGGTGTCTGGAGGATGGTCCGTAGGTGTTGAAATGTCGTATCGTGTTTTCAGTACTCCTGCTTAAATCATAATTCTGAGGCCCTGGCTCCTTCTTATTATCAAGGTTCTGCTTATGTGCCCAGGCTGACGCCCCGGCTACGTATATGACAATCTTACAATATCCTTTTTATGTGCCAAGGCTGACTCCCAGCCTACGTATACGACAATCTTACAATAATCTATTTACTTCGTCTTTGTGCTTCAGTATTGGGCAGTCCACACCTTACCTTCGTTGCCTTATTGTTGTCGTCTCCTTTGTGGCCCGTCAGCAACTCCCCTTTTGGTCGCGTGTATTCTCCGTGATGGTCCGTTAGCAACTGCCCTTTTTATTTCTTGTCAGCAAGTCTATGACTCTATTTCTGGTCGTTGTTCTTCTTCTTCTCCTGTGATCAAGCATAGCGCTTTTCTGTCGCTCTCGTTTTCATCTCCTATACTTCTTTGCATGTTACTCTGTTCATCTGTCGTGCTATGCTGTTGCTTTGTTTCTCTTATACTTCACTCTAATTATTCCACTCAATAGTCTACACTTATGGGTAGTGCTATGTTGTCGCTCTGGTTCTCGTTGGTTGCTTTTCTAAACGTGGCTCCATATTCTATGCTTGTATCCATGCAGTGCTGCATGACTGTTCTCTGGCTCTCTTCTATTTAATTATCTCACTCATCATTCTGCTTTTGTGTATAGCGCTATGTTGCCAGTCTTGTCTAGTTATAACTTCGCTGTTCTTTACTTGCATGTAGGAATGTTCTGCAGTGTTCTGGTTCCCTTCTGCTTAAATTATGTAGGCGTTATTCTTTTGTATATATTGTATATATTGTATATATATTGTATAATAATTATGTTATTCTCGTAATCGTTTGTATGCGTACATTTATGATTTTTAATCTTAACAATATTATTTCTTTACATTTAAAACGTTTTGTATTCGATTTTCTTACTAATGATGTATTTGTCTTATATTAAATAATGTAAAATAAGTAATGCAACCGGTAAGTAATCTAAGTGTAAGTAAATAAAATAAGGTTAGTAATGTAACAGGTAAGCAATAATTAGTGTAGTTCTAAGAAGATAATTAAAGTGGTAATTAAAGGTAAGTGTGAGTAAATAAAATAAGGTAAGTAATGTTTTAATTCAAAATTTAGCAAGGTAATACTATAACAAGAAAACATATAGTTCAATGATTTATACTTAGTGAATATAGTTAAAGATAAAACAAAATATAGTTCCGGTAGGTTGTGTTGCGGCATCTTGTGTGTGCAAAAGTTGTTGGCAAGTTTTTCCCGTCACACTCCCTCCTTACTTCGCCGTGGTCTCGAGAGAAGTTTTCACTTCGCCACCTTTTGATATGACTATCCGGTACCAGTTCCCGTTAATCTTACGGCGTCTCGAGAGCTTCGTCCCTTTCTTCCTTGCGGATTGTAACCCTCGCATTTCAGCTTTAAGAATTTCTTCTGTTTTCAGACAACTAGCCTGGGGCTCTGTGTTTTCGGAGGTGAATATATTGAACCTTTTAGCGGGACTGTTTTCATCGAGTCCTTCCCAGAGGTTCGCGTCAAGTGACAGGGTTTCCTTGGTTGTGCCTGTGTCAAGGTAGATTCCCAGAAACTCCGCTGTGGCGACATCCAGGTTGGTAAAGGGGTGTCATCGGGACCTGGTGTCGTTGGCTGGGACATGCTCACCTGGCATGACTTCTCGGTGGTAGTAGCGACGGGGTCCGTCTGCGATGAGCGATGCACGGGTATCTGGCTCCTGGACCATTGTTCTCTTTCACGGATGAAGTCCACTAGATCCTCGTGGATATCGCTGCTCATACCGGCAATGTTGTCCGAACAGGAGATGGCATGGCTTCCCATGCTATAAAGGGTGTGGCTGGAGTGCAGGGAACTCCACCCAGGATTTATCTTACCCTTATCCCTTATCTTATCCCTTACAACCTCAAGGAGAGAGTGCTCGCTTACGTTAATGACCTCCTACTGGTTTCGGAGGATTTCCTGTCCCATGTGCAACTCCTACAAGAAGTAGCATACCACATACGCCAAGCTAACTTAACAATAAATATAGCGAAAAGTAATTTTTGCCTTAAGCAAGTTCGCTATTTCGGATATGTGGTTGGTTGAGGAACTTTGCAAACACATCCGGAGGAAATATCCGCTATAACTGGGTACCCTCCGCCGAAATTCATTCGACAATTGCGACGATTTCCTGAAATGGACGGATGGTATCGGCACTTTATTTCTAACTTTACCGAAGTAACGCACCCCTTCACAGAACTCAAAAAAATCTAAAACTTTTGAATGGACAAACCAGCCTAAAAAAGCTTTTGACATCTTAAAATATCAATTGACGTTCGCACCGTTTCTTGCCTGCCCTGATTTCACTAAGCCGTTTATAACTTCGATGTGATGCGAATGAGCACGGAGAAGGTGCTGTGCTAGCCCAGTTGATTGAAGGTAACATAGAGATTCCCGTGGCATATGTGTCACAGAAATCTAATAAAGCACAACGCAACTACTCCATGACTGTGCAGGAGTGTTTAAGAGGTATAGATCATTCGAAGATCAGATGGGGTGAAGTATCGCTTGCACCGTTTTAAGAAACCTAGGCACTTGGCCGCTTCTTTCGACACATGGAAAATGTGATCATTCCAACGAAGGCCTGATTGTATCGACATGCCCAGAACGTCAAGAGCATCTGACTCCAAAAGATCCACACCATTCATATTCAAGGGAGCTAAGGGACAGTTCATCCGCTTGTGGGTTAACAGGCAACACTGGGTCTTGTTTGCATTAAACTCTACTCTATTAGCAAGACCCTACTCGGAGATTTTTTTCAAGTCATTAAGAAGTGTGTCATTCATATTTTGCCTCTTACTCTCAATCTCCAAAGAACTCGGGCGTTTTTTGAAAAAATATGAATGACAAATGCTGCTGTTGTCCGCAAACGAATGAATTGGGTTATGAGTCAACGACAGAAGGTCGTTGATAAAAACCAGAAACAAAGTTGGCAATAGAACTGAACCCTGCGGTACTCCTGCGTTGATGGCGTGCTCACTGGACGAAATGCCGTCGATTACGACACGTATAGTTCTATCCTTAAGAAAGCACGTGATCCACCGAGCAAAGTTACCACCGACACCGTATGCAACTAGTTTGGAGACGAGTGCTTTATGCCACACTCGGTCAAACGCCTTTGAAATATCCAGAGCAACAACCCTGCTCTCACCGAACAGGTGAACGCATTGGTTCCATTTTTGTGTAAGGAACGCCATAAGGTCACCAGTAGACCGAGCCCTACGAAAATCATATTGACGGTCACTTAGCAATTCGTTGTGCTCCAGATAGTTCATTAGGTGGAAGTTTATTACGCTCTCCATAACTTTGAAAAGCGTAGAGCATATCGCAATGGGTCGGTAGTTTGCAGGATTCGTGGCATCGCCCTTTTTAGGTATCGGCTGGACATTTGCGACCTTCCAACAAGATGAAAATACTCCTGTCCTGTATTAGATGTTGAAAAGGTTGCGCAAAGGCCGAGCCAGTGTAGAAGCACACGTTTTAAGCACAATTGGTGGTATGCCATCAGGACCAGAGGTTTTGTTTATGTTAAGATTTGCAAGGACTCTTTTGACTGCTCTCGTTCGAAAATATATCTCCTTGATTGAAGAAGAACTAGTCCCAACAAAGGGCAGTGGCTGACTGCTATCCGAGATTGTGGAATTGAGTGCAAACAATCCAGCCAACAGGTTCGCTTTATCAACCGAGTCAGTGAAGATTTGGTTATCTTTTAAAAGAGCCGGAATCGACGAAGACGTTTGATTTTTAACTCTTTTAACAAATGACCAAAAGTTTTTGCTCCCTTTAGGGCAGAGAAGAACCTGTTCTCTAATGCGAGTTTCGTGAAGAAAATTTAAAATTGCGTTACAGCGATTTCTAGCCTCGATGCGAAGTCTATTAGTATCAGCATTCTTATCAGATCGCCAATTCTGATAGGCTTCCTCTTTGGACCTGACTGCAATCCTGCAAGTCTCATTAAACCATGAGTGGTCTTTTGGTTTAATGCTTTTCTTCTTATTGGGGATAAAAGACCGCATACCCAATAAGATAATTTTTTGTACCATGACAGCCACGGCATTCACATTTCTATCAGCGAAACATAATTTCCAATTGAAGTTGCGATAAAAATTATTTAACGCATTCCAATTTGCTCTTTCATAAAACTATGCAGTCCTTTTCGGGGCTTTAGGCGTAAAGGTGCGAAGGTCAGAATATGAAAAAACAGCGGAGATGGTACAATGGTCCGAATTACCAAGAGGTGCATTGACACTCACATCATATTTTTCATGATGAGAAGTCAGAAAAAGGTCTAAGATATTATGGCTTTGCAAATCATTTCGTGGGAAAAATGTTGGTTCCTTCACTAGCAAAAAGCTCAACATATTGTCCTTCAGGTGGGGTGTGGCTCGAGTGACATAACTAAGCCGAGTTGTGGACATTGAAATCGCCGGCAACAACGATTTCGCTGTCAGGAAACAACCCCAAAATGTGCGTAATCGAATCAGAGAGAGAGTCCAATTTATTAAAAGTGGCTTCTCTTCCTAAATTCGGACTTCTATACACGAAACAAAAATGTAGCAAGTGCGAACGAACTCTGAACCTCACCCACATGGAGCTGAATTCCGGATCGGTGACGCTCAGACCCCGCTCGAACTGGTATGCCACGTCTGTTCTTATAAAAAGAGCGATGCCCCTATGCGAAGAAAACAATGGCAGTAAGTGATACCCAGGAATATGAAAATCCAGTGGATCTGAGTCCTCTGTCACCTGGGTCTCACTTAGTGCCATTATTTGAGGCCTATAAAGAGCACAATATGCATAGACCGAGAAGAAATTCGCTCTCAGTCCACGGATATTGCAAAAGTTTATGCGAAAATGTCCCGACATTTATTCACAATGCAAGTCTCAAGCAAATAAGGGTAATAAGGTAATTAGTTGCTTCCACAAAAAAGATTAAACACAGCGGACATAGGCAAAAATGCACTGAGGCAAGTGTTATGCCTTTGCTCCAGCACAAATCAACCCACTGTGCAACCCCCCTCGCAGACGTAACTAATTGGAGAGGATGGTGGAGTTGACGGACACGAAAAAACGATTACTTACGCGGCGAGGAGCATATAAAAGCCCCTCGCGTGGTTAGCAAAAAAAGCATAGCTTTTGTTGTGGTTGTTGTTGCTGGTAGCTCTCTGCAAACTCGTTTCTGCTGTGTTTGTTGTTGTTGTTATTATATCAGCTTTGTGTTAATTTATTCTATTTATTTAATTTAATTTATTTAATTGTTTGTTATTGGTTTTGTTTGTGATTGGTCTATTATTGGTTTGTTGCGATTATATATTATTTTTTGGATTTTAGTTTTTTTTATTGTTTAATTGCATTTATTTTGTTTTTAATTGTATCTTTTTTGATCAAGATTCACGACGGTAATATATATGTATAACGACGGAACACAAACAAACGACTTTTAAAATGTAACAAGGGGCTCTCGGCGGCACGTCTATGCCCCTTGAATGCACGATGTCAACTCCCGATCGTGCCCTTTCCCTTTACCATTGGTCACCGAAAGGGAAGTTCTAACATCGTGCCAGATGCCCTTTCACGAGTAAATTCTGAAAATGAAGCCGAATTAAACGAACTGCAAATTGACCATGTATCAACTATAGATTAGGAACCACCTGAATTTGAGTACCCTGATTTTCAACTAAAAGAGAAATACGTTTATTGTCGATATGAACACTACACTGACGATATAGAACAGCAAGATAGATCGTGGAAACTAGTAGTACCAAGTAATTTGCAACACTGTTATACGGAACGCACACGACAATCCAACAAGTGCCCACGGCGGTATAGCGAAAACCCTTGAGAAAATCCACAGGTATTTCTTTTGGCAAGGTATTGTTCGTTCAGTTCATGATTACGTTTCAAAATGTGAGGTATGTAAGTCAAAGAAGCATAGCACCAAAGTTCTAAGGCCACTGGTGCCAGTCGAACGAATATTCCAATGTCTTTATGTTGACTTAATTGGACCGTTCCCAGGATCTAAAAACGGACACAACGGGTTCCTTATTGTGTTGGACCATGTTTCAAAACACACTTTTTTTGTCCTCTGAAAAGATTTGTGATATTCGATATTCGAATATCGATGATCATCGATGTTAAGAGACAAAAAATCGATCTTTTAATATCGATAATTCCCTATCTCAAACATCGTAACATCGATGTCACGATCATATAATCGATTTTTAAATTCCACTCTTGTGAACAGTTTCACAATGTATTACACCAAATTCCGAACGCAACAAAAAATTTAAAAAATAGTTCTCAATAATTTTCATTGCTCTATCTTCTTTGTCTGTCCCTTTGTACTACACAGAGTGTTGTTGTGTTGCTTGTGTGTGTTATTTGTTATAATTATATTTAAATACAGTTATGATAATCTTTTTTTTTATTTGATGTTTGGTTTGCTGACAGTGGTTAAGTGAATATTGTTGGAAGATCACCGATTGTTTCAAATTCTAACAAATTTTTCTTAATTACTATTTTTGCAATCAATTGAGAAGAAATATTGGAATTCTTAATTTTTTCTTATAACTTGTATTTATTTTTGCTCTAATAATTTATTTTTGTAATAAAAAAATCCTCTGATTTTACACTTGTTTTTTGTTATTGATAGCTATGTATCGATGCCATCATCGATGTTTTTGGCAAATGAGAATGGTAGACAAATTGGAACTTTTTATGCAAAAGACATGCAGCCTTTATAAAAAAATTTGTTTTGTTTTATTTGGAAAAACTTCATAAAAATAAAAATCTTCGTCGGTTAAAACTGTCCAGTCTTAGTGCTGTGAGCGCACAATTATTCATAATTATTGCCCTGATGGTACACTCAAACGCTGCGTTTCCCTATAACTACTTTTGTCAAGCAAATGCTTTGGACGTTCTCTCGGTCATGGAAGGAAACAAAAATTTCTCCTAGATTGTTGTTTTGTTATATATAAATGAACAAAATAATTTTAATTTTTAATTGTTTCCTTTTTTTTATTACTCATTTTTATAAAAATTTTGTTTGTAGAACTAAAAAGAATACTTAAAATTTCAATGATTCTAAAGCTAATCTTGTTCCACATGCGAATCTTAAAATTATGCAGTTCTTAGTTTTGATGTTGCAAATTTTTGAAAGAGAACAATTATTTTTTTTACTTTGCTTTAAGTATTCTTTAGTTTATTTGATTTTTATTCTCATTAAGAATTTACATAATTCAATTTAAAATTACATACAAGTCAGGTATCAAGTTAATTTTTGTTTTTATTTTTTTGCTTCGACACCTTCTTAAACTTGCCTCTCGGCCTCTTTTATGTTGTTGCCATTTAACCAGTTGAATAGTGATGGTAAACACCTCCGGTGGGGGGAGGAGGGAGGTGTGAAAAGAGGGACAAATCTTTGATGCAAGAAAATTTGTGTCTCTAATCTCTAACCAAAGTAAGCTTTTAACTTTTGAAAATTAATGCATATTAAATTAAATTAAGTCATGTGAGTTTCATTTCTATCTGGTACACAGGGAAAGGGGAGAGTTCAGGTGACCTCTCATTCATGGTTGGGAAGGGAGAGGATCAGTGGCTAATCTCCATTTCAAGTCTCCTGTTGATTTTGTTTTTCACTTCATCCACCTTTTATTTTGTTTTAGCTAGTTCTTGGTTTCTATTAGTTAGTTTTGCGTTTTGATGACTATATTTCATTTTTCTTAATATTTTGTTTTTTGTCCATCCGACTCTCTTCGCCTACTCGCTATTTTGTTTTGATTTTTTTTTCGTACTTAATTTATAAAAAAAGTGCATGATGAGTAATTTTATGATTTGAAGGAAAGTGGAAGGAGCAAGTAGTGCACGATATGAACGACGAACACAAGCCTTGAAGCCCGCAAGCATGCACTCCGCTCTGCCACCACAATTCCTGGTGGCATCCTAATAGCCCTCATAAATGCAGCCTTGGTTTCTTGATTGGTTGATCAATGGCACAGCTCTTACTTAGCAGTAACGAGAAAGTTTTTTAAATTTCAAAAAGTAGAGTTCTAAAATAAACATTAAAATTATAACCTGCAATATTCCTTCAATAGGTAGGCCTCCTTTGTTTTTCATCTGGTGTAGAGATGAGTCGCTCCGAACATGTATAGTTCATGGAGCCATGTTCACAGTCGGACATGATTCCAATCATTCCTTCAATTCATTCTTAACATGTCCAAATAATATCGGTTGCAATAATTTTTTTTTTTTTACTCAAGCAATATGAACCGATATCTTTTTCGTACTTGCTACTGCTTGGCCGAGTTGGTTGTAAAACTGATTGAAATAAAATATATATCTCTCCTTCTTTGGTAAAAATAATAAAAGAAATGACAAATAGAACTATTACAAGATATATCGCCGTTCTTGTCATTTGCATTGTTTCGTTCATTTGGTTTCAAATGCAAACTGGCGGAACTAGATAGCTCCGGACATGTTTTGGCTTCGAGAGAACTGCTAGTGTTCTTGTCATGTGCATTGTTTCATTCATTTGGTTGAACATGCGAACAGGCGGCACAAGATAGCTCCGGGACTATCTTTTCTCCAAGAGAGCTGCTATGTATGAACATGTTTAACCCTTTCACTCCCCAGAGAAATCTAGCGGCAGACTAATTTTTTTGAAGAATAATTCTTAGAACAGAGGTCAAATATATGCAAAAAAAATTTTTTTATATTTTTACCTGGTCTCATCTGTATTTTAGAAGTTGTACAATATATTGCACAACAGTGCTGAACGGTAACACTACTCGTATAGGTAATTTTAAAACATTTCAGATTTTTCTTTCGAAAGACTAGTAAATAGGAAAAAATTGTGAAATTTAAAAATACAAATTCGTAAAAAAATGGATTTAATTAAATAAAACATATCAATAAACGCAACAAAGAATTAATTATGTATTTCGTAAAAGTTAAGTATGTTAAAGTTCATAGTTTTATATAAGATAGTTAAAAGTGTTTTTATTCAGCTGTGTGAAACTTGTAGAAGTAGTTTGCACCTCTTTTGATGCAAAGGAATGCATTACATTTAACGCAAAAAGAAAAAGTGCGTTGATTGCATTTCTCATGCCGGCATCTGTTTGGTGTTTTGTCATCAGAAAAAAAGGCCAAGTGACCCATCTGATCATAACGAACATCCTTTAAAACAGAAATTCTCTTTCGTTGTTGTACTTCAGAACTTTTTCCATCATCTAGTCTTGGACGCCCGACAGATCTTTTGACTTTAGAGTCGTACAATATCAAAGTTTTGGCCAAGTCATTTTTGAAAATAAGAAGATCCATTTGATCTTTTGATAGTATTTCATTTGCTTAACAATCTTCCTTATACTCGTACCAAGCGGAAATTATCAATATATCAAAAAATGCATAATTACTCGTAATGTCCACTTCTTAGATTTCAAATATATACTGTAGCATTTGGTAAAGAAGATCAACCCCACCCATGAAGTTATTATAAATAGCAACTACTTCTGGACGATTGACATCTACATACTTCTTTTGTTCTTTAGACTATCGTTTTACTGAGTCTTCGTTTCTAATGCCAACAAAGTTTGAAGCTAGGTATACTGCTTTGTTGTCATACCATTTTGTTATTATTACTTTTTTATTTCGACTTATTAGTTCTGCCGAGGTTCCTCGACTTTTTGCTTTCATTTCTTTATCTGCAGGTAGAGGAGGATGGTTGAATCGATTGACACGAATTGTACACTATGGATGTGACGATCAAGTAAAATATCAAACAATTAGAATGTTGAAAAAAAATTGTCGAAAAACAGTTTGTAACCACCCGGCTTTGGAATTCTTTTGCATAAATGTAGCACAATGGTGGCAGCAAAACCAAGTTCTTACAAGTAATGCTCAGAAATTTCTGTAGTCTTGCCTTGATATGCTATAAAATCATAAGGCCTTCCACTTTTCCCGCATAAAACAAACAGTTTTCTGCCCCATGGAGTAGGTTTTCCTTTTATGTACTGTTTTATAGATAGTGCTCCCTTGAACGGAATCATTTGTTCGTCGATACAAAGATTTTCTTCGAAATCCTTTTCCCATAATGATTCCCGCACAGCTTCCATTATAGGTCTAATTTTGTATAATTTGTCCACATTGTCGGTTGGCTTAGCGGTGTTATCAACCAAGTGAAGCATCATTCTAAATTGAAAGAAGCGACCTCTGGACTTGTGTTTTGCAATTAATGGAAATGCTGTTGCCTCCTCCCAAAACATACAAACTCTGGGGTATTTCAAAATGCTGATTTGGGCGTGAATACCAAATAAAATTTGGATCTCTTGACCATCAGTTGGTTCAAAGTTGGCTTTATGGTTTTGAACCGCGTACAAGTTTGTAAATCGCGCTACCATTTCAAAGAAATTAAATGAAAGATATTTTGAGAAATATTCATATGGTGTTTTAATCGCAGGTTTCGCAAAGGCAGGGGCCGCAAATGACACAGAATTGATAGTTGTGTTGTGATTTCTTACGTGACGCCATTGGATTTCTTTCGATTTTGTATACTCTAAGCATTTTTCTTGTTGCGGCTCTTCAAGCCCTATAGTAGAATTCTGTGCCTGACCCCTTGATCGAAGTGTTCTTAGAAAAAAAATTAGATTAGTTTTCAGACAAACTTGGTAGTTCTGATTCGACAAACGACCTTGGAAAGGACTGTTGCCCAACGGTCAATGAAGCAAGATTATCATATGAAATGGAACTTTCGAATGCAGACGTTGATGAAGCTGCAGAAGAGATTACTCTATTTCTTAGAACCTTTTCCGAATAGCGATGGCCAATATGGCTTGCATTTTTGCTGTAATAGTCTACAAATGATTCATCAGTTTCCTCGTCCATTGCGAATGGATCTTCCTCCTCTAAGATTACATCAACTTCCCGGTTATGTCGTCTCTCTTCGGATTCAATGTCAAATTCGTGAAAAAAATCCGTATATGGTAAAATTGCATTTTTCCGGAAAAGTACCTAATAGGGCTTTCAATCCCGGTATTCCGAACCAAATTCTAGTACCGGAACTCCGGGATTCTAGACCCTAAATCCCGGTATTTTATTCACAAGGAAATATAAGAATTTTTAGCAACTATAAATGCCGCTGCAATGTAAAAAATTACATTTTTATCATCAAATCACCCTGTTTTTTTTATGCACAAATGTTATCCAGACGCAATGATATTTTTACTGTAATACATCATATTGTTGAATCTTTAAAAACTTTAAAAATTGCTGTAGAAGTTTTGTGTCGTAGAGATATGAATTTGTGTTTTTAAGTAAACCGCTATTAAAAGCACTAAAAGCTCGAATAAAATAACGATAATAACCAATCTAAATAAAAAAGTCTGATTTCGGCATTCAGTTTCGTAAATAAAAACAGAACTGTTGGAGATATTAAATGGATTTTTAAAACAACGATATAATTCAACGTTGAGTTGAGTAAGCAACTTCAATTGTTCAGAGGAAACATGAATCCCTACAAAATATGCTGAACAATGCAATTATGGAACGTGATTCACCAACAATTTCACAACAGACCTCTTCCACTCACAGCTATGACGAAATGCTGATATAGAAGATAGACTTCTTTATTTTTGGTTGCCAAAATTTCAAAACATGTACGAATATTTGCTGACAATTTCTCCAACTAGCATGGAGACTGAAAGGTATTTCTCCACCTCAGGATATATCTGTAATCAAGTGCGATCTAGTGTTGTGAATTAATCACAAACGAAACAACTACCCAATGCATACTTGTAGGCACTACCTTTCGTGCCATACAATCATCCTGAATTTCTGAATTCAAGGCCAATGCCAAGTCCAAGTGCGACTGCATGAAAGTGCAGTATCAGCATTAATGCACAAAATCGTTTAAGCTATGACGCGTGCCATACCTTAAACGGTAACAAATGAACAGCTTAAATAGCAAGCAATATCGCCAGTATGTTGTTGCCATGGTCATGAGAAATAAACTGACACCTATGTGCCTTCTGCACCGAGAACAAAATGCGTTGACAGCACTTTAAATTGATAATATTTTATTGTTGTCATTACATGCATTCAGTTATGGTAATTTAAATTAATAAGATTTTATTGTTGTAATTGCATGAAAATAGTATTTTTTTTGGTGCAATTAATAATTGGACAATATTTGGGACAAGAGAATTCCGCCTTTCGAAATAAGCAAAGAATGTATGGCAAACAAAATGCAATACGAGCATTTTGTACATATGTTAATCTCAAGAATGTTTTCGGGTAATTAGAATCTCGGTCAGAAAATAAGGAAATGTAATTGAGAAACCCTTGTAAATATGTTAAGCTAGAATTAAGTATGTAACAAAAATAAGAAGAAGAAGCGAGCTCAGATATGTTATAAATATCTGGTTTCTGCTAAATAAAGAGTTCAGCTGAAAGTTAATCAACGAGCGTATAATTAAAATCGTGAGTTTCAATTGAGCTTCTTTAGTTTTGGATTCAGCGCTGACTACCGAGGATACTGGGAGTCCTAAACAAGACCATGAATGGTGAGTATGAAAACAATCTTTCTTATATATTATTTATATATATAAAAATGGATGTATGTATGTGGGTATGTGGGTATGTGTGTATATCACGTATAGACTCCAAAACCGCCACACCAATCTTTATGAAATTTTTAGGGAGACTGGAACAACATTCTGGAAGTGTTCCTGTGAAGTTTGGTGTTGATTGGACAAGGGGGCATGGTACCGCCCATACAACCCAAATTGGCTCTATCGCCCACAAACCAAAAAAAATTATATATAGCATTTGATATTAGACGGTTTTAGTCATATAAAACTAAAATTTGGTAATTTTGTTCAGATGGTTACTTTCTGTGACTGTAAAAATAATGGGCGTGGTCACACTATATCTACGTCTACTTTTCAGCAATCATTTTAATTCCTGAGATGTTCAAGTTTTGATAGTAAATCTAGGTATGCAGGATACCTATGGATACAAGTGGCAGTCACTATGTAAATATAAATGTTGTCACGCCCACTTTTACCGCCCACAAATCAGTAAAAATGCTTTATATCAGACAGCTTTTGCCGTAGAAGACTAAGATTTGGTAATTTAGTTCATATGATTACTGTCAGTCAATGTACTAAAAAAGGGCATGGCCGAACTATATCTACGCCCACTTTATCAAAATCATGCTTATTCCTGAGTTGTACACGCTTTGATAGTGAATCTTGGTATGCAGGTTCTATAGGTCCATGTGGCAGTCATTATGTATACATAAATGTTGTCACGACCACTTTTACCGCTCACAAATCAGTACAAATGCTTTATATCAGACGGCTTTTGCCGTAGAAGACTAAGGTTTGGTAATTTAGTTCGTATGGTTACTGTCGGCCAATGTACAAAAAAAGGGCATGGCCGCACTATATCTACGCCCACTTTTTCGAAATCATGCTTATTACTGAGTTGTACACGGTTTGATAGTAACACTTGATATGCAGGTGCTCTAAATGGCAGTCAATATATATATTAGGGTGCATCGAAAAATTAACACCCAATTCCACTCCTAAATAATGAAATAGGACGGAAAAACGATGCAGAAAATATTTTTTTTTTTTATTATTGAATTCCTGGTTCCCCAAAGAGCGGGTTTCTATGAAAATCGTGTCTTTTTGTACTGGAGCCCATCTAACGGTAAATTTTTTTATAAAAAATACTATAGATATCGATTTACTATTAAAAACAACTTATGCATGCAAAATTTCAGAGAGATCGTACCATGTACAAGAGTGTCAGCATAGAAACAAAAAACCATTATTTAACCTATATTCGACTAATTTTGTACTGGAGCCCATCTTACAGTACAGTTTTTTACAAAAAATAACACAGGTATTGATTAACCATTAAAAATAACTTATTTATACAGGTTTTTAGAGAGATAGAATTACGTTCAGAAGTGTCAGCATAGAAATAAAAAAACCATTATTTACCATGTTTTCGATTATTTCTGTACTGGAGCACATGTTAAGGTACACTTTTTTACAAAAACCCCCACAGATCTCAATTAACCACTCAAAATAACTTATGCATGCAAATTTTTCAAGAGATCAAACTCGTACAGTGGTGTCAGCATAAAAATTAAAAAAACATTATTTGCAATATTTTCGACTACTTTTGAACTGGAGCACATCTTAAGGTGCACTTTTTTACAAAAACCCTCATAGATTTCAATTAACCACTTAAAATAACTTATGCATGCAAATTTTCCAAGAGATCAAACACGTGCAGTGGTGTCAGCATAAAAATTAAAAAACCATTATTTTCGACTACTTTTGTGCTGCAGCCCATCTTAAGGTACACTTTTTTACAAAAAACTCCATAGATCTCAATTAACCACTTAAAATAACTTATGCATGCAATCTTTCTAAGAGATCAAACACGTACAGTGGTGTCAGCATTAAAATTAAAAAACCATTATTTGCAATATGTTCGACTACTTTTGTATTGGAGCCCATCTTAAGGTACACTTTTTTACAAAAACCACCATAGATCTCAATTAACCACTTAAAATAACTTATGCTTGCAAATATCCCAAAAGATCAAACACGTACAGTCTTGGCAGGTAGAACATTCTTTCTTTAAATGAGGGTCCAGTTTAGCTTAAGTTCCTGATCTGCCTGTTATAAAATTTTACAAGTAGCTGTTCTACTGTAGTGGAATTAAAAACTTTGGAAATAACGAAAGTAAACCATTCAGGTTTATAAGATAACACTGAAAAAGTAAAGTGTCATATTCATTTGTGTGCGTGTGTTAAGAAAATTAAAAAATCCATGGCGAGAAATTAAATTATTAACACTGAAATTAATGAATCAATGGCTTCGGCATCTAGTGGAACAATAGCAACGGCGGTTGAAACTGTTCTCTGTGATGAAGATATTTTTATTCTGGGTAAGCCGAGTATTTTAATCAACGAAAAATTGCCAACTAAAGCAAATATCATGCGCGAATACAACTGGCATCAAGTGAGGTTCGCGGCCAGACATCAAAACAATGGTTATCGTTGAAAAACTTTTCTAGACTCGTCTCATATGAAATTATCGATATATGGAAAAAAACTACAATACCAATTATATCATCGAATGAAATCATAAAAAGTCAACAAAGTCGTTGCGACTTATCAGGATATAATAAAACATAAAACTCGTGCGAATATTCCACATTTAATAATTAGTCTCAATGATGAATTATTTGACATTCCTCATTGCAAATGTGCCAGAAATGAGTGTTTGTGCAGCGTTAAATACCAAATTCCAGAAAAGGAAATCGATTTCATTTCGCCACCAACGTGGCGAGCGTCGAATGTTTATTTCAACGCGTATGGCGGGACTTATATCAGCAAACTTGGAAGCTTACACTTTAAGAGACAATTTTGAGCTGACCAGCGAAAGCGATTACTTACCAAGCACAAGCGCGCTTAGTACCCCACAACAGGCTCATAAACAGCGCCTGCTTCCGGCAAGGTGTTTGCCAAACTTTGCATTAGAATGTGATCGATACAAAATTTTTCATCGAGTAGCTGCTGTTTTAGCATCATCGCTTATAAAGGACTTGTCAATGATACCTAATTTTAAATTAAAAGTCAAAAGAACTGGATAGCCTATAATTATCGATAAAAATAAAGTTGTTCGCGAAAGAGAGGCAAACCAAGAAAAAGTAATGCTTTTATTACTTACCTTAAAAGTAAGTAATAAAAGTAAAGAAGAGACAAAACCCTGACCCTGGAGAAAACGGATAATGGAACGCGTCATCCGCGAATAATCGACGAAACCCATTTAACCATTCTAAAGCAGCCATATTCAAAATTCTTGGACGCTGCACCACTTCGCGGTAAGTCGACAGCGCCATCCACTGCCGAAATTTTTTTGAACTTTCATCACAATATATCGGACTTAATTGGTGTTTGTTCTGATGGCGAAGTGAAAAACACCGGCATCGACAATAGAATTATACGCTGTTTGGAGATTGATCTGGATAGACCGTTACATTGGTTCATTTTCATGCTGCATTTTAATGAATTGGCATCTCGCCATTTATTTGGAAAAATTGATTCTTCGTTTACAACTGCACCAGCTACAACAACCGGCAAGATATCCAAAGCAATATAAACGTAAAAAATTCGGTGCGTACTAAATAGTTATTCTGTCTACACAAAGTAGGCCATTAAACCTTTTTTAAATTATTTCTCATATACTAACTTAGATACTTTTTTTATTTCTTTAGATTGCAAATTTTAAAGCGATTCCATTTGTTGAGAGAAGTATGCCACCAAATATCGGAATTACTGTCGAAAGTACCGATCAAAAATATTTGTTTGATATAGCAACTGCAGTAGCGACAGACATTTGTTCGACGATTTTAGCTAATAAAAAATCGGGACGCATCCATCACGCGCGATGGCTCATAAAAGTCACAAAAGCCCAGAGTTTTGGGCTATTTCGTGTCACAAGCACAACCAACGCAAGACTTACAGGAATTGGCAACATACATTATTGGGGTGTATGTTCCAATATATTTCAACATGAAATATCAGTATTCCGTCACGCGCGGCAGCGTCCACTTTTTTAATTTTTAAGAAATTCAAGATATTTGCCTTCAAATTATCGGAAAATTGTTGACAATGTTTGTAAAAACAATTGATACTTTTCGCACCCAGAAAATTTGTTGTTGGCTATGATTTTTGATGACGATGGTAATATACGATCTATGGGCTACACAAAAATTTTGCAAGCACGTGAGAAGTCCGAAGAAGAATTCGGACAAATTCGCACTAATCGTCTTCCAAACATCAGGTTCGATTGCGAAACTACTTCAGCATGATTGATTGGAATTTGTGCTATACCGGACCACCAAACACCCGTAGAATGTCATACGAAAGCATCGAAAAACTTGCAAAGATTGGTGATGCCATCTTGGACAACGAAATAATTGAAACACCTTGTCATATTCACGACACGGAAAAACATGTCAAACTCCCTACATAATCATCAACCGTGGCTGCTTCGGAGGCACGTCGAGAAGGAATTATGTTTTCAACTCTGGAGTTACGATCAAAGCGTCCCAAATTTGACACAAAAAAAGATTTTTGTTAAATTGAAATTAAAAAGTATATCCTAATATGACAGCTACTTTGATAAATTAATTCATTTTGAAATAAACTATATAATGTTTACACACGACTTTTCGTACATTTTTCAAGGCAATCAGTTATAGGTATAGTTACATAATCAACTTCTAGTGTTTAAGCTAAGCTAAGGTAGCTTCAGTGCAAAAGTTGTTAAGAAATCGGAAATCCAAAAAACTGCCTTGCTTGAAATCTCTAAAAATTTGCTTTCATATTTTTTTTTTTTTTTTGCAAAAGCAAACAATAATTTATGCTGCTTCGAATATAGACAGATCATTTCACTTATGAAATTTTATAACAGGCAGATCAAGAACTTAAGCTAAACTGAACCCTCATTAAAAGAAAAAATGTTCTACCTGTCACCACTGTACGTGTTTGATCTCTTGGGAAATTTGCATACATAAGTTATTTTAAGTGGTTAATTGAGATCTATGAGGGTTTTTGTAAAAAAGGGTACCTTAAGATGGGCTCCAGTACAAAAGTAGTCGAAAATATTGCAAATAATGTTTTTTTTTAAAATTTTTATGCTGACACCATTGTACGTGTTTGATCTCTTGAAAAATTTTCATGCATAAGTTATTTTAAGTGGTTAATTCAGATCTATGGGGGTTTTTGTAAAAAAGGGTACCTTAAGATGGGCTCCAGTACAAAAGTAGTCGGAAATATTGCAAATAATGGTTTTGTAATTTTAATGCTGACACCACTGTACGTGTTTGATCTCTTGGAAAATTTGCATGCATAAGTTATTTTAAGTGGTTAACTGAAATCGATGGGGGTTTTTGTAAAAAAGTGTACCTTAACATGTGCTCCAGTACAAAAATAATCGAAAATATGGTAAATAATGGTTTTTTTATTTCTATGCTGACACTTCTGAACGTAGTTCGATCTCTCTAAAAATCTGTATGAATAAGTTATTTTGAATGTTTAATCAATACCTGTGTTGTTTTTTGTAAAAAACTGTACTGTAAGATGGGCTCCAGTACAAAATTAGTTAAATATAGGTTAAATAATGGTTTTTTGTTTCTATGCTAACACTCTTTTACGTAGTCCGATCTCTCTGAAATTTTGTATGCATAAGTTGTTTTTAATAGTGAATCGATATCTATAGTATATTTTATAAAAAATTTACCGTTAGATGGGCTCCAGTCCAAAAAGACACGATTTTCATAGAAAACCGCTATTTGAGCAACCAGGAATTCAATAAAAAAAAAATATTTTCTGCATTGTCTTTCCGTCCTATTTCATTATTTAGGGGTGGAATTGGGTGTTAACTTAGGTCCATACATTTCGATACACCCTAATATATATATATAAAATTTTCCACGACCACTTGTACCACCCACAAAAAAAAAAACAAAACCATTATTTGCAATATGTTCGACTACTTTTGTATTGGAGCCCATCTTAAGGTACACTTTTTTACAAAAACCACCATAGATCTCAATTAACCACTTAAAATAACTTATGCTTGCAAAACGAAATGGCAAATTTCAGCCCTTGAAAGCACTTTGACCGAGCTTCTTATGATCAATTGTGTTGTGCGTGTTGTGGAATGTTTGAACACAAATGATCGAGAACTGGACCTACATGTTTTTTGCCGAAGATTTTCGTGGCAGTTCTTTTTCTCTGAGGTTTGACATTGTCTGCGTAGAGTTGACGGCCGAACAGAAAAATTAATTCAATTGAAAAAACTTTCTTTGAGAGATGGAATTCGTACCTGGGTTCTATGGCATACAAGCCACGCAATATGCTCCAAAAATCGAGTTTTTTATAAAAATATTTACTGGTGTGGTAGTTAAAAATAACAAACGGTCAGAAATAATAGTAATGAAAAAGTTCTTCCAATCTGCACCAATAAATTTTAAATTTTTGCAGTCGTACCAGAGATAATGCAGATTTGCATTAATTTTTTAACATTTTGTTTTTTACTAAAATTGAAATTAATTTTTTTTTTTTTGTTTTGCCATGTTACTTTTAGTCAAATAAATTATCTATTGATGATAAAATAAAGTGTAAAGTGAATAACTAAATTGAATGAAATTACAAAAAAATTTACACATTTTTTACATTTTACAATTTATTTGACTAAAAATAGTATAGGAAATAATTCGTTTGAATTGTGGTGAAAATAATATGAAAGAAGTTAAAACAATCCATAAAAGTCCGTATTATCTTTGGTCCAACGGAAAAAATTTAAGATTTTTTGATGCAAAAGATTTTTTTCATTACTCTTATTTCTGACCGTTTGTTTTTTTCTAACTACCATACCAGCCAATATTTTTAGTCGAAATATTTTGGGGATCATCTTAATATAAGCCATGGATCATTTTGAAGAACGAGACTGAACAATTGTTTTTTCCTAAAGAGCGTGAAGCGACTTAATGTATATACGTATGTGGGTATATGTGTATATCACGTACTAGACTTCGAAACCGCTAAGCCAATACCAAAGCGTTGAGAGGGTTCGTGTGAAGTCTGGTGCCGATCGTAAAAGGCACCTTAAATTCACCTAAAATTTTCGATATCGAACAGTTTTGGAATTATAGGTCGCACAGCCTCGGAATTCAGTACTCGACCTCAATTTACACTTGCCGTTCCACAGGTAACATTTTATGGGTGTTGGACGAGGGGCGTGGTACTTTTCCGCACCCAAAATTTTCGGTATAGCTTTCGAAATAAGTCACACATCAATGAAACTCGGTACGAACTTACTATAAAAGCATGGCTTCACTAAAGCTACGCCCTCTTTTAGGGGATAAGCGGTGAGCGCAGCAAAGCACGCTGGGTAAAGCTAGTTAACTTTATAAAAACCACGACATTCGGTAACTGGTTCCAAGTGCCAGGTGCCCATTAGAATCTCGGCTCAGGTGTATCGCCTGCAGCCACCCCTTATAACAGGATACGGCCAAAAACCGTTTCCATCAAAGTTAGAAAGTTTAGGCCACGACAAAGGACCTACGAGTATCCTTACACGGAGGATCATAACATAAATGGCGCAGCCGGTAGGATCCTTTTTGTTCACTGGAACATCAAGGATGTTTTAAAAATAAAATAATATAAAATAATATAATAACACATAACAAGAAAAAAAGTTTTGTGAAATCAATCGGTAGGCTTCGATCGTAACAGGTTCAAGTGCTTGTTGCGATAACCACAGCAGAAAGTCAATTACAACAAGTTCCATGTGCTTGGTGTTATTGCAAAATAAACAAAACCAAAGCCGATACCCAAAAGATTCATGTGCTTGTTGGAATATTTGGCCAATGTTTCCGAGGTTAGAGAAATGAACAATAAAATATTAAATCTAATATCGGAAGTGACAATGTTATATCAAAAAAAGTGTCTTAAAACACAAACGAAAATTATTGTTAAAACTTATAACGTTTCGGATTTTAACCTCTAACGAGAGTTAATCAAGGTTTTTATTTTTCTTTTACTTTTTTCAAGAGCGGCATTTTTTCTATAAAATAGAAGAGCCGATTTAGGCATTGGTTTTCAATCTAATAACATACCTCTCATAACTTACATGGTACCTGACAGTGAAAAAAAAAAAATTGTTTTTTTTATTTTTTTTGATCAGGGAAGTTCAATTCCGTGTTTATATAAGTACAAACTCGGTGCTGTGTGTATAAAGGTTGTTGTGAGCTTAGTTTGTTCAGACAAGCGAGTTGAGTCAACTCAAGATGGATTTTGTGGAACATTTTTTTGGGAATTGTATTATGTTAGTAGGATCCACGTGGGTCCTGCTAGAAATAATTATTGATGGCGGATCCACCACCACCTCTCGGGAAAGAAGATGGCATGACAAATTTTTATTAATACAAAGGGTTAAGTTTCATTTAACACCTTCTTGAGGTTATGATTTCAAGCGTGGTTTGAAATCATAGTATTTTTATTGTTAATTAAGATCATCGTCAAGATCGTTTACTACGTGGCGGTCTGAAGGGCTTTACCTGTCAATTACGAAACAGATGCAGAAGATTAACTTGGCGGCGGATTTCTATGAGAAAGGAAATACATGTGTAAATAAAGTAACTCACCATGGAAGAACATCGGTCAGCACCAAGAGGATTCGAAACGAGTTGAATTTTGAACGGAAAGTTGTGATTTGTAAATTTTTAAAAATTTTGTTAATATGTATTGCATCAAATAAATGAATATATGGAAAAAAAACAATTATTTTTAACTAACTGAGCTAACGGGAGAATTGATTGAATAAAGAACACTTCGGCTTAGTGCGTTAGAAAGGGAACGCGGTAATTTTAGCTTGCTTTTCCTTAAATGGATCACACTAGTGACATAGAGAGAAGGTATCTAGATCTCATAGGAGAATTGGGCAGGTTTTTGGAAAAATTGTGGGCCCGAGCAAAAGTGGTTATATCAAACAAAGATAATTTCGCTTTGCTGCAGTCAAATACAGTGGGGAAAAATTTGAAAAAGGTAGAATAGGCAGACGAAGTGTTTGATTTCGTTGATAAATATCACGAGCATAAGAGTACGGCTCAAGCAAGGAGATTTAAGGAGTATAAGAGAGATTTTGAGGCTCTGAGAACAAAGTTAGGTGAGGTGCAACAACTAAGAATAGGAGACCAAGGTAGATCAGAAGAGCTAGATTTGGAAAACGAAAAATTACGAGATCTGTTGCAAAGAGAAGGTTTATCGACAGAGTTAGTAGAGAAGTTAATTGTCCAACAAGCAAGAGTAGATTTTGAGACAGTCGAACAAGCAAATGCTAGAATTAGAGAATTACAGGTACAAAAGAGGCATTTGCAGGAAGAATTGAAATTAGCGACCGAAAATTCATTGCATCATAAAGAGTCAACAGACGTAGAGACAGAAGGAGGGGGCCATTTCTACGAGAATATAGAAATAAAAAATAATACAATGAATCTAAACGCAATAGCTAAGACTCGGAACCGACCATTATTCTCGGGAACCGACTCACCAACGGAGGTTTACAGGTTCATTCAAGGGTGCGATCTTGTAATAAGAGCGTTCAATGCTAGTGAGATACCACGCGTTATGGAATGTGTTAATTTGAGATTACACGGGGATGCTTTTGATTTATGCAGGGGAAGACAATTTGCCAATATTGAGTAATTTTACTTATTAATCAAATCCAATTATCTAAGGGAAACAACTTGCAATTCAATTCTAATAGAATTGTCGAAATGTGTTCAAAATCCAGGGGAAAAACTACAAGCATACGCAAGAAGATTAAGTTCGATAGAAGCAAGAGGGAAGGATTGCATAGGAGAAGAGGCAGGTTTGTTGGGTCCCTAAATAAGGCGGTGGTGACGGCCATTAGGGTAGGATTGAATGACCCAAGCTTAAAACCAGTAGTGTTGACTATGGAAGGAAAGAATTTAGCCGAGTTAGTGACTAAGGCAGCCGAAATAGATTATATGTTGAGGAGCGCAGATCAATATGGATCCGGGGTCACAATGCGTAAACAGGTGTATGGCGTAGTGAACGAAACAAGGAATGTTGATAGGCAGGCTAGCCAAGATTGAGGGGACATAGATAGATTCTATCTAAATAATAGTAACAGAAAACAAAGTTTACCGGACAAAGATGCTAGAACCCGAATTAAGTGTCCATTCTGTGGGAAATTGGGACATACCAAGGATGAGTGTCTTACAAGAAAAAAATACTCCATACTGCGAGAATGCCTGGAATATGATCATGAAAAAGGGTGGAATTGTGCCCAAGAATTCAGGACTATAATGAGGACTTTACTTCAAGAGCTTTGAGAGTAAAAAATAATAGAGGAGTCAATACGGTAAACCCATTCATAGATAATGGGAGGAAGAATTTCGGTAGGCAGCAAAGACCGGTAGTGCAATCCAAGTACTTACTTACTTACTTAGGTGGTCGTAACAACCGTAACACTTAGGTGGTCGGGTTTCGGCTGACCTCATCAGCTCTCGCTAGGCGCCTCTGCTTTGCGCGCACCTTCTCCAATCGGATACACCAAGTGCGTTTAGGGCTTCCTCAGTCTGGTCCATCCATCGGAGGCATGGTCTCCCTCGTCGTCGTTGACCAGGGACCCTCGCCTCGAGCACCTTTTTCGCTGGAGCTTCGTCGTCCATACGATGGACATGATCCAGCCTGCGTAGTCGCGGCACAGTTATACGCCAAACTACGTCAATGTCTTCGTAGAGCTCATACAGCTCGTGGTTCATTAGGATGCAATAGTCATCGCCGACTCGAACAGGACCGAAGATTTTGCGAAGAACTTTTCTCTCGAACACTCCCAGAGCGGCTGCGTTAGTTTGCGAAACTACCCATGCCTCAGCGCTATAAAGCAGCACAGGTAGAACGAGCGTCTTGTACAGTGTAAGTTTTGCCGATCGAGAGAAGGCTCTGGAACTTAGTTGCTTACTGAGCCCGTAGTAGCACCTATTAGCAATTATTGTTCTTCGCTTTATCTCCAGGCTCATTTCGTTGTTGGAATTAATGGCGGTGCCAAGGTAAACGAACTCCTTGACTACTCCAAAGTTATAGCTGCCGGATGAAACGTGGGAGTCTAAACGCCGTGCTCCCTTGTTTGTAGACAGCATATACTTTGTTTTACCCTCATTTATCGTCAAACCCACTTTGGCTGATTACTTTTCGATAGCGGCGAAAGCAGTGGTAACATCTCTCTTGGTTCTGCCGACAAAATCAATATCATCAGCATACGCAAGGAGCTGGACACCTTTATAGAAAATGGTGCCAATACGATGCACACTGGCCTTTCGTACGATCCCCTCCATGATGATGTTAAAGAGATCGCAAGACAGTGGATCGCCTTGCCCCAAACCTCTTTCGGTATTGAAAGTTTCGGAGAGGTCATTTCCTACCTTGACGGAGCTGCGTGTGTTGCTCAACATCATTCTGCAAAGTCTAATCAACTTTGCAGGTATACCGAACTCAGACATTGTTGCGTATAGGCAATCCCTTATCGAGCTATCGAACGCAGCTTTAAAATCGACAAAGAGATGGAGTGTGTCAATTTCATTTTCATGAGTTTTCTCCAAGATTTGTCGTAGAGTGAAAATCTGATCTATGGTGGACTTGCCAGGTCGAAAGCCACACTGATAAGGTCCAATCAGTGTTTTTGTAATCGGCTTTAATCTTTCACACATTACGCTTGGGAGAACCTTGTACGCGATGGAAATAAGACTGATACCTGTATAACTGGCGCAGATTGTTGGGTCTCCTTTCTTAAGTATAGGGCACAGTACGCTGAGGTTCCAATCGCATATTCGTATCTACAAGTGGATGCTCCGGGCTTGACACCTTGGGTTAGACGCTTAATTTGTTGCTAGCATTTTCGTGCATCCTTCTTGCCCTGGTATACCTCTAGTTCCTCACGCTCACGCTTTTCCTGCTCTGTTTTCTTGCGTCTGAAAAGGCGCCTCTCTTCCTTCTTCTTTTCGCGGTACTTTTCTCGCATGGCTCGCATTGCAGCTGACTGCAGCGTTTTTCTATATGCGGCGTTTTTTACTACTCTCGCAATGCGACACTCCTGGTCATACCATTGGTTCCGAGGTTGCGGGCGTCGGAAACCAATGATTTCTTCAGCGGCAGCGCGCATGGAGTGGGATATATGCGCCCAAAGTCCGCCGGCGTCGTTGGGTCCAGAGGTTGGTTGGTTGAGCTTAACCGAGAGTTGAGCGGAGTAGGCTTCAGCAGTCCGTTGTAAATGCAGCTTAGCGACATCTAGCTTTCGTTGCATTCCTGTGCGTATGTTCTTTGCACTGCATAATGGCATGCGGATCTTGGCTGCAACAAGATAGTGGTCGTAGTCAATGTTAACCCCCCGAAATGTACGCACATCTAGAACACTAGAGGCATGCCTAACGTCGATTACAACATAATCAATTTGAATTTGCGTTTTTTGATCCGGGGACAGCCAGGTGGCCTTGTGGACGTCGAGGTGCTTAAATCTGGTGCTACTATCTACCATGTTTCGTGCCGTGGCGAAGTCGATCAGTCTTAGACCGTTGTTCGTGGAGGTCTCATGAAGACTGAACTGACCGACAGTGGGGCCAAAGATGCCTTCCCTTCCGACTTTCGCATTAAAATCGCCAAGGACGCGTAAAAAGCGTCCTTGACGGCTTCGTCCTTTTCCTCCGTCGGGGCGTGCGCGCAAATAAGGCTGATGTAGAAAAATGTTGCCTTGATTCGGATCGTGGCCAATCTTTTGTTCATAGGTGTGAACCGGAAAACAAGGTGGCGTAGTTTTCGGCTAACGACGAATCCACATCCGAATTCGCGCTTCTCCGCATAGCAGCTGCAGTAGATATCGCAGTGTGCTCGTTTAGAGCAGTTTTGCCCTTTTCATCGCATTTCCTGGATGGCGGTGATGTCAGATTTTATTGTTTTGAGGGCTTCCGCCAGTTGGATAATGGCACCTTCCCTATAAAGGGTCCGGACATTCCAGGTGCATATCCGTAATTCATTGTCCGTTTTTCGTTTGCGGTGGTCGTCAACATTGGAGTTCTTATCCGAGGGTGGTTTAGTTTTCATTAGGCAGTAGTAATGTGGCGGGACCCAAACTTTGCGCACATTCCATGTTTAAGGTCTATGGAGCAACCCGCCGCTCAAATTAGCCGTCAAACTGATGAATGCCAGTTTGCCGTTGCCCAGGGAACACCACGTGGAGGTTTAAATCGACTTGAGACGATTTCGACATGGATAACACAGTGACACAAAATGAAGGTCATTGTCTCGGGCGTGAACCAAACCAAACTCAAACGATAGTATTTGACATCAATAACAAAAGTCCAAATCCCTTTTTGCTCCACTACGTCACAATTTTTTTTTACAGTGGTTTCAAATTTTAAATTTTCGGTCAAAAATGAAATTAAAAAATAGTAAAAATTATATGTAAAACTTAATTCAGGGTGCTTCTTGTCTTCAGAAGCCTAAACTAAAATTTCACGGGGAATATTTTTTTGGAACACTTTAACCCTCTAGCTCCTACCGATATGGGTCATTTTGACCCTTTTTTTGGAAAAGGTCCTAAAATTCAACTTTGGAGGGAGGTCAAGGGTTAAAAACTTCCATAAAAATATTTTCAAGAAATTTTCATTAGGGGTCATCCAAGACTTGTAACCTCTACGAGTTATAGGTTTCACATAAAAAACGAAACGAAAAAACCAATTTTTTTTATGTTTTGTTATTTTTAATGTTATTTTTATATAGTGTCCATATCGTTTTCACTGTCATGGCATGAAATATTAGATACTTCAGAGAGATCTATATCAATTTCTTGAAATTCATCTTCAATCCCGCTTTTGTCACTTTCTTTATAGGTTGTTTTGGACCACCAACAAATTTCAGCCAGTATTGCATCTGGTGTTTTCTTTCCTCTATATCTGTAAAAATGAAAATATACTTATCTGGTATAAAAGAGTTGATTGTAAGTAAAGTTTAATTTTAAATTACCGCATTTCAAATGGCAAGGATACCTGATGAAATCGTTCCCCTTGCTCATCCGATTCCGTACCGAGTTGCCTTTCAAAATAGTCCAGATGGAAGTGTAAAAAATGAATTTTTAACGACATATTGACACCAAGTTTCTCGAACGCATTTAGCATCTGAGTTACATCCTTTTTATAGGTATGAGAGCGTGTTTTGCCAAGAAGACCACTTATAACCCCTTTTATCGCATTCCATCCAATCAGCTTGTCATCGACTAGCTCTGCATCAAACGACTCGGACTTCATTAGCTTTCTTATATCTGGACCGTTAAGTTCACCTGAAGATGTGAAAAAGAATTAGAAAAAGAATGTTTAAGTTTGGATTATTGCATATTTACCATTATTAAGCTTAGCTGGACTCAGACGAGGAAATGTTTCCTTAAGAAACGCCATAATTTCTTCGCTTTTAGCTATCGTTTTGATAAAGCTTTTAACGATGCCAAGCTTGACGTGCAATGGTGGTAGCAAAATTTTTTCCCTCGGGACAAGTGCCTCACGAACAACATTTTGATTTCCAATACTGCTTTCACTTCTCATACACCAATTTTTAGTATTGTACTGGTTTCCTTTGAACCTAGTATCCCAGTCGCACAAGAAACACGTATTTTTTGTATATCCGCTTTGCATACCACAAAGCAGAGTGACTACTTTCAAATCGCAGCAAATTTTCTATTTATGCTTTGCGTAATCAATTGACTTCAAAATAGTTTTTAAAATGTCATATGTTTCTTTAGTTTCGGTGGAATAGGCTATTGGAATGGAAGGCAGTAAATTCGATATATGAAGAAGCACGGCCTTTAGACTTGTTGAGGAACTGTCGATAAATAATCTCCACTCTTCTGGCTTGTGTTCAATGTTCATTAAAGCCATTAAAGCATTTACATCATCACAATACGAGTATGTTTTTGCACCATTAACTGAAAACATCTTTTGTAGGTCCGCTTGACGCTTGCGATATGCGCTAACTTTAGTATTTGATGCCAACAAATTATGCGCATTTAAAAATGAAGCAAGTTCCTCCGATTTCCGTTGTGTTAATTGGAGTTTGGCTACTAATAAATCCAATTTTGCCTGTGTAATCAAAACAGGTGCACTAACTTCTGATGGGACAGGATTATAAACAGAATCTACTTCCATTTCACTTACAATGGACAGGGCTTCATTATTTAAAAATTCATTTGGGCTAGGGCGTCTTGGAGGAATCTCCTCAGAATGCGGCAATGGAACTTGAGCGCTGGGAACACTTTGATATTCAAACTTCGACATATTTTTTTTCTGTAATCCCCACACAGAATTCACGCACGCATAACAGTTCAAGCGATCATGTTCAATTGGGTCAATCCAAACCATAGGAACACCGAATGGCATCGATCCACGTTTGTGATGTAACCATTCCAACAAGTAATTGTACCATCTCTTGCAAACTGTTTGTGGCACCCATGGGACATCAGGAATAAATGTTTGATCAAAGTATTTTTCATATGCTATTATCAGTTCCTGACTGGAACGACCTTGACCGCGTCCTGATGGTGTGAACTGACCGCAGATATAACAAAATTTCTTTAAGTTTCCGCAGAACTCCATTGAAAATATAAATTTTTCGAAAAAAAGACCACTCAAAGTACTCAATTCTTACTTATTTGAATTTTAGTTTAGTTTGAAATTTTAGTTTAGGCTTCTGAAGACAAGAAGCACCCTGAATTAAGTTTTACATATAATTTTTACTATTTTTTAATTTCATTTTTGACCGAAAATTTAAAATTTGAAACCACTGTAAAAAAAAAATTGTGACGTAGTGGAGCAAAAAGGGATTTGGACTTTTGTTATTGATGTCAAATACTATCGTTTGAGTTTGGTTTGGTTCACGCCCGAAAATATGTGTTGCACTGTGTAATCAGTGGAATGAAGAGTTAACACCTAAAGGAATTATAAAGGTGTGTATCTCGAAGCCAGTAGAAGGTGAAGTTTATCTAAGCCCGGAGAATGTGAGTATTAGCTCAGAGTTAGAGGAAACAATTGGGTTGCTGCAAACAACAGCAAACATTTTTTTTTATAACATGATAACCATAATGCATATTAGATTATGTGTAATTAATATGGTAAACATGAGAGAAACCTTAAGAAACACAAAAGAGACAGTGGAAAATAAGAAAAGAAGGGTTAAGAATATTTTTGAAACAAAAATGGTTAGTAAAAATAAGCCATGCTGTTGTTGGCACAAAAATCTGACAGTGCAGGAGAGTAAGAGTGGTGAATGTTTTGGCTGCTCCAAAGTGAACTTTGTGTTTGTAGAAATTCCTTGCAAGAATGCTATAAATGGTCGAGTCATTCTACTTGTAGATTCCGGAGCAGACACCAGTCTGGTTAAACAAAGTGCTTTAGAAACAATTGAAATAGAAGCAAAGAAATAAAAGATTTAAGTGGAGCGTTCGGAGGCTTCATAAAAACGTTTGGAGCCTTAAAAATTTCATACAGCGGAGTTGATTATCTAAGTTTTAAGTTACACATGGTGGCACTAGAACAAGGATTGCCTGCAGATGGAATATTAGGTAGAGATAACCTGTGGAACAGGACTTTAATAAATACAAGAGAAAAGGTGATCACGATGTATGACACAAACGGAACAATAATTATAACATTACCCTTAAGAAAAGAGAGGGAAGTAGGAGAAGGAAAATCAACTTTAAGTCAAAAAGAAAGATTAATTAATTACAACAAAGAGATAATATTTAAAGTAAGAACGATACAAGTACTTAAAATGAAAATAGAAACAAAGATTCCAACAGTAGTGGTACATAAGCAAGAAATTGAACCGGAAATTTATTTAGGAGAAAGTTTAACCAACATAGTTAACAATACAGCATACGTATCAGTTTTGAATGCAACGGAAATGGATACGACCATACCGAGAAATTATTTACTAGAAATTTTTAATTTTAATATGAATAAAACATATAATCACACGATATACAGCCTAAGAGAACATAACGTAAGAGAAAATGAAAAAAATAACAGAAACAATTAAATTGGACACAAATTTAAATATAGAGGAACTGTCTTCAATACAGAATTTATTAACTTCATACCATGATATTTTCCTGTTAGAAGGAGATAAATTATCATATACTCCAGTTTGAAAACACGAAGTTCAGGTCCAAGCAGATCAGCCGCCAATAAATCAGAAACAGTATAGATTACCTCAGGCCCGTAGGAAGGAAATTCAGAAACAAGTAGAACAGCTTTTGAGAGACGACATAATTAGGCCAAGCAAGTCACCTTGGAACTCGTCATTCCTATTAGTGCCAAAGAAAGCAGGAAGTGATGGAAAGAAAAAGTGGAGGTTAGTCATAGATTTTAGAAAGGTAAATGATGCCACCATCAAACAAGTTTTACCAATTCCAAGAATTGATGAAATATTAGATCAATTAGGACACTAGATATTTTTTAATCTAGATTTGGCAAGTGGGTACCATCAAGTCCTCGTAAACAAAAGCGATAGAGAAAAAACAGCGTAAAGTACGGCATTTGGACACTATGAATTCAATAGAATGCCATTTGGACTCACTGGAGCTACAGCAACTTTCCAAAAATTGATGAATCATATACTGACGGGATTACAGGAAATAGACGGTTTTGTATATTTAGATGACGTAGTAATTTATTCCAAAATCTTTTAGCACCACGAGGAAAGGTTAGCACAAATATTTCAGAGACTAAGGGAAAATTGTTTAAAATTAAATACGGAAAAGTGTCAATTTCTTCGTAGAGAGATACCTACCTAGGACACAAATAATCAGAGTTGGGGGCCTTACCCGATCCACAAAAGTTAGAATGCGTAAAAAATATTCTTATACCAAGAAATAGAAAGGAAGTTCAAGCATTTTTAAGCTAAGCAAATTATTACAGAAAATTTATACAAAATATGTCACAATTGGCATCCCCCATAAACAATTAACTGAAGAAAGACACAAAGTTTCAATGGTCAGAAAAATGTCAAGAAGCATTTGAAAAGATAAAAGAAACTATAACTTCATCACCCGTGTTAGTCTACCCCGATTTGGAGAAACCATTTTTATTAACGACTGGCGCAAGTGGGGAAGCGATAGGAGCTGTTTTGTCACAGGGTGAAGTAGGAGAAGACAGACTAAATGCTTTCGCAAGTAGATCATTAAATAGCGCAGAAAAAAAGGTATTCGACAATAGAAAAAGAATTTTTAGCAATTGTATGGGCAACAAGAAATTTTAGAGCATATTTATTAGGTAGACCATTCAAAAGTGACACGAATCACCAACCTTTGAAAGGCATAACGAATCAAACATCAAGATCAGACATCAAGATTAGCAAGATTTAGACACAAGATGTCAGAGTATGACTTTCAAATAATAAGTAAACCAGGAAAAAGAAATTTAAATGCAGACGCGTTAAGTAGGATACCACAACCAGAGCAAATGACAAGAGTGCAAATGACATCGAGGACCAGAATAAACGAGGAAGAGGACAAATCAGAGAATATCCCAGTAAATTGAAAGCAGGAAGAAAAAACATTAGGTAGAGATAGAAAAATTATAACGGACCCGAAAGAGATAGAAAAGATTTTCACGATTCACCATTAGGTGGCCTTCAAGGAGCCTTTAAAACACTGTTTAGAATAAGAAAATAATACAGATGGAAAGAAATGCAGAAACAAATAAAAGAATATGTAAAAAATTGCAAGAAATGTCAAGTAAACAAAAGTTCTAGGTTAACTAAAATGCGGATGGTCTTAACGGATACACCAGCACGTCCATTCGATAAAGTTTACATGGACATGGTGGGTATTCTGCCGGAGACAATATCCGGTAATAAATATATATCAACATTCCAAAACGATTTTTCAAAATACATGGTTTGTGTCACAATACCAGATGCGGAAGCGAGCACCGTGACAAAAGCATTTTTTAACGAGATTGTGACTCGTCGCAATGTGCCAAGAGTGTTAATAACCGACAATGGGTCAAAGTTTATTTCACGTCTTTTCTCGGACGTACGTAAAATGTTAGGTATAAAGGAATTGCACATTACACCATACCATCCGCAAGCAAATGGTTCACTAGAAAGGAGCCATAGGCTTTTAGCGGAATATTTGCGGAGTTTCGCGGAAGAAGATGGGTTGAACTGGGATCAATGGTTGGCAAGTGCGATGCATGTACATAACAACACAGTACATGTATCAACAAAGCAGACGCCTTTTCGAACATTGTTTGATTCCGAAATGCCGACCAATTTGAAACGCAAATGTTGACCGGTATATAATGTCGAGGATACTTTAAAGGAATTAAAGTACCAGATCCAAACAGCGCATGAGCTGGTAAGACAGAATCAGCAACGTGCGAAAGAAGCATCTAAAAAACAATATGATAATACCTTAAGTCCAGTAAAGTTTAAAGTAGGAAAAACTAATTTTCACCAATATGGATAGGGCCATACGAGGTGGTTGGAATTAGAAGTGCAGTCACAACCGAAATTTTAATCAGAAATAAAACGAAGAAAATCCATAACAATTTACTCAAACTGTTTCATAGCAATTAAGAAAATAAATGATTAACGAATATAAATAAAATACATAAGAAGTGGCAACTAATAAAAATTAAAAACTAAAAATGAAAAAAAAGGGAAAAGGATAAGTAAAAAAGAGTGTAATAATGAAATAAATTTGAAGGAAGAGACTTCTGATAAAGGAATAGGTAAGGAAATAAAGTCCAGCGAGGAGAATAATTGTGAAAAAGAGTAAGTAAAAGAGAGAATAATGATGAAATGAAGATAAATAAGAAAAAAATCAATGAGGAAATAATATTAAAAGAAAGGTTTAGGAAATAAAAATACTACAACAGGGTAATGGTATAGGTATAATTAAAACAGGGTCCAACACAAAGGACAAGAAAAATTAAGAAAATTAAAGAAAATTTTAATTTAATTTTAATTTTTTAGAAGAGCAAAATAAAGAAACGGTAATGCTTGCCGAACAAGAACAAATCGGGAAATTAGAAAATTATATAGGTAACAAATGTCATAAATAATATTTCCAACAAATGGAAAATGCTGAATAATTTAATAAACTACAAGAAGAGAAAAAAAATTCTTTTCTTTCTTTTTATAAGAAATGAAAAGAAACCGAATTAGGAAAAATTTAATTCCAAAGCCAATTTTAAATTGTGCTTATATAGAGAAAAAAATATTTTTTTTTATGATAAGTATAAATATTCATAGAAATAAAGAAAATGAAATAGCTCATTCAGAGGAAAAAGAAAATACAGAGAAATTTTAAATTGTTACGTACATTGAGAAAAAGGTATTAAGAGTAAGAATAAATATAGTGCAAACAAACTAGTTTATTGAGGCTTTTCCACAGCTAGTAAGAAGACAAGGCTAAATAAATTAAGATAATTAAATAAATATGTACATAAAGAGGTATAGGACAAGTCACTATATGACAAGTCACTACAAGAACAAGAACAAGATAATAACCAAAATAGAAAGAGCTTAATTGAATTAAATTTATTAAATGTAAGTTAGCATTAATATGGACATTAAAGTAAAATTTGTCACGAGAAAATAGTGCAACACGTCCCTCAGACATTAACGTAGAGAAAAAAAAATAATATGCAAGACAAATTGAAATCAAAATGCAAGCTAGCATTAGTTAGTAAATAACGGGTAAAATAAATAAATACTTAAAGTAATATACGACTTGCTTTTCTAAGTCGTTTAACTTTTGAAAAAATAAACAAGCACACGTTTTTACGTAATAAAAATCGCAGTATGGTAGATGTAAGAACCAGCATTGAACAGTGAACAATGTTTGTTCTTTTCCTACGAAACAAACACATATACACACACATTATCATAATTTTACAATTAACAAAAGAAAAAATATAAGAATAAAATTAAAGGAAAATTCGCATATAATCACATTGAAATAGAGCAAAAGAAAGAAAAATGAGTATTTATATTAAATTTGAAAAAAAGTAAAAAGTTTTATGATTTTATAACTTACGCTGAAAGAAAAACTTATTTTAAAATAAAACAAACTTTTGAAAAATTTATGAAATAGAAACTTATGTAATGAAATAAAAAGTTGATTGTGTAATGGAAAAATAAAATTAATTTTTATTTTGTAAATTTATTCGAAAATATTTCATGACGTCATAGTTTAATAGCAGCAGGTTGCTGCAACTAAGACGGACAGTGAATAATAGAAGAACAACAACTAAAACGACAACATGCCTGTGAGTGCTAAAAAGCTTTGATATATCTTCGAAGAAAGAGCTTACACCGAATAAGTGTGAATCTGAAAATTCGAAGAACTTTAGCTGCTTTTCGTATCATTTGTGTGTACAATGTAATTCAGAGTAATTTTCTCTAACATTGACGAAAACAAATAGACATGAACGGCTAAGTTTATCATCGCTATCATATAAAGGCTACTGATGAGTTGGTGTAGCGGCCAACGAAACAGCTGTCTAGTCTGCTGTATGATTGCCACTCTATATAAAGGGTATTGTTGTTGTTGTTGGTTGTTTTCTTCAGAAAGCAACATAGACCTTGAGCTCGAAAATATAACTCTTAATTAATAATTGGAAAATTATTAGAGTTATAATAATTACACAAAAATTTAATTTTTCTTATAAGAATTAAGACTAAAGCTTCTAAGCTCCACACACTGCTCCTAAAGAATCGATAGGTTTCATGAAAATGACAACAAAAACTAAAAATGAGGCTTGATTTGTAATTTTCTTACGATCAATAATATGTTGAAATTTAATTCGGCGCTGCTCCTTTTTGGGAGCTAAGGGGTTAAGAAGTATTTCACGATGTTGATTCATGCTATTGTTTCTAGCAGAAAAACAAACACACATAATACGTATTTAAAGAACTCATTGGAAAGGTAATAAAATCACCTTTTTAACAATATATCAACCAACATTATAGGCTTACTCGTTCCCGAGCTGTGCTCGTGTGAAGATGAAATCAAGCAGTTGAAAGTACTAAGTTTTGACTTTGAGAGCGAATTTCTCAGAATCAGTACTTTCAACTGATTGATTTCATCTTCACACGAGCACAGCTCGGGAACGAGTAAGCCTATAATATTGGTTGATATATTGTTAAAAAGGTGATTTTATTACCTTTAAATACGTTCTTTAAAGAGGCTTTAAATCGCAGTCAGAGGCAAGTTTCCTACTACTCTATGCGACATTATGCAAAGAGCCCTTTGCAGACTGGAACAATGGGCCAAGTCCTGTGGTCTTGGAGTTAATCCGGCTAAAACAGAGCTAGTCATATTTACCAGGAAATATAAAATTCCGTCCTTAACATCAATCATACTAAATGGGTCTGTTCTGTCCCTTGCGAATAACGCAAAGTACCTGGGACTCATACTAGATAGAAAGCTCAGCTGGAAGTTAAACATAGCAGAGCGTACTAAAAAAGCCACAGTGGCTCCTTATACTTGTAAAAACGCCATAGGAACAAGATGGGAGTTTTCGCCTCGTATCGTTCACTGGCTGTATACTGGGGTCATAAGACCTATTCTTTTATATGGAGTAGTAATATGGTGGCCGTCCATAGACAAGGTCACATATATGAAACAACTCCAAAAAGTGCAGAGAATGGCAACTATATGCATCAGCGGTGCTCTGAGAACAGCACCGACTGCAGACCTAGAGACCATACTTTATCTTTTACCACTGGACCTGGTTGCCAAACAGACAGCAGCCTGTTCGGCGACAAGACTTAGAGAACTGGGAGTATGGAAAAGTATGACAACGGGTCACTCATCCATACTTAACAACTTCAGCTTCATTCCATCAAGAACTGATTACTGCAAGCCCTCGCTTTCCTTCGAAGGAAGGTATGGTACGCTTATTCCGCCTAGAACATACTGTGTCAATGGTGCACCATGGAAACGAGGGTGTCTATATTTCTATACAGATGGATCAAAATTAAACGACACGGTCGGGTATGGGGTCTACTCAAAAAAGCTTGGAATATCTCTGGCTCGTAGGCTTCCTGACCACTGTAGTGTGTTTCAAGCCGAATTGATGGCAATAGGGGAGGTTGCATCATGGCTTCAAAAAACGTTGTCTCTAAACGGGAAATTCATATCTTCTCTAATAGTCAGGCTGCGATAAAATCGTTGGAACAAGTAGCCACAAACTCTAAAGTAGCCAAAGAATGTCGTGCTTCATTAGGGGAAATGTCGAACCATTCCAGCATCAACCTAATATGGGTACCTAGGCATAAAGGCATAAAAGGTAATGAAAAGGCAGATGAGCTCGCTAGAAATGGGACACAAGCACCAGTATTCATGATGAACCCACCGGGTATCCCGTTAGCGACTCTCAAGCTGCTAATCAGTAACAATATCATATCGAAAGCCAACACTAGGTGGGCTGAGCTCTCGACATGCAGAGCATCAAGGCTTATCTGGCCGACACTGGATCTCGGGCGATCGAGAGCCCTCCTCTCGCTGGCAAGACCAGAACTAGCCACAATAGTGGCTATCATCACAGGGCACTGCTTGATAGGCAGACATGCAGACATGCAGGACATACAGGTTAGGAGTTATCTCAAATGACTTCTGTAGAAGCTGCAGGGACGAGGAAGAGGAAGAAACCATCTCCCATCTTCTGTGCTCCTGTCCTGCGCTAGCCAGAAGAAGGCACAAATATTTAGGCTCTTTCTTCTTTCATGAGCTTGACGACCTGTCAACAACTGATGTCAGGCGTCTAAAAGGGTTCATCAGGAGCTCAAGTTGGTTCCATTATTAATAAAAGCCTGTGTGCTGCGGTATTACAATGGACATATCTGGTCTAAGTGATCTGGTGTATGTATTTTATTTATACCGGCTGCCGCCTCTACCTTACCTAACCTAAACCAACCGAAGGTATAAAACCCTTTACTAAAGCAACCAAGTAAACCAAAAAGTGTCAAAACTTTTATAAAAAGAACAATACCTGAAAAATAATATAATGGAGGGAATCAAAACCTTTCTAAAGATAACTTAAACAAAACGCAAATGAAACTATTTAAATTAACCATTAAAGTTCCAAATGTATTGGAACAACAAAAGGTTTCTATCCCTTTATAAAACCTTAAATAAAACCAACGGAACAGTCTTTTCCGAGATGTGAGGGCTGCAAGAAAAACACGCATTGACAGCGTGCCATGGTCATGAGAATAAACTGGCACCTTTGTGCCTTCTGCACCGAGAACAAAATGCGTTGACAGCATTGTAAATTAATAATATTTTATTGTTGTTATTACATGCTGTTTATATGTGAATCTGGGCGCTGTGCTAAAGAATAGAATTTTTACTTATTTAACTCGAAACTTAAATAAGTTTTGTTTTTAAAAGGAAAAGAAATATATATTGAAATAAAAACAATTAGTTTTTTGGAAGTATAATTTCTTTTTTTTTATTGAATATAAAACATCTTACCACGTCGCGAGTTAGTAGGAAAAGAGAACTTTTTTATAACAGGAAGCTGTCAGTACATAAATTTACCGAACAAGCTTATGTACTAAAATTATGTTGATTTTATTAAGCGCACTCTCGTGGCTTAGATATCAGTTAAGTTAATAGTGTTTTGACATAAACATGCCGCCCGCCATGCAGTACGGCTGCAATGAATAAACTTAAAATTGCTAGACAAATTTCTTTTTCTTATTCAAAAATACGCTTAAAATATATAATATTTACATAATAATATAATAAAGTATACTCAATTCAAATAGATACAAATGAAGCAATTCGAGATACAATTTAAAGAAAATAAATTGTTTATTTAATTCAAAGATAAAAAATGTAAATATCAAATTTTAAGATTCATAATGCTCACGATTCAAAAGATAAATATCAGAGTATATGTAATTATAGTATTAAAAGTAAAAGTTAAGAAAATATAAAAATAAAATTCCAGATTCAAATTAAAAAATACAAATATGTATATATCCAAATATCAAGTAAGTGAATGAAATAATGAAATAAATGAGGTAATAAAATATTGACTGAATATTAAGTGTTATAGGTTAATACAATATAAGTCATACAAATGCGATGCAAAAAATTTCAATTCGTGACATAGTGCAAAAATTATTATGATTTTCGTTTGATTTGCTGGAATTCGGTTTCTATTTTAATTATCAGAATGTATCTAGATTTGAAAGGACCCGGATAAGATCCAGCCAAAGACCGTACTCTGAGCGACAGGAAGTCCATTATTACTTGGCAGCAAGCCTTGCTGAATGATCTTAGGATAGAGATCAGCGCCAAGAACAACAGAGATTGGATCACTTTTATAGAATTTTGTGTCTGCCAGAATTAAATTGGAAAATTTTTCAGCCATGGATTCATCGATTGGCTTGGACGGAGTTCGGATAGAAATTCTGTGATCAACTCGAAGTATGGCTTGAATCCTCACATTGAGATCAAATCGAGCATGGATCGTAATTGGACATACGGATTCTTCACCAAGCGTCATAATGGTTATATTTAATTGATCAACCATCTTTCTGGAGATTCGACTGGTAGCTGAACAAGAATCAAGCAGGGATCTTGCATAATGCAAACTGCCGTTCACTTCCAACTTGATAATCGCTGTTGGAAGCAGTGTGATGTAGTTCTGAGAGAGAACAGATGATAGCGACAGGCTACTCAAGTTCGCCGAGGAATGCGATGAATTTTTCTGAGCAGGATTGCTCTTCTTCTGACCACTGGATGGGTCTTTGCGCAAACGCTGATGCATGTGGAGCAATGTATGATGATGCTCTTGACAATATCGACAGCCACGATTGCTGAGACATGATCCATGAGAATGTTCATGCGCCAAGCAGTTAGAGCAATAATTATGAAGAAGTACAGCACGCATTCGTTTTTCTGTATTCATCGACAGAAATGTCTCGCACAGTCGTAAAGGATGCCTCTGTCGACACACTCTGCATTGAAATCGCTTGGATTGCTTTGCGCGTTTTGGAGTACGATTATTGGATTGACGCTTTTTGTTGAATGTAACCAGGATGGTTTTGGAATTTGGCATTTTGAACGGAAAAATAATGAGGATACATAAGAATAGGAATACAAAAAGAGCAAAAAACTATTGGGTTGGTAGAATAACAAGTTTAGTAACTGGTCGAGTAATGCAACCGCGTTGAGTAATGATATCTGCTACGCGAACTCGATTATCACTTCCTAAGTAGATCTTGGAAACCCTACCTAGACGCCATTCAGTTGGAGGAAGATTATCACCTTTAACAACAACTATTGTATTTTCTTTGATGTTCTCTTGTGGATTTTTCCACTTATTTCGCTTGTGTAACTCACTTAAATACTCGTTTTTCCAGCGATTACAGAAATTTTGATACAAAGCCTTTAATCTTTGCCATCGATTAATAATCGATACAACTGGCTCAATTATCTCAGGATCAATCGGAGAAAGAATCGGAGAGCCGATAAGAAAATGTCCAGGAGTTAGTGCTGAAATATCTAAAGGATTCTCTGACATTTGCGAAATTGGACGAGAGTTTAGGCATGCCTCAATCCTGGCCAGAATAGTAGAAAATTCTTCAAGTGTGAATTTGATTGCACCTGCAACTTTGCGAAAATGAATTTTAAAACTCTTTACACCAGCCTCCCATAAACCGCCCATATGAGGTGCACCTGGCGGAATAAAGTGCCATGAAAAACCTTGGTGGCTATAGGTGGATGTTAGAGCCGAATGAGAAGCCTTAAGAAAATCTCGCGTAAGAATTTTTGATGCTCCTACGAAAGTTGTACCATTATCTGAGTACATATGAAGTGGACAGCCGCGCCGCGAAACGAATCGATTGAAGGCTGCAAGAAAGGTTTGAGTGGAAAGATCTGACGTGGCTTCTAAGTGTATAGCTTTTGTTGCAAAGCAGACAAACACACATACATAACCTTTTGTTATTAAACAGGATCTACCGGTGTAGCTTTTAATTTCAAATGGTCCAGCGAAATCTAGGCCTGTGTGAGTAAAAGGACGTGTAAGAGTAGTGCGTTCAGCAGGAAGAGCACCCATTATTTGAGTCTGAACTTTTTTCTTATGGATGACGCATTGTTTGCAATTATGAATTGTAGTCTTAATGATATTTTTGACTTTAGGGATCCAAAAAAGAGATCGAATTAAGCGTAAGACTAATTGATTACCACCGTGCAGAGAAATTTGATGCGTAAATTGCACCAAGAGACGTGAAAACTTGCAATTGTACGGTATGATGATAGGATGACGTTCATCATACGACATGGTGGGCGAAGAAACTAGTCTACCACAAATTCTTAGAAGACCAATTTCGTCAAGGTAAGGATTGAGATTAAGAAGGCTGCTTGATGAAGCAATAGGCTGATTATTGGTTAGTTTATGATATTCTTCGGAATAGTTTACCTTTTGACATATAATTAGACGATTTCTAACATTTAGGACTTCAGCACTTGAAATTGTTGTGGACTCTCGTGAATAACTGTTTTTATATTTTGGGTGTGTTCTAAAGAAAAACCGAAAAACGTACGCAATGACTCTCATTGCCTTAGGAAAAGAAGAAAAACGTTCTAGAATGTCGACATAATCTTGAACGTAAACAAAGAAAGATTTCGTTTGAGAAGTTTTCTTTTCCAGTGTTGTGTTAAGGTCGCATTCTTGAATTACACTTGGCCATTGAGATGGATTAGACTTCAGCCATTGTGGACCATGCCACCATAAGTCATTTTTTATCAAATCTGGAGGCAGGACTCCTCGGCTGGCTAAATCTGCTGGATTGGTTTCAGAGTTTACGTGAAACCGGTTTGATTGGCCAACGCTTTGAATTATTTTGGACACTCTATTTGCTACAAATGTAGTCCACTGACACGGTTGTTTTGCAAGCCATGCCAGAACGATGGTTGAATCGGTCCAGAAAAACACTTTCGATTTGTGGACATTGAGTTGACGAATAAGAGTATCAACCATTTCCGCAAGTAAAACAGCACCACATAGCTCAAGCCTTGGTAAAGAAATGGTTTTTACTGGTGCAACCCGGGTTTTAGCAGTAAGCAAATGGGTTGTTATAGAATTGAAAGTTTTGACACGAATATAGATAGTAGCAGCATATGCCTTCTCAGATGCATCACAAAATGCATGAAATTGAATATCGTGGTCAGGAGAGTAATTACTCCACCGAGGAATTTGAATCTTTTCTAGTTGAGGATAATGGGCTTCGAATGACAGCCATGTCTGAAGACACTCGTAAGGAATATTTTCGTCCCAACCAATATTTTCAAGCCAGATTCTTTGCATAAGAATTTTCGCTAAAATTATGCAGGGAGCTAACCAGCCAGCTGGGTCAAAAAGTTTAGAAATATTAGAGAGGATTTCTCTTTTAGTATAAGTGCCTTTTTGCTGCAATGGAGTTGCTGAGAAATAGAAATAATCAGAACGTGCATTCCAACGCACGCCTAAAGTTTTAGCACTACTACTATCTTCGAATTGAAGAAATCTTCATTGTGCAAATGTGATTTTGGAAGATCAGATAAAAGACTTTCTGAATTTGAAGCCCATTTTCTTAGCGAAAAACCTGCTGAATTCAATGCTGTAATAAGCTCATTTCTCGCTTGAATAGCTGTTGAAATATCATGAGCTCCTGCTAGAGTATCATCGACATACATCGAATTACGAAGTATGTTGCTAGCTAATGGATAGGAGTTTTCAACATCATCAGCTAATTGTAGCAGAGTGCGAATGGCTAAGTATGGAGCACAGTTAACTCCAAAAGTAACTGTGTTCAATTCGAAGTCTTGTATATCACTTTCTGGAGAAGTACGAAATAGAATTCGTTGATATGGTGTGTGGTTCGGATCCACTAGAATTTGGCGATATATTTGCTTAATATCGCTATTGAAAACATATTTAAACAAACGCCATTTTAACAGCAAAAGTGTTAAATCGGATTGGAGCACAGGTCCAGGATATAAAATGTCATTTAGACTTGTACCGTTTGAGGTAGGGCTAGATGCATTAAATACTACCCGTACTTTTGTTGTTGTGCTCTCTGGCTTTATGACAGCATGATGTGGCATATAGTAATGACTTGGAAAATATATGGCTTTTTGAAGAGATACAGGTTTCATATGGCCTAATTGATAATATTCATTTAAAACATTATCATAATCAATCTTGAGATCGGAGTCTTTTCTCAATCGAACCTCATTCCTTAAGAACTGTGCATGTGCAATAGAACGAGAGGGGCCAAGTTTCAAGGTTTTTGGAAAATCTTCTTTGAATGGAAGAGCAACAATGTATCTACCCTCTTTATTTCGAATTGTGGATTTCACATAATTTTCTTCGCAAAAACGATCGCTTTGTGTCATAAAACGTTTTTGTGGAAGATCCTCCACTTCCCAAAAACGTGAGATCTGTTGATCCAGAGGCACTTTATTGAAATAAGACAGGCATGTTGAGAAAGAAGAAACCGATTTAGAAATGGAGCCCGTCAATATCCACCCAAATATTGTCTCTTGAGCGACAAGAGATCCGCAAATGTTGCGTTTAACACCATCCAGGAGAACGGATGAAAAAAGATCGCCACCGATTAAGATATCAACCTGCGAGCTTTGGTAAAACTTTTCATCCGCATATTGCAGGTTTGGAAGACTTGACAATATTGATGGATTAATGGAACAGGATGGAAGATTTCCTGTGAGATGTGATACAACAAGAGCAGTTGCTTCAATGCTTATACGATCATCGAATGTAGAACTTAAAATGAACGAGCATTCTTGTTGAATTTTTGCTGAAATTGCATTGTTTAATCCGGAAATCTGAGCAGATATAGGACGGGACGGAAGTTTTAGAATTTTAAAAAGTCGTTCCGAAATGAACGTACCCTCTGAACCTGAGTCAATTAAGGCTCGTGCGAAATAAGTTACGCCAAGATGACATATTTTTATAATTGCGGTACCTAGAAGCACACTTCTGCAATTTGAAGCAAAGCAAGAATTTATGTTTTGTGATGAGTAAGGTTCGTCAGTGGACTGTATTTTGAAGGAATATGAATTTTGCGTGCTAGGTTTAGGATTAGAAGAAATAATTGGTTCAGAGGTTTGAACTACTTTATGTAAAAGGGTATGGTGGCGCTTATTACATGTGAAACAATTATGACGGCTTTTGCAGTCTTTTGTAAGATGGGATTTTGAAAAGCAGTTTATACAAAGCTGGAATTTTTTAACGGTTTCAAATCTATCTTTTGTATTCATTTGGAGGAATCGAGGACATACACGAATAGTGTGCTGTTCATTTGAGCATAATTTGCAAGAAGGAGTGAAAACATGAGCTTGGTATGAATTAACTTTCTTCCAGTTTCGGTTGTTTGGTTGAGAAAGCGATCTATTATTGGTAATTTTTGAAATAGAAGATCCTTTAATATCAGAAACTGTTTCCAGTGTTTGATAACGACTGGTTAGAAATGAATCAAGCTCAGACCATTTTGGAATTTCGGTCTTATTTTTGAGCGATTGTTCCCAAAGCGCTAGAGTACCATCTGGCAATTTAGTGGAGCAAAGGAAAATAAATATAGAATCCCAGCTTTCTATATTAACGTCATATAATTGAAGAGCAGAAATGCATCCATTTACTTCGCGCTGAAGTTTTTTGATAGCATTTCCGGACTCAATGGAAACGGATTGCAGATTAAATAGAACTCGGAGTTGGCTGTTTACTAAGATTCGCTTATTTTCAAAACGATCTTGTAAACTTTTCCAAGCCAATGAAAAACCAGCGTTGGTAAGTGGACTCTTCTTAACTATGTCACGAGCTTCGCCTCGCGTTTTTGAGTTAAGATGGAAGAGTTTCTCCACTGGACTTAACCTCGAATTGTTCACATATATGGCAGTGAACATATCTCGAAAAGACGGCCACGACAGATAATCACCGTTGAAAATCTCGGTGTCACATGGAGGGAGATGAACGTGATGACTGGAAGATGATGGTACATCCAATCCTGGATTAGGTTCCCTGGAAAGCTGTGCGGCTTTTGAAGCGCTATTGAGCTTCTCAATGCAGTCTCCAATTTGTGAAGCGCATCGGACGTATACCTGATATGCGGTACGATATCGAGCTTTTATGGTTTCCAGCTCTACCTCTGGATCCGTGCCTTCCTCCTGGGCAGCAGCTAGTTCGCCTAGGCAAGTTTCATAAACAGCCTTTATCCGGTTCCATGTTGACTTTATTTCTTCCCGGTGAACATCTAGTGAATATGTTGAACTTGCTGAATCTAAGGTTGAGTTGAGATCAAACTCGAACTCAACCAAACTATCAGTAAATCGGATGAAGGAATTTAAAGATGCCATTTTGAATAGAATGAATTAACAATTTGAGAACAAAAGATCACAATAAAAGGCCAATATTTGTGCAACTATTCAACGAAGTTAAGAATTACAGTGAATCCAGAAAAGAAATCCACCTGGTTGTAGGAATTATCGACAGAATAATCGAAATTGGAAATGAATATTGAAAAAATATTATAAAAATATTGAAACAAAAAATTACTCAGCAATTCTGAAATTAAATGCTGTAGCACGTTTAAGAATGTAAGAATTCTTACTTAAATTATTGTTAGAATAATCGAATTATTCTGGATGTGATGTAAAACTATTCAAAGCAAAAACTGAGAATAAGAACTGAATTGAATTGATTTCAATTTGAATCGATACCAGGAAACTATAATTTTGCAATAAATCAAAAAAATATTTTTCTTTTGAACGAAATCAATATTCGCGTAACGCAAAAAGTTGACTAAATGATTGCTTTAGAATAAAACATAAAACAAAACAATGTAAACCGCCCTAAAAAACGTTTATTCTTGTTATGATGGTTACTCTTGTTGCTGTTGTTGTTGTTGTTGTTGCTGTAGTTTTTTTTTTCAAATAGTTCTTATTTATTTATCAAACTTTTTTTTTTTTTTTTTTTTTTTTTATTATTTGAAAATATGAATTTGAGTTAGCTAAAAATTTTAACTTTAATTTAATATTAATATATAAGGTTTTTTTTTTTTTTTTTTTTAACTAAAAGATTTTATTTGAATGCACCGCCACTGCTTGACTTGACTTGTTTAACTTTTTTGAAATGTAAGGAGCAACAACAACATGAATCTTTCCAAATATTTTTTTTGCAACAAAGAATTTTTTGATTAAAAGATTTTAGCAATATGTTTAAATTTGAAGATATCGCTAGCATACACGTTGCTAACACTTCAAATGTCTATTGTGAGAGATATTAATGTAATTTTTGTTTACAGCGAGAAACTTGTGAGACATGTATACATGAAACTATCGATTGCACCAAAAAATATGATAATGTTTAGAGAGCGATGTTTACCAAGCGATGTTTGCGGAGAAATGTTTATACAGAAATTATATGTATATAAAAAACGATCGATCGCAACAAAAGGAGTCACGCTATGTTAATACAGTATATGTTTATAGCTAAGAACTTGATAGACATGTATACATGAATCTATGGATTGCAACAAAAAGACTGAAATGTTTATAGAGCGATGTTTACAACGATGTTTGCGGAGAATTGTTTATAGAAAAATTTAATGTATATAAAAAACGATCGAGCGCAACAAAAGGAGACACGCTATGTTAATAAAACAACGCAAGTGATCGATAGCAACAATGTTGGCGAAGAGAAAGAAAGCGTTGTATGTATATAATAACATGCAGCCGCAGACATTAGTCCAAAAATGTTGCGGAATAAAGAAAACTGTTCCCAGTTTACGAACGATCACTTAAACAGATGTTGCGAAAAAGAGATTTATTTATATACACAAAATTTTTTAAACACATATGCCAAATAATTGGATCTCTTTTTAGCGAAGTTTTACGAAGTTGATTTTACTCCAACTTCAATTTATGGAAAAATTAATTTTAAAATGATTAGATTAATTTATTTGAATTTATTATTATTTTTTATAAGAATTTTGTATTATTTTATAGAATTTTCTTAATTTTCAATTTATGTTTAATGATTTATTCTCATCTTTTAAATATATTTTACACGCACCTAAATTATCGCGAATGTATTGCTTTAAGTTGGGTTATGCACGATTATATTTTATGTTTTTATGTTTTTATGTTTTTTCTTATCTCACTTGCACTATATGTCTTAAATTGAAATTAATGCATACGCACCTTGAATTTTTGATTGAAGATTTGAATGAAAATATGATGATATGATGAATAATTTCCCTTGATGAATTTTATTATTGAATTTAGGACTTGATTCCAGAAAAGTAGATCCACGATCTTGGATTTGGATAGAATTGAAGAAACTCGACGTGGTTTGTTGGTGGAAGCACTGTAACCCGGTTCGAATGGACCAAATGTTTATATGTGAATCTGGGCGCTGTGCTAAAGAATAGAATTTTTACTTATTTAACTCGAAAGTTAAATAAGTTTTGTTTTTAAAAGGAAAAGAAATATATATTGAAATAAAAACAATTAGTTTTTTGGAAGTATAATTTCTTTTTTTTTATTGAATATAAAACATCTTACCACGTCGCGAGTTAGTAGGAAAAGAGAACTTTTTTATAACAGGAAGCTGTCAGTACATAAATTTACCGAACAAGCTTATGTACTAAAATTATGTTGATTTTATTAAGCGCACTCTCGTGGCTTAGATATCAGTTAAGTTAATAGTGTTTTGACATAAACACATGCATTCAGTTATGGTAATTTAAATTAATAAGATTTTATTGTTGTAATTGCATAAAAATAGTATTTTCTTTTTTACTGGAATTAATAACTGGACAATATTTGGGACAAGAGAATTACGCCTTTCGAAATAAGCAAAAGAATGTATGGCAAACAAAATGCAATACAAGCATTTTGTACATATGTTAATCTCAAGAATGTTTCCGGGTAATTTTAATCTCGGTCAGAAAATAAGGAAATGTAATTGTGAAACCCTTGTAAATATGTTAAGCTAGAATTAAGTATGTAACAAAAATAAGAAGAAGAAGCGAGCCCAAATATGTTATAAATATCTGGTCTCTGCTAAATAAAGAGTTCAGTTGAAAGTTAATCAACCAGCGTATAATTAAAATCGTGAGTTTCAATTGAGTATCTTTAGTTTTGGATTCAGCGCTGACTACCGAGGAAACTGAGAGTCCTAAACAAGATCATGGATGGTGAGTATGAAAATTATTAACATTATATAAAAACTACGACGTTGGGTAACTGGTTCCAAGTGCCCACTAGAAACTCGGCTCAGGTGTATCGCTTGCAGTCACCTCTTATAACAGGATATGGCCAGAAACCGTATACATCCAAGTTAGAAAGCTTAGGCCACGACAGCGAACCTACGGCTATCCTCACAGGGAGGATCCCAACGCTAGTTTATTGGATGAGAGGATGGATGCCTTAAACTTTTTAAGATTTTTCTTAAAAAATTGTTGAGGATTGCTATTCATCTAAGTTCCTTAATTTTATTAATTAGATCTTTTTATACCCTTTGAAAATCGATATTAGTTTGTTTTGGTTGTGATCTTCATAGACTATGTTTACTAAGTTTTTGTGAGTAAAAATAGTTTTTTTACTATAAAAAATACTGATCTAAGGGAGAACAGTGTGTACAACAACGTTCGTTTGTATCTCGCTTATATGCATAAGGCCCCAGATTCAACATGCATTGAAGGCAAGACCAAAACTAATCTTAGAGTATTAATTCAGCAAGAAGGGCTACCTACTGTTGTTGATGACTTACGTAACCTTTTTGTTTGCTTTCACGAACAACTTGGCATAACGATTGATCAAGACAAGGCGGATCTAGACACATATGGCGTTCACGTCAGAACTAAACACGTGTCTCTTCTTCAAAAATCACGCAAAGAGCAGCAGCAATATTATCGTCCCTAACTCAAATTTCTTAAACATATTTTACCATAACTGTGTTGGAATGAGAAGCAAATTACAAAAACTGTATGTTGACGCCAAATCATGCCACTTCAATCTACTAGTATTCACTGAGACATGGTTAAATGATACTTTCAATAATAAGGAAGTTCTTGACAGTAATTGGACTGTCTTCAGAAATGATCAGGACTACTCCTCAACAGGTCTTTCTCGAGGAGGAGGAGTCCTGATAGCATCTTACAATTCTCTCTCAAGTGAGCTTATAGATACACCTACCCACAAGCTCTTCGATCACCGAATAATTAGAATTTGCTTAGGAAATAGTCTATATTTGTACATGGGTGTCGTTTACATTCCTCCCTGCTGAAGTGAAACAACATACAACGAGCTATGTGAAACACTATCCGCCTTTACCTCTACTCTAAAAGAGGAAGATAAGGTTGTTATTCTTGGTGACTTTAACCGTCCAAATATATCGTTTATCACAGATGAAAATGGAAACTATCTTCTTCCTGTTAACCTTTTAAATATCACATTACAAATTTTAGATTTCACATTGCTTAGTACCTTTTATGGCAGTGATCTGCAGCAAGTTTCTTCTGTACAAAATCAAAATGGGAGATGGTTGGACCTAGTCTTTACTAACGCATATGAGGAAATGAAGGTTTCCATGTTTCCATCCATGCAGTGATGCACAAAATTTGTTAGCTAACTCTGTTCACCATATAGCCTTAACGGTAGCTTTCTCTTCTAATGAAGTTACCTTTACCCAATCTTATAAAAACTCCATTGCGTACGATTACCTCAACGCCGATTACGAAAGCATAAAATATTATCTTAATGCTCTAAACTGGAATTATATTCTTTCCAACTAAGACGTATACAGCGCTGTCTCTAAATTTTGTGCCAAAAATAAAGAAAAAGAATAAGCTTTCAGAGCCATGGCTAGATAGAAATCTCAGATTTTTGAGAAATCAAATCCATAAACTTCGCAAAAACACTGATAATGTAAGCGATGAGCTCAAGCTAAGGTATGACGAGCTATCAAAAGAGTTCTCTATCAAGTCGGAAGAAGCGTACAAGTTGTACACTAACCTTATCGGTGAGAAAATCATCCAAGAACCGAAAAAATTCTTTGACTTTGTTAACTTGAAGCGTAAATCTAGCGGCTATCCATCGTCTATGTTTAAAGGTATTGTCAATTCGTCCAACCCTCATGAAATCAGCAACTTATATGCGGATCATTTTAAGGAGGTCTTTTGTGAATCTATTACCCAATTTGAAGCCTCTTCTCCTAGCTCAAATATTGTGGTGGATAGTATAAATTTAACGCAGGAAGAGATTTCTAATGCCATAAAAGAACTGGATTTATTTAAGGGACCTGGACCGGACCTTATTCCTACAAGGTTCCTGGTGCAATGTTTAGACCAACTACTTCTGCCGTTATACATAATTTTTAACGAATCACTGTCTTGTGGGACATTTCCTTCATATTGGAAATCATCCCATCTAACACCAATTTACAAGAATGGAGATAAAAGGTCTGTTGAAAATTATAGCAATTTATCAGCCATTCCAAAACTTTTTGAAAAAATTATTTGTGATAAGCTAATGCCCGTATGATACTTAATTTTTTCTTACAACTTTTGTCATTGAAAATTAAAACTAGAGCAGTTCAAATAGTACGAATGTATGGATTCAATTGGTGTGAGTGAGTACGCATATAGTACGAATTGGAGAAAAATTTGTAGGACGGACTGTATTTTCTCCGCATTTTTTTTTTGCCGTTTCTTTCAATTTGTTCTTCGTTAAGTTTCGATCAAATATTTACTGTGCTGTTAGTAATAAATTTGATATTTTTAGAGTAAACAAAACTATTTAATATAAATGTATGCTGAATGGGAAGTGATGTGTGTAGCTAATATTAATTTATTTAACGCAGCTGCTCTTCAAAACACCAGAAGTAAAAAAGTAACAACGTTTATCCTTTTCTTACAAAATATGTCTGTCCTGCCCACGCGACACTTGTTTTCAGATTTTTAAATTGGACAAAAAATATTAAGTATCATAACATAACAAGTATAATCAACCCACGTCTAAATGAGCAGCAACACGGCTTCCGTAAGGGACGATCTACAACATCCAATCTCATGATCATGGAATCTGATGTTTTAATAAATATGGAAAAAGAGCACCAAATAGATGCTGTTTATACAGATTTCAGTGATCACAGCATGCTAACATGTAAATTAGAAAAATTCATGTAAATTAGAAAGGAATTTTGTCAAAAAAAGTTGCAGTCTCCTCAGGAGTTCCTTTTACCTTTTTTCTTTTTCTTTTTAACATATTTATATCAGACTTGTCAAAAGTCCTGAACGATATTCCACACCTTATGTATGCAGATGATTTAAAAATGTACTATGCAATCAAATCAAAGATAGATGTAAATTTTTTACAGTCATAACTGTTGTCTCTTGAACAATGGTGTATCCAAAATAAACTGCATCTTAATGTCAATAAATGCAATGTTATAAGTTTTTCTCGTAAGACCAACATGGCACTACATACCTACCACCTCAATAGTACCGATCTTAAAAGAGTCAAAAGAGTCAATCATGTAGTGGATTTGGAGTAGTCTTGGATTGCAAGATGCGCTTTAATTTGCACTATGACAAAATTTTGTCCAGAGTCAGCAGACAGCTTGGTTTTATAAAAAGGCGAGCAAATGAATTCAAGAATATTTGGGTCACTACAGCCTTATACTGTGCGTTAGTGCGGCCAATACTTAAATATGCCTGCATAATTTGGAATACGTCTTTCGATTCCCATAGCGAAAGAATCGAGTCTATTCAAAAGCAATTCTTACTATACACGTTGAGAGACATGTATAGCCCCCGTGATTATAATAGCCTTCCTTCATATGAATACAGACTCAGCCTTTTAAACTTGATGCCATTATCATCAAGAAGATCATTATTGGGCTCATGTTTCACTTTCGATGTTATTAATGGTGCTATTGACAGTGAATATATTTCTAGTATGATATGCCTCAACAAACCAATAAGACGTACTAGGCATACTCGGCTGTTAACTGAATATCAGCACCAAACTACATACGCAAACAATGAACCCATCAATCGATGCTGTAGAGAATTCAATAACGTTTTCGTATACTTCTCACCTTCCATGTCCAAATCCTCTTTCAAGCAAACCCTGTCTAAGTTCCTCGTTAACCAAAATTAACTTAGGCTTAAGTTAAATTACCTGTATATAGTTACTCGTATGTATACCACATTTAAGCATGCCCTCTCTAAATTTGTTTCAATAGTCAACCCAGCCTTTTATCTTCTCTCTTTTCTTCTGCTCTTTCTAGTATGTTATTTTTTTTCTGCCTTTCCTTTTTGACGTGTTCGTGAAATCATGTCATTTAGGTGGGCGGATTACACCCACTTCAATTCGTCCATTTTCGAACACCAAAATAAGGAAAGGAGAGAAGAAATAAAATAAAAATGAAATAAATTTAAATTAAGTTAGAATAAGTAAATTGCCTTGTTTGGCCAATAATTAAATAAAAAGACAATTTTATTCACATCATACTTTTAACTAACTGCAACTTATGTTGACATATTTATGTTGTTGTTTTGCTTGACTTATTTACGCTTTTTTTTTAAGTTTATAATAAAGTGAAATATAATATGATGTTTTTAATATCTTTTGTTATTATTCTGAAATAAATGTTAAACTTTTCCGAAACATTAAAAAATCATAACGTTTCTTATTAAATTATTGAAATATTTATGTTATTATTATTATATTATTTAAATATTTAAAAATTTAGCATATATCTTTAATTAAGAACCGTAAAGGTTACAATTTTTATTAAAAAATCATTATTTCATAATCGTTATTTTCTTATTCAATTTGGTTTATTAGGTGATTAATATTTTTCAATCAAAAATTTATAAGTATTTCTCCTAAATATACAAAATGGGTTTTCATAATTCGACCTTATCTTTCAATTATTCTAAAATTAACAGAAAAAGTTAATTTACAGTCCCTGCTTTAAATACAGCTAAATAAAATTATTTTACAGTGTTGGCATTTCGGGATCCCGAAAAATCCCAGGATCATGGGATCAGAAATTTCAAATCCCGAAATACCGAGATTTTCCAAAACCCTTCGGGATTGAAAGTCTTAGTGCCTAACCACTTTTTTGTTGCATGAAGTGCGATTTAAACATGCAAAATGTGTTAAGACGTATAGGAAGTATATAGCAGGCCCCACATAAATTGCCACACTGCCCGAGAAGAAGGACTGAAAGAGGTGAACCGAATTATTGGAAAAACTTTTAGGAAAATTAGTTTCTCTAGGAAAGAAAAAGCCCTCTCTTTGGCAACGCCTATCACCTCTATCAACATCCACAAGAAGAGTCAGTGTCAAGCCACTCACCATCTTTCAGCGCATGTGTATCATGAAACAACCAGACTTACTTGAAGGCCCACTGCATAAACGAGCTCGCTCAATATCCAATGCCCCTATTTTCCGACGAAGGAATGCGTAAAGACACAAAATCAGCTATTTACACGGTCTTCACTCAAGCCACAGGGAACGTCAGTGTGCAAGCAAAAACATTTGCTGTCGTCGGTGGAGGATACCTCCTCCATAAAGTCGTGTGGCATCGGAATGATTCAATACGGGCTATCACAGAAAGCTTTATAAGCTACATATTTTACACTTTGTGAGAAATGCATGTGTAGTCTTCAACGGGTATCCTGAGAATGGCATCCAAAAGAGCGGAAATTGTGTTTGAAACATCAACCCTCATCACAGCTCCCAAGAGAAGATGCTCTCGACTGACAAAAACAAGATCCGTCTCATTAAGCATCTTCGTTCTGTTTTTGCTCTAGCGGGGATTGAGACAAAAATACCAAAAGAAAACTAAGACCACGATATCGTCGTGACTGCTCTGCAAAAAGTACCTCCAATGATCACGTCCTTATATTTGGAAAGGATGTGGATTTGCTCGTGCTCCTCTGCGGTCTGGGATCCACTAAAATAAACTTATACTTCCAGAAGACTGGCAGAGGTGAGGCCGGTACTTTTGCAAATACAGCAGCCAACACCAAAGACATTTGGCCAGTTTACCCCCAACCACAGATGCTGGGTCGTATCATCACTACCGCACATATCACCAAGTGCAAAAGTGGCTGGAGGTGAAACAAGAGGCTACCGACTGGGGTTGGGAATTGACTTCAGCTGGAGTCATTCTCATTACCAGTCGGCAAGGTTATGCCCCCGCAGAGCTTCTAAAACTCCTCTCTTGCAAATGCAAGAAGGGGTGCAGTGGTGGCTGCACTTGCCTGAAAGCGGGGCTGAGATGTTCTGTGATGTCTGCTACCTGCTCTGGGGAAACGTGCCAGAACGCTGCCCTTATCATCATTAATGAAGACGATAATGACGAGCCCCAAGACAACCCTGACAATCCACCAATACTGCAGTACCTACCTATAGGGGGCGAAATCGACGACCCTTGTTTATTCGTTATGTTTATAATAAAGTCCATTTCATCTTTTTTTAAATGATTACATGAGTTCTTTTTCCATATAAATAAAGTCCACCTTTATAAATAAAATTTCACCTTTTTTTAAATGATTACATGTTCTTTTTTCCTTACCAAACCAAAAAACAAGATAAGAAAGGTTATGGAACATTTTTGGATAAATGCGATTTTTCTTTATATAAGTTTTTTAAGATTTTGAGAGAACAACGAGGCTTACAGACCCTCCTTTGCGCTTAATTTAAAGCTAATTAAATTGCCTACGAATTATATTGTCAAAGTTCTACTCGTATGATCAATGGTTTCGACGTAATTTCGGTCCAAAGAAGGTCTAAAAGTAAAATTTTCCATTTTTGGAAAAACTGACCTATTTTCAAAGTACCGTAATTCGGTAACCAATTGATCAACAGAGCTCCAGTTGGGCTGAATTTGTTACGAATTTAATGCTCTTAAAAAACGTGTAGATTAATTTTCGACAAAAAATCCATGGATTAGAAGATATATGGTTTTTCGTGTGTACAATTTTTTCCACATCTTTTTGATAGTTGCAAACTTGAGTTTACATTAAGCCGTATCGAAAAAAAAAGTTTGCAATGTTACCGCTTTATACAAACTATTATGTGGAGAAAATTACGAGAGTGCTAAATTTTTATTTGTTGGCGTGGCAGAAACAGCCGCATCGCTTTTTTGTCTATAACTCATTTATTTATAGTCCGATTATTAAGTTTTAAACATCGTTGGAAAGGTCATAGCAAGTCTATATTTATTTTATAAAATCTTTGAACTGTATATCACCTTACAATTCATTCAATAGTTATTGCGCGATCTTGCACACCGATCTTAAAAATCTGTTTTGAGAAAAACGCGTTTAAAGTTTTAAAACAAGTTTTTCGGTACTTTTGATGACGAAATTTTTAATTTCTTTTTTTCGTTTAGAAAAATTCATAGCAAAAAAATCTAGACGATAAACATAAAAATCGGTCAATTATTTTAACAGAAATGTTAAGTAAATATATGCTATTCACTCACACACACTATGTTATTATATCCACACTTTAGAACATTTGCTTTGCTTACATTTTTTCACTTAATCATAACATATGTTAATTTCACTCAATATTGTTATTTATTTTGTAAAACTTAAATACCGTTATCCTTGTATAAAAACAGAAGTATTGCGAAAATAAAGTCATTAAGTTTTCTAGCTTGAATTAGCTGCCTTTTTACTTAATCAAAATAAGCTGAAGTGCACATTAAGTGTCGGCTGAAACATTTTGACTATAAAAAAATAAAAACTTAGAGCCGCGGCGTTTTCAAGGGCCGGCGAAAATAATAGGCAGGTCCATTTTCTAAATTAAAAATAAAAATAAACACGAATCCTTACATGGCGATCCTGCCAAATTCGTCCGCGAAATTTTTGCCGACGGCATCGCAAAACATAATTGAATATGACTCGACCGGTGAAAACGCGAACGCACCATAATACATACCTTCCAGCTGTGACCAGCAGCAACCAAAGGCCCTTAGACTTGAAAATTTGCAACGGCGTCAACAAAGAAATCTGGAAGAGCGCCTATCCAGGATACTTCCAACCCAAAAGCCAAAGCACAAGCGCGGCGATAAGATGCTTGACTACGCAGAAGTATTTCAGCACGCCTAAGAATCGTCAACAACTATCCACAACCACCATGTCATCACGCAAGCCTGATCTAGTGTGAAATCGACGCACTCGAATGGGAACTGGAGAATCATTTAAATAACAAAAACAAAAAATTGAACTAAATTTCACGTACTATAGTTTTTTTATGTTTTATATAAATAATTTATACTAGTGATAACACCCCGAAAATCGGGTGTTCTTCCCTACTTCGCTTTCGAAATATCACTTTCTCATTTACATTAGAGCGAGTTCGTGTCTTAAGTCTTTTTGTAATTTTTTTCATTTTTAAACGCTCATATCTGCTCAACGCTACCACTTATCAAAAATATAATAATTTTCTGCTTACCCATAGCTCAAGACCTTTCTAATAATTTATTAAGTGTTGCTGTAGGGTTTGTAGACTTGCTGGAATAAGGGGACCTTACAGGAATAAATATATAGATTTATTTTAAAATTTATATATTTCCTAAAAAAAAAAAATCACTTTATGAATTAAACAAAACATACAATTTTAAAGCTAAAATAAAACTATATTGTTAATATTCATCTCATTCTTTTTATTAGAACACTTTTGTTACTTGTTTTTTTTTCTGCACTTTTATACCAAGCATTTTTTTAATTCAATTAAACACACACACCTAAAAATTAAATCAACACCTCAAATCGTATTGAATGTGATTAATGTTTTTTTCGAAAAATTTTTCGCGACGAAAGTTTTGAAACACATTCATTTGAATTTACATTACAATTTTTTAATTACCTTTTTCCGAAACTATTTTCATCTAACACGCGAAACACAAAAATTACGCACTCGAAAATAAAAACATACGCGACGGACATTTTGTTGCACTAAACTAACATCTTAATCTTCTATTCTCTTTTTTGCTTATTCGCACTCATTTAGCGTATGCACTTGTTTTGCTGTTTTACGTTCCACATATATTCCATAACACATAGGATGCTTCAGAGACACAATATTTTTGTAACTTAAATATTACAAGGGTATTCATATCTACTGAATGGAAACCATAAAAAATAATATTTTATTACTGAAAAAACTTCAAACCAATTTGAGGTAAAGCAAAAACAGAGAATTTTCCAGAGAATATAATGAACATAAATTAAAATATATAAAAAACTTACAATTTTAAGTACTTTTTTTGAACTATATGAAGAATTAAAGAAAACCATTAGAATTTAACCAATTAAAGAAAAAAGTATCGAGGAAATATTAAAAACAAATAATTTGCTAAAAATGGTCAGTTTTGACATAAACACAGTAGGTAAAAGCCTACAAACTTTTAAAGGAAATTTTACACTTTTAGAGGATTTTGTAGTACAAGCAGAATTACTACATGATATTTTAAAAGAAGAAGATAAGGAAATTTTTAATAAATATGTGTATAATTTCAAACTAACTGCTCAAGTTAGAAGTATTTTAGGACGTTCAAACAGGCCTTCGACATTTATTGATTTAAAAAATTCATTGGAAAGGCTTACCTCGGTCTAAAAACGTTGCAACAAGTTTTAAGTGAATTCCGTACACTTATAGCATCTTTGTGTAAACCGAAGCCTTCGTCTTAAGCCTTGTTCTTTTTCGGACGATATCGGACAAAATTGGCTTGATGTATTTCTTCCTTGCGTCGTCGTCTACTGTTACGTTGCTTACGTTGCTCAAATACTCTTGACGTGAGTACTAGTCAAAAACATTATTACCGGATCGTAAAAGTCCAGCATATTGCGTAAAACTGACAAAAACCCTAAACATTTCATTCTTATTACAAGCAATTTTTAATAGGTGGCAACATTTTTTTCATCAGCTGTTTCGTTTATTTTGTTAATTGGATAATTGTTTCTTAACTTTTGCTGCAAATTCAGCTTTAGGTTGTATGTACTGTGAAAATTAAATATTTAATATTAGAAACGATTTCAGCGATTGCACCAAAGACTGGAGTGCCTTTTGCCAGCTCTGGATTCTTTTCCATTTCCAGCAATCAAAATTGTTCACTTGTTGTTTTCTTTGTACTAAAAATATAGAAAGCATTTGTATATTCTTAGATGAAAATAAATTATATTCTATTCGCCTTTTCTTCACAGCATCTTCCATTTTAAAAATGTTCACAACGATGACAATTTACTAATCGTCAAATTTTGACATTTCGTTCGTAATTTTTTTCTTACTCAAAGCCAATTTCATAGTAAAGTTACGTTTTCGTTCTTAACTGGAACAGCTGTTCTCGTTTATGCACGACATTATTTTTACATAAAGCCAAAACAGCTGGCTCTCGGCTTTCCAGCGAAGGCTTCGTTAAATCGACGTGTCGTTCGTTTTACACAAAGATGCTTTTAAACACAAATAATTAACGAAATAAGAACGTCGCGAGCAATAATTACAGAAATAATAACAATTATATCCAGAATTCCTAAAATTCAAGGAATAACAGTAACAATTTTAATAATAATACAAACAGAAATAATACCTTTATAAATACAAACAGAAGCACTCATTTCCTAAACAGCAATTCACTTCGAAATAATAATTTTTTAAACAGAAATGAACCAAAACAATAATAATCAAAACATTTATAATTTCACATTTCCGTGTGTCCGTGTGTGGACACGATTACAGCCGTTATTTTAAAGCTATCGCTATGAAATTCAAAATAAAAGTTCATTTTTTAGAAATTAGGATCAAGTTCTAAAATGGGCCAAATCAGATGAAAACCATGCCTACCTCCTATACAGAGTGACTTCATTTTAAATGTAAAATGTCTTTAAAATCCACAAAAATGTAAGAAATGTCTTCAAATTTGGCAAGTAAGCTTTAATCCTCAATTCAAATCCTGGCTATGAAATTTGGAAAAATCAAATGAAAACCACGCCTACCTCCCATACAAAGTGGCTTTATTTTCAAAGTAAAATCTCTTAAAAATCTTCATAAATTAAAGAAATGTCTTGAAGCTAAGCACATGAGCTTTGATATATAATACGAACCATTTCTATGATATTTGGCAAAATTGGATGAAAACCACGCCTACCTCCCATACAAAGTAACGTCATCAAAATAGGAAAACTTTTAAATATATATTAAACTCCATGTTATCGTGTCTGTCGTGGCTAAAGACTTCGAAAATACTTCAATTCGGCCTCGAGGGGGTATTTTAGCTCCGGTACCCTGCCGAAGCTGCGTTCTTTACCAGTTATTATAAAAATATTAGGATACCAGCACGATCAGAAGCGGTATTCCCCATAAAAATTAAAGTTAATGAAGGCAGCATAGTGCTCAACAAAGAAATAGCTAATGCAGTTTTTATAGAAAATAGTCTGATACCTGTAAATGGTATAGCGCATATAAAAGTATTGAATACAACAGATAATGAATTGAATATAGAAGATTTATTCTTGAATATAGAAAATTATAATATATTTATTTGTACAAAACCGAATGAATTAAAACAGTCTAGATTAGAAGAACTTTTGAAATCTCTAGATATTGATTGCAACGAGCCTGGTGTTGTACCAGGCATCTGATACAACACCAGTATTTATAAAAAACTACAGACTTCCACAGACACAGATGACTGAGATTAACGAACAGGTAAACAAATTACTAGAGGACAATATTATAGAACACTTAGTGAGTCCTTACAATACTCCGCTGTTAGTCGTTCCAAAAAAATCAACAGATAATGAGAAGAATTGGTGACTGGTAGTCGACTTCAGAAAGTTGAACGAAAACATTGTACTCGACAAGTTTCCACTTACTAAGATTGAGGACGTACTAGACAGACTGGGTAGAGCTAAATACTTCTCGACATTGGACATGACTAGCTCTTTTCACCAAATACGATTACACGAAGACTCTAGACCGTTAACTGCCTTTTCAACAAATAACGGATACTTTCAATTCAAACGTCTACCATTTGGACTGAAAATATCGTCCAACAGTTTTCAGCGTATGCTTACGATAGCGTTAAGTGGATTAGACGCAGAAGCTTTTTTATTCTGAGACGATATCATTGTGTTTGAATGCAGTTTAGGGCATCACAATGAAAGTTTAGCGAAAGTTTTCGCAAGAGTACTGTTCGCTCATAAGTACTGCTTTTTGAAACCAGAGTTTGTCTACCTTGGACACCTCATAACGTCTAATGGAATTAAGACTGACCCAGCGATAAACAAAACGACTGAAATTATCCTGTACTAAAAGACACAGACCAAGTTAGGATATTTGTTGCTTTCTGCAATTATTAGAGAAGGTTCATATCAAATTATGCTGATATAGTCAAAGATTTGAACTCACTTTTAAAAAAGAATAAAAAATTTGAATGGAATGAAAATTGCCAAAATGCTTTTAACACGTTAAAGATAACATTATTTAACCCTCCTATGCTACAATACCCAGATTTTGAAAAAAATTTATACTGACAACAGACGTCTTGAATTATGTTCTTCTAGGTGTAGTTCTGTCACAAGGTGAAGTTGGTTCAGACTTACCAATTTCTTTCGTTAGCAAGTCTTTTTCGAAACATGATTTCAACAAACCAATCATCGAAGAAGAGTTATTGGCCATGCATTGGTCTATAGATTTTTTGAGGCCATGTCTTTATGGTCGCAAATTTTTAGTTATCACAGACCACAGGCCATTAGTGTCTCTTTTTACCGACAAAAATCCGTCATCAAAGATGACACGAATTAGATTAGACCTATGCGATTATTCTTTTGAGATTTTATATAAGAAAGGAAAAAGGAATACAAATGCTGAACCATCCCGGATAGTAATTAAGAGCGATTCACTACAGGCTATGATTCCAACAGATTAAAAAGATAGCAGCAAAAACATACTAGCAATAACAAGAGGTATGAAAAAAAACCATATTTAACAATACAAATTGTCTTCCCAACAAGAAGCCCCTACAACTTTTTGCTTGGGAATGTACATCCATATCCGATATTAAAAGAATGAAGAAGTTAAAGTTCATAACAAAGAACAATTTAAAGGGCGCCCATATTAAAGTAGAAGATGAGGAAGTTATTCCAAGGCTTTGGAGAAACTGTCATCAAAGATGCATAATTTAAAGATAGAAGAACTAGCGTTAAGTAAAAACGATGATATATTTAAAACGATTACAATCGATAAATTTAAAGAAACATATAACAATTTGAAAAGAAATAAAGAGAATTTAAAAATTTTAATATACGAAGAACCAAAACGAATAGTCGACAAAGAAATACAAAATAAAATAATTGAAGAATACCATAACACTGTGGAACAAATTCAGGTTAGCAAAAGTTAGGTCGATTCTGAGAGTGAGGGGTGAAAATAGAGACTAAATTAGAAGACCCGTATCGCGGCGTTTTTTATGTTCTTTCGAATTTTTTTTTAATCGACCTTTGAACTTTGCAGTCATATGCCGATTTTCAGCATATTGTTTATATTGTTTTTTGGCTAAAACTCGTCAACTAATTGATATTTTTTCAATCTGTAAAAGCCAAATTATTGCTAGAGACCTGTGCAACAACTAAAATTTTTTAAAAAATTGATTTAGAAAATTTTTGTGGTGCTTATGAAGCAAAATGTTGGAAAAAATATTTTTTTTCATGCTTTTTGAAAATATTTTCCACAAAACTAAGTCTTTTTTGCTTTCTGTTTGATCTATAATATGCTTCTCAGTTTCTTCAATAAATTTCATTTGAAAAGAAAACAATCATAATCCAAAACTTGCGTTTTCCAGCTTAATATTAATTTACTTCTCATTTTTTATGTACCAATTTGTTCAGTGTTGGTTTTGAAGAAACATTGAAAAAGAAATTATAAAAATATGGAAAAAAATATTATTTTGAAATGTTAGTTATGAAAAGTTTTAAGTAAAAAAATTAAATAAATTAAATTAATGATTTGACCCGTTGCCGTTTAGCAGGGGGCTGTGGATCAACATCACTGCTCTCTCTAATATCTTAGTCATCGTCATCATCAGAAAAGTGGACAATTTCGTCCAACAGATATTCTGGAATTTCATCTTTGTCTTCCCCTTCTTTCTTCCTCTTCTTCAAAGGTGTTTTTATACTACCAACAAATTTCAGCGAGTATTGCATCTGGAGATTTCTTTCCTCTGTACCTGAAACGAAAAAAGTTTTCAATCGTTAACATGTTTAAATTGTGCACTCTTACAAAGATATTAGAAAAATCTAGGAATTTAATATATGCACACTCTATAGTTACCTTATTTCAAATGGAAGCGCAGTTTGGTGATAACGTTCGCCTTGCTCATCAGATTCAGTTGGCAACTGTTGAGCGAGTTGATCAAGATGCTGATGCAAGAGATGAATTTTGTACGACATAGTAACCCCAATTTCATCGAAAGCTGCCAACATGTTTGCAACAGATTGCCTGTAGTTGTCTTTGCGTTCTTTACCCAAAAGTCCTTTAATGACTGCTTTCAATGCGAGCCATGCATTTAATTCTCGGTCTGTCAGAATTTGGTCAAAATCTTGACGACTCATTAGTTTTCGTATGTCGGGACCATTAACAACCTCTTCCTGAATTTTGGCATTACTTAGTCTTGGGAAAATGTCTTTTAAGCGGTTGAATACTGCTGGTCTTTTTGCGATACATTTAAAAAAATTTTTAGCAATGCCAAGTTTAATGTGGAGCAACGGCATTTCAGGAACAAGACTTTCGTGTGGCCTATTGTCTTTAGGCCATTTCCATCCAATGCGACTATTCCAGTTATGCTGTTTGCACTGGTTTCTTCCTTTAATATCTTCTCCGTATCGTAAATCCCAATCGCACAAAAAACACGGATATTTTGGACGGCCAGATGTTGTTAAGCCTGTAATCAATGAAACTATTTTGAGGTAGCAGCAAATGCGCCACTGGTGTTCGTTATATTTGACTACTTCCAGAATGTGTTTCAAATTATCGAAATTTTCATTAGTGTCAGTGCTATACGCAATCGGAACAGAAGGCATTCTATTTGTCTTGTGCAAAAGCACAACTTTTAAGCTGATTAGTTAACTATCGATGAATAAACGCCAATCATGTTTTTATAGGTTAACCCTCTCGTCTCCATTAACTTTTCAATATCGTTGCAATAAGCGAAATTGTTTGCATCATTCACATTGCATAACTTTTCTAACTCTTTTTGGCGTTTTCAATATGCTGTTACTTTGGTACCTTTCGCCAGCAAATTATTTCCTTTCAAAAATGAAACCATTAGTTCTGATTTTTTCTAAGTCAAACACAAATTTGCAACAATTCCATTCAATTGGTTTTGTGTGACTAGGATTGGGTCCTTTGATGTTTCATAGGATGTACCTTCACCAGGGTCGTATTCTGAGAAGAAATCCATGGATGTAGCAGCGGCGGTTGTAGTACTGATATCTGTTTGAAGATCAATACTTCGTGCGTTGAAACACATTTTTAATGGCAGCGAATATTTTTTAGGTATTGTTTTAAAGCAGAGATTGGAAATAATCTATAACAAATTCAAAAACTCTAAAATAAAACTCTACCAATTGAAATTGAAATTGTATGAAATACACAGGGTGTCTGAAAATGTTTTTATTTAGATCGACTGTAACTTTTTTGTTTATTATGTATTGTAAATACACTTCTGTGAAGATAGCCCAAAATCTTCAGCCCACCTTTTTGCTCAATTCGCCGTCAAATATATCTGAATTTTGAATTCGCCGCAAATACAAGAAAAGGTTTCAATAAACTTCAATAACACAATGTCCACTAGATCTAAAGCTCTTAACTCAAAAGCCTACTGACACCAACGCATTCTGGCTCTCCGGCTACTAACAACACCAACAATAACAACAACACCTCCAACTCTCTCACTCTGAATCAGCTGGATGATCGCCTAGGCAAACAAACAGATATGCTTGTACTCAGCTTTCAAACTGAACTAAGCAAAGTGCGCGATGAGTTCAACTCAAAAATAGAAGAGATTGAAAGAAATTGGGTGGAAAAGCTAAACGGCGTTAGTGCTGCCTTGTCTGATGCAGTGCACCGCATTGATAAAATTGAAATAGAAGCTGAGCCAAATGAAATGAGTGCGTTAAGAGAAGAGATGCTTGAGCTGAAAAGAGTTGTAGAAAACCTTGAGCGCAAAGAAGTTGCTGCAGATGCTGTACTGTTTGGAGTTCCTGAGAACAGTGAGGAGAACTTGACACTCATGTTCAACAAACTCTGCTTTACCATCGGCTGTAGACCTCCATCGCTTAAGAGCGTTTTCCGTATTAAGGGTAATGCAAGGAAAACGAGAAATACTCCCATAGTTGTGAAGTTTTGAAGTTCGTATGAAAGAGATGGTGTTCTTCGATCTGCGGCTGCCTTTCGGAGGAATGATCGGAGAGACCGTTCACTCAACGATTTGGGTCTTAACTCATACTATCTATCTATCTATCTATCTCAACGAGAACTAAGCGCAGTAGCGGTCTTCTTCAGAGTGCGATCAAGATCAAACGCTACAAAGAGCTTTTCTCTGCACATGCTAAGAAGGGGCTAGTTTTTGTCAGGCGGTTTGAGAACGGAGAAAGTTATGCTATAGACAACTCTAACCAACTTGCTGATATCGTCGCGGGCGAACTAGATGACAACATTTGAAATGAGAGTAACGCGCAATGTATTTAATATGATTTTCTCTATCCTAAATTCAATTCTACTTCTCTTCCGCTCGTTTTATTTTTCTATCCCCTGTCCTCCTCTACTCAATAACTTTAATAAAAATTATCTATCTTATGTAACTGCTACGAGTTATCTTTTTTAAAATTTCATTTATTTACATTTTACGGCATGCCTAAAGATTCAGCGGTTAACATTCACTCCAATGATTGTACGTAACAATTTAACTAATGGCTCTAACGTAAATAGTAATATTCTTGTTAATGTTCTGTGTAAAGGCTCTTCTGGCCTTAAAATTGCACATTTTAACGCTCGAAGCTTAAACTATAATAAGCTCGATTATTTAAAATTTGTGTTTGAAGACTCGTCCATTGATGTTATTTGTGTATCCGAAACGTGCTTCTGTCCTGATGTCAACGACTCTGCTTATATGTTAAATAATTTTAACTTATTTAAGAATGATAGAATAGACAAAAGAGGGAGTGGAGTGGCGATCTACTGCCAAAAAAGCTTGAATCCCAGAGTGATTAATAAATCTTCTAATAGTCCTGTTGAATTCTTAAATCCTTGTATACCTGACAATCATGTTAAAATTTGTGTGTCTTGTGCTTACAACCCTAATAAATTGAATAGTATGGATTCGTATTTTTCAGAACTTTCTGACTTATCAATTGATTTTAATTACTTTGTTATATGTGGTGACCTTAATGTCAATTTATTGTGTCATGATAACTTAACCAAATCAATCTATGACAATATTTCGAAACTATGCACACACGATTCTCTAATAATGATACTCCAAGCCTTCTTGATTATTTTATTGTTTCTGATGTCTCGTCTGTCCTATTGTTTGATAAAATATATTTCCTTTCCGATCACGACTTGATTTTTTGTACGCTTGATATAGTTCTATCTCGCACTGTCACGTCAAGAGCCATTACATATAAAGACTTTAAATCTATCGATCTTCAGGCATTAAACAATGGTGCTTGTTTAATTTCGTGGAATGATATCTGGTTTTTTGCAAATATAAGTGAAAAAGAAGATGTCCTAACTCACAAGATAAACTATCTCTTTGAAGCCCATGTTCCAACTCGGACTATTGTTATAAATAATGTGTCTTGCCCGTGGTACACATCCAGTGTAGAGTATGCAATAAAACAACGAAACAAAATGCACCAGTGGTGGAAAAGAATCCATCACCTGAAAAGTGGGAAGACTACAGAACTGCGAGTAATGCTTCAGTTCTTATTTGCAGGCAATCCAAAACAAGATACTGTTCGAATAAGCTAAAAACGACGCTTCCTTCCAAAGAGCTATGGAAAAATATCAGAAACCTCGGAATTGGTACAACCCATCGGTTGACTGTAGTGTAGATCCTAATATTATGAATGATTTTTTTCTTACTAATAATGCTAGTCACGATAATCTTGAAGAGTTGACAGGTGTCCTTGTCGAACGCATCTTCCAGTTCACTGCAGTTGGTGAAAATGATACTCTTCGAAATATTATGGAAATTAAATCGAATGAGGTTGGTGAAGATGGAATTTCGATCAAATTCATAAAACTCATCGTGCCAAACATAGTAAGTCCACTAACGCACATAACAAACCATTGCTTCGCATCGTCTTCCTTTCCTTATTCCTGGAAAATTGCAACGGTCATTCCTGTTGCGAAAAAACTCCAAGCAAGTGAGCCGAGCGACTTTAGACCAATAAGCATTTTGTCCTCTTTGTCAAAGGTGGGTGAATCTATAATGGCTGATCAGATATCTAACTTTCTGTCTCAAAACAATTTCTTGTCCCCATTCCAATCTGGATTTCGTGGCGGCCACAGCAGCGCAACTGCTACTCTTAAGGTATTCGATGATATTAGATCTCCCTATGATGAAGGCTTTCTTACGCTACTTTGCTTGATTGACTTCTCTAAAGATTTTGATACTCTTTACTTTGTCAAAAACTTAAAAACTAATATTGGTTCTGTGTTAATGCTGTAAATCTTGTAAGTAGCTACTTATCGAACAGAGTACAAAGAGTTAATGTTGGCAATAACTGTTCTCAATACAAGTCTGTCCGCTGTGAAGTACCCCAAGGATAAGTTCTCGGGCCGCTTCTTTTTTCAATATTTATTAATGATATTTTTTCTGTATGTAAATATTCATCAATGGATGCCTATGCGGATGATGTCCAACTTCATCTTTCTCGAAGAGCGGGATTTCTTGAAGACTTAAGCTGCAGATTGAATGAGGATCTTAATAATGTTCATAAATGGGCTATTATAAATGGTCTTCAACTGCTGAAATCATATGTTCATATCATAATGCGCTGAAATCATATGTTCTACCCATTGCCAGAAATAAAATATGCTTTGATGACATTCCGGACTTGTTTATAGGGGACAGAATGCTAAAACTAGTGAGCAATATAAAAAGTCATGGTTTTAAAATGAATTCGTCCTTGACTTGCACCGATCATATTAATAGTGTAGTCCGAAACATTTATTATATTCTGCGGAACTTAAAAATGTCAGCCCAGTTTACTCCTGTTGATACCAGGCGTAAGTTGGTGTTGCAAAAGATAATCCCTGCAGTAACTTATTCAGAGCTTATTTATAGTAAACTAGATTCACGTTCTGAACACAAATTGCGAATTGCGTTTAATCATGCAACGCGAAACGTCTATAATGCCAATAGGTTCGATCATATATCACAGTTTAAAACTCGTATTCTTGGTTGTGATATAATTAGCCATCTTAAAGCTCGTAATTTAATATTCTTACATAAATTGATTCATCTTATAGTCCCATTGTATCTTTTCGAAAAATTGCAATTTTGTCAGTCAGCCAGAAGTTATATGATGATAATACCTAACTATAATTCTTTAAACTCTACTAGACTATTTTTCGTTAATGCCATTAGATTATGGAATGCGTTACCCAGCCACCTTAAATCTATTTTAAATAAAAGCAGCTTTAGGTAGACCATGTTTAACCATTTCGCTTAGACAAAATAAAATAACCAGATTTCTATTTTTTATTTCTTCTTCAACTTTTCCATTTATAATTCTTGATCTATTTGCATTCTCTTTTTAATTTAAACTACTTTTTTCCGTTTGTTTTCTCTCTTCTTTTTTCTTTGTTAATATATTTTCACATAAAAAATTTCTTATTCATGTATTTATATTAATTCAAGTATTTCATACTACCAAATTGTACTATTAGTTTATAATTATTATAAGAGTTATCTCGAGCCGTTCCCACGTCACTTGCATACGATCGCATTACGTGCAGGTAGACGAACTTAAATATGCTGACGTCGTCCACGCGCTATCGCAGCGAAGCAGCGGATCTAGAACATCGTGGGAACTGCTTAGTCGGCAGCTTTAGGGTAGAAGCTAATCTAGGGTTGTAGGGAATTACTTTAAGCGTATAATATTATAGAGTTAGTCTTATTTTGACAGCGGAATAAAGCAGTAAAACTAAATCTAAATTGTTTCCTTTAAGGTTGGCCCGTGGGGCATTGGCTAGCATTGGGCTAGCCAATGCGGCCACCAAATATATTTTTTTGAGTGTATCCTGGAAGGAAACGTTAACTGGCGCCCGAGCAGGGACCCGCTAAAAAGGATGCGGGTTCCTTAGTGAAATCCTGTGGCAATACAAAAAACTTGTGAATTTATTAGTGTGTGGCTGTGTATTAAATAAAGAAAAATAAAAAAAAAAAAGAAAAAGAAATATAACAAATATGTATGGGCTGCAATAAAAAATTGTTTATTTAATGAACGGTTTATAAACGCTGCCACACCTACAAATATAATGCCACAGGACTACTGTAACAAGCCTTTAAAAGAGGATTAAACTTAAAGGAGAAAATAAAAATTGAAAATATAAAAATTTAAATAAAGATAATAATTCAAAGTAAACGAATAAAAAGATAAAAAGTGGAACATATAAAACTTGCAAGACCTCCGCATACAGTTAGCAGGAAGCGGCTAAAAAACGCCGGGTCCCCGTCAACAAGATTAGGAACCACTGATGATTAAAGCCAAAAATTATTTTTAATCTGCAGGCTCCTAAAAAGAAATTTTAAAATATTTTTCCTTGTTGCTGGGGACCAGTCATAACAAAAGTGCGTTCCTTAATCTAGTGATTGTGTTTAAAAGTGTCTGTACGCCCTATGGGGTGCACGATGCCGTTACCATGGGAACAAGGTATTCCAATCATTCATTCTTAACACGCTTGTTCCATCTTGGAGATCACAACGGATGAGGAGCGTACTGGTGAAGCTAATCGTGCCACTAGTAGGTTGTCGGCAATTATTAACACCGACGACTAAACGGGACAAACACGATCCTTCCGGGACTTCCTAGAAATAAAGCTAACTACAATTTTAATGTTTTCTTTTTCTCTTTCTTCCACAAAATATAGCGATAGATGCTCTTCCTTTAATCAAACAGAAAATAAAAACAAAAACCAAACAAAATCGAACAAAATCGAATAATAAAAAAAAAAAAAAAAAAAAAAAAAGAGACAACTTAATTGAAGCGCAGCAGTCAGACAAAACTGCATTTAACCGAATTTTGTGATAAGAAAAAAAAAAGACAACTTAATTGAAGCGCGGCAGTCAGACAAAACTGCATTTAACCAAATTTTGTGATAAAAAAAAAAAAGAAGAAGGATAATGAAACTGTAAGTTAGAACTTGTGAGCTAAATATTCAAAATAAAAAGAAAAAGAAAGGAAAGAAAAAAAAAAGAGAACAATTTTTTGTAAAATATTGTAAATAATTCAGAATAATTCCCATAGTGGATAAAAAAGTATTTTAAAATAAGGAAATATAGCCACAAGTGTAAAAAATCACCTTCAATCAAATATTGCAAATGCTTCAGAAAAATTCCCATAGTGGATAAAAAAGTATTTCAAGGCAGAAAAAAGCTAAAAGTGTGACTTCAAGACGTGTTATTTGAGGGGTAAGTGCCTATAAAGTTCTTTGCCATAGCAGGAAAAAATTAGTACTTGAGATAACGGAAATGGAAGATGTAAAGATCTCTCTTACGAGCTTGACTGGGGCAGTCAATGCTCTTATCGAACAATTAAAGGGAATAGAAGGCCGTGTAGGTAGGTTAGAAAGAACGGGAAGTGAAACTTTAGTCTCTACCGCTGTTAGAGCTGAGATAAAGAGGGTCGAAGACCGTATAGCCCTGGTTGAAGGTAGGGAATTGGAGCCTGAATCCAACCCATTCGGCGATATGAATCCTGTTGCCCTTTGCGCACCAAGAACAGAGCAGGAGCTAAAAGAAATATGTAGACTTCCTGACTGCGTCAAGGAGCTACAGGTATTCGATGGTAATCCTGTAAATTACGTGTCCTGGATACATAGTGTAGAGTCGATACTCAGGGATTTTGAGATCGTACGAGAAAAACCTATTTATAGAGCGATTCTGCAGCACATAAGGCAGAAGATTCGGGGTGGCGCCGATACAGCCTTGGTATCGTACAATGTTTTCGATGATGAATGGCCATCCATTAAACGAGTTTTGTCACTACACTATGCTGACAAGAGGGATATAGGTACTCTGGAACACCAACTGAACCAATTATCACAGAAGGGGTCTAAGTTAGATGAATTTTATGCCACGGTTAATCACCAATTCTCTCTAATCATAAATAAAATAAAAACGGCAACCTATTCTCAAGAAACAGTCAATGCATTGGTAGAAAGCTACCGTAACCGTGCATTGGATGTCTTTATTCGCGGCTTGAACGGGGATCTTTCAAAAATGTTGATCATTCAGAAACCTAGAACCTTACTGGAAGCGTACTCTGCGTGCTTAGAGATACAAAATTTATCTCTAAGAAGTGGTACCATTCACTCGAATGCTGCTAATAGGGTGACAATCCCAATTAATCAGATACCCCATATGGAAGCTAATCCGCATTTTCCGGCCAGGCCATTTAACCGCTTCGCACCGAGAGGTAATAATAACTATAATAGCAGGAATTAAGAAATCGTAGATTGAACAAAAAAAAGCAGGCTGCTAAAGAATTTAGTGTAGGTGATCAAGTTTATATCGCGGATAAGCAGATTAAGAGTAAACAGAAGCCTCTTTATAAGAAGGAGGTAGTGGTAAGGGATAATAAAGTAACTGTTGTAACAGATACTGGTAAAAGATTCCACAAAATACATGTGCGTAGTTAGGAAAAAACACGACAACAGGTTCAATACTAATTTGCAAAGAATTCACAGGTACTAATTATAAAATGGAAGGCGCTTACCCACTCATAGAATACACACGAAATAGTCACACAAAAAGCAAATTTATTAAAATGCAGCTTAAATGACAAATTGGTGGGTACCTTTTTAGCAGGGTGCCAGGGTTCGACGCCTGTCAAAAAAAAAAAAATAATTTAGCTCGCCATAAATAACGAAAGTAGCGCTTAAAAAAGAAAAAAAAAGCTACGAAAATTCTTATATAAAAAAATACAATAAATAAAAAATATAGCCCAATTAAAATTAAATAAATAAGGGCAAAATTGAGGCGAATTCTAAATTTACATAGTGTCATCAACACATACGAACCACACGTATTTTTACCTAAAAATACAAAGCAATAAAAATACATTTTTTTATATAAAATCATTCATAAAATAATCGATTCAATTTATAATTCTTATAATCCTAACCATAGTTTTAATTTTTTATTTTTCTAGCATATTTTAGTAGTTAAAATTATATCTATTTCAAAATCATTCTGTTTTTTTTCCATTTATTAAAAAAAAAAAAAAAGAAAAAAAGAGGAAGGGTGCAATGTAGCATATATAAAAATATATACATTTTTTTTTACTATTTTACAGACTAGGGCTTTTATTTTTCATAGCTGCTGTACGAGGCATTCACATATTCAATTATAAGTCGCCCATTGAATCAGTTTTCGACAGTAACGGATGGATCATCAGCGGTTACTTCAAACTTGTACACATCGTAGATTTAGTGAAATTCAACTCCCTGCTAGAAGAGATAATGAAGTCTGCAAATGCGACCATTCACAGCCACGAGAAGAGACTACTACTAGACTACCACGTCAAATGGATAAGGGACCGATTAGACGAGCTAGGAGCCCCGAAACGCAGAACAGCACGATCAATAGATTGGATAGGTTCCGCCTGGAAGTGGATCGCTGGATCGCCAGATGCAACTGACTGGAATACAATATTACAAAGTCAAGACCAAATTATCGAAAACAGTAACCACCAATACAAAATAAATGAAGAAATCTTTAGTTCATCTCAAGAAGCCGTCAGAAAAGTTAACCAAATAATTGGCAAGGTAAATACCATATCAAAAACAGTTGATGAGGAACAGCTGGGAACTATTATCTTGGATAAAATACAAATATTACGGGCCGAAATTGGTGAGATTGTGCGTGCATGCCAGATGGCAAAAGTAGGAATAGTCAACAGCAACATACTTGATAAGGAGGAGATAAATAATCTGTTGAGCGAAATAGAGACACTACCCTACCAAAATGCAATTGAAGCAACAGAGTACGGAAAACCTTCAGTGTATACAAATGGAACCCTTCTTTTATATGTTCTCGCCATGCCAAAATTAAGCGAACACAAATACCATTTACTCAGGACGAGAGCAGCTATAATAGCCGGTATGCAGCTAGACTTCCAATTTGACAAGATGCTTGTTAACCAACAGGAAACCTTTGGTGTCAGGAAAGAATGTCTTCTTATCAACAACTCTACTATCTGTGAAATGAGCTCTCTGGAGAAGTTCGCCGAAGATAGCTGTGTGTCCAGACTATTAAAAGGAGGCCACGCCAAATGAAAATTCCGCACAAATAATGAGGAAATAGTTGAAGTTATTAGCGAAGACATCATTTTTCTTACGAATTTTATTGGCGAAATAGTGACAACTAATTTGACCACCTTTCTTAATGGAACATATGTACTCCAATTAGACAATGAGAGTATATTAATACAAAATCAAACGTTTACAAGTAAAAGCGTGTCTCATCTACAAGCACTACCGTCTGTTCTAACTAACATCACCAACCAAGGACCAAAGGTGGATCTGGAGTACGTCCACAGTCTCAGCTTGACGAATATAAAACGGTTGAGCAACCTGCGAGGAATACTGGACATTTCGTTCGTCACAAACATGGTCATAATTATTGCAATGGCGTCCTTTGGAACCATTCTTTGGTACAAGGTATTACGCAGGGTCAACATACCTCCATTAAAGATCTTCGATACACAAATGTCTCCACCACCCAAACCAGTTCGTCGGTGCCAAACATCCTTTGATCTGCGGGACGCAGACACTTAAAGGGGGAGGAGTTATCACGAGCCGTTCCCACGTCACTTGCATACGATCGCATTACGTGCAGGTAGACGAACTTAAATATGCTGACGTCGTCCACGCGCTATCGCAGCGAAGCAGCGGATCTAGAACATCGTGGGAACTGCTTAGTCGGCAGCTTTAGGGTAGAAGCTAAGCTAGGGTTGTAGGGAATTACTTTAAGCGTATAATATTATAGAGTTAGTCTTATTTTGACAGCGGAATAAAGCAGTAAAACTAAATCTAAATTGTTTCCTTTAAGGTTGGCCCGTGGGGCATTGGCTAGCATTGGGCTATTTCCAAGCGGCTTTATGTGTGAAAGAGTTTGATTGACAATCTTTTGGCAGTTCGTTTGTTTTCATCGTTCGGTAATTATGTCTACAGAAAACAAAGAAGCGGTGAAAAACAATTGGAGAGGACAGAGAATTTTTGGCAACATTTCTGCAAAAGTTTTTGAAGTTTATTGAAGTTTACCGAAAATGTTTGCAGACATTTTTAACATTTTCAAGAGTTTCAATTGATAGGTCATTTCTTTTCTTAAACCACTCTTTCATCCAAACTCTTTTATTTTTACGTTTTTTATTGAAACTTGTAATGCAATATATCCTATGCAATTGTCTCTGCCGTTCATCGCACGTCTGCATTTCATGAAAAATAAAACAAAAAAAAACGAAATGGACATTTCAACCCTTGAAAGGACTTTGACCAAGCTTCTTATAATCAATTGTGTTGTGTGCGTTTGTAAAATGTTTAGACACAAATGATCGAGAACTGGGCCTACAAGCTTTATGCCGACTGCGAACGATGTATGTTCTCAGGAAGCTTTTCATGGCAGTTTTTACTCTCTGAGGTTTGCCATTGTCTGCAGACAGATGACAGCCGCACACAAAAATTAATTCAATTGAAAAACTTTCTGTGTCAAGATGGGATTTAAACCAGGGTTCTCTGGCGTAAGAGCACTTCGTGCCGAATTTATATACTAAGGACGATAGACCCGGGCTTGAGCATACCACCAGTCAATTTTCCATATAAAGATTGATTTTTGAACAAAAATCCAGGATGAGAACTTTTGTTTTGGGATATGATTTTGGGTGTTGATTTCTGATTTTCATACGAAAATTCCTTTTTTTCGTAGTTTGGCCCAAATTTCGGTACCAAGGACGATGTACCCCGGCTTGAGCATAGCACCAGTTAATTTTCCATATAAAGATTGATTTTTGAGCAAAAATCCAGGATGAGAACTTTTGTTTTGGTTTAAGTTTTGGGGTGTGGAAATCTGATTTTCATACAAAAATCCTTTTTTTTCGCAATTCGGCTAAGATTTCGGTACCAAGGGCGATAGACCGGAGCTTTTGAATACCTCCAGTCAATTTTCTGCTTAGTTGTTGACTTTAAGGCAAGAATTCAGGATGAGAACTTTTCATCTTCTATCCTTTTTTTTTGGTTTTTACTGAACAAACAAATTTTGCTGAACCGAGTAATTCGCTTCTAGGTGTTTTTTCGTTATTGATAGTAATTTCTGGAATTGGGAAGAAAATAATCCTTTTGAAATCAGCTATTATAAATCAAAATTTCAGGGTGAAAACTTATCATCTTCTATCCTCTTGTTCGACTTTATTGTAAAAATTTTTGAAGGTGTTATAACTTTTGACCTTTTTACGGTTTGAAGGATATTTGATTAAAGAACTTGGAGAAGAATGATAAAATTAACTTTTTATTTTTGGAAATATCCTCATAAAAATCAAATATGCACTTTCAAAGCACAGTTAGCAGTTTTATATTATCTTATATTATGCTGCGTGCTAAGTTGTTTATCATGGAACTTACAAATGTAGTTTATGTATATTCATTCATATATTTTAAGGATCACTGTAAATATCAATTAAAAGTACATTATTTTGCTGTTTTTGCTATTTTAAACATTGTTAAAAGTTGGGCTGAGCTAAAAATTTGGGATGAAGATTTTGGGCTAACTTCACACCGGTGTAAATACTTCCAAGGCAAAACTTTATTAGTGTTTTAATGGCTTTATTTAAAATAAACAATAAGTTTAATTTAGGGGTATAGACATTTGGGTAACTGAAATCATTTAAAGAAGTTGATGTTGTAGGTCAATGGCACCTATAGAACAATTGTAATGGTCATCAATTCCTTTTCAATTTCTTTTTTAAAAAAATAAACGACATATGCAATTTGAAGATCAGACAAAAACAACCAAAGTTATGATGAAAAAAATTTTGGCGGCTCACACAGGGTGTTTAAACAAAAATTTTTTATGGCGATGAAAATCTTTTAGACTAAGCTTTCAAATAAGTGGCGGACTTTGCGAACTTTTTTTATCGCCCGGTCTACTATACAATCATTAATAAAAAAGGAGAAAACACAATATTAGATGTAAATTTCATAAAAAATTATAGAATTTCATAATAATTTATTGAAAACGGACTTAATTATTTTATACGCAAAATGTACTTAAAGAAAATATTACATATAAAATATTATTTAAGTGCAAGAAAATTCAATATTTAACTAATACAAAAAAAAAATTATTAATTTTACAAAAACAAATAATTTTTGTCTTAAGGATACTCAGGTACTCAGGAGGAGAGTACCAACACAACCACAATTGCCATTAAAATCACATATCCACAATCACAACATATGTTAAATTCACCTAATATTGTTATTTATTTTCTAAAACTAAAATACCGTTATCCTTCTATAAAAACAGAAGGATTGTGAAAATGAAGTCATTAAGTTTTCTAGCTTCAATTAGCTGCCTTTTTACTTAATCAAAACAAACTGAAGTGCACATTAAGTGTCGGCTGAAACATTTTGATTTTAAAAAAATAAAAACTTAGAGCCGCGGCGTTTTCAAGAGCCGGCGAAAATATTAGGCAGGTTTTCTAAATTAAAAATAAAAATAAACGCGATTCCTTTTACAACTGTGATGTTTGTCGATGTTAATTCGTATACATATTCAATAATATAATACATCAATAATATACTACATAATAATACAATATTAGCTATTTGAAAGAGCTAGGAGAGGGCCGCGAGAATAATAAAGCCATTTGTTAAATTTTACAAAAAAAAGACACGCTTGACGGCGCGCGCAAAGCAGGCTTCAAAATATAGTTAGTTTTTTACAAATTCTTCAGACATAAATAAAGTGATTTATAAAAAAAACAATTCGATTCTCAAAAAAAAAAAAATTAGATAAAATGTCCCTTAAGCTAATTGTAAGCTAAGCGCTGATGCTAACCTTTTTTGCATGGGGCCGGGAAAGCAAGTGAGTGTTACAGGAACGCAAATTTTCAGTAGTCGTCATGGCGCCAAGGTAGAGTATTTGCTCAGCTGTTGAAACGTCATGGGGTCAAACCCGTAGCTGAGCGAGTTAAGACATTTATTTTTCAAGTTGAGTTTTTATTTTCTTTTCATATACACTTACTCAAATAATTGTCCGTACACAAGGCATCTGAAAACTCATTCAAGTATATTTAAAAAGTTGTTTGATTATTTGGTTTGAAATAAATTATTTTTGAATGCTTAATATTTTTTCTTTTTAAATAAAAAGTTTCAAAAATATTTTTTCTTTTATTGTAATTGTTAAAATTCTATAAGGAATCATACAATAATATTTAAACTCAATTAATTGTCCGTACACAACGAGAGCGCTTTCAATTTGTTGTTGTTATAACGGTACCTTAAATCAGTTAGTTTTATTTCTTAAGCTAATGCATTGTTCTTTAATTTTCACTCAGTTTGATTATTTTCGTCGGTGCGTTCACTATTAAATAAACAAAATGAGTACTAATCATAAAAAGATTTCGGTTGATATAAAAAAATTAATTGTTTCATTACATAACGAGGGAAAAACTTTGGCAGAAATATCAAACATTATTTCCCGACCACGTTCTTCAATCCAATACGTGATTCAAAACTTTAATAAAACTGGAATGTTCGAGATAACCCCAGGTAGAGGCCGCAAAAAACTGTTGGACAAGCGGTTGGAGAGAAAGATCGAACGGATGGTTAAGGATAACCCCAAACTAAGTGCTGTAAAAATTGCCGATAGTATTTCCAAATATGACAACGTAACCGTAAATCCACAAACCATACGAAATTTTTTACATTCAATACAATATAAGGCGTGTGTTCCTCGGAAGAAACCCTTCATCTCAAGGAAAAATGTTAAGCTTCGTTTGGAATATGCAAAGAAATATGTTGAAAAGTCCGATGCCTTCTGGAAATCAGTCATATTTACAGACGAAAGTAAGTAAAACATTTTTGGGTCGGATGGCCGAAGATTTGTCTGGCGAAAAGCAAATACTGCTCTGCAGATCAAAAATTTGAAAGCTACTGTAAAGCATGGAGGCGGAAGCGTCATGGTTTGGGGCGCGATGTCAGCGGGCGGCGTGGGAAATCTGGTTTTTGTGGAAACGACTATGGACAAAACATGTTATTTGAACATTTTAAAACAAAATTTGAAGTCGAGCGCAACGAACTTGGGTCTAGGTAACGATTTTCGGTTTGTGCAAGATAATGACCCTAAGCACGCATCCAAGATAGTGAGGGAATGGTTGCTTTATAATGTAAAGGAAGTGCTTCCCCACCCTCCCCAGAGCCCAGATCTAAACCCCATAGAGCATCTATGGGGTATTCTAGAACAAAAAATACGGCAACGCACCATAAGTAACAAACAAATGTTAAAAGATGTAATTATAGATGAATGGAGAAAAATTGGCTCCGATATCACAAGCAAATTGGCCTTATCTATGAAACAACGTTTACTAGAGGTAATTTCGACGAAGGGATATCACACTCGGTATTAGACTTCAATAAAAACCGTATTAAATAAGTTTTATGTTAAGTTTTTTTGATGTACGGAGAATTCTTTGATTTTGAATTTTGAAGTTTGGTTACATTTAATTAATTTACAATAAAATAAATTCGAGCAAACCCAATTTTTAGTTTTATTTATGAAGATAGAATGTAAAGCATTTAAAAGAATGTTATTTCGTTTAATCCGATGAAATATTTTCGCAAATACAGTCAAAATTCGTGCGAGATTTCTTGTGTACGGAGAATTTTTTGAGATAGTGTATACTGAAACTTAAGACCAAAATAGGATTTTTGTTTTGTTCACGGGCTTAAATTCTGCATCAGAAAAAATCATGACTGGGGGTATTTTAGAAAGTGATGTTGAAAACTAGTGTAAGGTGACGTCACAGTTAAAAGATTTAATAACATAAATATAGCCCTTGCTATGACCTTCCCAACGATATATAAAACTTAATAAGCGGACTATAAATAACTGAGTTATAGACAAAAAACCGATTCAGCTGTCACGCCAACAAAAAAAAAAAATTGCAAAACAGAGATACGGCTTAGTGTACAAGCCCCAATGGGTCCAAACAACATACTAAAGAGATACATCATGTTTTGTTAATTTATTGTCGATTTTGATAGGCCTATAAGATAAACACATAACAAATAAAAAGTTTAATTTCATTTTGAACTCTACGTCACTCTACATTTTTGTGACAGCTTTTCATTGTTTGTGTGTCTTTAGTTTATGTGCGATAAATTTGCTGATATCTTGAAACTTTTATCGCTGATTCTTTTGTTCTTTATTTTGTTTGCAGATAAATATACCTAAAAATATAAACTAATTTTTACGTTAAAAATATTCTTCCTTTTGCTTTAAGTGAATACGAATCATGAGCAATCTGAGTGCCATGAAAATATTTGAAGTGGAAGATAAACAAGAATGATGGCACAATCACGTAGAAATCGCAGAGCTGCTGGTGCATGCAAATGGGAAAAGGCTACAGCAATGATGCACGGCTACAGTATGCAGCCATTCCACTGCCAAATGCGATGCGGTCAGCAGGTTAACATTGATGCCAGTGATTCAAGTGATTGTTCAAAGCTGCCCTGAAGCCGTCAAATTTTTCTGTTCCAATTCAATCGCTCATGGCACTCGAATTGCCCTTGATTCATAGTTAGAATAATTGATTATGTACAAAAAAACAAACCTTTTTTATTACATTTAATTTGTGTTTTCATAGACGTTATGTTATTTACATTACATTTTTTGCTCCATTTCTTTGATTTTGCCACCAATTAATTACAAATTTTTTGCTTTCCGTTAACAAAATCAGCTCATTTGAAGTTTTGTTAAGTACGAGGGTGATCCCAAAAGTACCATACCTTATAAAGAAAACACAATAAATTTTGGAACAAATATTTTTATTTTTCAACATAGTCCCTTCAGCTCGATACACTTTTCCCAGCGATGTTCAATAGCTTCGATACCCTGTTTAAATTGAAAACAATCGAGTGTCTTAAAATAGCCATCAACCGCAGATTTCACCCAATCATTACTAACAAATCATTTACCACTGAGCCATTTTTTCAAGTCTAGAAAACGAAAAAAGTCCCAGAGGGCTAAATCTGGCGAATAGGGCTCGTGAGGAAGCAATTCAAACTTTAATACATTGATTCTGGCCACCGCGATAGTGAATGTGTGAACTGGTGCATTATCTTGTTTTTTCTTTCTTTTATCACTCAAACGCTGCAATAAGTTCGCATAATAATCACCGTTGACTATTTTCCTTTTTGAAGATAATCAATGAAAATTATCCCACGTGCACCCCAAAAAACTGACGCCATGACCTTGCCTGCAGATGGAGCTGTCTTCGCCTTTTTTGGTACCGATTCTCCCCTTTCAGTCCATTGTTTTGACTGTTCCTTCATTTGAGGTATGAAGTGATGAACCCATGTTTCGTCCATGGTTATAAATCGAACCAAAAACTCGGCTTTGTTGCTGTGGAACATCGCCAAACAATCGATTGAAACTTCCTCACGACGCTGTTTTTGTTCTAATGTAAGCAAACGCGGCAGCTATCTTGCGCACAGCTTTCTTATGTCCTACCATGTCTTCTAGATCGCGCACTTTCAATCGACGGTCATCCAGTACCATTTTGTGGATTTTCTTTACCATTTCTGGCGTGGTCCCCTTATTTGGTCGGCAACTGCGATGTTCGTCTTGGCAGCTCGTACGGCCTTGTTTAAACTCTGCCACCTAGTATTTTACAATTGTAAATTAGGGAGCAGACTCCCCCAGAGTAGAATCTAGCTCGGCTTTGATATTGTTTGAACTTAAACCTTTCAAATGAAAGTATTGTATTACATAACGATGACCAATTTTTTCCATGTTTACAAATTCACTGAGAGCGTTCACTTATGATGCCTGCCAAACAACTACTAAACAACGTAGGGTCTTAAAACTTCAAACTTAAGGATTATAAGGTAAGTACTTTCTACAATAGTAATTTTTTTAAGCAACAACCGCTATTTATATGTGGATATGGATAGAACTTTTTTGTAATTTTCGTGTAGCTTTAATGTCAGTACGAAAATTGATAAATTCACATTAACCCTGAGGGCCCGAAAAACACGTTTTAACCGTAGCTCATTCAGTTTATCAAAATTTTGGTCTTATTTTGGCGTTTTACTTTTTTTATGCAAGCACTTTTCATATGAGGGGGGGGGGGGGGCACGGAGAATCAAACGCAAAGTAGGATTTGGATGTATCTAATGTACATACCAGATATTTAAAAAAAAACATTCAAAACGGATTATTTTTTATTTAAAAAATATAATTTCGGTAACGGTCGCAAAAAAAAAAATATAATAGGGCTATTCACACTGACTTGGGTAGTTGGTTATGGGTAGATTGAGTACTTTGGATAATTGCGAGTACCCTAAATTGCAAATGAGTACTTTGTAGAACAGTTTTGGGCAAAGCTTCATGTTTTTTTGGTCTCCCCGATTTATGTCGGAAATATTTAAGATTTTCTTATGCAGTTAATATTTTCTAAATTCTCATGTATGAAATATTTTTATAAGCTTATTTAATTTGTGGCGGCCGTGGCGTAGTGGGTAGAGTGTGTGACTCTTACGCCAGAGAACCCAGGCTCGAGTCCTCCATCTGACACAGAAAATTTTTCAATTGAATTAATTTTTCTGTTCGGCCGACACCTCTCTGCAGACAATGGCAAACCTCAGAGAGTAAAAACTGCCATTAAAAGCTTCTTGAGAACATAAGCCGTTCGGAGTCGGCGTAAAACATGTAGGTCCAGTTCTCGATCATTTGTGTGCAAACATTTCACATCACACACAACACAATTGATCATAAGAAGCTCGATCAAAGTCCTTTCAAGGGCTGAGAGGGCCATTTCGTTTTTTTTTTTTTCGTTTATTTAATTTGCTTCTTTCGTTTGCATGTATTTGTGTACGTATGTACTTATGTATGTACTTACTTACTTAGGTGGCCGTGACAACCCGTGTCCGGATTTCGACCGACCTCATCAGCTCTCGCCAGGCGCCTCTGCTTTGCGCGCGCCTTCTCCAATCGGATACACCAAGTGCGGTTAGGGCTTCCTCAGCCTGGTCCATCCATCGGAGGCATGGTCTCCCTCGTCGTCGTTGACCAGCGACCCTCGCTTCGAGCACCTTTTTCGCTGGAGCTTCGTCGTCCATACGATGGACATGACCCAGCCAGCGTAGTCGCTGCACAGTTATACGCCGAACTACGTCAATGTCTCCGTAGAGCTCATACAGCTCGTGGTTCATTCGGATGCGATAGTCATCGCCGACTCGAACAGGACCGAAGATTTTGCGAAGAACTTTTCTCTCGAACACCCCCAGAGCGGCTGCGTCAGTTTGCGAAACTACCCATGCCTCAGCGCCATAAAGCAGCACAGGTAGAACGAGCGTCTTGTAGAGTGTTAGTTTTGTCGATCGAGAGAGGGCTCTGGAACTTAGTTGCTTACTGAGCCCGTAGTAGCACCTATTAGCAATTATTGTTCTTCGCTTTATCTCCAGGCTGATTTCGTTGTTAGTATTAATGGCGGTGCCAAGGTATACAAACTCCTTGACTACTTCAAAGTTATAGCTGCCGGATGAAACGTGGGAGTCTAAACGCCGAGCTCCCTTGTTTGTAGACAGCATATACTTTGTTTTACCCTCATTTATCGTCAAACCCACTTTGGCTGATTCCTTTTCGATAGCGGCGAAAGCAGCGGTAACATCTCTCTTGGTTCTGCCAACAATATCAATATCATCAGCGTAAGCAAGGAGCTGGACACCTTTATAGAAAATGGTGCCATTACGATGCACACCGGCCTTTCGTACGATCCCCTCCATGATGATGTTGAAGAGATCGCAAGACAGTGGATCGCCTTGCCTGAAACCTCTTTCGGTATTGAAGGTTTCGGAGAGGTCATTTCCTACCTTGACGGAGCTGCGTGTGTTGCTCAACGTCATTCTGCAAAGTCTAATCAACTTTGCAGGTATACCGAACTCAGACATTGTTGCGTATAGGCAATCCCTTCTCGGGCTATCGAAAGCAGCTTTAAAGTCGACAAAGAGATGGTGTGTGTCAATTTGATGTTCGTGGGTTTTCTCCAGGATTTGTCGTAGCGTGAAAATCTGGTCTATGGTGGACTTACCAGGTCGAAAGCCACACTGATAAGGTCCAATCAGTGTTTTTGTAATTGGCTTTAATCTTTCACACAGTACGCTTGAGAGAACCTTATATGCGATGGAAATAAGACTGATACCTCTATAACTTGCGCAGATTGTAGGGTCTCCTTTCTTAAGTATAGGGCACAGTACACTGAGGTTCCAATCGTCGGGCATGCTTTCTGCTAGCCATATTTTGCTGATGAGCTGATGCATGCGCCTTATCAATTCATCGCCGCCGGTTTTAAACAATTCAGCTGACAGGCCGTCAGCACCCGCTGCTTTATTGTTTTTGAGTCGTTGGATAGCAACTCGAACCTCTTCATGGCTAGGTGGTGATACTTCCACTCCGTCATCGTCAATTGGTGGCACTGCACTGTGCTCTCGATGGGCGGCATTGGTGGAATCGTCGCCATTAAGTAAATTGGAGAAGTGCTGTCTCCACAATCTAAGCACACACTGTGTATCCGTATTCAGATCTCCATTTTCGTCTCTACAAGTGGATGCTCCGGGCTTGAAACCTTGGGTTAGACGCTTAACCTGTTGATAAAATTTTCGTGCATCCTTCTTGCCCTGGTATTCCTCTAGTTCCTCACGCTCACGCTTTTCCTGCTCTCTTTTCTTGCGTCTGAAAAGGCGCCTCTCTTCCTTCCTCTTTTCGCGGTAGTTTTCTCGCACGGCTCGCGTTGCAGCTGACTGCAGTGTTTTTCTATAAGCGGCGTTTTTTACTGCAGTCGCAAAGCGACACTCCTGATCATACCATTGGTTCCGAGGTTGCGGGCGCCGGAAACCAATGACTTCTTCAGCGGCAGCGCGCATGGAGTGGGATATATGCGCCCAAAGTCCGCCGGCGTCGTCGAGTCCAGAGGTTGGTTGGTTGAGCTTAACCGAGAGTTGAGCGGAGTAGGCTTCGGCAGTCCGTTGTAATTGCAGCTTAGCGACATCTAGCTTTCGTTGCATTCCTGTGCGTATGTTCTTGGCATTGCATAATCGCATGCGGATCTTGGCTGCAACAAGATAATGGTCGGAGTCAATGTTGACCCCCCGAAATGTACGCACATCTAGAACACTAGAGGCATGCCTTCCGTCGATTACAACATGATCAATTTGGTTTCGCGTTTTTTGATCCGGGGACAGCCAGGTGGCCTTGTGGATGTCGAGGTGCTTAAATCTGGTGCTACTAACTACCATGTTTCGTGCCGCGGCGAAGTCGATCAGTCTTAGACCGTTGTTTGTGGAGGTCTCGTGAAGACTGAACTGACCGACAGTGGGGCCAAAGATGCCTTCCCTTCCGACTTTCGCATTAAAATCGCCGAGGACTATTTTCATGTCATGGACCGGAAGGTGGTCATATACGTCCTCAAGACTAGCGTAGAAAGCGTCCTTGACGGCTTCGTCCTTTTCCTCCGTCGGGGCGTGCGCGCAAATAAGGCTTATGTAGAAAAATTTTGCCTTGATGCGGATCGTGGCCAATCTTTCGTTCACAGGTGTGAACCGGGAAACAAGGTGGCGTAGTTTCCGGCTAACGACGAATCCACATCCGAATTCGCGCTTCTCCGCATGGCAGCTGTAGTAGATATCGCAGTGTGCTTGTTTAGAGCAGCCTTGCCCTTTCCATCGCATTTCCTGGATGGCGGTGATGTCAGATTGTATTGTTTTGAGGGCTTCCGCCAGTTGGATAATGGCACCTTCCCTATAAAGGGTCCGGACATTCCAGGTGCATATCCGTAAATCATTGTCCGTTTTTCGTTTGCGGTGGTCGTCAACGTAATTGGGGTTCTTATCCGAGGCTGGTTTAGTTTTCATTGGGCAGTAGTAATGTGGCGGGACCCAAACCCTGCGCACATTCCATGTTTAAGGTCCATGGATCGACCCGCCGCTCAAATTAGCCGTCAAACTGACGGATGCCAGTTTGCCGTTGCCCAGGGAACACCACTTGGAGGTTTGAGTCGACTTGAGACGATTTCGACATGGATAATGCTGGCCTCGCCAGGTTGAGGCGGTCAGACACGTTGCTATGTGAAGGTTCGCCCCCTGTTCCCTTATGTATGTCCGTCCGTCTAGTATGTTACTTATGTATGTATGTCCGTCAAAATTTGCAAACCATTTTTCGACGACTTGTTGGCATCCGATGGAGCTGAAATTTAGCATACATATGATGAACAATCCAATATTATGATAAAATTGTTTGCCACATTCCTTTTTACCGCCCACAAATCAATAAAGTTGCGATACCGACTCAACTGAAATTTTGGCAGTAAATTTCCCTCCAGTAGATGATGGTTTAGGAAAGAATTTGGCCACACTCCTTTTACCGGCCACACATCAATAAAAATTATATATTTCCAAAACTACTAGACCTACTCAGCTGAAATTTTGGCGGTAAGACTTTTCGCATAACTACTTAAAAGTAAGTGTTGCACACAAGAAGTTATCGGGTTATAAACATGATTAAATGCAAAATATTTAATAGTAAAATTTTTTAATCAATGGGATGCAACATTGATTTTGGACTGCTCTGAACTCAAATACCAGACCAGACCAGACTCAAATACCAGGCTTGCCAAGCTAATATTTTTTGTTTTTTAAAACAGATTTTAGATTTTTAATTCAAGATTTTAATATATACGAAATAGTACAAGTAGCATAATTTTATGCCATTATTAATTGAATTAAGATTATATATGAAATGCATCAAACATTTACCTATACAAAAAACTTACTGTTAAGATAAAATTTAAATTAATATTTTTGTTTGTTAAAGTCATGTTTTTGTTAAACAGTATGCAAAAATATGAATCGTTACCTAAAAGATTTGTTATTAATATTACTGTTGCAAAAATCTGGATCAAAGACAGTCTTACAGCCCTATTCTACCAGCTTAACAAAGCTCACTACATTAACAAAATAGTTACTATTAACAAGTAGTTACCCTGTAGGAAAATCAACTAATTTAAAAGTAGTTAATAAAGTAGTTTTTTGTCAACCACAACTAGTTAAAATTCTGACTTTTTTCCATAGAACGAACTAACATATTTTGTATGGTGTTGTCCGCTAAATAAGTCAATTGACTTTCGTCTGCATATATTTTCAACTACTTGTTGAATTAGTTATATTTAAATTATTTTTTTAATTACTTTAAAATAACCAATTGAAAACTATTACTGATGGCCTAATGTTAATAATATTTGATGAAATAACATGGTTAAATATATATAAACTTGTAATCTAATAAAAATTTGCAATTAAAACATATCAAAATCCGCCGAGTTGTTGCCGCCTTAATATAATTCAAAGTAAATTATCAATCACTTGTTTTTAAGTAGTATTTCAATTATTGCAATGCAATAGAAACTATTTAGAATTGAAGTGGATGACGGCTTAATATAATTCAAAGTAGTTGATATACTGATTTATTTTAGATTAGTTTTTTAATTAGTTGTTTTTAAAAACAAGTTAGTTTGTTTCTATAGGGTAATGTTCCATATTCTGGAGTATATTTATCTTTTCTTTATAATTTTGTTAATTATTTAAAGTACCTTAACAACGACAACATAACCTTAACATTTATGTGTTTAGCTAGAGAATTTTTACGCAAGCAACAGAATAATATGTTGCCGCGGCGCGAAACATGGTAGTTAGTAGCACCAGATTTAAGCACCTCGACATCCACAAGGCCACCTGGCTGTCCCCGGATCAAAAAACGCGAAACCAAATTGATCATGTTGTAATCGACGGAAGGCATGCCTCTAGTGTTCTAGATATGCGTACATTTCGGGGGGTCAACATTGACTCCGACCATTATCTTGTTGCAGACAAGATCCGCATGCGATTATGCAATGCGAAGAACATACGCACAGGAATGCAACGAAAGCTAGATGTCGCTAAGCTGCAATTACAACGGACTGCCGAAGCCTACTCCGCTCAACTCTCGGTTAAGCTCAACCAACCAACCTCTGGACCCGACGACGCCGGCGGACTTTGGGCGCATATATCCCACTCCATGCGCGCTGCTGCTGAAGAAGTCATTGGTTTCCTGCGCCCGTAACCTCGGAACCAATGGTATGATCAGGAGTGTCGCATTGCGACTGCAGTAAAAAACGCCGCTTATAGAAAAACGCTGCAGTCAGCTGCAACGCGAGCCGTGCGAGAAAACTACCGCGAAAAGAGGAAGGAAGAGAGTCGCCTTTTCAGACGCAAGAAAAGAGAGCAGGAAAAGCGTGAGCGTGAGGAACTAGAGGTATACCAGGGCAAGAAGGATGCACGAAAATTCTATCAACAGGTTAAGCGTCTAACCCAAGGTTTCAAGCCCGGAGCATCCACTTGTAGAGACGAAAATGGAGATCTGAATACGGATACGCAGTGTGTGCTGAGATTGTGGAGACGGCACTTCTCCAACTAACTTACTGGCGACGATTTCACCAATGCCGCCCATGGAGAGCGCAGTTCAGAGCTACCAATCAACAATGACGGAGTGGAAGTACCACCACCTAGCCATGATGAGGTTCGAGTTGCTATCCAACGACTCAAAAACAACAAAGCAGCGGGTGCTGACGGCCTGTCAGCTGAATTGTTTAAAACCGGCGGCGATGAATTGATAAGGCGCATGCATCAGCTCATCAGCAAAATATGGCTAGAAGAAAGCATGCCCGACGATTGGAACCTCAGCGTACTGTGCCCTATACTTAAGAAAGGAGACCCAACAATCTGCGCAAGTTATAGAGGTATCAGTCTTATTTCCATCGCATATAAGGTTCTCTCAAGCGTACTGTGTGAAAGATTAAAGCCGATTACAAAAACACTGATTGGACCTTATCAGTGTGGCTTTCGACCTGGTAAGTCCACCATAGACCAGATTTTCACGCTACGACAAATCCTGGAGAAAACCCACGAAAATCAAATTGACACACACCATCTCTTTGTCGATTTTAAAGCTGCGTTCGATAGCCCGAGAAGGGATTGCCTATACGCAACAATGTCTGAGTTCGGTATACCTGCAAAGTTGATCAGACTTTGCAGAATGACGTTGAGCAACACACGCAGCTCCGTCAAGGTAGGAAATGACCTCTCCGAAACCTTCAATATTGAAAGAGGTTTCAGGCAAGGCGATCCACTGTCTTGCGATCTCTTCAACATCATCATGGAGGGGATCGTACGAAAGGCCGGTGTGCATCGTAATGGCACCATTTTCTACAAAGGCGTCCAGCTCCTTGCGTACGCTGATGATACTGATATTGTCGGCAGAACCAAGAGAGATGTTACCGCTGCTTTCGCCGCTATCGAAAAGGAATCAGCCAAAGTGGGTTTGACGATAAATGAGGGCAAAACAAAATATATGCTGTCTACAAACAAGGGAGCTCGGCGTTTAGACTCCCATGTTTCATCCGGCAGCTATAACTTTGAAGTAGTCAAGGAGTTCGTTTACCTTGGCACCGCCATTAATACCAAAAACGAAATCAGCCTGGAGATAAAACGAAGAACAATAATTGCTAATAGGTGCTACTACGGGCTCAGTAAACAACTAAGTTCCAGAGCCCTCTCTCGATCGACAAAACTAACACTCTACAAGACGCTCGTTCTACCTGTGCTGCTTTATGGCGCTGAGGCATGGGTAGTTTCGCAAACTAACGCAGCCGCTCTGGGGGTGTTCGAGAGAAAAGTTCTTCGCAAAATCTTCGGTCCTGTTCGAGTCGGCGATGACTATCGCATCCGAATGAACCACGAGCTGTATGAGCTCTACGATGACATTGACGTAGTCCGGCGTATAACTGTGCAGCGACTACGTTGGCTGGGTCATGTCCATCGTATGAACGACGAAGCTCCAGCGAAAAAGGTGCTCGAGGCGAGGGTCGCTGGTCAACGACGACGAGGGAGACCATGCCTCCGATGGATGGACCAGGCTGAGGAAGCCCTAACCGCACTTGGTGTATCCGATTGGAGAAGGCGCGCGCAAAGCAGAGGTGCCTGGCGAGAGCTGATGAGGTCGGTTGAAACCCGGAAACGGGTTGTTACGACCAACTAAGTAAGTAAGTAAGTAACAGAATAAATTAAATTATAATAAAATATTGAATTGAAATAAATGAAACTGAAAAATTGAAGGGTTTTACTTATTTTAAGTTTTGATAATGAAGACCAACGAAAGAAAAAATTGAACGACGGCGCTATTTAAAATTGCTTCGAAATGAAAATGATTTATTCAATCTATCTATCTCTTTATCAATTTTTTATTTCTCTATCAAATCCTAAATACAGTTAAATAACCAAATGATATGCTAAATATAATAATATTCATATGCCAGCCAAAAGTTGGGGATGCTGCCGGCAAAAATTGTTTATAAAATAGCAGCTGCTCCTGCGTGGTTCACTCTAACTTTATTTAGCTATTAAGAAAAAATATAAATTAGTGTTTTAAATAAAAACAATCTTAAGATTACTTGCTTCTTTGCATTTTCCATTTTGCTTGCTTATATTTCATCGAAAAAACAGCTGGCACTTGAATGCTATTAGTTTCACATTCTCACCATGCGTGGTGAACTTTTTAAGCTTTTTAAAGCATTCAAATTGTAAATTATTTTTCAGAATATGAACATTTACATTACATAACAATAATATTAACTAGAGCGCCTTAACAATTCCTTGTTAAGCTAACAAGCAGAATAGAGCTGTCACTCTACTTGTAATTAGCTGAGTTTTTCCACACATTGATTGTGTAATCGCGGCTTTATTTTAAGTAAGAGGCAGCAAATTTAGAAAGTTACAGTAGCTTAAAAAAATATTGAAATAACAAAAATATTAAATTCAATTTGAACTTACACAGTATATGTCAATTCTAAACAATTTTGCTTAAAATTTGTAAATACATAAGTATTTAATAAATGACAACCAGTAGATATAACGGTCTATATTACGCTCTTGCTCAAGCTCTATTTAGGGCCGTATTAAGACTAGTTTCCGCCCCTGAGCAAAGAAAATTTTGCCGCCTATTTTTTACATTATCATTTTTTATTTTGGGAAAAACTCACGTTAACAAATCAATTTTTATTGAGTTTGAATTTATTTTGTTAGTTTATTTTATTTCTTATATTTCACCTGCGTCTTTACGTTTTTCAATACCTTTTAGCGAGGATAAAGAAATCGAATGCCACATTTTTTTGTATGAGCTCCAACAATCAGATTTAACTAATTTGGGGAAGAGAAAAACAAACTTCAGATTAATTTCGAAACTTCGCTCATTTCTTACAGGTGAAAATGTCGACTCCGCCTAGAGGCGAAATTGGGCATGAACACAAAAAATAAGTAGAAAGCTGTGATTTAGATATTTAATTATAAAAAAGGCATTTACCAAATGAAATGGTCATTTGTTGAATAAAACGTTTAAAAAAGTAATAAGCAATTCAACTATTGGGTTGGCAACTAAGTAATTGCGGAATTCACTCATAGATGGCTTTAGTTCAATTTTTAGGTTTGCTGACGTAATCGAAATGTCAAACACATTTTGTTATTTGATAGTTGGTACTTCAACTGTCAATCAGTAAAAGACTTGTTTTGATCGGTTGTGTAGTTTTTGTTTGGCGTCTGTTGAAAAATGGAAAATCAAAACGAACATTTTCGTCATATTTTGCTTTTTTATTTCCGGAAAGGAAAAAACGAATCGCAAGCTCACAAAAAGTTATGTGCTGTTTATGGTGACGAAGCTTTAAAAGAACGGCAGTGTCAAAATTGGTTTGCCAAATTTCGTTCTGGTGATTTTTCACTCAAAGATGAAAAACGCTCTGGTCGTCCAGTTGAAGTTGATGACGACCAAATCAAAGCAATAATCGATTCGGATCGTCACAGTACAACACGTGAGATTGCAGAGATGCTTTATATATCACATACATGCATTGAAAATCGCTCAAAACAACTTTGCTATGTACAAAAACTCGATATATGGGTTCCTCATGAACTGAAAAAAAATCATTTAACACAACGCATTAAAGTCTGCGATTTGTTAAAGAAACGTAATGAAAATGATCCATTTTTAAAACGATTGATAACTGGTGATGAAAAATGGGTTGCTTACAACAATGTCAATCGGAAAAGATCGTGGAGCAAGCCAGGTGAACCAGCTCAAACAACATCAAAAGCTGATATTCATCAAAAGAAAGTTATGTTATCAATTTGGTGGGATTACAAAGGAATTGTCTACTTTGAACTTTTACCACCCAACCGAATGATCAATTCAGATGTCTACATTGAACAACTAACAAAATCGGACAATGCAGTTGAAGAAAAGCGGCCCGAATTGACAAATCGAAAAGGCTTTGTATTCCACCATGACAATCACATCTTGGGTCACTCAGCAAAAATTATTGCAGCTTGGTTGGGATGTTTTGCCACATCCACCATATAGTCCTGACCTTGCACCATCTGATTACTTTTTATTTTGATCTTTGCAAAACTCCTTGAATGGTAAAAATTAATAATGATGATGTCAAATCGTACCTGCTTCAGTTTTTTGCTGATAAAAAACAGAAGTTTTATGAACGTGGAATTATGATGCTGCCTGAAAGATGGCAAAAGGTCATTGCTCAAAATGGGCAATACATTACAGAATAAAGTTATTTCGTTCCGTGAAAAAATTTTCTTTTATTTTCTAAAAAAATCCGCAATTACTTAGTTGCCAACCTGATAATAATATTGTGAATATTGTGTCGTCAAATTAAACGAATACAGGTTACATTTCACGCAAACTGTTTGTGTTTCTGTTTAGAACCAGGCTTTTTACACATGTTTTTCCCGATTTATCTATCAGAAAATTCATACTCATGCACAGAGGGCCAGCAACGCAGGTTCGGTGGCCATAGGTCAATATAAAAACTTTAGAAATTGCTAAAATGAGTTATGGCATTTGAATTGAAAATATTCAAGCTATCTTTAATGAAAATTTAAAGTAAATTGATCAAGTCTTGCTTGGTTGGCAGCAATAAAATAATCGAATCTATTAATGAATATAGGAAATGCTTTGAATATAAATTAATTTTATTGTAACTGCTTATGAAGGAATATTTTCACTCCTTCTTAGTTTTTTTAATATATCCTTAGATATGCAAGAAAAAAAAATGTAACCTTCGAAAACAGTTTGTTTTTGTGATGAAAAATTAAGGCATAAAAAATTCTTAGTTTTTAGATTAATTACTATTTTGATTCAAAAGTCCCCCGAAGTTCCCCAATCTATCGATAATGCAAAGATGCCAAAATATTCTTTGGAATATCTTTTTTAGTAAACATTCCCTCAAAAAGCCTCGAATTCAAAATTTTTATATAAAATCTTCTAATTTCGTAGACAATGCTATGACGTTTTAGTGTATACGCAAATATATTATAATATAGTATACGTATAATACTCGTATAATATAGTAAATAGACTCTATTCTATTAGATAATTTCGCGGAGTTTCCCAAGCTTTCAAAAGTATTATATACCAACATATGCTTAAAGATATTTACTTAAATAAGAAAATTCCCAAAATAGCTAATTAAAAAATTAGTATCCTTTTTTATCTATATTAATAAAAAATTTCTGTTTGTTTGTTTGACTTTTATCCAATTCTAAACGTTGTACGTATTTCGCTTAAACTTAAAGCATGTATAACTTGCGTCCTAGATAAGGGTATTCCATAATTAGTTTTAACCACACCCCCTTTTACCGCCCAAAAATCAATAAAAATGCCATATTTCCGACTGTTTTAATTCTATAAGACAAAAATCTGGTAATTTAGTTTTTATAACAATACAAACTTTCGGCAGTTGTACAAAAACTGGGTTTCCATGCCCTCTTCTAACGCACACAAATCAATAAAAATGCTATATATCAGACGATTTTGTTTGTATAATACTGACATTTGGTAACTAAGTGTGTGTGCTTACCGTCGGCAACTGTACTAAATAGGCGTGGTGGCACTATAATAACGCTCATTTTTAAGAAACCATTAAGACTCCAAAACTTGACCGACTGCGCTGAAATTTTGGCAGTAGATTGTTTTCGAGCACGAGATGATTTACGAAAAAAATTTTTGCCAAACCCCCTTCACCACCCACAAATAAAAAACTATGCCTGGAACCTGCTAGTTAAACTATTGGAAACAAATAAAAAATAAAATAAAACAAGCAAAAAACAATACAACTATTAAAACTATTAAAAAATTAGAATGATAAAAAATTAAAAAATGGGGTCTGTTAAATCCTGTCACCTCTTCGTGGTAGACCCTGGAAACTACACTGGAGCTTGTAGGCTATTGACAGGAATATTTTTATATTTTTATTTTTATATTGACAGGAATATCAAAGAGTAGTGTTTTAAATTTTTGTGTTCTATGTGTAACATAAGATGACTTGTTCTTATTGCTATGCAAATTTCGTATTAAAAGTATGGGATGTGGTCGTGTCAATTTTTTTTAATCCACGCATACATTTCATATTTTGAGTGAGTTATTTTAATATAACTTCAATACGAAAAAAATTAAGTATTTTAAACTTTTGTTTTATATGGGAGGATGGCTGTCGATGGATTTACAAATTTTTTCGCCTATGATCTTATATAGCTGATTTCAACTTACTTACTTACTTACTTAGGTGGTCGTAACAACCCGTGTCCGGGTTTCAGCTGACCTCATCAGCTCTCGCCATGCGCCTCTGCTTTGCGCGCGCCTTCTCCAATCGGATACACCAAGTGCGATTAGGGCTTCCTCAGCCTGGTCCATCCATCGGAGGCATGGTCTCCCTCGTCGTCGTTGACCAGAGACCCTCGCCTCGAGCACCTTTTTCGCTGGAGCTTCGTCGTCCATACGATGGACATGACCCAGCCAGCGTAGTCGCTGCACAGGTTATACGCTGAACTACGTCAATGTCTTCGTAGAGCTCATACAGCTCGTGGTTCATTCGGATGCGATAGTCATCGCCGACTCGAACAGGACCGAAGATTTTGCGAAGAACTTTTCTCTCGAACACCCCCCGAGCGGCTGCGTCAGTTTGCAAAACTACCCATGCCTCAGCGCCATAAAGCAGCACAGGTAGAACGAGCGTCTTGTAGAGTGTTAGTTTTGTCGATCGAGAGAAGGCTCTGGAACTTAGTTGCTTACTGAGCCCGTAGTAGCACCTATTAGCAATTATTGTTCTTCGCTTTATCTCCAGGCTGCTTTCGTTGTTGGTATTAATGGCGATGCTAAGGTAAACGAACTCCTTGACTACTTCAAAGTTATAGCTGTCGGATGAAACGTGGGAGTCTAGACGCCGAGCTGCCTTGTTTGTAGACAGCATATACTTTGTTTTACCCTCATTTATCGTCATACCCACTTTGGCTGATTCCTTTTCGATAGCGGCGAAAGCAGCAGTAACATCTCTCTTGGTTCTGCCGACAATATCAATATCATCAGCGCACGCAAGGAACTGGACACCTTTATAGAAAATGGTGCCATTACGATGCACACCGGCCTTTCGTACGATCCCCTCCATGATGATGTTAGAGAGATTGCAAGACAGTGGATCGCCTTGCCTGAAACCTCTTTCGGCATTGAAGGTTTCGGAGAGGTCATTTCCTACCTTGACGAAGCTGCGTGTGTCGCTCAACGTCATTCTGCAAAGTCTAATCAACTTTGCAGGTATACCGAACTCAGAAATTGTTGCGTATAGGCAATCCCTTCTCGGGCTATCGAACGCAGCTTTAAAATCGACAGAGAGATGGTGTGTGTCAATTTGAATTTCGTGGGTTTTCTCCAGGATTTGTCGTAGCGTGAAAATCTGGTCTATGGTGGACTTACCAGGTTGAATGCCACACTGATAAGGTCCAATCAGTGTTTTTGTAATTGGCTTTAATCTTTCGCAAAGTACGCTTGAGAGAACCTTATATGCTAATGAAATAAGACTGATACTTCGATATTTGGCGCAGATTGTTGTGTCTTCTTTCTAATGTATAGGGAAAATTCGCTGAGATTCCATTCGTCGAGCATGCTTTCCGCTAGCCATATTTTGCTGATGAGCTGATGTATGCACCTTATTTAAACAATTCAGCGGACAGGCCGTCAGCACCCGCTGCTTTATTGTTTTCGAGTGGTTGGATAGCAACTCGAACCTCTTCATGGCTAGGTCGTTGATTGGTGGTGCTGAACTGCTTTCTCCATGAGGGGTATTGGTGGAATCATCGCCAGTAAGTAGATTCGAGAAATGCTGTCTCTATTATTTCAGCGCACACTGCATATCTGTAACCAGATCTCTATTTTCATCCCTACAAGTGGATGCTCCGGGCTTGAGACCTTGGGTTAAACGCTTAACCTGTTGATAGAATTTTTGTGCATCTTTCTTTCCCTGGTATACCTCTAGTTTCTCACGCTCACTCTTTTCCTGCTCTTTTTTCTTGCGTCTGAAAAGGCGCCTCTCTTCCTTTCTCTTTTTGCGGTAGTTTTCTTGCACAGTTCGCGTTGCAGCTGACTGCAGCGTTTTTCTATGTGCGACGTTTTTTACTGCTGTCGCTATGCGACACTCCTGATCGTACCATTGGTTCCAAGGTTACGGACGCCGGAAACTAATGACTTCTTCAGCGGCAGCCCGCATGGAGTGGGATATATGCGCCTAAAGCCCGCCGGTGTTGCCAGGTCCAGAGGTTGGTAAGTTGAGCTTAACCGAGAGTTGAGCGGAGTAGGCCACGGCAGTCCATTGTAATTGCAGCTTAGCGACATCTAGCTTTCGTTGCATTCCTGTGCGTATGTTCTTCGCATTGCATAATTGCATGCGGATCTTGGCTGCAACAAGATAATAGTTGGAGTCAATGTTGACCCCCCGACACGTGTGCAAATGTAGAACACTAGAGTCGATTACAACATGATCAATTTGGTTTCGCGTTTTTTGATCCGGGGACAGCCAGGTGGTCTTGTGGATGTCGAGGTGCTTAAATCTGGTGCTACTAACTACCATTTTTCGCGACGCGGCGATGTCGATCAGACTTAGACCGTTTTTCGTGGAGGTCTCATGAAGACTGGACTGAACGACAGTGGGGCCAAAGATGCCTTCCCTTCCGACTTTCGTATTAAAATCGCCGAGGATTATTTTCACGTCATGGATCGGAAGGTGGTCGTATACGTTCTCAAGACTAGCGTAGAAAGCGTCCTTGACGGCTTTGTCCTTCCGGCTAACGACGAATCCACATCCGAATTCGCGCTTCTCCGCATGGCAGTTGTAGTAGATATCGCAGTTTGATGATTTTGAGCAGCCTTGCCCTTTCAATCGCATTTGCTGGATGGCGCTGATGTCTGTCTTTAATGTTTTAAGGGCTTCCGCCATATCCGTCAAAGTAATGGATGCCAGTTAGCCGTTACCCAGAGAACACCACGAGGCGGTTTGGGACGATTTCGACATGGATAATGCTGGCCTCACCAGGTTGAGGCTGTCAGACACGTTGCCATATGAAGGTTCGCCCCCCTGATCCCGACAGGATTCGCATACACAACAGGATTTAAAAGAGTCTGGAGAATCTCTTCAGAATTTTTCTCACTCCAAATATGGCAATTTTGCTTATTTATGTGCCCGCTAATCCAGAAATGTGTCTCATCTCTTAAAATGATTTGACGGTAAAAATGCGGTTTAACTCCCAATTGATTTTCATATTATTCACCGAAATTTTGACGTAAACGATGGTCTGATGGCTTCAGTTCCTGCACCAGTTGGATTTTATAAGGGAGTGGGTAAGATTTTTTCTCAAAATTATCCCTGTAGTGGACGGACAAAGGTCTAGTTTTTGAGAACGGAGTCGAATCGATAAATTTGGGTCTTCGGTCTCATTATCTCTATAGCGACGATGACTTCTTCTATAAGCACAGTATGGGCTCGTATTGGATGGATCCATAAGAGTAAACGTAGACATAAATCGGTTCATTGGGTGGACGATTATGCGCACCGTAATGTATGCGCAGTGCTTTGTATAAGTTAACACAAGCGTCCAATGACCATCAGCCAACACGCGCATCCGCCAATCGTAACGTGAGTATGATACATGACAATTTCCAATTCAAGGCAGACAAAACGTCAGAAAAAAATCCAATAGCTACAGCGACAAGAACGACAAGCCAAACACAGCAACAGGTCACAACAACTCCAGCAATAACAAAAACAACAACAACAATAGCAACAGCAGTAGTGGCAACAGCGGTAGCAGCTTAGTTTAAGTTATTCTTAAGTTCAGTTCTATTTTGTACGGCAAGAAAAAAAATTGGCACATAGTGCTATACAATAAAGCTACAAAAAAATAATAAAAGAATTCGTTTAACTTATAATTTTCAAGCATTTCTTATAAGTTTATTTAAAAGTAGTTTGCACTTAAAACGTTGCCACCCAAAGATTTTCTGAACTCGAAACATAAAGAAACTTTTTAAATAAGCTATGAAATTGTACTGCAGTTCTTTAGATTTTGCAAAACAAAGCTTTTTAAAATTTTTTTAATGCATTACACTAATATTTTATTGAATAATACTTTATTATAAGTCAAAAAGACCAAATATGCATTAATACTACTAATTTATAAATTTAATAGCATTACTTAATTGATTGATTGCTTAAGTTACCACCAACCCCAAAAGTTATCGATTGCATGAGTTAGTTTGCCTCAAGCATTTGTCGCTTAAAATTTGGCCGCCCAAAAATTTACAACGCGCTTCAAACTAGTTTATTGATTTATTTTGTATTTCTTTATAAACAAGCTACGAAAATATTTTGCAGTCCTATCGATTCTGCTGCAACCAACTAGATTCCGTTCCTAGCTCTTTTCCTTAAAACTTTTCAGAATTAACATATTGCCGCCCCTAAAATGTTACCGCCCTCGGTTCGAGTCTCATTAGAATTACAACACAATACTTATATTCATATATTGCTTACTGCAAAACTAAGACAAAGTGATTACGTAGAAATATTCAAGTTAAATTATTTGAAAAACGTTAGTAGGAATAATAAATACATTGATTCCGTTTTATAAATTATTACATTTTATTTATTTATTTTTGTTTTTTTATTAAGTTTTGCTGCTCCTAAAAATAATCCGCCCGGGGGCAGTTACCCACCCTTTCCCCCTTAATGGGGCCATGGCTCATTAGGGCAATTTTTAGAAACTTTGCCCAAGAAACCTGCAGTCAATATCGAGCTGCCGCAAAATTCGTTTAAGTTTGCAAGTCGGAAAAAAAATACATTCTCATACAAATGGGATTATTATTTTATTAATATTTCTACAAAAACTTATCATGGGGGTTTCTTAGATAAGGATCTATTTTATTTGTTTATTTTTTCTAGGGAAACCGCCAAGGGGCGCTACATTGGATTTTTTAGTTGTTTTTCTAGTTTAAGGAAAAAATCTTTAATTTTTTATTTTCAAAAATTTATTTTTATGAAATTAAAATTCAATAAAAAAGGAAATTTGAATATATCATAACATAAATACCACTGGTTTAAATTTTTCTTTTTAAATATTTTGTTAAGAAATTCATAAGTTTTGTAAACCTTTCTTACTTTCCATGTTGGGTTCTTAACATCGAATTTCTAATATCGATGCCATAACCCCTCCGCGATTTATTTATTTATTATAATTATTATTAGTACAATAAGAAAATTTATTTTGCTCTACAAAGGCAGTAACTTAAGTAATTAATAAAAATTATGTTTTAAGATATTAAGTATTATAATTAAAATTTAAGATATATCATATAAATTAAAATATGACAATATTGCGTATTTAATAATAATTTTCGATTTAGAAAACTTAAAAATTAATATATAATTAATTTCAATGAGACAAAAAGTTGAAGTTGAATTGAAAAAGAAGAAAGGAAAAAAGTAAATATACGTAAAGAAATCCTGTTTCTTATTTTTAGGGGGTTTTGATGAAAAGTGATTAAGAACAGCCTGCCCAAAACTACCTTTGCTATCTAAACATTTAATACGGTTAGGTAAACTATTCCATAATCTAATCGCATTAATGAAAAAAAACCTGATTGAGTTGACGTATTTCCAATTTGGAATTATAATTATATTGCTTCTGGCCGACTGGCAAAATTGCAGTTTCTCAAAAAGATATCGAGGAGTTTTGGATAAAATAAGTATATGCAAAATTATACAATTACGGGAGTTGAAATACTTTACGATGTCACAGCCGAGGATACCGTACCTAAAAGGTGATATGTGGTCAAATCTAAGAATGTTATGGACGTATTGAGTGGCGTGGTTAAAAGCCACTTGCAGTTTGTATTCGGATCTTGAGTCTAACCTACTGTAAATGAGCTCAGAATATGTTATTACTGGAACAAGTTGCAAAACAATAGGGCTCAAAAACTATCGATACTATCGCCATCACTATCGATGGTTTCATACTATCGATGGTCCCATCGATAGTTTAGCGACTATCGGACTATCGAAGCAACTGATATATTGTGCACCAGGGATGATATTGACTTAGTTGGAAAAGGGCCAGAATTCAAACAAAAATTGGGTCAATTTGACTTTAATAGGGCTTTTAGTTTTAGTTTTAAAAAGTGGCAATTCAATATTGAAGACTTTCTATTTGGTCACACGGTCATGCCATGGTCTCACAAATAGCACACTTTTTAATAATCTCAACAAGTCCAGTTTATTTTTGCTGAAAATAGTCAAAATTTTAAATTAACAGTTTTGGGAAATCAAAAAACTTTAACTTTTTCGTGTTTTATTTCGTTTGGGCCGTTTAAGCCGAACTTGGAAGGAAGTTCTTGGTTGATCACAAAAATAGCACACTAATTTAAATGATTAAATTAAATCACTCTCCATCTTTATAGTGTTTAAGGTGATTATTTCAAGCTTTATTTTAAGGTGAATGAGCAATTTAATGTAGACTCTTCTCCGTTAAGACGTGTAAGAAGACGTTGATTAAAAAAAAATTCACTGCTGCCAAAAAATATATTGAGCCATGGCTGAATTTAACAAAAAATAGTTTCATAAATGACCACAATCTTTGCAAGAAGAAGATAAAGAAGATAAAGAATTTTGAAAGAAGAAAATTAAGTCAAATTACATCTGATAAGATGACAAAACAATCGCCAAGAAATAAATTTGAAATTTGCTACCAAAACTTCATCAGGGTGTAGAGAGATGGTACTGGCCTGATTTTCTTGGCGTTGATATTGAATTGATAACAAAGTTGAGTAATTTGTATGTATATTAAGGCATTGTCAGGACTACGATGGGGCCTTTAGGGCTCGCTCTTTTCATATAACGTGGAAAACAAATTAATTTTGTAGTTGAGATTACTAAAAAGTATGCTTTTTATGTGATCATGGCTGTGTATAACAGAACTTATTTTAATGAGAACATTTAAAAAGGCGATAGGAAATAAAGACTAAATAAAAATCACCCAAAATTTCTCCATACAAAATTCGGTTAATTTTCGTTTAGAAACCGCCAAAAAAATTATGCGGATATGCACGTTTTTGGACGAAATTGTTTTTCGGTTTAGCTATTTGCCATACAAAAATCACCTAATTTTTTAGGACTAAATTTCACTTTTTTTCGTGTGATAGTTCACATTGACTACTAGTGAAATGTTTATCTATATTATTGTAACGCAAGCTAATTTTTTGTGATGACTATCAAATCTATACTGTAGACGCGATTTTCATAAATTTTAGGCAATTTTTTTTAGGCAAAATTTTGGGCATATTTTCGTTTTTATTATGTGATTTTTTTACAATTTTCTTTAATTTTTTTTGGGTAATTTTACGTTTTAGTGATTTTTAATTTTATATTTTGTGTGAATTTTCTGTGGACGATATTTCCTACCTCCAATTTCTACCTCCAAATTTAAAATTTTGTAGAACGATGGCATAGTACACAATGTTGTCAACAGACATTAACCATAAAACTTTTTTTGTTAAAAATTGCGATTATTTTTTTGGCTTAAACTTTTTCAAAAGGGCCTAAAACGACTAAAAAGGGCCTCGGGGCTTTTACAATTAAAAAGGGCTAAAAAAAGCCCTAAAAGCCCCCAAATATCATTCCTGTTGTGCACATGTCTGAAATTTTTCAGGTGGTTGTGAACTTGTGTGAACATTGATTTAACAATTTATACATATTTATAAACTGTAAGTAAGCTCTGAAATATTTTGTGCTTTATGGTTGTTCATGACACTTTTCAACAATTTTTGAAGATGGATGATGGCTCAATGCAAGTAGATAATGATGATGAACCCTTGCCGCCAAAATCTAAAAAACAGCGAATATCGGACGTTTGGAATTTTTTTTAAGAAAAGTGGTGCTAAAGCTCTATATGTTCTTTGTGGAAAAGAATATATACACTGCGGAAATACAAGTAATCTGAAAGATCACATGACTAACTTGCGATATGTGGAGCTCAAAGGCAAATTATAGTTACATTACTGTGACAAGGCATTTTATAACAAAAGATTTTGATTTAAAATATTACGTACTGTCCACCAAACCTCTGCTGGACCGTATAAAGAAACAAGCTGATAACATTTTAAACACAATGCTCTCAATATTTGAAGAATATCAAATTGAGAATAAATTCGTTTGCATTGTGACAGACAACGATAGCACAATGATAAAAATTTACACAAATTTGTAACTTACCTTGCGTGGCACACACCGTCAAATTAATTTCAAGACAAATGAAAAATGAAGCCCATCGAAAATTAATGCAAAATGTAAAAGCATAGTTAGATTCTTTAAGAGTAGCAACATTGCTAGAGAAATGTTAAAAGAGAAGCAGAACTCTAATGAACCTCTTAAATTAGTAAAGTAGGTGCCTACGCAATGGAACAGTTTATTGGACATGATTAAAAGGATTCTTGCAATAATAAATGCTGTTAATACGAGTCTTTTGGATCTTGAAAGATCTCCAGAACCGTTGCGAAATCAAGAAACATTGATCTTGAATGATTTAGTACTTGCTTTGCAACCTTTCGAGGATGCCACGAGACAAGTTTCTTGCTCAAAAACCGTTACCGTATCCCTCAGCAATCCCTTAATTTGCGGATTGTTTATCACGATAAATGAGGTGAAAAATAAAGTGGCTACGGAAGAAGGAAAAACTGTTGTGAGTTTGGTTTTATGACGCAACGGCTGAATGAAAAAATATGACAGCAAATGGGGATGCAAATATAACCAGAAGACAATATCTGGAACTAGAAAATGGTTGGAAGGTGAGCTACGTGAGCTTTTAAAATTACCGTATTTTTCTTTCTTAAGTAAATTTATTTAAAGATATATGTTAATCAAAACGAAGTCCTCGGAGAGTTGACAAAACAAAATTTGCGTATCCCGGCTTCATCAGTAGAATCTGAGCGAGTTTTTAGCACAGCCAGGCTAATAGTTATTGATCGACGATCTAGCCGTAAGCCTTTAACTATTGATATGATGGTTTTCTTGCATATAAATTTAAGGAACTGATTGAAAAATTTGTATTTAGTTGGATGCTTATGTATTTAAAAAGCAACACAATAAAATGTAACAATAAAGTTAGACCATCTTGTAAAATATTTTATATGACTATATCTATGCTACCCAAGCCAAGATTAAATATCCAAGTTTAATACTCATAAGCATATTCTTTCGATTTTTTTTTTATAATTTTGGTGACTATAGTATCGGAAACTATCGATGGTTGGTACCGATAGCATCGACGACTTTCCATAGCGCAAAGATTTATCATGCAAAGATTTAGATATATTTTGTAGACATAACGTTAAAATCACCAAATACAATAAAGTAATTAAAATCAATCGATAACTCGGACAACTCGGAAAAGAAAGAATTTAAGGCGGGACATGACATTCGCGGCAGAGAAAACAGACCTTTTTTTAAAAATTCGTAACTCAGTCAAAAACAAACATTTTTCCAAAAAATTTTTTTATTATTGTAGAGAATTGAACAAGTTACAAGAAAAAAATTCAAAAAAATATATTTTTCACTCCAACATGGTTTTATAGAGCTCCAAACTGGCGGCAGATAAAAAAACGGGGCCTCGTGTTTGCAGCGCTGAAAGTTGGAAAAATTGTCCGATCTGGAAAAAAAATGACTTTTTAAATCTTATCAAAATTGGTTATCGTATGACACGAGCTTTTTTTTAAATTTTTTTTCAATTTTTGGAAATGTTCCAAATTTGAAAGTGTGTTTTTTTGAAAAAAATATTGACTTTAAAAATTCATAAAAAATCGAAAAAAAATTTAAAAAAAAGCTCGTTTCATACGATAGCGAATCCAGTTTAAGAAAATACAAAAAAAAAACAAAAATTCGTCAAAAAATGAACTCGCTAGTGCCGCAACCAGTACAAAAAACATGGTTTCGAAATAAACGCGTTCAAAGTGTGTGAACAAAGAAAAAAAAAGGTTACCTTCAATCTGTAATGCCTGCTTCGTACTGTATGCCTTCGTTATCTTGTGTTGTGCTGTTTCTTATAGTTTTTTGCAATCGTTTAGCAATTCGGGCTTCACCCTTCAAGTAGGTACGAAATAACAACCACCAAAAGCCAGGTAGCAAGTAAAACAAGTATATACCAGCTGCCGTACGCAAAAGTTAAAAATGCGCTCTCACTAATCCGGCTGTAACTTTTGAACCCGTAGGAATTTTTCCATGAAATTTTTTAAAAAAAATTTTATTAAAAAAAAGTCGATTTCAAAAAACTGCCAATGTCATGTAACCCCTTAAGCTGAACACTTTGTACACGCAAGATAATAAAATTTTAGTGCAGTTATCCGATACACAGAGATTTATATACTCAACACTACCCTCAGTGGATGTTTTTACAACTTGAGCTTTAAGATTGTTTCGACAGTAAATGGCAACTCCCTCCTCCTCTTCTATTCAGCCTATCGTTCCTAAACAGATTGAAATTATATATTGTATAAGCTGAATCATTTACATCAGGACAAAACCAGGTTTCGGAAACACATATCACATCTATAGACGATTCCTCAAATATAAATTTAAGTAGTCTAACTTGCTGGAACTTAGACTCCTTGCATTGAAATGCACAACTTTTAGGCCAGAGTATCGTTTGCACAAAATGTTTATAAGCAACTTGTTATTTTCATTAACGCCACAATGAATATTATTGGTTCTAATCATCAAAAAAGAATAAAGCAAAGGTAACTATAGACAAAACAGGTAACCAAGAAAACTTAGTAACAAGATATGTAAACAAGTTAATATACACAAAATAGAAATAAGTAACTAGATATCTTAACATATGTTGACACCAATAAGCTTACATATAGGTATAGGGGAGAGACAGAGATGCGCTCTGGAGTAGTTGGCAATTTCGCTCTGTTAAGCTTTCATAAATGTAGATGCTGGAGCTGTAGTTGAGCCCTAAGTCGCTCAGATTAAGGTTTTTTCGATTATTCCTTCGATAAAGAGCTGCCGACCGAAGAACAGCGTTTCTCTCGACAGAGCTAGAAATCTTAACAAGCATGGGAGCGTTTCTCATACTGCGTCCAGTGTTCTTAATACGAAACACACACTCAAGCGGTGGGGGCCTGCAGCCGATCGTAAAGCAAAGCTTGTTAAACATCGAAGTCAAGCTCTCATCTTCTTTTCGCTCAAAATCATCGACAGTTTTTTTTTCAATGTTAACATCTCCTCTCTTAGTGCAGCCATTTGAATCAATATGCGTCTCGGTCTTGCTTACACGCACCTCAACATCAGCTAATGCAACGCTCACGCTGTTTATTTTTTCCACCCATCTTTTCTCATTCTCTTCCTGAGCTTGTTGAACACACTTAATTTTTTCTACACGCACTGCAACATCATCAAAGCACCGCTTGCGTAGTTTATTTTTTCTCCATATTTTTTCCATCTCTTCCATTTTTAGATTGAATTCTTCGCGGAGTTGACTAAGTTCGCTCTTCATGCTGCTGACTAGCGCGTCAGTTTATTTTCTGAGCCGGTCACCCAGTTGATCTACATTGAGGACGAAGTTATTAGTCATCGGAGAGGTAGACTACGTAGGAGTCGAAAGCTGGCCCTTTGAGTTGAAAGTTTTCGATCTAGTTGTCATTATGTTTGTTGATAGTGCTTATTTATTTGGCGGGAACAAATGAAACTGAGTTTTTATTCTTTTAAACAGCAATAAAAATTGCTAAAAAATCAACCTTTGCAAGGCGAACAATCTTTACAGGGCACAGTGATAGGAGAAGCGTTTTTTTACAATTACACCGCTTTTTAGACTTTTCGGTTAAGAAACAACTTAGATAAGCTAACTAAAGGCAATCAAGCAGAAAAACACGTCTATTCGATGCAAAACATACTCAAAAGTTGCTATCAGTGGACGGTAACGCGTGGTAACACATCGTGAAACGCTACTTAATAGCTGAACATGTCGTTCTATTGCTTGTATATAGCAAGCAATATCGTGATCAAGAAACGGTGGATCTGGAAAGCGCATGTGCTATACGAAATGCTCGTATGGAATAGAAATGGTCCTATAAATGGAGGACCAAATAAAATTAATCCAAAATATTAAAATTCATCATATCGAAATTATCTTTGCAATTAAAATTGATGATTGGTTTTTTATACGGCCTTACTTCGTTTGGATTCCACAAATTCTCTCTAATATGAACTACTTATATCTGCTTGACGGATTCGCATTCTTTTATCAAACAACAAACTTTTTAATGACCTTCTTTAAGTGTGGTCTTGCTAACAGGTATTCATTAATTATAAGCGAATGTTTCCATTCAAAAATAAAAAAACCAAAAAATTCTATTGTAGTGCCACCTGGCGATTGCCTTAGAAAATAAAATAGATTTCTATATTATAATATAATAGAAACAAAATAGATTAAATAAATAAAATAGATTCCTCGTCCAAAAACCCCCCGGCCAGTTTTTATAAAAATGTAAGAAAAGTTTGTATAAGAATATATTTTTTCCGGCTTGCGCACTTAAACGAATTTTTCGGCAGTTCGATGTTGACTTCAGATCCATGGTATCTTGCACAAAGTTTCTTAGAACTGCCCGTAGATCTATTTTGTTCTTCCGAACAAATTTACCCGGCCTACTCATTATATTTGTGCATGTCCCTCGTTTCCTTTACCATAGAATTTATGAAGCAAATGGTGTCGCCGATGAAGCAAGCAGCGTGTAACTTTCGAGTAACTTTGCCCTCCCCTAATTTATTTGTTAAGCGTTTAAGGTTAACACACATATGCAAGCGTTTGAAAGTGTGTGCGTTTTATATGAAGCGTAATTATATGCAAAATTCATTTCAAGTCTGATTGAAGTAAACTTTTAGATTTGTATTAATTTTAACTTTAATAATGCATTTTTTTATGCAAAAAGTATGCGAAAGCATATGCATGAAATATGCTGTATATTTTGTGCATACAGTGACTCCAAAAACTGATTGCTCACCAAATTATTTTTTCTTTTTTACTTTGGTTTTCAATTAATCAAAACCTTTAAAAGTATTTTTTCTATAATTTCTACACATTGCTTTTAGTATTCTGAACAAAAATATAGCAACAATTTTTCATTTTGTGCTTTGAGTGCTCATTTATGTTACTCAACTATGCTGAGTACAACTAACGGAACTTTTTTTAGTTAAAACGCTTAGCATGTTTTGATGAAAGCATTTTTAATAAGAATTAGTGTAAAACTTGTTTTCATTGAGACTAGTTAATAGTTTGGAATTATTTGTTTTTATAATGGCTCCAAGGCGAACTGAACCCACTAAAAGTGAGCGTAAAATTATTATAAGTTTGCGAAAAGAAGAAAAATCTATTCGAGAGATTGGGAAAATAGTGAAAAGACCACATTCTACTTTAAAAAAATAATTGACAAGTTTTAGCATACAAACACCATTAAAAATGAGCCAAGGTCTGGACAACCTTAGAAATTAACTGAAACAGAAAAGCGTTGTTTAGGCCGAAAAATAAAAAAATTTCCTAAAATCTCAGCTCCGAAATTAAAAGAGCAGCTTTTTACTGAATTTCAAAAAGAAGTGTGTGTTAACACTGTAGGTGTTATGCGTTTTCTATAATGCCGAATATCACGGCAGAGTAAGTAGAAAAAAACCGTACATAAGTAAAATAAACAAGCAGAAGCGTCTTGCATACGCTAAGCAACATCGCACTGAAACGAGAGCGTTCTGGAACAGAGTTATATTTACAGATCAAAGTAAATACAATATCTATGGTTCCGATGGCAGGTGTATGTTCTGGACAAAACCCAATACTCAGCTTCACGAAAAAAATTTGATTCAAACTTTTAAGCACGATGGAGGCTCGGTACTTGTGTGGGGATGTATGAGTGCAGCTGGAGTTGGAAATTTGCATTTTATTGATGGCATTTTAGACCACAGGAAATATATTGAAATACTAATACTAAATATCTGGCACCCAGTGTTGAAAAAATGGGACTTGGAAACAACTACATTTTTACGCAAGACAAAGAAACACACTGCGTACAACACAAGGTCTTAGCATTTATATAATACTCCAAACTGGATAGAAACACCTCCTCAGTTCCCGGACATGAACCCCTTTGAAAATGTATGAAGCTTATTGGACACAAGAATTAGGGAGAGGCCAATTAACAGCAGACAAGCGCTAGTTCAAGCTCTGCGGGAAGAATGGGATAAAACACAACAGATGGTCACACAAAATTTAGTGAATTCCATTCCACGACGTTTAGAAAGCATCATTAAGACCAAAGGAGGCCACACAAAATATTAACTTTTAAGCTTACTAGAAAAATTAAAAAAAAAAACATTAATGAGCACTGACTTTTTGAAGGTAGAAAATCGATATTATTTTGTTTTTCTTTTTTTTATTATTTTACTGTTACAATAGCCAAACAGTGCTGCTATCTTTTTCTAAGGAATATTTCAGGCAATAAACCAAAATTATAAAAACAAAACTTCTAGGGTTTTATTTAATTAAAAAACAAATTGAAAAAATAGTTCTTTGGTGAGCACTTAGTTTTTGGAGTGACTGTATACAAGATATGCATTTTTTCTAAATTCAAGGGTGCATTGTCAGGGTTGCATACTTAAATTTAAGAACATGTTCACATTCTATTTTTCAGGTGAAACACATACACATACAGGCTGTTGTATTTAAAATTTCGTTTGCTTTTAAAAGACATCTAAAATCTGTTTTTCTTTCTAGAACGAGCTTTTATTTAAGGCGATAAAACATTGCTGACGTTAACGTAGCTTCCTTTAACAGTGTCGTTAAGTTTTCACTTCAAAAACCATAATATTATTAGTTCTCAAATATTTTGAAAATCACGGTTGCACTGATCCAAAGTGAACAACACTAAATTAAGAACTAAGACGAAACCTAAGCCTGAAACATGTGTACACTAATTCATTAAATAAGGTAACAATAATGATAGCATAAAAATCTAGCAATGGTTGCGTTTTATCATTCAATGGTAGTTAGCAAAATAGCATAAAGTGATACTTTCTGCTGAACGGCTTTTTTTGCGAAACGTCAAACATCTGTTCGCCAATCGATGATTTTTTTTTTTAATTTATTTTTATTATGTTCTGTGGCATTCGTTTTAAACAAATTGGTTTAATTAAAAGCAATATTAAACACTAAAGTCCTGGAAAAAGTATTTTATAATTTAATAATTAATATATTTAATGTTTGTAATTGCTATCTGTCAAAATAAAGTCAGCGTTATCCGCTGAACAGAAGTAGCATAAAGTAATTTCGCTCCCTAAGATGGCAACTGGAACCAATGAAAGAATTAAATGGACAAAAACAAGTTCAACTGATCGTGCAAACAAAAACAATACCACCAAAACGCACCTACTCTTTGTCATAGCTTTGCTTGCATAATTCTAACAACAACAAATATCTTTGACAACTAGTTGAGACACTATAGGAGAGTGCGTGCATAAGAAATGCAACTCAAAATAAGAAATGCGGTTCGACGTTTGAGGTGAGACAAAACAGTAGCAATTGGGCCCATGATCATAAGTGAATGAAGTCAACCGAAGTTGAGTTTTTTAGTTGAGTTTAATTATGAAGATTTCAACTTAACTATGATATGTTTAACTATGATATTTCAAAAATGCTTAGCAAAACGCTAAAGTCCAGAGGGGGAAGAAAGTACCTCCTTCATCCTCGAAAACGTCCATGCCTATGATAGAAAATTTTTGCTAGCCACATAAACATACAGGCTTACAATTGCGCCTGTATTACTCAGTCAGATTTAATCGACTTGCATAAATTTTGCATATAAATATTGTAGGCAAATATGCAATTTTTTATTTCCATATGCACTTGAAATGTGCATATGCATTTTTTATGAAATATGCGAAATATGAAAAAAATAATGTTATGTTTTTCGAGATAGAATTTGTTTGGACGCATATCTGTGTCATCAAAATTGTTTTGCGGTCATTCAAACCAAATATGCAATTTCATATTTTCCGCTGTCTAGTCATCACTGTCTAGTCATCACTACTCAGCCCACGAGAATATCTAATACGTCTGCATCACTAATAGATTACGTAATAACTAATATTCCTTCTGCAACAGCTAAAATAATAGCAGACTATAAAATAAGTGACCATGAAACTATTTGTGTCGAGATTTCCAAATACAGTGAGATGCGCGAACGTGATGATAAAATCATTCGAACAATAAATTTCAATAACAGAATACTTAGAGATGTTTTTAGTACCTGTAATTTAAATAACATACAATCCACCGAATATATATGTAGATCTAAGAGCTAAAATGTTCAGTGATTGTGTTAAAGACTCCATAAATAAAATGACAAAATTTAAAATCATTAAAAGATGTGAAAATAAATGTGTATGGTTTAGTCCCATGTTACGCGAAATGAAGCGAATGAAAATTCTGCAATATAAGCGCGCGGTATGGACAAATAGTGCAATTGAATGGGAAGACTATAGAAAAACAAGGAATAAATTTTCTAATCATCTGGAGTCAACTAAAAATAAATACATAGAAAACAAAATCATACAGTCTCATGATCAAAAATCAATGTGGCAAACAATAAAAAAGCTTGTGTTAAACAAAGAACAAAAAGAAATTAATAATATAAGCATTAATGGAACACTGATAAATAACCATAACGAGCTAGCAAACCAATTAAATAAGTTTTTTATAGACAGTATTAAAGTTATAAACGCCAAAATACCAACAGTGCCATACACAAATTTAATTCGAAGAACCGAATCAACTTTTAAGTTCCAAAGAATTTCAATAAATGATTTAAAACAAGTTATTAGCAAAATGAATAAACAAAAAAGACTACAATGCATTATCAGCGACGTTTATAAAAAAAGCATTTGACATTATCGGACCATCTATGCTGAATATAATTAACGAATCCTTAACACAAGGTGTTTTTCCTCAATCTTGGAAAGAATCGAGAATCGTGCCCATTGAAAAAGTAAAAAACGCCAAAAAGCCAGAAGATCTAAGGCCAATAAATACACTCGTGATGGAAAGCAAAATCCTGGAGAAAATAGTCCACCAGCAACTAAGCAAGTATTTTGAACAACATAAGCTACTTTCTGAATACCAATCTGGATTCAGACAAAAGCACAGATGTGAATCACTAAGAAATCTTGTGGTAACAAAATGGAAAACATACATCGACAACAAAAAAAAGATCGTTGCAATTTTTCTCGACTTGCAAAGAGCCTTTGAGACACTCGATAGAGAGATATTAATAGAAAAATTGGTTCAATATGGTATATCTAGAACGGAGATGCGGTGGTTCCAGAGCTATCTAAGTGGAAGAGAACAGCGAACAAGGGTTGGCGACAGCATATCAGGCTCCCTTCATGTGAATTTTGGTGTTCCGCAAGGCGCAATATTGGGCACTTTGCTTTTTATAATATATTTAAACGACATTGAAAACGTGTTGCAGCATTCAAAAATTTGCCTGTTTGCAGACGATACGCTTTTATACGTGACTGGTTATAGCGCAGATGAGTGCGTTGATAAACTAAATGAAGACCTAGTGAGAATCGAGTGGTATCTACAAATGAATAAACTAAAGTTAAATGTAAAGAACACTAAATGGATGATTATAAACGATAAATCAAATAAGAATATTTTTATGGATAGAGAGCAAGTAGAAAAAGTTGAACAAATTAAGTATTTAGGAGTTGTTTTAGATTCAAAGTTGAAATTTGATTGGCATATCGATTACGTGTGTAAAAAAATAGCTAAAAAGATTAACTTTTTTCGAAGACTAAGGGAAAAAATATCAACAATAGGTGCAATTAGTATATATAATACACTTTTTTTGAGCAATCAACAAAATCGTGATAGAATGAAAAAAATGCAAAATAAAGCAATGATAACCATTCTCAAATGTAGTAATTATATGTCAATATGTCAATATACCAAAGAGTTATATTAAATGTTTTATGTTTTATATTTAAAGTAAAAAATCATATAACAAACACCAAGCTATTTAAATTCAGAAATTTGCTTTGTAGCCGACGTGCAGCCATATTTTCCTAGGAATAGCATAGATATTAGGAGACCAAATTTGATGTCGCATACTGCTCAGAATAGTTTATTTTATAAGGGAGCCAATTTATTTAATAACTTGCCAACTGAACTAAAAATAGATACAAATATGAATATCTTTAAGAGAAAATTAATAAAGTTTGTGAAAGAACACTATTAATTAAAAACTAAACAAAATATGTAAATAATTATATACTTTCTTGTTGTAAAAATAGCTAAAATTTGCTAAATAAATATACTACTACTACTATTACTACTCCTGATGGGCTGCGACGCCAACGCAAGACCCACTGTCCAATAAGCCCACAGATTAAAATTCGAAAGGAATCCGCATTCTCGAACATTTTATTCGTTAACGATTTGTTTTCAGGAGAACGTCACAATTCATAAATAATTCGTTAATAAAAAAAAAACGTATCGTTAATGAATCACTAATTTGAAAAAAAAAAGAATCATTAATTTCGAATTCGCAACGAGTCCGCGATGGCGAATCCAAGATTTAGTAATCCGGCTACGATTTGGTAATTGGAGTTATTAAAAAATATCTTAACAAGATCTGTGCAAAATGTCAAAAAATTAATTTCACATATTTTTAAAATCAAAAAACTTTATATTTAATCTAGTTTTTTATTTCGTTTAAGGAGGTCAAATTTAAATAATGTTTCTGACATTTTTGTGATGGGAGGATGTCTGATATTAGAGTGTCTGGTCTTATTTCATTGGTGCGAAAGGAATGGATATGGACCATTGGGAGTTACTGGTTTATCGATGGGTGGACATGTAAGTAGGCATAACACTTTTCAATTTTATATCTTTTTCGATAAATTTGGTCATTTTACTTTTAAAACTGAATATATTTTAATTTATATCGAATTTGCACAGAACTTTTGTTGTTTTGCTACGCTTTCCTTTTCAAAGAGTCAGCCTGAGAAAAAATTAATTAAACTTTTAATAAACTAAAAATTAAAAACAGACAAAAATTAGCCCAAATGTGCATTTGTGTAAAATTTATGTAAAAAAAATATAACCATAATTAATAAATAACTTCATCACTAAACATGTTGTTCAACATGGTTTCGCTTAAGCACACTCTTTGTCACAGAAGCTGAAAAATCTGCGACAGCCCGTCAAAAAGTATTAATGAAATTATAAAACAAATATGTCTTAGAAATAAATTTAAAAATTTTAGTTTTAATAAATTTATTTTATATATTTATTTATTTATTTATTTATATATTTATTTATTTATTTATTGTTTGCTAAACCCTAAGGCCTTATAGCATTTAAAAATTTAACAGTTCATAATAATATTAAAATTAATTTTCAATTCAATTTATAAAAATAAAAACAAATAAACAAGTATGATGTAAAAGATGTACGTATATTCTGGATAGCAAATTGATCGATTGATTAGATTAGTGCTCACATATGTGAGGCTAGACGAACGGCGTCAAGCTTCAACATATGCCAGGCAAGACGGACAAGTTCTTGCTCTGGATAATCAAGTTCTATTCTATTGTATGTATTCAAATATATATATAAACAAAAATTAGAGCAGGGCTCACACATGCAAGGCTAAATGGAGGGGGTATAGCTCCGACATATGACAGGCGAGACGGACGTGGTCTCGCTCTGGACAATCGTGTTTAATTATATTCAGCTTGAAAATGTTGACAAACATTGCCATCGAAAATATAAAATATCCTTGGGAGAGCATGATCCAAATCAGCGGCCGCACACACAAATTTTTATATAAATTGTCCTGGCATGGTTGATTAGATTGATTGAGGAGGTCCAATAGGCTCTGGTCCATTCAGTTGTTTTATGTTCATCACCATGTGAAAATGCTAAATTTTTTGAAGAGTATAATCAGAATCAGTGACGGTACTGCAGATATTACTTAATAACTTCCAAATTATAGCAGAGATTCGTACTAATTAAACCCAGAGATTCTTAGTAGTGCTATTTCTTCTATAAAAGTTTATATATACACATAATTGATGCGCTTTTGAGTTGCATAGGCTCACTAGCTTATCCCGTTATTTAAAAACAAGCTTGGAAAATTCACTGAACATAGTTTTCTTTATTATATTTAAGTTCAAACCAATTTTAGTTTCATCTTCACCTGAACTTCAGGAGTTCAAGAGCCTTAAGAGCTTCAGGAACAAAGAGTTCAAGAGCTTATATTGCCGTCATAAGGAAGAGTGCAGCATTTAGCTTGAAAATCAAAATGAGTGTTATTGTTTTTTCTTAATAAGTCACCCGCCCTCTTTAACATTCTAATGTAAAAATCCCGAGTTTTTGGCCCTAAGTCTAAATATTTCAACCTTAATTGCCATTTCTACATTAAATTTAGGTATCATTCCAGGATCAAACGCAGTATCTACATAAACAGAGTCAATAATTGGATTTTTTTTTGTTTTTTTTGTACACACAATTTTTTTCCAGTCATAAAAAATAGAATTTGAGTCATAAACTTGTTTTTCAATAATTGATTATGAATAAATAATATGCCTTCTTTTTTACCGTTATAATATAGAACCTATATACAGGTAAGATAGTTTTGATGATATTATGAATTCAAATAAGCAAATTTTTTTTCTTATAAATGTGGAAAATGATGTAGATGTAGATACGATGAAGATGTAGATAGATTCAATTGAATAAAATCGGATAGCAAACAGGCAAAACGGGGCAACTACAGTGTTTTATGCCACAATTTGTGCATTATTTTTAAATTGTTTAAATAACTTTATAATTTATATTGTTCTGGGTATAATTTTTTTGACGAATTAAATTTTTATAAGTATTTCATCCGTTTATTATAAAAGAATGACTTTTTATTAGTATATACCGCACTCTACCTTATGAGGCACAGTGTAACGAGGCCATATAGCGAGTGGCCAAAAATAGAAGGAGTTTCCCTAGAATCGGCCGATCAATACGCCCACCTCCCATGTAACCGAAATTGGTAATCCGGTATATTTACACAAAAAATTATCCCAGATGATTAAAAATTGTACACATACTTTTTTTGTAGCTATAAATAGCTGGTGTGAAAATTAACCAAATCGGTTAACTAATACGCTCTCCTCCCATATAACCGAAATAGGTAATCTGATATATTTAATCAAAAAAGGATCCCAGATCATTAAAATTTCCTACACATAGTGTTTTTGTAGCTATACATAACGATTCAGTGTGAAAACGAATCGAATCGGTTAAATAATACGCCCACCTCTAATATAACTGAAATCGGTAATCTGATATATTTCCCCAAAAAGGATCCCAGAGCAATACAATTTTGTGCACCTAGTTTTTTTAATAGCAGCAACTAGTTGGTGTGAAATTGAACCAAATCGGTCAACTTATACGACCACTTCTCATAACAAATCGGTAATCTGATTTTGAAAGTGGCAAAGTAAATTTTTTTTAAAGCTTAATATTGTAAGAGTGCATGAATTAACCCTTAACTGGTGCTGGTGAATTAACCCAGAGCTTCTATCAGCTGATTCATCATAGCTAAGTTGAGGTCGACCTCTACTCGTACTTGGTTTCTAAATATTGTTATTTTAACACTTATTACAATCAAACATTCTACAAGACTTACATTCTTCAGAATCAGACACACATGTGGTAATGGCTCTGCTAGTACTGGCTTTCTGTAATATGATGTTATAATATAATATAATGTAAAATGCAGGTAAATGTAATGAACTCACGCATATCTCCTTTAAACTTGCAATATCAACACATGAACTAAGCCAATTGTGGTAATTTTTTTTCAAAAAATGATCGAGACCTGCTGCAGTCTATCCAGTTCTTGTGAAACCTTGCTGATAAAAAATTTAACTCCTTTTCAAGTAAATCGCTATCCAATGGAATGGTAACCTTAACTTTAACACAACTGATCATATCCGATATTAATTGCTTATGGCTTTTGTTCTTTGATACCAGTCAAACCACAAAAAGTTCACGTATTTCTACAGTTGGTTCCACTAAGGAAATTTTGAACATTATTATTTGGGAATTGAATATTGTTTAACCTTTTTTCATACTTCTCTGAATAATCCAAAATAAAAAATAGTCCAAAACGAGTTCAATAAAAAAACTTTGATATTTGTTTTCTCTTTTAAAACACTGCCAAAAGGTTCCAAATAAAATCAAAAATGTTTATTTCACAAATAGAAAATATTTCACTTCAAATGTATTAGAATTATTAATAAATTCATATAAAATTCAGAACTAAGTATTTTTAACAAAGAAGCAAAACAAAGGTAAAAATTCATGTAAAAATCAGAAGTAAGTATTTTTAACAAAGAAGCAAAAGAAAGGTAAAAAGTGATGCACATAATTGATGACGAAAACTGGTTAATTTAGTTTTAGTTAAAGGAGAGCAGTTATACAAATTGTTATTGTTACCGGTCGTGTGCAATTTTTTATGCAAGCATCTTTCTCTGACTTCTTAGTTAGAAGTTACTTAGTTAGACAAACAAAACAAAACAAATAATAGTGATTAAAACAGAGACCAAGACGACGAATAAAGCTAGTGTAAGTACACGGAGCAAATTGTTTTCGCACGATTTATGATCAAGCTGTTCATAAAATAAAAAAAAAATGTGTTTTTTAAACATTTATAAGTTTCATTGCATCATCTATTATGTGCTATGGTCATAATTTTTGCTATAATTCTTTGAGAAACACTGATCATATGTTATAATTATTTTATCAAATTCAACAAGTGTTTGATCAACCCAGTTGATAACATACTTATTATAAGCTTCTTTAACTCACCCAATTAGTGGCGGCCGTGCCTGAATGCGTTAAAGTGCGAATTTATAAATCGCGAGGTCCGAGGTTCGAATACTTTACCGAGCAGAAAATTTTATTTTATTTTTATTTGTTTAATTGGGCATGATTTATGAGCAGAAATGCACATGTTATGATCAGTTCCTCATAGTTGATAAATATGCGCAATTAGCGAATAAGTTATGTGCAAAGAGAATATAATAGTGGTATTCAATAAACCTTGTAAGGACAAAATTTGTGCTTCAAATTTTACCAACATGTCTGATGAAATTTCATTTCAATTTCAGTAGAGAGCCGAGGCACAGCCGAGCGCTGAGCGGCGCAGGTCGTGTGGGTCAGGACCCAGACGACACAGAGCAGGGCGCCACCGTTGACCTCTGACGGGGCCACCCGAAATGAAACAACAACTTGCAGTTCCACCCGGGGAAAAGAGGCAGGTTTCCCCCTGCATATAGATATGCAATACAAACGAGACGTTTAAAATTCACATACTTGTGAATTCTTGAATTTTCATATTTATTCATTTTTATAATCCTATTTAGGCATGTTCATTTATTCATTTTTTATAATCCTATTTAGTCATGATCATATCAATTCAAGTTATAAATAAAAAAATGAATTAAGAATATAAAATAATAATAAAACAACGAAGTTTCTAAATTTCTAAAATGGGTCTGTTGGGGTTAAACCATGACGACAGGGAATTTCTCCCAGTGTATGTCCAAATATATTTACACACACCCAAACTAACTTCTTTTTATTTTATTTAGGCTGGCGCCAGCAGCATAACCGACTTTGCTCGAAAACAAGCATTAGCTCGAAAACAAGTCATTAGCTCGAAAACACGTCATTAGTTCGAAAACAAGGCATGCAACCTGTACCAACACGTTGTGAGTAGTTGCCAACATTTCCGAGATGGCCGCCAACCGGAAGTTGATCATTATGTTGAGGAACAACATAAATAGAGATATAGAAATTTAAATGAATGAGACTTTGCAACCACCGGAAAATACACCCCAGACGTAGATGTCCACCCTATTGGAAAATCTACATCCTCACATTTCATGGGAAAACCCAACACACCTGAAATTAACAATTCAGCACATACCGGAAACACTTGACATGAAGTTCGAGCTCGAGCCAAGGCAAACTGACAATAAAAGAGAGAGATCTGGCTCGACTCGGGGAGTTGTGAATCAGCAGTTAAAGGAATAAGTTCGTAAGTGAGAGTTCCCATTCTTTTGTGACCAACGCTGCACGTCAACGCAGCAGTCAAGAAAAATTCGCTCAAACAAGACATAACCCAGCCAACGCCGCTGCAGAGGACAGCCAAAGGCAGTACGGCCGAGCACAGTCAGGAGCAAAAGGAGCAGCAGATAATTCAAAGTCAGGATACCGAAGCAGCGACGTAGACGTTCACCGACGAGCTACGCCAGCACCGACACGGGCAGCAGAAGACACCCCGGCGGCAGCGCGCAGCCTGCAGGTAGGTCTGTGAATTAATATAGCAAGATAGAAGATAGATAGGGAACGAATAGGGAATTAAGTTAGGTTGGTAAGGGGTATATGCACTCTGCCAAGTAGGGAAATTGATTCTGAAACCATTCTAGTTAGTCGAGCATAGGGAAATTCAGACCTTCCTATGGTAAGGGGTATTTGCACTCTGCCAATTAGGGAAGTCTGACATTTCAAGAGATTCCGGGAGAACAAACAGTAGGAGCTCTAGCAGCCTTGGTAAGGGGTATATGCACTCTGCCAAATAGGGGCGCTAGACAATATAAAAGGAGAACGCGTGAGGGAACCGAGACAGCTTAGGGTGAGAGGTATATGCACTCTGCCAATTAGGGAAATCTAACTTATAGAAATCGTAAGGTGAAGTAGTGAGCCAGGCCGAGTTGTGAGTCACAAGGACGTGGCGTATTATAGCTTTGGTAAGGGGTATTTGCACTCTGCCGAAGTTATAATAGCAACAAACCAATTAGCCAGGGCGTTAGGGCATCCACACCTCCCTTGGTAAGGGGTATTTGCACTCTGCCAACGCTCCCAGTTCCTCCATCCCATTTCTGTCAGTAGAGTTAGAGACGCACCCTGCAGCCGCGCTGCCGCCGGCGCTGTCGACTGAAAAGAATCAACGCGGCTGCCTTCGGAGCTGTAGCCGACGACCTGCGGTCAACGGACCCAACAACAACGTGCACATGAGGATTTGGTGACACCTTTGTTTCTTTTATATTACTCTGTATCATTATTGTTATTTAAGAAATTTATATCTATACTTTAAACGCTTACGAATTTTAAGTAAATTTTGGAAATAGATACTCTAAAGGGGTATCGTTAGATAATTTGTATTAATTTCTTCCAACTAAACATTGGATAATAAAAATTATAACGTTCGATTGTGATTTGTGTGTTTCATTTGGAGTCCTTAAATTAAAAGATTTACAAATTTTTGGCACGACCCTGGACAGCCGCTTTGCTGTCCCAGCTATGGACCCAGGGTAACTGGGAGTCGTGACAATGGCGCCCGAGCAGGGACTCCAAATCGATTACAATCGTTCGTTATCATTTGTTGGAAACACCTGTCGTTAGAGATAGCCATATACCAACAGACCCCGTACAATTAATCGATTTTATTCTGATTTAATCTAATAAAAATTTTGATACAAATTTACGTAAATTCGGTTGTAACAACAATAATAAAAGTTAACAACACGAAATAAGTAAAGCATATTCGCCATCGCTAAGCGAGCGTAACGCTATATAATTTTTAATGAAATAATAATACTACATGGAATCTTTACCGCATTTTCGATACGCAAGAATGCCACATATGAATATTTACAAATTTTAGATTGTAATACCGGTGGAATAGCAAGACTTAACTATTTATAATTTCTTTCGATAATTACAAATAATTAAACCTTTATAAATTTTCAGAGAAGTTCACTAAGGTAAGCGCTGTTTTGTTAATCTGTTCCATTTTCTTTAGTCTTGCCATCTTATTAGATTGGCGCCATACGACCACGTGAGGCAACTCGGTTTTGCTTCGGTGATCGTTTGAGGACCCGCGTGAGCGGAAATAAAGAAATTTGAAGTTACGGATAATTCAATTAAATTTCGCGTACAGCACCATTGTGCTCATTTCACCAGTGTTCGCTCCCGATACCCTGTCAAGAACGACATTTGGAATTTTGGAACGATGGTTAAGACATCATGGATCCATGGTTTGAGGAAAGATGACCTCATCACATACGCCCAGGAGTTTGGGTTTGATGAGAATGGCACGGTGGAAGAACTGCGAGAACGTTTCGCCACTTTTGCAATTGATGCCATAAACGAAACAAAATGTGCGCAACGGCTACAGGAGTTAGAAAGCAAGCATGCAGAGAAGAGACCTGTGTCGCCGCGACCATTAGTATTACCCCATAATCAGGAGCTGGCCGGAAGTAACGAATTGCACCAAGGGCTACAAGTTCCTGAAGCGGTGATACAACGAGAAAATCTCTCACGATATAACCACGTTATCGACCGGGTGCGGAAGTGGGCCGTGAAATACGATGGCGGCCATGACCCCCTGGGTTTTATAGAGCGAGTTGAGGAACTAGCTATGGCCTACAACATAGAGAAGGATAATTTACCGCGGGTTATGCCAGAATTATTAAAAGATCGTGGCCTCGTCTGGTGGCGAAATCAACAACCACCGTGTGGAGACTGGAGGAGTTTTAAAGGGAATTTCCTCACATTTTTCCTGCCTGCGCGCTATTTTGAGCGCCTCGAAGACAAAATTCGAAATCGATTACAACAACCTGGAGAAAATTTCAAAGATTATTGTCTTGAGATATTAGACATGATGCGACATGCAGACTTCTCGGAGAGCCAGAAGCTGGAGCGCGTGTTCCGAAACTGTCACCTGGACTACCAGCTGTACATCCGGAGAAAGGATTTTGCGACCCTCGACGAGCTCATTACCATGGCAGAAGACTTTGAAAGTATTCGAGGAGAAGGAGAAACTCCAGCACGGGCATCAACCCAACGACAAATTACACAACATCGGATGATTCAACAGCCAGAAGGCCCAGTGCCCACCTGTAACCATTGCGGTCAATCAGGACATTCACCAGGAGTTAATGGGAACCGGCAGAATCCCTTCCAGCGAAGGCGTAAACGCCAAGGTCAAAACGAGCCAACTACCGATTGCTGTTTATGGACGCCGGGAAACGCTCAGGGTCCCGTTCAGAGCCGAGGGGAGAACGAGACCGATACACCTACACCTCAAACTCAACGAAAATCTTAAACTTTGATCACCAGCGAATATTTGCTGAAGTCAGTCTGGGAGGGTTCCCATCGGAAGCGACTATTGACACCGGAGCCACCCGCAGCTTTATCAGCCAGACCCTCGCGCAGAGAATACGATCAGCCGGAGATAGTCGAGCCACCAATATCAACGTGCGCATGGCCGACGGGTCCCTGAAGAGTGTCACCGAGACCCTGGAAATCGAAGTCCGATTAGGCTCATGCAGATGTGAGGTTACGTTTCTGATTTTACCGGAAGTATCAGATGATTTACTGCTGGGTATGGACTTTCTTATCAACGCCGGGGCAAGCTTGAGTTGCGGCGGCCAGACTGTACGATTAATGCCGAAGAATTTCACTCCATTACGAGGACCAGCGTGTACCTCGTTACGTACTGAACCAGAAATTTCGACAGAAGAAGTAGACCAGTTTCTGCACACGGAGCTGAAGAAGTTTGAAGCATTGCAGGACCCAGCTAACATTACCAAGCATAAGATTGTCATGTTAGATGATCGCCCGCTGAAGCAGAGGTATTTCCCGAGAAATCCCGCGATGCAGAGCATCATTAACCAGGAGATAGACGAACTCCTTGCCAAAGGCTGTATTGAACCTTCACACAGCCCGCATAGCGCACCCATAGTGCTGGTCCGGAAGAAGGGTGGTTCATGGCGACTATGCGTAGACTATCGTCAGCTAAATGCGAAGTCTGTACCTGACGCTTATCCCCTGCCCCGGATTCACTACATTTTAGATCGGTTACGAAATGCTAAGTATATAAGTAGCCTCGATCTTAAAAATGGGTACTGGCAGATACCAATGGATAATGCCAGCAAGAAATACACCGCTTTCACAGTTCCAGGGCGAGGATTGTTCCAGTGGCGGGTGATGCCATTCGGTCTGCATTCGGCGCCAGCAACATTTCAAAGGGCACTTGATCAAGTTATCGGTCCGGAATTAGAGCCATTTGCATTTGCATATTTGGACGATATTATTGTCACTGGCAGTACCAAAGCAGAACACTTGTGCAATTTAAGAAAAGTTTTCGAGCGGCTGAGAGCAGCAAATTTGAAGTTAAACATCGACAAATGCGAGTTTTTCCGATCTGAGACCAAGTATTTGGGGCACGTCGTAAGCGAAAGCGGCATCCACACCGATCCTGATAAAATAGCCGCTATAAAAATGCTGACACCACCTACTAACCTCCGAGAGCTGCGAAGATGTCTTGGAGTGGCCTCCTGGTATAGACGTTTCGTACCCGACTTTGCGACGGTAGTACACCCGATGACCTTGCTACTGAAGAAGGGTAAGCATTGGCGGTGGGAAAGCGAGCAACAACAGGCCTTCGAGACGCTAAAGCAAAAACTGACTGAGGCTCCAGTATTAGCATGCCCTGACTTTAGTAAGCCTTTTGTACTCCAGACCGATGCGAGTGACTATGGATTGGGAGCTGTGCTAACCCAAAACATTGATGGAGTGGAACGCGTCATAGCCTATGCGAGTCGTCATCTCATTCAAGCGGAAAAAAATTACTCGCCAACCGAAAAAGAATGTCTAGCTATAGTGTGGGGCATTCGGAAGATGCGCTGCTACCTTGAAGGCTATAAATTCACCGTGGTTACGGATCATCTATCATTGAAATGGCTGAACTCGATCGAGAGCCCATCTGGACGCATAGCGCGATGGGCACTGGAGTTGCAGCAGTACAATTTCGAGGTTCAATACCGTAGGGGCAAACTAAATGTGGTCGCGGATGCATTATCGCGACAGCCACTGGAGACGTTGTGTCTGGTAAACGGAACCACAGGAAACAATCAGTCATGTTTGTGGTTGGAGAAGCGCAAGGCAGAAGTTCGAGAGCACCCCGAGAAAATTGCTGATTATATAGAAGAAGAGGGACAGTTGTACCGTCATATACCAAATCAAATTGGCGATGAAGAAGCAACACCCTGGAAGCTGTGCGTACCCTCGCACCTGCGAAGTCGTGTGATGAGAGAGAACCACGACCAACCTAGTGCTGGACACCTTGGCGTGCGGAAGACGATAGCACGAGTTGCCAGCCGCTACTATTGGCCGGGTCTCTTCCGCGACATCAGCAGGTATGTCAGATGTTGTGAGGTCTGCCAGAGATATAAAGTCAGCCAACAAGCACCGGCGGGTAAGATGTTATCGCGAATTGCTGAAGAGCCTTGGGCAGTCGTCTGTGCAGATTTTGTAGGCCCTCTACCTCGGTCGAAGCTCGGAAACACCATGTTGCTGGTGTTCTATGATAAATTTAGTAAGTGGACGGAAGCTATACCACTTCGCAAAGCCACCAGCGAAAGTTTACGAAAAGGATTCCGAGAACGTATACTGGCACGCTTTGGAGTACCGAAAGTCATAATCACCGATAACGGAGCACAATTTACGAGTCGTTCTTTTCGCCGATATATGCAGGAGATTGGCACCAAACAACAGTTTACAGCGCCCTATACTCCACAGGAGAATCCCACCGAGCGCGTCAATAAAACTTTGAAGACAATGATTTCACAATTTAGCGAAAATCAACAGCGGACCTGGGACGAACATATACCCGAACTCACCCTGGCACTCAACAGTGGAAAATCAGATGTGACTGGCTACAGCCCTGCTTTCCTTGTGCAGGGGCGAGAACCTCGACTTCCGGGCGCGTTATACGACGAGAATACTATAGGCACGGGCCGCGAGCCCCAATCACCGACTGCCAAAGCGAAACAGCTGCAAGAAATCTTCGACATGGTGAGAAGTAAACTCAGCCAAGCTACCAGAGATCAAGCTCGCTACTATAATCTGCGTCGCCGCGACTGGAAACCACAGGTGGGTGAAATGGTTCTCGTTAAACAACACCCGCTCTCGAGCGCAATTAATAATTTTTCAGCCAAACTCGCACCAAAGTTTGAAGGACCATACCGGGTAATCGGATACATCTCACCGGTAATCGTACAAGTAAAGAAAAAGGGTGAATCTCGCATCCGTAGGGCCCATGTCAGTGAACTGAAGAAGTTCTATGACACGGACAACGTTGACAAATAAGAGAGAGTGAGCGGCAGCAACCGCTGAAACAACTGCGCGACGGATCGTGGAGCGGGAACCCATCGTGACGCCTAAGAGTGCCGAAAGAGAAGTACCCCACGACGCCATCGAGAGCGTGGCAGCAACCACAGTAAAAGACTGCGGGATTGTGGCAGCAACCACGGTAAAAGACTGCGAGAGGGAGCGGCAGCAACCGCTGAAACAACTGCGCGACGGATCGTGGAGCGGGAACCCATCGTGACGCTTAAGAGTGCCGAAAGAGAAGTACCCCACGACGCCATCGAGAGCGTGGCAGCAACCACAGTAAAAGACTGCGGGATTGTGGCAGCAACCACGGTAAAAGACTGCGAGAGGGAGCGGCAGCAACCGCTGAAACAACTGCGCGGCAGATTGTGGAGCGGGAACCCATCGTGACGCCTAAGAGTGCCGAAAGAGAAGTACCCCACGATGCCATCGAGCGGCAGCAACCGCTGAAACAACTGCGAGGTAGATTGTGGAGCAGGAAACCATCGCCACTACAGAGTGTGAAAGAGAAGTACCCCACGACGGCGAGAAGGAGCGGCAGCAACCGCTGAAACAATTGCGAGGCAGATTGTGGAGCAGGAAACCATCGTGACACCAAAGAGTGCCGAAAGAGAAGTACCCCACGATGCCATCGAGCGGCAGCAACCGCGGAGATAACTGCAAGGGAGATCGAGGAGCGGAAAACCATCGTGACACCAAGAGTGCAGATAGCAGGAGTACCCCTCGACACAACAAGCGGCAGCAATTGCCGGAAAAGAATTTTGGACGGAACCTAAACAGGCGTCTAAACATGCAGCAATACCTACAGCAGGAATTACACCACCCAGCCAAAAGGACTAAAACGTCATGCCTGCGGTGGAACTCGGACATACCCCAGCATCTTGATCCCACGATCATACAGATGACATCGCGCGCAACTATATCTGCGTCACGAAATACATATCCCGGACTTAGACAAAATTCAGTATCTACATTTCAAGTATAAACGTCACATCGAGTCGGCAGGATCGAATAATCTAACCGTCAGTCAAGCATCACCATACTAGTAGAGAAAGGGAGGTGACTTATTTGGCCTTTTCCATTTTGTCTCTTTAAACGTCATTATTTTGTCTCCTAGATTGTCAACATCATAATTGCCCGCACAGACTACTGGTTTTACCACTAATACTCTCAACTGTCGCAATCAAATTGTCTGGAACTAATATCAACATGTAAACGTCGGTTGTACAACCTAGCTTCTACTCAGTACAACCGATTGAATTTACAACCCTGACGAAACTTGAAAACTATCATATTGTAACAGTGGAATACAATTAACACAGTATTTTTCTTCCAGTAGATACAAATGAATAATTGAGACATTTTGTGAAGTGAAAAGTGAAAAGAAAACTAGTACAACATTTAAAAGACCCGAGGGGCAATAGAACCAATAAAGAAAAGAGCACAAACATTTACAGACAATTTTAGTAAAAGTGCCAATTAAGTTAAACTAAAGAAAAAAAAAACTCATCATGAAGAGGAACCGTCAAGAACAGTTAGCCTTCGCAGGCGTTACTCCTCCTGAGGAAAAGCTACGCCACATACGTCCGGTTAATCCGGATGAACGAACAGTCACCTCAATGACGCTAGACGTAGTAGACGACGAGCCAAAAGAAGCCTTGGTTGAGAGAAAGGCTGATCAACGCCATCAACTCCGAGCCCCGACTTCAGCGCCAACTATAATTTTAAATTATCCGCCAGGACCTGGCAGCATCACGCTATATTCTAGCGATTACGAACGCGTCGAGTGGGGGTTATTTCTGAACGATACCCTCATCGATGTATACTTGAAGTGGCTGATCCTGCAACACTCCTAGACCCGACAAAATGAGGTACACATATTCAGTACCCATTTCTACTCGCAGTTGACGCGCCTAGGGCCGACGGCGACACCCCAGACTCGCTATGAGGGCGTGCGTCGATGGACTAAGAAGGTGAACATCACCCAGAAAACGTTCTTGCTCGTGCCTATTAACGAAAAGCTGCACTGGTACTTAGCCATCGTATGCCTCCGACGCCGCCCAGGCCCGTCTAGGACTCGCGGGTGGATTTGGCTGCTGGATTCGTTAGCCAACGCGCCACGAGACCATGTCGCCCCGATGCTAAGCGACTATTTGGACTGTGTGTGGCAAGCCACCTTTGAAGACGATGTGCCCGGAGGATGGAACGAAGAGTCGATGCCCTTCCACGCGGTGCAGGTGCCTCAACAAACCAATCTGAGCGACTGCGGCGCATTTTTGCTACATTTCGCCGATTTATTTCTACGGCAGCCTGACGTCGATTTGCGTGAGGTAGGAGGACCTGGGTGGTTCCATCCAAACGACGCGTCCCACAAGAGGCATGAACTAGCCGCCGTAATTAAAAACTTGGTCAGTGAACCGATACGAGCGAGCCTGCCAAACTTGTATTTGCCAAAAATGTCGCCCATCACCAGCAGCGCCGACACCAGTTGCACGAACCAACCCGAGAAGAACACGACGCCTCCACCACGGCGCGATAGTACAGTCAGCAGTACATCCACGACCAGTCAAGCCACAGCCAGCTCCTCGAATAGCAGTCGCCCCGACACCAGTCGAAGTCACAACTCGTCCTCTAGTACGACTAGCACCTCACCAACGACAACACCCTCGGAGGCCGGCCGTAACGAAGATCATCCCGAAACAACTGAGGAACGCATGGAGGGAGTATCCAGCGTGTCCAGCAGTACTAGTTCGCGGCACTCATCCAGACCCGTTACGCCTGGTAAACAATTCTACCACGTCGGAGTTATGATAACGCCAAACAACTCACCGACGAGCCGGAGTCCGACCAACTTCCGTCGAGAGGCCCAGTGGATGCACAGCCCTACCGCGACCGAGCCTCAGTCGCCGATGGACATGAGCAGAGCGCCATCGCCTACCCTTGCCTTCTTTGGTGCGATTGACCAACTTGGGTCACCACCTGGCAGCAGCAGCATGACACGCGAAAACGTCATTCTGCCACCGAGCCGCAGCAGCGTCATAAGATCCCCAGAATATGGATACGTTACTTGCTGGCCGCATAGTGGTGCCGACCTCAGCCCCAGCTCACCCAACTTTTCTGAGCGGCCTCAGCCGAAGAATAACGTAGAAACGGCCACCACCACGGATACGAGAGCGGGCCCAATAGAAGCCGATTTCGAAGAGGTGCTGGATCTGGGTGAATTGATCCAGAGATCGCCGCCAAGAGCTACGCCTGACCACGATGACGACTGCCTGTCATTATTCGCAGCCAGCATCGGCGAATGCACGCCACCGAGAGTCGCGTCAGCGACACATCAACAACAACTTCACGCCTTCGTCCAAGCAAGGCGGCAGAATTGGCAACGAGGCCGACGAGTACGGTCTCGAACTCTGATCGACGAAATCCAATATTCCCTCGTAATTAGCAGGACCGGCAGCGAACACATTTTCACCCGGACCCCGAAATAAGGGGGAGATGTAAGGACAAAATTTGTGCTTCAAATTTTACCAACATGTCTGATGAAATTTCATTTCAATTTCAGTAGAGAGCCGAGGCACAGCCGAGCGCTGAGCGGCGCTGGTCGTGTGGGTCAGGACCCAGACGACACAGAGCAGGGCGCCACCGTTGACCTCTGACGGGGCCACCCGAAATGAAACAACAACTTGCAGTTCCACCCGGGGAAAAGAGGCAGGTTTCCCCCTGCATATAGATATGCAATACAAACGAGACGTTTAAAATTCACATACTTGTGAATTCTTGAATTTTCATATTTATTCATTTTTATAATCCTATTTAGGCATGTTCATTTATTCATTTTTTATAATCCTATTTAGTCATGATCATATCAATTCAAGTTATAAATAAAAAAATGAATTAAGAATATAAAATAATAATAAAACAACGAAGTTTCTAAATTTCTAAAATGGGTCTGTTGGGGTTAAACCATGACGACAGGGAATTTCTCCCAGTGTATGTCCAAATATATTTACACACACCCAAACTAACTTCTTTTTATTTTATTTAGGCTGGCGCCAGCAGCATAACCGACTTTGCTCGAAAACAAGCATTAGCTCGAAAACAAGTCATTAGCTCGAAAACACGTCATTAGTTCGAAAACAAGGCATGCAACCTGTACCAACACGTTGTGAGTAGTTGCCAACATTTCCGAGATGGCCGCCAACCGGAAGTTGATCATTATGTTGAGGAACAACATAAATAGAGATATAGAAATTTAAATGAATGAGACTTTGCAACCACCGGAAAATACACCCCAGACGTAGATGTCCACCCTATTGGAAAATCTACATCCTCACATTTCATGGGAAAACCCAACACACCTGAAATTAACAATTCAGCACATACCGGAAACACTTGACATGAAGTTCGAGCTCGAGCCAAGGCAAACTGACAATAAAAGAGAGAGATCTGGCTCGACTCGGGGAGTTGTGAATCAGCAGTTAAAGGAATAAGTTCGTAAGTGAGAGTTCCCATTCTTTTGTGACCAACGCTGCACGTCAACGCAGCAGTCAAGAAAAATTCGCTCAAACAAGACATAACCCAGCCAACGCCGCTGCAGAGGACAGCCAAAGGCAGTACGGCCGAGCACAGTCAGGAGCAAAAGGAACAGCAGATAATTCAAAGTCAGGATACCGAAGCAGCGACGTAGACGTTCACCGACGAGCTACGCCAGCACCGACACGGGCAGCAGAAGACACCCCGGCGGCAGCGCGCAGCCTGCAGGTAGGTCTGTGAATTAATATAGCAAGATAGAAGATAGATAGGGAACGAATAGGGAATTAAGTTAGGTTGGTAAGGGGTATATGCACTCTGCCAAGTAGGGAAATTGATTCTGAAACCATTCTAGTTAGTCGAGCATAGGGAAATTCAGACCTTCCTATGGTAAGGGGTATTTGCACTCTGCCAATTAGGGAAGTCTGACATTTCAAGAGATTCCGGGAGAACAAACAGTAGGAGCTCTAGCAGCCTTGGTAAGGGGTATATGCACTCTGCCAAATAGGGGCGCTAGACAATATAAAAGGAGAACGCGTGAGGGAACCGAGACAGCTTAGGGTGAGAGGTATATGCACTCTGCCAATTAGGGAAATCTAACTTATAGAAATCGTAAGGTGAAGTAGTGAGCCAGGCCGAGTTGTGAGTCACAAGGACGTGGCGTATTATAGCTTTGGTAAGGGGTATTTGCACTCTGCCGAAGTTATAATAGCAACAAACCAATTAGCCAGGGCGTTAGGGCATCCACACCTCCCTTGGTAAGGGGTATTTGCACTCTGCCAACGCTCCCAGTTCCTCCATCCCATTTCTGTCAGTAGAGTTAGAGACGCACCCTGCAGCCGCGCTGCCGCCGGCGCTGTCGACTGAAAAGAATCAACGCGGCTGCCTTCGGAGCTGTAGCCGACGACCTGCGGTCAACGGACCCAACAACAACGTGCACATGAGGATTTGGTGACACCTTTGTTTCTTTTATATTACTCTGTATCATTATTGTTATTTAAGAAATTTATATCTATACTTTAAACGCTTACGAATTTTAAGTAAATTTTGGAAATAGATACTCTAAAGGGGTATCGTTAGATAATTTGTATTAATTTCTTCCAACTAAACATTGGATAATAAAAATTATAACGTTCGATTGTGATTTGTGTGTTTCATTTGGAGTCCTTAAATTAAAAGATTTACAAATTTTTGGCACGACCCTGGACAGCCGCTTTGCTGTCCCAGCTATGGACCCAGGGTAACTGGGAGTCGTGACAACCTCGGTATTTGTGGTGTAAATAGCGTATGTGCCGTAAGTTCATACAACTTACCACACATACGCAGCTTACATCACAAATTCGTCGTTCATTGAATACCACTAATATCTGAACCGAGTTATCTCCGTGTATGTAAATCTTTCTGTTTGCTGTTTGTGCAACCCAAATAGGGTTTTTGATGTGGAGAATTTCAATAATTCTGTATCTTTTTATATTTATACCTATATAATTTTTGTATTTTATTCAATTTATTAAGGTCAATAATTTTTTAAGTTATTGCTGTTACTTTTTTGGCAGAACCAAACAAAAATGTATCCAAAAGGTACTACTTCAAAAATGCACCTGTTTTAAAGATTTGCTGTTATTTTTAACTTTTTTTTTTCAAAAATGTTTTAAATACTTACAGAAATATAATATAAAAAAATTGAAGATATAATATTTCGAAAAATTAGTTATACCGATCCCGTTACTACCGGTAAGCGTGATCAAAAAAAGTATAATAAAGAATGTATATGGCTTCCACCAGATTCATATTTTCTTTGCGTATATAATTTATATATATTTTCTTAACGAGTTATTGGAAAAACTGACTTAAATAACGGCTGTTGTTTCTTTAACACAGCAGGACCTAAGGAAAAGTTCAAAAGTTATCACTACTAAAATATAATTTTTGTTCAGACTTGCACTTATTTTGAGCAAATTTTCTTTACATATAAAAATCTATGTATTTATACTTATAAAAATATCATATTAAAAAATTACACATATAATATACGTATGTCGTGTTTTTTTTAAATCACTTCCAAAGTTGGTGAAATTTTAATTATTTTATTAGTCAGAGACCACTTTATAAAAGTACCGGTATTATGATCACAAAAAAACAAAAATGAAATACTTTTTCAGACGGAAGCAATTCCATATATTTGTCGCATATACAATTTATATATAGTTATATAAGCAATTAATTAAGAAAATTCATAATAATTCTTAACAATGTAATTTCTGCTTCTCTTATTAGCATAAGTTAACTTTGGAAACCCTAAGTTGTATGATGTCGTGTAGTAGGTACGATATGGCGGTTCTGGATCAGGAAGCAAGTGAGCTGATGATGATGTTTAAGCAAGTGTAGATACATAATTTTTGTGTATGTATGTGTGTTTAAGCAATCCCTGTAGGAAAATCAACTAATTTAAAAGTAGTTGATAAAGTAATTTTTTGTCAACCACAACTAGTTGAAATTCTGACTTTTTACCATAGAACGAACTAACATATTTTGTATGGTGATGTCCGCTAAATAAGTCAATTGACTTTCGTCTGCATATATTTTTAACTACTTGTTAAATTAGTTAAATTTAAATTAGTTTTTAACTACTTTAAAATAACCAATTGAAAACTATTACTGATGGCCTAAAGTTAATATTTCATGAAATAATATGGTTAAATATATATAAACTTGTAATCTTATAAAAATTTGCAATTAAAACATGTCAAAATCAGAGTAGTTGCCGCCTTAATAAAATTCAAAGTAGTTTATCAATCACTTGTTTTTAAGTAGTATTTCAATTACTTTATATATAATGCAATAAAAACTATTTACAATTGAAGTGGATGCCGCCTTAATATAATTCAAAGTAGTGCATATACTGGTTTATTTTAAAATAGTTTTTTAACTAGTTGTTTTTAAAAACAAGTTAGTTTGTTCCTATAGGGATGGGACGCACATATTTAGTGTTTGTGTGTGTGGAGTTTAGTGTTGGGAAAAATCGAGTGATTTCAACAATCGATAGTTAGTAACTGAATGATTTTATTTATTTATTTGCCAAACAAGGCAATTTACTTATTCTAACTTAATTTAAAGTAATAATTTAATTTAATTTTAGCTATCGAATGATCTTCTTCACTCATTCACTCATTTGATTTTTTAAGGTGGTATAAAGCCCATCAAGTTATTTTTGATATTACTCATTAATGAATTGATTTTGACTGTCGATATTATTTTTATTGATTTACTAATTTTACTTAAAAAAAGGCTAAATAATAACAATGACATCAACAAATTTGTATGTCAGTCAACAGATGCTTGTAAAAAAAAAAGTTTCCATAAAATTTATTACTAAGAGGCTATGCATAAATAACGTAACATGTTTTTGGCCAATGGACGCATATTTGATTGAAAACTTATAAGAAGTAATTTAGATTAGAATTGTATTTTGTGCAGTGGTGGTATTGCTAACCGAATATTTATATGAGTGAATCAATTCGATATTAACCATAAGTTGTTTGCGACCAATCAAAGGTTTTTATGAGTGAATCACTCAACGAGTCAATCACTCTTAACTATCGAATAAATAAATATTTTTAAACTATCGAATAACTTGACATTTTACCCTAGGACTTACCCTAGGGGGGGGGGGGGGGGGTTTCATAAAAAATAAACCGATATTTTTGATATAGATGAATCAAAGGAATTTAGCATAAAAGTTTAATGAATTTTTAATAAAACTTACTTTTATTTATTTTTATATGTATATGTGTTTATATGTTATATGTTATATGTTATATGTTTTTCTCTTTTTTTTTTGTCAATTCTGACAATACATCATCCTCTGTGACTTTGCTGTCCCTATGTATTCTTAAGGATGCATAATTATTTAAGCGGTACTCGCCCATAGATATCAATATCAATTGCTCTCCTTCACCTATCACCACACTTTCCTAATATTTGCACCAGTATCCGCTGCTGAATTCTGATTTAATTTATTCCTATGGTTGTGTTACCAGCGCAAGGTAAAATTCTTGCATATTGCTTAATTAATTTATTATTATTATTATAAACTTGTATTATAAAATATATTCACAATAAAATATTAAAAGCACTAGCAGCTAAGGCTATTAGCTTAGCTTTAGTAATTAGCTTCGCTTAATTAAAATTTTGATCGTTCCTCATTTTCGGATGTCATCAAAATCAAGTTGAACGATGACAAAAGCCAGTTATGCTTTGTAAATAGTACTTCCATGTTGTAAATTCTTGCACCAAGGAAAGTTATATAAACAGTACCTTTGTAAAAATGGTCCACCCCATTATGCCCGTATGATACTTTATTTTTTTGTTCAATTTTAAAATCTGAAAACAAGTGGCGCGTGGGCAGGACAGACATATTTTGTTAAGAAAAAGATAAACGTTGTTACTTTTTTATATCTGGTGTTTTTAAGAGCAACTGCATTAAATAATTTAATATTAGCTACACACATCACTTCCTATTCAGCATACATTTATATTAAATAGTTTTGTTTACCCTTAAAATGTCAAATTAATTATCAACAGCACAGTAAATATTTCATAGAAACTTAACGAAGAACGAATTGAAAGAAACGGCAAAAAAAATGCAAAGAAAATACAGTCCGTCCTACAAATTTTTCTCCAATTTGTACCATATGCGTACTCACTCACACCAATTGAATCCATGCATTCGTGCTATTTGAACTGCTCTAGTTATAATTTTCAATGATCAATTTAATTAAGTATCATACAGGCTTTAGAAATGCGACCTACAATAACCTACAATGCGACATACAATTCGTAAGCGGCTATCGAGTTAATATTTTGTATAAAGCAAGGTTGAACTATAAGGCACTTGTTAACTACTAGAAAAATAACCACGATAAGACGACTAACATTTTCGTATAAGTAAATCCGTAACCAACTCCTAAACTTTAACAGATCACTTAGCAAAATTTTTAAATTTAATTGACTTTTTCGACAACATTCATTAATTGACAACATTCAAAAGGTTTAAAAATTTTATTTTTAAAAATTTGTGTTGTCCCAAATAGGTTGAGATCCCGCGTCAGTGCTGAAAAAAACGCAAAACTTACAATAAGCTCCGTTTCTCAATTTGACGTCAGCTAACTAGTGCCAACGGTTCAACCAAGACTGCTTAAATCGTAGATAACGCGAACCACTGACAGGAAAATTATAAGTTGAGGGGGTATTTTAAATGTTTTAAAAAATATCGTTGCTTGCACCTTTATGTACTGCCGAAGCCAAAGGCAATTCCGATGTATCAAATGAAATTTCTGTTTCTGGAACAACTTCTACAATCATACACACAAAACACACAAATTTAGAATTATTAACATAAAAAGTGAAATATTCTTAATAACATTACGTATACGACCGCTTTTAACATTACAGTCAATACTACCACCTCCGGCAACTGCCGGTTATAAAGCAGTTCTGGACACTTTTCAGGTTTTAAAGATTCTTTCTGTAGAAAGAACGCTTTCTACAATGCAAATGAAATACAATTTTACATTATTATGATTTACCTAAAATTGTAACCATCAAATAATTATAATATAAAATGGACATTGACCACTACACCAATCTGGCAGCGCTTCACTCGGTTGGTACATCAGCAAAGTAGTTCTAATGTCGCTTCGACTTCGGCGGTGTCATCTTCTTTTTATAAATACTCGTATTTAATTTTGTAACATTGGATCAAAGTATTAAAGAATATCAAGAAGTCGATATTCCATAATACGGACGGAAATTGATAAAAGAAAAAAATTCCTTAAAAACAAAGATTTACTTTCCTCCTTTCTGGCCTTTTTTAATGGCGGTTTCTGCAGCTAATTAAGTGGAATCGTTTTAGTATTTTGACACAAATAGTCGATAGAAAACACTTAACACAAATGGTTTAAATTTTAGAAAACGACAATTAAAACAATTGTAAAAGGTAAATTTTTTTCACTTTCATTTAATATTTTCCAACGCAATAGATTCTTAAAGCGCTGGTGATGGCCAAGCCTCAATTGAATCTATCGAACTTTATTCGATATCTTAAGCGTGTTGCTGTTGCAGTTTATGCTGTTACTGAAGAGAAACGTAGGCGCATTAAGTATGCGCATATAAAAATGTCATATTAATTATTATATTTTATTTTTTTATACTTTCTGAACCCTAAGGGGTGGAAGGGGGGGTTGAACACCCAAAACCCCTCCCTTGTCTACGGGCCTGTAAGTCTATTTACAATTTAGACCCTTGTCAGTATTATACAGCACTCGGTCTGTATTGGGGTGCCATGTTAAAATATACTAAAATTGAATTGGATCTCTTAACTGGCATTGATATGGTAAAATTCATTCAAAGCGGGATAAGAGGAGGCATAGTTCAGTGCTCAAAGCGCCATGGCAAAGTAAACAATAAATATATGAGTGATTTCGATAGTGAGAACCATCAAATTATCTCATGTATTTATTTATTTATTTAGTATTATAGTCTATGTTAAAAATAACTTACAGACTAAAAGATATATAAAAAAATTAATTCAAAAATAACAATAATTAACAGATAGAATTTAAGAGAGATCTCATTTCATCCTTTGAAATAGAAAAATCTAGATTAACATTGCAATTGATAGAATTAAACATTTGTAAAGCTCTATTAATAGGTGCATTAACTGCATAATTAGAACGAAAAATATCAAGATAAAACGGATCGAAATTTCTAAGAATCCGAACAGGAGCATTAAAGTTAATCATTTCCAATAACGCAGGGCAATCCACCAAACCATTAATTAAATCAAAAACAAAAAGCAAAGACAAGATACATCTTCTACTCTCCAAAGATTTTAATCCAATTAAAAGACATCGGGTGTTGTATGAAGGAGGTACACCATTAGTATTAAAAGTACGCAAAGCAAACCTCGTAAAAGATTTTTGAATCCTTTCTAGCCGCAGCTTGTGGCAATCATAAAAAGGGTTCCAGATAATAGCTGCATATTCTAATCTAGACCGAACAAGAGAATTAAACAATACTTTCAACGTGTATGGATCCGAAAAGCATGCACTATTATTTTATACTAATAAAGGCTAGCATACGTAGAATAGGCTTTAGGAATAATGTAATCCAGATGATACACAAAAGTAAATTTATGATCAAACACAACACCTAAGTCTTTAAATTGATGGACTGAAACTAAAGAAGAATTGGCAATATGATTTAGCAAGATTTAAAGCAAGACCATTACTGCAACACCAATTATAAAGTTTACTAACTTCATGTTGCAGGAGCACAGTATCATCTATATTATTAATTTTTAAAAATATCTTAAGATCATCCGCGTAAAGTAAATATTTACAATGAACAAACATCAAGGTAACGTCATTTATAAACAACAGAAATAGGAGAGGTCCTAAAATACTCCCTTGTGGCACACCAGAAGTTGCCACATATGAATAAGAAAAAACATTATCGAAGGCAACTACACAATGCCTGTTTGATAAATATGACTTAAGCCAGCTTAAAAAACTTGAGTGGAAACCCAGTTTTTCTAATTTTTTGATTAAAAGTACGTGCGACACTTTATCAAACGCTTTAGAAAAATCCGTATAAATGACATCAACCTGACATCCTTTAATAAAAGCCGTTATGCAGTATTCAGAAAATAAAACTAAATTGGACGTTGTAGATCGGCCAGGTACAAAGCCATGTTGGTGAGGAGAGATAACATTTTTTACCGCAAAGAACAATTTGTCCTTAATTATTGACTCAAATAACTTAGAAATAGTTGTAAGCTTTGAAAATGGCCTATAATTAGCTATATTATTTTTACATCCCACTTTATGGATTGGAGTTATGAAGGACATCTTCCAACTATCAATAAAAGAACCACAATTCAAAGAACTATTGAAAATAAACATTAAAGGATAAGCTAAACTAAAAGAGCAATTTTTCAAAAAAATGGAACAGAGGCTATCTGCATCCATTCTAGTTGAAGGCTTTAATCTTGAAATACCATTTAAAACATCATCAATCGTTAAAGTTAAAGAACCAAAATCAATTTCAGGAAGTGAATTATCACCACAATTATAGTTATAATTACTAGTTTTTTCAAAATTTGACTGAAAAAATTCAGCAAACAGATTTGCGATTCCGGACGCATTGGTTGAAATTTTATTATTTAAAAACATAGATGATGGAATATTTGAAGAACCCTTTTTAGGTTTAATAAAATGCCAAAAAGCTTTAGGATTTGGCTTAATATTTAATTCGAATTTAGAGATATATTGTCTATATAAGTATATATATATAACTTATCCAAAAAGCTAAACTCCCTCATATAATATCTGTATTTAATAAAAAATGAATTTAGATTAGTCAACAGAAACTTTTTATAAAACTTATTACGAAGGCTTTTAAATTTTTTCAAACCACTCGTGTACCAAGGCACCTTACTAACACGATCCTTAAGCATAGGAATATGTTGCGTGCAAATAGAGGATTCGATTTTTAAAAATACTAAAACATGATGCCGTATTTAAATGTTTAAACTCGTCATCCCAATTAATACAACCAAAAATGTAATTCAAAAAATCAAAGTTACTAGCCTTATAATTGAAATTTGCAACAGTAGCATTATTGTTCAATAAACTTAAATATTTATAAAAAGAAAGACTAATATCTAGAGGGATATGGTGGACACCCACTGCAGAAATTGAAAATGGAGATTCAGAAACACTATAATTTATATTATTAGTAATAAAAACTAAGTCCAATAATCTATTTAAAATATTAAAACAATTATTTATCTGAATAAGACCAATGCCAAAAAAATTATCGATAAGATACAAATCAATAACACTCATAACATTTGATGGCGTGAGATAGTTGTAATCCGACTGTCTATTCCAGAAAATGTTAGAAAGATTAAAGTCGCCCAAAACTAACAGCTGTTCACCATCAGTCCGAAAATTAGCAATCAATGTTGAAATATTATCAACATGCGCTTTATAAAGTTCCAGAGCACTTTTAGGTGGAATGTATGAAACACAAACGTAAAGAGATTCAGTCAAGCCTTTAATTGTAACACAGATTTGATCCAGCACCGTATCACAATTTGATAGAGCAACAACCGAAGAAATCAAATATCTTCTGTCAGCTATGAGAACTCCACCACCACGAAGACAACCAGCAGCAAGTGCATCACGATCCTTGCGATAAACATTATATAGGTGAGGATCAAAAAATTCCTCATTATTAAAATTTGAATTTAGCCACGTCTCCACAAGCACAAAAATGTCGTATTCACACTGGGAAGTAGCAGCATAGATCGAAGCAGATTTGGTTCTCAGCCCAGATACATTTTGGTAGTAAATATTCAAAGCAGGAACATCAAGAACAGGACCAGACTTAGTTATTGCAGCCCCAGTTGGCTTACAGGTCTTCGAAAAAACTGAAAATTTTTTATTTTGACCTCTTCTGGCCAAAGTTCTGGATTAACAACATCATTGTAGTAGGTTTTCGAAATACCAATTTTGAAGTTAACGAAAATTAATGATTGAGGTTGTATATCTTTTTTTACCAATTTAGTGCAGGAAAGACTATGCCTGGGAACAGTCGTATTCTTCACTATAAAATCCATAATATCATCTTCAGTAACTGACGGTTTAAAAGATGATAAGTATAGAAATATTTTTGGATCAAATACTGCTAATCCAGTGTTAACATTTCGTCCAACACAAAGCGAGCGGTTATTATTTTTATTATTATTTCGATTTCTTCTGTTTACATGAGACCATCCTTCATTTTCATTAGGTTCAACAACATTAGAAAGAGAGACAGCGTTCGATGAAGAAGCCGAGAATGAAGCAGGCACTATCGCAGCTTGTGTAACATCAACAACATCAGAACCGGTTTCAGAAGCAACAACAACAGCATTAGCAGCATCACCAGAAAGAGAAAAATCAGAATGAGAATCAAAAGCAGGCAAAGCAACAGCAGCAAGACCAGCAGCGTCAACAGCAGCAGCACTAGCATGCGAAGAATTAGAAAAAACTCCCGCAGGAACAACACCACTCGAAGAAATCATCTGATTATGCTCAACATTAGCAGCAACATTGGATGGAGCAGAAATTTGAGAAATTAGCGAGTCAGCGTACGAAACAGCACTATTGTCATTTTTGTTCATAACTTGAACGGGCTTCTTTTTGTTTTTGTTTTTAGCACTAACTATGTTTACTGAAGTTATTATTGTTTTTAATTCCTTAACTTCAGTGACTAACTGAGCCACTGTAGGATATAAATTAGCAGCTAAATTCAAACATTCAGTGCAGTTAAACACAATATTTAGAAATGATTTAAGAATATTGAAAATATTATTGTCACTGATATTAACACATGAATTGTGAAAGCATCCTTTGCAATTATTGCAAGATAAAACACTGTCTTTAGCTATTGATTTAAAGCACACAAGGCACCAAGATCTTAGCGACATGATTATATCAACCGAATCTAACGACAGTTTAGATTAGACTGTTTAGATTTAGATGCAAATATTTTATATGGTTGGGCTATGTCTCAGTATTTACCTGAAGGAGAATTTGAATGGGTTGAAAATATTGTTTCATTTAATTATGATGACCATCACGCTGAATCTGATGAAGGATTTATTTTAGAAGTAGATTTAGATATTCCTTTTGATAAACATGATTCTCATAATGATTTACCGTTTTGTCCGGAAAACAAAAAAGTCCCGCAGCAAAACACCAAAAACTAATTACAGATTTAAGTAATAAAAGAAACTACGCTATACATTTTGTTTATTTAAAACAATGTTTAAGGAATGGCCTCAAGTTTAAAAAAGTACATAGAATATTGAAATTCAAACAATCTCCCTGGCTCAAGAAATACATCGATTTAAATACATTCCATAGAACTCACGCTAAAAACGATTTCGAAAAGAATTTTTCAAATTACTAAACAATGCTGTCTATGGTAAAACCATGGAAAATGTAGAGAAAAGGAAAGATGTAAAAATTGTATGCTAGTGGGAAAGTCTTGGAAAAAGATTGGGAGATAGAAGTCTTATAGCAAAACCAAATTTTAATAGCTCTACAAGGTTAGCCGATAATATGGCAGCTATCTAACTGGATAGAGTACATATCGAATGCGATAAACCTATTCTTGTAGGCTTTGCAGTTCTCGACTTGTCTAAGAGTAAAATGTACGATTTTCATTATAACTATATGACCCCAAAATATAAAGAAAAACTTGAGTTTGTGCTATATGGGTACGGTCAATTAATACCGAAGATTTTTATAAAGATATGATCCCCGATATTAATTTAAAATTAAATTTGATACAACCAGAGAAAATTTGATATATCTGATTATATAGCAACTAATCCATATGGCATAGAACAGAAAAATTAAAAAGGTTTTGCGATTGATGAAAGATGAAACTAACGGAAAGATAATGAGGAAATTCATTGGACTTAGATCTAAAATGTATTCTATTAATGTTTCAGGAAATAACGATATAAAAATAGCCATATGAGTTAAAAAATCCGCATTGGCTAACCTTAGTATTGCTGATTATAGAAGGTGCTTACTAGAAAAAAAGGTATATTCAAAGTCAAAATGTATACATTTAGATCTAAAATTCATAAAATATATACTAGAGATATATTAAATAGTGTTGAGCTATTTAGATGATAAGAGATGTATATTGCAAGGTGGCGTTGATACCCTTGCGTGGGGACACTATAAAATTAATTAGTTAATAAGAAAAAATTTGTCAAAATTGTTATTAAGATATATACTTTATATTAATAATAATAATAAAAAGAAAACTAATGTTTATATATAAAAAATACAATACAAAAGAGTTTTTTATTATTTTTTCTTTTCAGGCTAACTTTTTTCAATTAAGAATTTCAAACATAAATGTTCACAATTTATTATATTAAAAGTTTGATATCTATACGTACATATTTTGTGTATGTGCTATTATTTAAGCAAGTGAACGTGCATTTTTTGTGTATATGAATGTATATGTTAGTTATTAAGCAAGTTCACATACATGCACATACATAAAACTTATGAAAGTTAATCCAGCGGCAGGGATTTAAAGGGATTTTATTAACTTGAGCTAGTATGATTTAGTTAGTAGGGGGGCTAATAACCCTAGCGACCCCAGCTGTCGCTTCCACTATAATTCAAATAATTATTTACATCATCACTCGGTGTGTGTATCTATAAGTTGATGATGTCGCAGTTCTTGTTTAGACATGCAATAACAATACAGTTCAGCTACTACAGCTTTTTCGCACTTCCTCACCATTAACCCATCTAAAGCCACGACCTAGTAATGATTGAAAAATATAAATACTATGGTTACAAGTGACCACAAACAAGTTCATATGGGAAAAATTTACCCACCAATGAACGGGTTGGGCTCAGAGACAACACAAGAAGTAACAACTAACTATGCGTATACATAGATCTAATTACACAACTATTTTTAATCTACTTTTGAGTTGGCTTTTTATATAATTTAGTAGAACCATTTAGTAGAACATATAATTTGTTCTACTAAATGGTAAATAAATAAAGTTGTTAGCGTTTCTACGGTTAGTGTTAAAATTCATGTGAGAAAGAAGTTCTCGAGAATCGAATACACCTTCTATGAGTTCGATCACTTAAAGACTGCATTTTTAACAACTTCAAACGATCCTCATAAGGAGGAAAGTCTAATACGTCCGTCCCTCTTAAGCCCCTTAGAGCAAACCGAACGAAACGTTTTTGGATTCTTTCTATTCGATCAACATGCACATTGTAACTTGGGGACCAAACTTGACTTGCATACTCTAAGTGAAGACGCACGATTGCATAATACAACGTTGTAGTTGTAATCATGCTATTAAATTCTTTGGCCCAGCGTTTTATAAATCCAAGCATTAAAGATGCTTTTTTACAAATATAATCAATGTGAATGTTAAACGATAGCTTATAATCCATGCATATACCTAGGTCTTTGACAGTATCTACACGACTTAAGGCAGTATCTTTTATCTTATAATCAAAAATAAAATTATTCCTTTTTCGCGAAAAGGTCATAGTTTGGCATTATCTGGATTTAGAAACATATTATTTTTAGAACACCAAGCTTCAAAGGATTTCAAATCAGACTGGAGTAGATCTGAATTATCTTTAGAATCAACTGTTATGTATAATTTCATATCATCAGCATAAATAAGCAGATGAGAGTGTTCAATGATGTGAGTTACATCATTGATTGCTAGACCATAATAAATAATAAACAGAAGTGGACCAAGGTGGCCACTCTGAGGAACACCTGATTCAGCACTAAATTCAGAAGACAATACGTCTCGGAAACGTATTTGATTTGATATTTGATAAGATCGCTCCTTCAAATACGACTTAATCCAGTTCACAAAATATTGTGGAAATCCCAATAACTCGAGTTTAAATAAGATAAGATTGTGTGGTAGTTTATCAAATGCCTTATTAAAGTCAGTGTAAGCACAATCGACCAGGTTACCAGTGTTTATGTCAAAGGTCGATTTCGATTAATCGATTTTCCATAACGACGTTCAGATAGCGCTTCACGCTGTCCTAAACTTTATCTTTTATCTATAATGAATTTCCCGTTTATATTTTCTAAGCTTATGTCATTAACTAGAAATAAGATAACTTTCTTCTTATTCTATCCACCGAACTGGTAAGACATAATAAATCCTATTCATGGAAACATAAGCTCATCCTATTTTTTTATTTCCAATCCATAATCTCAAATCTCGCTGAGTTTGAGATTACCAACATCAACAAAAAAAGGCTTCTTCTTGCAGAGAGCACAGCTGTCCACAACCATATTAACCACTCATTTCCATCCTAAACATTGGTCCATTTCGAGCCAGATTAACTACTCCACAAGAAGAAGAGAGCAAATTCCGCATTGAATAACTTCCATCTCCTCAGAATCTCCAAAAAACAGGTTTGCTTGCAACACATATTTCATATTTTAGTTCTTGATCGGTAGTGCGCGCGTTCGGTATTTGCAAAGGGTTCGCTCCATAACATCGGAAAAATATAGAAACAAACTTATTCAGTTTAACTTGAAATTTCGGAAAAATAAGAATATTCTAACTAAAGTGTGAGGAAATACCATAGATGAAAATTTGAGAAAATCTTATATTATTTATTTAAAGAAAGGAAAAAGTCGATAATATACATACAATTGAGTTAATATATTGTTCAATTGATTTATTAATTACACGCTAGCTATATACATATTTCTTAAAATGCGTATTTTTTACACATAAAGTTGCTTTGCGTTAAATCATATCGTTCAGTAAAAAAGTTAACATTCTTTTTTATAAAAGTGCTAAAAAAGTGCTAAAATAAAAAAAAACTTTTTTGTGGTTTAAAAAAAAAATATTTCAATAAAAACATTCTTTGTTAAAAAGCATTATAAGGGATATATCATTATATACGTAATTTTATATGTATATATATTTGACATTCCCAAAGCCAAAAACGTAAAATTGCGCTTTTTTTCCAAGTGGTAAATTTTGCTGTTTGTATGTACCGTATATACCGTATATTATGGCGGCTGTGGCGTAGTGGGTAGAGTGTGTGACTCTTACGCCAGAGAACCCAGGTTCGAATCCTCCATGCGACACAGAAAGTTTTTTCAATTGAATTAATTTTTCTGTTCGGCCGTCACCTCTCTGCAGACAATGGCAAACCTCAGAGAGTAACAACTGCCATGAAAAGCTTCTTGAGAACATAAGCCGTTCGGAGTCGGCGTAAAACATGTAGGTCCAGTTCTCGATCATTTGTGTGCAAGCATTTCACATCACACACAACACAATTGATCATAAGAAGCTCGGTCAAAGTCCTTTCAAGGGCTGAAATGACCATTTCGTTTTTATTTTTTTTTTTTATGTACCATATAAAAATATGTACATACATATACACATATCGACATACGAACATACTTGCGTTATTTCTTTAAAGGTTTCATATGAAGAAATTAGAGAAAGTCTCCATTTTTTGCAACAAATAAATGCGTTCACGCAACATTGCTGAGAACTTTTCATTATACCAGTTCTGCTTTAGCAACATTTGTTGTCAACATTTGGTATATCTCTTTGGGCAACATTTGCAACATGTACATTGTTTAACTAAGTGTCAAAATTTCTAATGCAATAGCAAGCAAAAAAAAAAACCACTTAGCTCAAATAAAAGTAGTTTTTTATACAATCTTCTTCAGCATGTTCACATTTCATTTAATATCTAACACAAAACATTACCAATTAAAGTGCAAAATATAATTATTTAATTATTAGTGGGATAACAGAATATAATATAAAAAAAAATAAGAGAATTTAAAGCAACAATACAACAAAATTGTTAAGCAACAAAATAAAACGAAAGAAATTTACCCAAATGCTGTAATCGGTTTTTTAGTGCCTTCAGTTTAATTTGGATGTTACAACAGAGCAGATAATTTTATTCTAAGAGATAAAAAAAAAGGGAAAATTTATATCATTATAGGATCGCGTTTTTATATAAATTCATAAAGTGAAATTTGCTGGGGGGAAAAAATATACATATAATAATTTCTTATGCTGGATATTGCAAAGTCTAAAACTTTATTCGATAACATTTCGATAACATTTCAATTCATAATTCGATCTGTGAAATATAAATTATATCCGTTTTCCAAATTAAAAGCTATTTTTCCTAGATTTCGAGTTAGTTCTTATTTTCGGTTAGTACAGTACTTCCTCGTGAGTTTCATCTCTTGTTTCATTTATTATTTCTTTATTTCACTATGCTCATGAGTTTTTAAAACATTGCGACAAAATTAATTGTATTGAATAAAAAAGCTTACTCAAACGTCCAACTAAATATACAGTTCTCACTAGTGAGTTTATCTGAGATCTTATTTCATTCGTTTCGTGCATGATAAATTGATATTTAATTTTTAACCAAATCTATAAATTAAGAATTAAATAAATTATTGTGTGCATTGAGAAGGTTGGGCCTTTGTTTAAATTCATTGAGTGTTTCTCTCTTTTGTCAGAGTACAGTCTTCCCTTGTGAGTTTTATCTTCGGTTCATTTTTCATTCTGCTGTGCATGACGAGTTCATAGTTTTGCCTCGAAATGCCTATCGTCGCAAATACTCGAAATAGTGATTTTCCAAGTCTTAACTTCCATTTACCTCCATGCGACACAGAAGTGTTCAATGGAGACTATCTTTCCTGGCCTTCTTTCCGTGACATGTTCACAGCTATTTACGTCAACAATTCCAGATTGAGTCCAGTCGAAAAACTTTTTTACTTGAACCAGAAAACACGAGGTGAAGCTGATATAGTGAAAAAATTCCCTCTTACAAATTAAGGTTTTTCTTTGGCGTGGAAAAATCTTACGGATCGTTTTGAGAATGAACGCATTCTGGTTAATAGTCAGCTTCGCATACTATTAAGCCTTCCTTCTGTTGCCATTGAATCCGGTAGCACAATTAAAAAACTTCAGCGTGATATAAATACGTGCATATCTGCTCTCCAGTTATACGATATAAACATCGATAATTGTTTTCCTTTGTTCCTAAACATCGGTTGCCTGATGCGGCTCTTGCTCTATGGGAGCAATCTATCAAAAATAAAACCGAAGTTCCAAAATGGGACTTGACTTGATTGGTTTTTAACAAATCGATATCAGACACTTGAGGCATTATCTGATATAAAAATTTGTGTTTCTCCTAGACAATCTCATTAAAAGCCTTCCAAGTCTAGCACTCACAATCCTCAAAGAAAAGTTAACACTTATCACACTAACGTTAAAAATTCTTTATGCAAACTTTGTCCGAACGAACATCATACCATTCGATATTGTCCTAAATTCCTTGAAATCAAATGGCGTGCATAAAGAAATACGGTTTGTGCACTAATTGCTTTGCTCGTGCACATATATTGAAGGATTGTAAAAGCAACTTCAACTGCTTTACGTGCCGTAAGCGGCACAATACATTATTGCATCGTGATATTTCTGCTCAAAATTCCAATTCAATGCCTTTAACTTCCACTTCTACTAGTTCGAATTCTAATTCTAATACTGGCGTGCAACGATCGCATGCCATCCAAATACAGTCCACTCAAAATTCTAATCAACTTGAAGCTATCCAAAATTGCTTCGCATCCAGTTCCAAGAGTGTTCTTCCAGGTTCCGCTTTGGTTAACGTATACCACATGGGTATCACGTATTCTGCCCGAGCACTCATTGATTCTGGATCCGAAGGTACTTTCATTACAGAAAGGTTAGCAAATTTGCTAAAACTTCCATCTCATTTCATTCAAGCTCAGATATCAGGTTTAAACAATTCGATTTCCGCAAAATCAAAAAAGGTTTGTTCGTTTTCTTTAGGTTCTCCAGTAAATCCCAGCATTAGCATAGAAGCTACTGCTCTCGTTTTACCAAATCTTACTGGAAAGCTTCCAACATGTTCCATAGATCCTAATATGGTTTCCAAAATTCCAAATATTCCACTAGTGAACTCTCAGTTCTATAAGAGTTAGCACATTGAATCATTCTGAATTGCATTAAACATAATATTTGAAACTCTCTACTGGCCCGAGAGACCATATTTGGATGGATTTTGACCAGTCCAATAACCAACAATAAAAGCCTAGGATCCAAAACAATCATTTCTTACATCAATGACATATCTCTTGATAAAGAAATTTCTCGTATTTGGGAGGTGGAGGATCTTCCCAAATATTATGATATTTAAATAGAAATATTTAAATCCTCCTTTCCATTATTACTTGCCACATCATGCTGTGGTAAAACCAGAAAGCACGTCTACGAAAGTTCGGGTAGTCTTCAACGCATCCAATCCTTCCTCAAATGGTAAGAGTCTAAATGATATATTGCACACGGGCTCAGCCTTGCAAACTGACCTGACCCTCCTTCTACTAAAATGGAGATTTCTTCGATATGTTTTCAATGGCGATATCCCACAAATGTACCGCCAGATCCTTGTGGATCCCAAGCACACTCCCTTTCAACGTATACTTTTCCGTACATCTTGCCAAGAAGAGATCCTTGATTACGAATTTGAAAAATAGTTCTCCTTACTTGGCGATCCGTACTATTATTCTTCCCTACAACTGCCAATTCTCTCGGTTATTGGTCCGTTTTTCACACAAAATTTCACTCCACGGAGGTAACCAACTAGTTCTTCGCTTAATACGTCTTCAATACTGGATTCCAAAGGCTAGAAACATTATTAAAACAATAATTCACCACTGTAAAACGTGCGTTATTAATCGACAACGTTTAACTACCCAACTTATGGGAACCTTGCTTCCTGAACGGTCTACGTTTACTCGACCCTTTTCTCATACGGGTCTTGATTTCGAAGGACCTTTTGAAATTAAAAATTACACAGGTAGAAGTTGTTTGATAACAAAGGGTTATGTCTGTGTATTTGTTTGCTTTTCAACCAAAGCAATCCACCTAAAAGCCACCAGTTCCTTATCAACTCCAACGCTTTTAGTCGCATTTAATAGATTTGTGTCAAGGCGTGGCTGTCCTCTACATTTATACTCAGACAATGGTAATGTGTTACGGGTTGATTTTTTTTGTTTGTTCTAAAATATTATGAATAATAATAATATTAATAATATCAATAATAATAACAATAATAACAATAATAATATTAATAATAATAATAATGATAATAATAATAATAATAATAATAATAATAATAATAATAATAATAATAATAATAATAATAATAATAATAATAATAATAATAATAATAATAATAATAATAATAATAATAATAATAATAATAATGATAATAATAATAATAATAATAATAATAATAATAATAATAATAATAATAATAATAATAATAATAATAATAATAATAATAATAATATTAATAATAATAATAATAATAATAATAATAATAATAATAATAATAATAATAATAATAATAATAATAATAATAATATTAATAATAGTAATAATAATAATAACAATAATAATGATAATAATAATAATAATAAATGACAAAAGTAACCGGGTCTCTCGGGTCTTTGTTTTCACATCACTGCTGTTCACAATGTGTGGTGAATGGTAAATTCTCACCATTGGTTGGTTCTAAAAATAGAACATTGCAGATGGTACTCACCATCTGGGTGGGTGTAATGTATTGTGGGGAATTTCAGCAGATAATCGCGATCGTATGGGGAGCATGTAATCAATTATTATGAGTCGAGTTGGATCAGTTGGTAAGGCGGTGGATCAGAAATCTCGAGGTCGTGGGTTCGATCCCTGGGTCGGGGTAACTATTTTTTTTTTAAGTAAGCTAAGTTTTTTTGTCAGTACGTATATAATACCAAAGCTAAATGTCACCTTGTAATAAATAAGGCAAAGGTTAAAAGCAAACAATATGCGAAGCTTATGCATATAAAAACATATAGGAACCGGTGTCGGGTAGGTATTAAATGAGGTGATGTTGTTAATTCAGCGCAACAGTTAGGACGAATAGAAAGGTTTGTAAATTGGGGGATCTGGAAAAGAACTTAGGAGTCGAGCTGGCATTAAGTGATTTAGAGCTGAACGGTGCGGTATTGGTTTTTATAAGTAGTCACAGGGTGGTGATTTAAAGAGTTGGTTAATGTTAAAATAAAAAAAAAAAAAAAAAGAACTAAAATTGTGAACTTTTAACGATAGTTAAAAAAATAAAAACAGAAAAATAAATAGAAAAAAAAAACATAAGGACAGTGTATATTAAAAATAGAAAAAAAAGAGCAAAATAAAATATTGCTTAAAGAATATTTTGATTAAATTTTAACTTGAATAATTTATTTATAAACTCTAACTGTGGCAATTAAATGGTGTCCTAATAGCAAGCTAATGGTGGGACTTCGAGAACACCAGAATCTAAACAGGAGCTGCTGATTATATTTATCACCAACAGCCTGGAAAGACCATAGTGCAAGGTAGGATAATTTAAAAGAAAATCCCAGGACTAGTTTTCCAATGTAAACTGAAAACTCATTTTTTTTATAGATCGTATCTACTACGTCCTGAGGTTTTCCCACTATTTTCAATCATTATATCTCTTTTACGAGTGAGAACGGCATCAAGCATTATATGTGCGAATGCGCCCTACGACTCGAGTAGTTATGGTAGCTTAACCAAAACATTTTAACGATCGTCCGTGGATCAGTGAGGAATACATTAGCTTGTCACGCCAGAGGCGCGGGATCGATTCCCGGCGGAGCAGAATTGTTTTCATAAAGTTTTATTTTTTTCTTGACATTCTTTTATATTTTTTCATTTTCGCAATTTTTTTTATTATGATCCGATCTACTATTAATCTAAAACAAAATTTAATTAAAAGGGAAAAAAATACAATTTAAGTTAAATTAAATGTATTTTATTTGCTGATTCGAGTACTGAATTGTTGCCATGTTTATCTGTATTTTAATCACTTTATTATTACGTAATTATTTATAGTTATTTTGGAATTTAATTTTGTACTCCTGAGGGGAAGCAATCGATTGTGGAACAAAGGGATTTAGCTTAAGGTTTTAATTATTATATAAATTTTTGGAATAAAGTGGAATTAAAAGAATAATTAAATATAACATCTCAGTGTTTTCAAATATTATCCGGCTATTGCGAAGGTTCACAGAAATCGCGATTATCTGTAACTTCTCGGAGTTGGGTGTATCGCGTGGCGCCCATAAAAATAAATCATAAAAACTATCTACACCTACGACCTTCTCCTCTGAGTCGGCCAAACTCAACTCCGATACGCGAGCGGAATTTTAGCGCGTAACATTTTGGCGCCCAACGTGGGGCCCTATTAAAAAAAAAATATTTTTAATTTAGATGGTACAAGTCCTTAATGAAACTGCCAGATTGCGCGCTGTTATTTTTAATTAATTTATAAGAATGTACATAAAAACAAAAAAAAATTTAAAAGAATGGTCTTCGATTTTTTTTTATATAATTTTGTGGTAGCTGAATGATTCCTTTAGTTTTTTTTTTCCAAGTGTGGATTGTTTTAAATTGAATTTAAGTTATCGTGTTTTGGTTGACAGTTGTATTTTTAATATTTTTTTTTAATTTAATTGAATTTCATATTTCAGTATTTTGGGAAAACCTCAGGATTAAAAAAAAAAAAAAAAAAAAAAAAAAAAAAAACTTAAACTTAAACTTAAAGTTACTTAAGAAGTACTAATCAAAGATAATAAGTAAAATAACGAAACCTTGCACTATGGATCCAAATTTTGTAAATCGATTATCTAGTGAGGAGCTGAAGTACGAAATGGATATACGGGGATTAGCAGGGAATAGTGTTAATGAGATGAGGAAGCTGCTTCGCGCGGCATTGAAACGAAACTCTTCATTCTTAGACGTAGATTATCCTTATACTTTCGAAGAAGATAAAGAGGCCATAGAAAGGAAATTGTTAGACATAGAAAAGTTAGTTGGAGATTTTGGAGAGAAGGGGATCGCAAGTGACCAACTCAAAATTGAGGCAAAGTGTGCACACTTATTAGGGAGATTAGGTCATGTTCCGGCTTCCGAGGTACCTGGGAAGGAGTTTGTAGCCGCCAGTAGAAAAAAAATAGCAGAATTGTGTGCACAATTGGACGCAAAAGCGGCTGAAAGCAGCGAGCCCTGTAGCGCTGAGTCTACTCGGGTACCAACCCAACATCCGTATAATCAAGGGTATAAGGCTGTAGATTATGATGACGAGGGCTTAGCGCGGGGTCAATGGTTGCCATCTGTAAAATCGATACCAATTTACAAATGGAACGTTCATTTTAGTGGCGAGCCTAGCGATTCCATTAGTTCTTTTTTGGAAAGAGTTGAAGAATTAAGGGTTGCTCGGGGTTATTCGGAAGAACAGCTGTATCGGTCAGCCTTTGACCTTTTCGAGGGAAAGGCTTTAGTATGGTTTCGCGCCAATCGGCGTTTTATTCGTACATGGAAAGATATGGTGATTCAATTGAAACAAGAATTTCAACCTCCAGGCTATGACGAGCGATTATGGGAGGAAATAAAGCGCCGAACACAAGGACCCAATGAGTCAATAGGCATGTTTGTGAGTGTAATTCAAGGCCTGTTTTCAAGGTTGAATGAGAAGTGTGGGGAAGCGAGGATCCTGGAAGTCATCCGGCGAAATCTAACGCCATTTTATCAAATGTCGCTTGCTCTTGTGGACATTTCTTCAGTCAGGCAGTTGGTTGAAGTAGGCCGTAATCTGGAAATGACGCAATACTATGTAGGTCGTTACGCTCCTCCACCCGCACGTCGTCAAGGTCAGCTTTTGGAACCCGACCTGGCATACTTACAAGCGTCGAACTGGGTTTCCCAGGAGGTTAATGCTGTGAATTACCTTCAGCAGCCAATTATTTGTTTTCGTTGTCGTCAACCGGGTCATGTTGCAAGCTGTTGTCCTCAACCTGTCAAATGTTATGGTTGTGGAGCAGTTGGCGTAATACGTAGCCGTTGCACTACGTGCAATCCGTCGGGAAACGGTCGGGCCCCTCAATAAATAGCGGTAATTTGAGCAGGGTTAGGAGGGCGGCCGCTGATTTTGATTTTCTAGGGAGGGAAAAGTTATCAAAGCGGGAAAGGTCGGGGGTCACAGTGGATGCAAGCCCGAAGCTATCAGTAGAGTTGGCTGATTATACTTTGGTCCAAAACGGCTGTGATAATCGACCGTATTTAGAAATTAGCGTGTATGGAACGAAGATAGTGGGGTTACTAGATTCTGGGGCAACTAGTTCTTTTATCGGAGGTCCGGGTTGGGATATCCTGGGTTTAAAGGGACTTCGCCTTCGGGAATCTCATTCCGTGGTTACAGTGGCTAACGGTAACAAAGTCCGCGTATGGGGGGCAGTGAGTGTTCCGGTTAGGGTCGAAAATAGAGTCAGAGTTTTTGAATTCTTGGTGGTGCCGGATCTACCACACAAATTGATTTTGGGTATGAATTTCTGGAAAGAATTCGCGATTAAACCGGATTTACGCAACAACAAATGGGATTTTAGTCCAGAAATTGCGGCGATAATGGAGGCAGAGGGATTGTCACAGGTTGAAAGGTCAGCTCTAGATCACGTGGTAGCGGCTGCGTTTGGTACAAAGGAGGGGAAGCTAGGATGCACTTCATTAATCGAGCATGTTATCGAATCCAGCTCACCTCCAATAAAATGTCGTTACTACCCAGTCTCGCCAGTGCTGCAAAAGCACATAAATGAGCAGGTTGATCAACTTCTTAAAGACGGGGTGATAGAGCCATCGGATAGTGGTTGGTCAGCGCCAATCCTTTTAATCAAGAAAAAGGACAACAGTTATAGGTTTGTAGTAGACTATCGCCGTTTAAACGCGGTTACGGAACGCGATGCTTACCCCATCCCGTATGTATCGGCCACGTTAGATAAATTACGAAATGCACATTTTTTGTCCTCATTGGACATAAAATCGGCATATTTTCAAATTCCTCTTTCAGAGAGTTCAAAAAAATACACTGCCTTTACCATTCCGGGGAAAGGGTTGTTCCAGTTCCGAAGGCTGCCTATGGGCCTGTCAAATGCCCCTAGTACATGGCAAAGGTTTATTGATAGAGTTTTGGGTCCTGAGTTAGATCCCTATGTTTTCGTATACCTGGACGATGTTATAATTGTCACGGACACTTTCGCTAAACACTTGGAGATATTAAAGGAGGTTCTGAAGAGGCTACAGGATGCTGGGTTAACTCTGAACAGAGATAAGTGCGAGTTCTGCAAGAGTCAGTTGAAGTACTTGGGGTATATTGTAAACAAACATGGGTTATCGGTTGATCCAGAGAAAGTGAAGTCTATAGTCGAGTATCCTCGCCCAGGTACGGTTACTGCAGTCAGAAGATTAATCGGGATGGTTTCGTGGTATAGGAAGTTTGTTCCTAAATTTTCGGATGTTATAGCACCAATAACAGCGCTTTTGAAAAAAAAGGCAAAGTTCTGCTGGACCGAACAGTGCGAAGAAGCGTTCAGGAACATCCAAGTAAAGTTAATAAAAGCTCCGATCTTAACTTGTCCCGATTTTGCTCGTCCTTTTCTTCTACATACCGACGCGTCAGGGTATGGCATAGGCGCGGTTTTAACTCAGAGAGTGGAAAACGAGGAAAGCGAAAAAGTGGTGTGTTATTTAAGTAGAACGTTGTCTCGTACGGAGAAAAATTTTTCGCCTACAGAACGAGAGTGTCTAGCAGTCTTATGGGCCATTGAAAAACTACGCCCGTATCTCGAGGGTACTACGTTCACGGTGATCACCGATCACCATTCGTTGGTCTGGCTGCAAAATCTTAAAGATCCTCAAGGCCGACTCGCGAGATGGGCAGTTCGTCTCCAGCAGTACGACTTTAATATTGTTCATCGCAAGGGAAAGGAGCATTTGGTGCCGGACGCACTATCAAGAGCTGTACCGGAAGAAGCTGTTGAGTGCATTGAAGAGGATGCATGGTTCAAGAGAAAATTGCAAGAGGTGAAAAACCATCCTGACCAATTTTCGTCGTGGAGAAACGAGGGCGATAAATTATATCGTTATCTTACACCTAGAGATCCGACCAGCGGCGATGAAGGAAATCGCTGGAAAATGGTGGTACCAAATAGGCAGAGGGCGGCGGTGCTAAAAGAAATTCACGATGATATACTTGGGGGGCATGGAGGGGTTAAAACGACTCTTGGAAAGGCACAGTTGAATTATTTTTGGCCACGTATGAAAGAAGACATTAGAAAGTATGTTCGAAATTGTCAAGTCTGTCAAACTACAAGGCCGGATTTGCAAAAGCCAGGGGGTTTAATGCAATCTAGGGCTAACGAAGTAAAAGAACCATGGTCAATGCTGAGCACAGATTTGATTGGGCCACTGCCAAGAAGTACGCGTGGTTTCTGTTACATTTTAACAGTGGTGGATTATTTTTCGAAATTTCCTCTTTTCTTTCCATTACGATCAGCTACAGCTAAGTCGGTATGTAAAGCCTCCTGTTGAGCAGGTGTTTTTAATGTTTGGAGTGCCGAAGTGGATAGTGTGTGATAATGGTGTGCAATTTCGAAGTAGAGAATTTAGTGCTTTGTTGAATTGTTATGGGGTAACTCCAACTTTCACCCCATTTTATCATCCTCAAGCTAACCCCGCGGAAAGGTTTAATCAGACTGTAAAAACAAAATTGAGAGCTTATGTCGCCGAAAATCATCGAGATTGGGATGTTTTGTTACCAAAAGTAGCCTGCGCGATTCGTACGTCGCGGAATGAGGTAACGGCCAGAACCCCATTTTCTATAATTTTTGGTCGAGAAATGACGCTTAAACGTGATAGGGAACCACTTCCTGTTGAGGGTATTTTGGTAGACCGAAGCAACGGTAACTGTCCTTGGTTTAGGAATATGGGCGTTATCCTAAACGATGTACGTGCGCGCATGTTAAAGGCATCAAATAGAGCGCGCGAAAATTTCAATTTGAGGCATCGTGATGCCCAATATCAGCCTAACGATTTAGTGTTGCGCCGAAATTATGTGCTATCGGATGCGTCGAAATATTTTAGTGCCAAATTAGCACCCACTTTCATTGGTCCATTTAGGGTTAAGAAAAGGCTGTCGCCGTGGACTTATAGTCTCGAAACCATGTCCAAAAAGGAAGCAGGAATATGGCATAGCAAGGATTTGCGGGTATATTATGGCAGTCCGCGAGACAGCAGTGAGTGAAAACTTCTTAAAGGAAGGGGGGAGTGTTACGGGTTGATTTTTTTTGTTTGTTCTAAAATATTATGAATAATAATAATATTAATAATATCCATAATAATAACAATAATAACAATAATAATATTAATAATAATAATAATGATAATAATAATAATAATAATAATAATAATAATAATAATAATAATAATAATAATAATAATAATAATAATAATAATAATAATAATAATAATAATAATAATAATAATAATAATAATAATAATAATAATAATAATAATAATAATAATAATAATAATAATAATAATATTAATAATAATAATAATAATAATAATAATAATAATAATAATAATAATAATAATAATAATAATAATAATAATAATAATAATAATAATAATAATAATAATAATAATAATAATAATAATAATAATAATAATAATAATAATAATAATAATAATAATAATAATAATAATAATAATAATAATAATAATAATAATAATAATAATATTAATAATAGTAATAATAATAATAACAATAATAATGATAATAATAATAATAATAAATGACAAAAGTAACCGGGTCTCTCGGGTCTTTGTTTTCACATCACTGCTGTTCACAATGTGTGGTGAATGGTAAATTCTCACCATTGGTTGGTTCTAAAAATAGAACATTGCAGATGGTACTCACCATCTGGGTGGGTGTAATGTATTGTGGGGAATTTCAGCAGATAATCGCGATCGTATGGGGAGCATGTAATCAATTATTATGAGTCGAGTTGGATCAGTTGGTAAGGCGGTGGATCAGAAATCTCGAGGTCGTGGGTTCGATCCCTGGGTCGGGGTAACTATTTTTTTTTTAAGTAAGCTAAGTTTTTTTGTCAGTACGTATATAATACCAAAGCTAAATGTCACCTTGTAATAAATAAGGCAAAGGTTAAAAGCAAACAATATGCGAAGCTTATGCATATAAAAACATATAGGAACCGGTGTCGGGTAGGTATTAAATGAGGTGATGTTGTTAATTCAGCGCAACAGTTAGGACGAATAGAAAGGTTTGTAAATTGGGGGATCTGGAAAAGAACTTAGGAGTCGAGCTGGCATTAAGTGATTTAGAGCTGAACGGTGCGGTATTGGTTATTATAAGTAGTCACAGAGTGGTGATTTAAAGAGTTGGTTAATGTTAAAATAAAAAAAAAAAAAAAGAACTAAAATTGTGAACTTTTAACGATAGTTAAAAAAATAAAAACAGAAAAATAAATAGAAAAATAAAACATAAGGACAGTGTATATTAATAATAGAAAAAAAAAGAGCAAAATAAAATATTGCTTAAAGAATATTTTGATTAAATTTTAACTTGAATAATTTATTTATAAACTCTAACTGTGGCAATTAAATGGTGTCCTAATAGCAAGCTAATGGTAGGACTTCGAGAACACCAGAATCTAAACAGGAGCTGCTGATTATATTTATCACCAACAGCCTGGAAAGACCATAGTGCAAGGTAGGATAATTTAAAAGAAAATCCCAGGACTAGTTTTCCAATGTAAACTGAAAACTCATTTTTTTTATAGATCGTATCTACTACGTCCTGAGGTTTTCCCACTATTTTCAATCATTATATCTCTTTTACGAGTGAGAACGGCATCAAGCATTATATGTGCGAATGCGCCCTACGACTCGAGTAGTTATGGTAGCTTAACCAAAACATTTTAACGATCGTCCGTGGATCAGTGAGGAATACATTAGCTTGTCACGCCAGAGGCGCGGGATCGATTCCCGGCGGAGCAGAATTGTTTTCATAAAGTTTTATTTTTTTCTTGACATTCTTTTATATTTTTTCATTTTCGCAATTTTTTTTATTATGATCCGATCTACTATTAATCTAAAACAAAATTTAATTAAAAGGGAAAAAAATACAATTTAAGTTAAATTAAATGTATTTTATTTGCTGATTCGAGTACTGAATTGTTGCCATGTTTATCTGTATTTTAATCACTTTATTATTACGTAATTATTTATAGTTATTTTGGAATTTAATTTTGTACTCCTGAGGGGAAGCAATCGATTGTGGAACAAAGGGATTTAGCTTAAGGTTTTAATTATTATATAAATTTTTGGAATAAAGTGGAATTAAAAGAATAATTAAATATAACATCTCAGTGTTTTCAAATATTATCCGGCTATTGCGAAGGTTCACAGAAATCGCGATTATCTGTAACTTCTCGGAGTTGGGTGTATCGCGTGGCGCCCATAAAAATAAATCATAAAAACTATCTACACCTACGACCTTCTCCTCTGAGTCGGCCAAACTCAACTCCGATACGCGAGCGGAATTTTAGCGCGTAACAAATGTAGCCCTGTCCTCTAACTTTGCACATCAAAATTTAACCTGGCACTTTAATCCTCCTGGTGCTCCCCACATGGGTGGACTCTGGAAGGCGGGTGTAAAGAGCTTTAAGACTCATTTTCATAAAATTACAGGCTCATTTAAATACACTTTTCAAGAGTTTTCAACCCTTTTGTCTCGCATAGAAGCATTTCTAAACGCGTCCAATTCCTGCCATTTCTGAAGAGCCATCAGATACTTCCGCCCTGTCTCTGTGCCATTTTCTTGTTGGCAATCCACTTTTGGCTCCGATAGAGCCGCCGATATGGGATGAACCCATTTCTCTGATTAATCGCTGGCAGAGACTTAAAGCTCTGCACACAATTTCTGCTTCAGATGGAAAAACGAATACCTGAAAGAACTCCATAAACGTAACAAATGAAAAAGACCGCAGGAAAATATTGAAATAAATTCTATACTGAATACGGAATACTGAAATAAATTCGTGACGAAGATTTACCTCTAAATGAATGGCGCTTAGGAAGAGTAACCAAAACCTATTTAGGAAACGATAAACGCGCACGTGCAGCAGATGTGCTTACTCAACGGGTACTATCGCTCGTCCAATTGTTAAATTAGTCATTCTTCCATGCAATGAAGCTCCACCACTATTGTTCTAATTTTTCATTTCTGTCACGCGTTTATATCTTCCAGCGTATCCATGACAAAGGACACTACAAATACCAGCAAAGGCAGCCATCGTTCAAGCACTAGACGTTCGAAAATAAAGTCCTCAAAGTTTAAAGCGTTCTAGTGTCGGCTATGTAAACGCCATCATCCTTTACGTCTCTGCAAGCAGTTCATGAGTATGAATAGAGCAACGAATACGGGTGGAACTTCTAAACAACTATTGCTCAAACTGCTTAGCCCATAAGCATTCTCAGGGATCCTGTATTAGTAAATCAGTAAATAAATATATGTCACTATTGCAACGAAAACCATCACACATTGCTTCATCTACACGAGCGACTTAAAAATAGACCATCCAGTGTCCAATCCTCGATAAAATCAACATCAGTGTCAATCACGTCAATACTTTCGCAACATATTATCACTCTCTTTCCAACCGTACTGGTAAAACTTAAAATTCAAGAAAACCTACATTTTGCAAGATCACTTCTTGATCCGTGTGGTGTAGTGAGTCGCATATCCAGCCTCCTAGTGCGTTAGTTAAAAATACTAACTTCTCCGTTTGGTAAAGAGAAATTATGCTCTATCCACATACGCTCTCATTCCGATCCTAACTTAGAGATAAGTGTAGTTGCGAGGGAAGTGTTTGACTCGCACCCTCAAACTGGCACGGCAGTCAGTGAGGGAAGTGTTGTTTGTTGGTTGTTTTAAACTAAGGGTTCTCATACTGAGCACGGCAGTCCCTGAGAACAGTGGCCAATACTCTGTGTCTGGATGTTGACTTTCCGAACTGCCAGAGTGAGAGTGGCAATTGCAAAGGTGTTCCAAAGTAGGTACCAGTCATGTGCAATAGTTTCCAGCTGAGTCGGCACCTGCAAACTGTTAGACTAGTCTCTAAGTGCTCATTGAGCACAGTCATGTATAAGAAGGCACGTTTTCATAATTGCATTTGTGTCTTCTTGGTCTTCTTAAGGGGATGTTGTGGATCCTCATCTGACGGGATCGAGTTGCCCAGATGACTGTCGTGGGCTGGCCCTTCGGGGAGTCTCGTACTGGTTGTGGTTGTGTGAATGCTACACAGGTCTAGATTGACTGGCGGGGTCGCGCAATGGTACGACCGGGCTGGCATATCTGTCTTAATATGCAAGAAATTGGGTAGGTCTCGTCTCCACCAGTAGATGGATGTGGAAGTACGTCGCTACAGAAGTCTAAACTGGTACTGCTATTACGGGCAGTATGTTAATTCATAATGCTCCTAATCAGCAGGGCACTGGGTGATGCTTTGTGTTTGTGAAGCAGCTTCCATGTTCGTGTTGCCACACCGGATGCCCCGTACGTTTTACTTGCTAAAATGTAAACGGGTCCGTGTTGTGGTAGCACAAAGTTTATGAACTATTACCCTAGGTTTTGGATAACTCAACTTACTTAAGCCTTACGGCAGGTGTAAATTGTAATTGCTGAAATCGTCTGTCGGTGGTGGTGTCCTTTTAGCTGTAAGGAACTGCTTTGTCAGTTCTATTGTTGATATTCTATGCAAGCCTTGCGGAGTGCTTGCATAATTGATTTACTTGACGTTAATGATGATATTTTATTATTGGGTGACTTTAACCTTATTAAAAAAGACATTCTTCTGACGATGATACATACTATTGTGCATCTAATTCGAAGACCCGCCCAAAACATATATTTGTTGATAATATATGTTCAGACTTACAACAAGTGAGTTTTATTTATAATAGTCTTGAAAGACTTCTTGACCTGGTCTTAACTACAGGCAGTAACAATATTGTTGTTAAGAAGGTTTGTCATGCTCTAACTACTGTTGATGAATACCATCCACCTTTGAATATTTGGTACAAGTCCGATAGAGAAAATATAGTAACGAATACGAATTCAGTAGATAAACTTTATGAATTCAATTTTAAAAAAAGCTGACTTTTTGAAATTAAATCAGTTACTTTATAGCAACCTTAATATAATTACATTACATTACATTACAATAAAATACATACAATACGTACATTGAAGGAAATTGCCTTGATGACTCCATTAATTTTTTTTATATGGAACTTTTTGCGATGTTTTCTCAGTCCGTACCATATAACCTCAAATTTGTGAGAAAATCTGCGTACCTCTGGTACACAAAGGATTTAAAGACTCTTCGCAACAACAGGAACAGGGCATGGAAGAAATACGTCTGTAGCTTAGGCTCAAACGACCTAGAAACTTACAAACGTTTGTTTATGGAATTTAAGAATCGCTGAGCTACATTATATCACAAATATTTAGATAATGTAAAGCTGAGGATTTTGTCCGATCCAAAAAAATTTTGAGGATTCATAAACACAAAGAAAAAATCCGATTTATTCCCTTCTTCATTTAGAACTACTGAGGGATTAACGGACGATCCCGTCAAAATTTGTTGCCTATTCGCAAATCTTTTTAAGAAATCATTCTGTTCAGATTCCTTTAATCCTGATAGAGAGTACTTTGAATATTTGAATTCCGCACCCAGAGTTTCTTTGGAACATATAATCTTTACTCCAGAGGATTTTTTAATGTATATTGGATCGATCGATGAGGATTTTGGCGCTGGGCCCGACGGTATTCCTGCCGCAGTGTTAACACAATGCGGTTCCGTTTTGAGTCAACCACTTTCTTTATTATTCAATAAATCAATTAACGAAAGTTATTTTCTACTTTTTTGGAAAAAATCATTTATAAGTCCTATTTATAAAAAGGGTTGCAGGAATGATGTCAATAACTATAGGCCTATTGCCAAGCTCTCATCGATTCCAAAACTTTTTGAGCGGATCGTGTACGATCGGGTAAAAATTCACTGTGGAAACGTCATAGCAACTCGTCAGCATGGTTTTGTTAATGGGAGATCCACTGTGTCTAATCTTCTCGATTTCACAACATTCTGCTTAAACTCAATTGATTTTGGTTGCTTAGGATGGAAATGAGTGGTTAATATGGTTATGGACAGCTGCGCTCTCTGCAAGAAGAAGCCTTTTTTTGTTGAAGTTGGTAATCTCAAACTCAGCGAGATTTGAGATTATCGATATATATTTATAAATTGGAAAGAAAACAATAGGATGAGCTTATGTTTCAATGAATAGGATTTATTATGTCTTACCAGTTCGGTGGATAGATTAAGAAGAAAGTTAGCTTATTTATAGTTAATGGCATGAGCTTAGAAAATATAAACGGGAAATTCATTATAGATAAAAGATAAAGATTAGGACATGATAAAGCGCCATCTGAACGTCGTTATGGAAAATCGATTAATCGAAACCGACCTTTGACATAACCATCGCCGCCCGCCTTGCAGTATGGCTGCAAAAATACTATAAATCAAGTAACAATAACATATATTGGAAAATTCATAATTTTAATTCATTACCTTAATTTTATATAAACAAAATAGTAACTATAAATACAGCAAATAAAATTGAAAGTTTGTTCGCATTTATTTCGTTATAAGTTCTTGATTCGGATTTTGTTTTTTAATAGTGCGTATAGTTCATGTATATATTAAGTGTTAATCGTTTGAACCTATATAGAGCAAGATCCCGAAAGGATCCAGCCAAAAATTGTATTTTGTGCGAATGGAAGATCCGCTGTACTCGGCATAACCCCGCATTGTATTATTCGCTGATATACATCAGCACCAAGAACAATAGAAATGGATCCCGAGTTGTAGAACGCTATATCGGCAAGAATAATATTTTGAAATTTATCCTTAATGGATGCATTTAAAGATTTTGATGGTGTTCTTAACGTAATGTCTACCCTCGCAACTACACTTATCTCTAAGTTTGGATCGGAATGAGAGCGTATGTGGATAGAGCATAATTTCTCTTTACCAAACGGAGAAGTTAGTATTTTTAACTAACGCACTAGGAGGCTGGATATGCGACTCACTACACCACACGGATCAAGAAGTGATCTTGCAAAATGTAGGTTTTCTTGAATTTTAAGTTTTACCAGTACGGTTGGAAAGAGAGTAATAATATGTTGCGAAAGAATTGACGTGATTGACACTGATGTTGATTTTATCGAGGATTGGACACTGGATGGTCTATTTTTAAGTCGCTCGTGTAGATGAAGCAATGTGTGATGGTTTTCGTTGCAATAGTGACATATATTTATTTACTGATTTACTAATACAGGATCCCTGAGAATGCTTATGGGCTAAGCAGTTTGAGCAATAGTTGTTTAGAAGTACCACCCGCATTCGTTGCTCTATTCATACTCATGAACTGCTTGCAGAGACGTAAAGGATGATGGCGTTTACATAGCCGACACTAGAACGGTTCAAACTTTGAGGACTTTATTTTCGAACGTCTAGTGCTTGAACGATGGCTGCCTTTGCTGGTATTTGTAGTGTCCTTTGTCATGGATACGCTGGAAGATATAAACGCGTGACAGAAATATATATATATGTCATTGATGTAAGAAATGATTGTTTTGGATCCTAGGCTTTTATTGTTGGTTATTGGACTGGTCAAAATCCATCCAAATATGGTCTCTCGGGCCAGTAGAGAGTTTCAAATATTATGTTTAATGCAATTCAGAATGCTAGAAGGAAGAATATCCCCACCAATTAAAATATCAATGTGCGAATTCTTATAGAACTGAGAGTCCACTAGTGGAATATTTGGAATTTTGGAAACCATATTAGGATCTATGGAACATGTTGGAAGCTTTCCAGTAAGATTTGGTAAAACGAGAGCAGTAGCTTCTATTCTAATGCTGGGATTTACTGGAGAACCTAAAGAAAACGAACAAACCCTTTTTGATTTTGCGGAAATCGAATTGTTTAAACCTGATATCTGAGCTTGAATGAAATGAGATGGAAGTTTTAGCAAATTTGCTAACCTTTCTGTAATGAAAGTACCTTCGGATCCAGAATCAATGAGTGCTCGGGCAGAATACGTGATACCCATGTGGTATACGTTAACCAAAGCGGAACCTGGAAGAACACTCTTGGAACTGGATGCGAAGCAATTTTGGATAGCTTCAAGTTGATTAGAATTTTGAGTGGACTGTATTTGGATGGCATGCGATCGTTGCACGCCAGTATTAGAATTAGAATTCGAACTAGTAGAAGTGGAAGTTAAAGGCATTGAATTGGAATTTTGAGCAGAAATATCACGATGCAATAATGTATTGTGCCGCTTACGGCACGTAAAGCAGTTGAAGTTGCTTTTACAATCCTTCAATATATGTGCACGAGCAAAGCAATTAGTGCACAAACCGTATTTCTTTATGCACGCCATTTGATTTCAAGGAATTTAGGACAATATCGAATGGTATGATGTTCGTTCGGACAAAGTTTGCATAAAGAATTTTTAACGTTAGTGTGATAAGTGTTAACTTTTCTTTGAGGATTGTGAGTGCTAGACTTGGAAGGCTTTTAATGAGATTGTCTAGGAGAAACACAAATTTTTATATCAGATAATGCCTCAAGTGTCTGATATCGATTTGTTAAAAACCAATCAAGTCAAGTCCCATTTTGGAACTTCGGTTTTATTTTTGATAGATTGCTCCCATAGAGCAAGAGCCGCATCAGGCAACCGATGTTTAGGAACAAAGGAAAACAATTATCGATGTTTATATCGTATAACTGGAGAGCAGATATGCACGTATTTATATCACGCTGAAGTTTTTTAATTGTGCTACCGGATTCAATGGCAACAGAAGGAAGGCTTAATAGTATGCGAAGCTGACTATTAACCAGAATGCGTTCATTCTCAAAACGATCCGTAAGATTTTTCCACGCCAAAGAAAAACCTTAATTTGTAAGAGGGAATTTTTTCACTATATCAGCTTCACCTCGTGTTTTCTGGTTCAAGTAAAAAAGTTTTTCGACTGGACTCAATCTGGAATTGTTGACGTAAATAGCTGTGAACATGTCACGGAAAGAAGGCCAGGAAAGATAGTCTCCATTGAACACTTCTGTGTCGCATGGAGGTAAATGGAAGTTAAGACTTGGAAAATCACTATTTCGAGTATTTGCGACGATAGGCATTTCGAGGCAAAACTATGAACTCGTCATGCACAGCAGAATGAAAAATGAACCGAAGATAAAACTCACAAGGGAAGACTGTACTCTGACAAAAGAGAGAAACACTCAATGAATTTAAACAAAGGCCCAACCTTCTCAATGCACACAATAATTTATTTAATTCTTAATTTATAGATTTGGTTAAAAATTAAATATCAATTTATCATGCACGAAACGAATGAAATAAGATCTCAGATAAACTCACTAGTGAGAACTGTATATTTAGTTGGACGTTTGAGTAAGCTTTTTTATTCAATACAATTAATTTTGTCGCAATGTTTTAAAAACTCATGAGCATAGTGAAATAAAGAAATAATAAATGAAACAAGAGATGAAACTCACGAGGAAGTACTGTACTAACCGAAAATAAGAACTAACTCGAAATCTAGGAAAAATAGCTTTTAATTTGGAAAACGGATATAATTTATATTTCACAGATCGAATTATGAATTGAAATGTTATCGAAATGTTATCGAATAAAGTTTTAGACTTTGCAATATCCAGCATAAGAAATTATTATATGTATATTTTTTCCCCCCAGCAAATTTCACTTTATGAATTTATATAAAAACGCGATCCTATAATCATATAAATTTTCCCTTTTTTTTTATCTCTTAGAATAAAATTATCTGCTCTGTTGTAACATCCAAATTAAACTGAAGGCACTAAAAAACCGATTACAGCATTTGGGTAAATTTCTTTCGTTTTATTTTGTTGCTTAACAATTTTGTTGTATTGTTGCTTTAAATTCTCTTATTTTTTTTTATATTATATTCTGTTATCCCACTAATAATTAAATAATTATATTTTGCACTTTAATTGGTAATGTTTTGTGTTAGATATTAAATGAAATGTGAACATGCTGAAGAAGATTGTATAAAAAACTACTTTTATTTGAGCTAAGTGGTTTTTTTTTTTGCTTGCTATTGCATTAGAAATTTTGACACTTAGTTAAACAATGTACATGTTGCAAATGTTGCCCAAAGAGATATACCAAATGTTGACAACAAATGTTGCTAAAGCAGAACTGGTATAATGAAAAGTTCTCAGCAATGTTGCGTGAACGCATTTATTTGTTGCAAAAAATGGAGACTTTCTCTAATTTCTTCATATGAAACCTTTAAAGAAATAACGCAAGTATGTTCGTATGTCGATATGTGTATATGTATGTACATATTTTTATATGGTACATAAAAAAAAAAAATAAAAACGAAATGGTCATTTCAGCCCTTGAAAGGACTTTGACCGAGCTTCTTATGATCAATTGTGTTGTGTGTGATGTGAAATGCTTGCACACAAATGATCGAGAACTGGACCTACATGTTTTACGCCGACTCCGAACGGCTTATGTTCTCAAGAAGCTTTTCATGGCAGTTGTTACTCTCTGAGGTTTGCCATTGTCTGCAGAGAGGTGACGGCCGAACAGAAAAATTAATTCAATTGAAAAAACTTTCTGTGTCGCATGGAGGATTCGAACCTGGGTTCTCTGGCGTAAGAGTCACACACTCTACCCACTACGCCACAGCCGCCATAATATACGGTATATACGGTACATACAAACAGCAAAATTTACCACTTGGAAAAAAAGCGCAATTTTACGTTTTTGGCTTTGGGAATGTCAAATATATACATATAAAATTACGTATATAATGATATATCCCTTATAATGCTTTTTAACAAAGAATGTTTTTATTGAAATATTTTTTTTTTTAAACCACAAAAAAGTTTTTTTTTATTTTAGCACTTTTTTAGCACTTTTATAAAAAAGAATGTTAACTTTTTTACTGAACGATATGATTTAACGCAAAGCAACTTTATGTGTAAAAAATACGCATTTTAAGAAATATGTATATAGCTAGCGTGTAATTAATAAATCAATTGAACAATATATTAACTCAATTGTATGTATATTATCGACTTTTTCCTTTCTTTAAATAAATAATATAAGATTTTCTCAAATTTTCATCTATGGTATTTCCTCACACTTTAGTTAGAATATTCTTATTTTTCCGAAATTTCAAGTTAAACTGAATAAGTTTGTTTCTATATTTTTCCGATGTTATGGAGCGAACCCTTTGCAAATACCGAACGCGCGCACTACCGATCAAGAACTAAAATATGAAATATGTGTTGCAAGCAAACCTGTTTTTTGGAGATTCTGAGGAGATGGAAGTTATTCAATGCGGAATTTGCTCTCTTCTTCTTGTGGAGTAGTTAATCTGGCTCGAAATGGACCAATGTTTAGGATGGAAATGAGTGGTTAATATGGTTGTGGACAGCTGTGCTCTCTGCAAGAAGAAGCCTTTTTTTGTTGATGTTGGTAATCTCAAACTCAGCGAGATTTGAGATTATGGATTGGAAATAAAAAAATAGGATGAGCTTATGTTTCCATGAATAGGATTTATTATGTCTTACCAGTTCGGTGGATAGAATAAGAAGAAAGTTATCTTATTTCTAGTTAATGACATAAGCTTAGAAAATATAAACGGGAAATTCATTATAGATAAAAGATAAAGTTTAGGACAGCGTGAAGCGCTATCTGAACGTCGTTATGGAAAATCGATTAATCGAAATCGACCTTTGACATAAACACTGGTAACCTGGTCAATTGTGCTTACACTGACTTTAATAAGGCATTTGATAAACTACCACACAATCTTATCTTATTTAAACTCGAGTTATTGGGATTTCCACAATATTTTGTGAACTGGATTAAGTCGTATTTGAAGGAGCGATCTTATCAAATATCAAATCAAATACGTTTCCGAGACGTATTGTCTTCTGAATTTAGTGCTGAATCAGGTGTTCCTCAGAGTGGCCACCTTGGTCCACTTCTGTTTATTATTTATTATGGTCTAGCAATCAATGATGTAACTCACATCATTGAACACTCTCATCTGCTTATTTATGCTGATGATATGAAATTATACATAACAGTTGATTCTAAAGATAATTCAGATCTACTCCAGTCTGATTTGAAATCCTTTGAAGCTTGGTGTTCTAAAAATAATATGTTTCTAAATCCAGATAATGCCAAACTATGACCTTTTCGCGAAAAAGGAATAATTTTATTTTTGATTATAAGATAAAAGATACTGCCTTAAGTCGTGTAGATACTGTCAAAGACCTAGGTATATGCATGGATTATAAGCTATCGTTTAACATTCACATTGATTATATTTGTAAAAAAGCATCTTTAATGCTTGGATTTATAAAACGCTGGGCCAAAGAATTTAATAGCATGATTACAACTACAACGTTGTATTATGCAATCGTGCGTCTTCACTTAGAGTATGCAAGTCAAGTTTGGTCCCCAAGTTACAATGTGCATGTTGATCGAATAGAAAGAATCCAAAAACGTTTCGTTCGGTTTGCTCTAAGGGGCTTAAGAGGGACGGACGTATTAGACTTTCCTCCTTATGAGGATCGTTTGAAGTTGTTAAAAATGCAGTCTTTAAGTGATCGAACTCATAGAAGGTGTATTCGATTCTCGAGAACTTCTTTCTCACATGAATTTTAACACTAACCGTAGAAACGCTAACAACTTTATTTATTTACCATTTAGTAGAACAAATTATATGTTCTACTAAATGGTTCTACTAAATTATATAAAAAGCCAACTCAAAAGTAGATTAAAAATAGTTGTGTAATTAGATCTATGTATACGCATAGTTAGTTGTTACTTCTTGTGTTGTCTCTGAGCCCAACCCGTTCATTGGTGGGTAAATTTTTCCCATATGAACTTGTTTGTGGTCACTTGTAACCATAGTATTTATATTTTTCAATCATTACTAGGTCGTGGCTTTAGATGGGTTAATGGTGAGGAAGTGCGAAAAAGCTGTAGTAGCTGAACTGTATTGTTATTGCATGTCTAAACAAGAACTGCGACATCATCAACTTATAGATACACACACCGAGTGATGATGTAAATAATTATTTGAATTATAGTGGAAGCGACAGCTGGGGTCGCTAGGGTTATTAGCCCCCCTACTAACTTAATCATACTAGCTCAAGTTAATAAAATCCCTTTAAATCCCCGCCGCTGGATTAACTTTCATAAGTTTTATGTATGTGCATGTATGTGAACTTGCTTAATAACTAACATATACATTCATATACACAAAAAATGCACGTTCACTTGCTTAAATAATAGCACATACACAAAATATGTACGTATAGATATCAAACTTTTAATATAATAAATTGTGAACATTTATGTTTGAAATTCTTAATTGAAAAAAGTTAGCCTGAAAAGAAAAAATAATAAAAAACTCTTTTGTATTGTATTTTTTATATATAAACATTAGTTTTCTTTTTATTATTATTATTAATATAAAGTATATATCTTAATAACAATTTTGACAAATTTTTTCTTATTAACTAATTAATTTTATAGTGTCCCCACGCAAGGGTATCAACGCCACCTTGCAATATACATCTCTTATCATCTAAATAGCTCAACACTATTTAATATATCTCTAGTATATATTTTATGAATTTTAGATCTAAATGTATACATTTTGACTTTGAATATACCTTTTTTTCTAGTAAGCACCTTCTATAATCAGCAATACTAAGGTTAGCCAATGCGGATTTTTTAACTCATATGGCTATTTTTATATCGTTATTTCCTGAAACATTAATAGAATACATTTTAGATCTAAGTCCAATGAATTTCCTCATTATCTTTCCGTTAGTTTCATCTTTCATCAATCGCAAAACCTTTTTAATTTTTCTGTTCTATGCCATATGGATTAGTTGCTATATAATCAGATATATCAAATTTTCTCTGGTTGTATCAAATTTAATTTTAAATTAATATCGGGGATCATATCTTTATAAAAATCTTCGGTATTAATTGACCGTACCCATATAGCACAAACTCAAGTTTTTCTTTATATTTTGGGGTCATATAGTTATAATGAAAATCGTACATTTTACTCTTAGACAAGTCGAGAACTGCAAAGCCTACAAGAATAGGTTTATCGCATTCGATATGTACTCTATCCAGTTGGATAGCTGCCATATTATCGGTTAACCTTGTAGAGCTATTAAAATTTGGTTTTGCTATAAGACTTCTAGCTCCCAATCTTTTTCCAAGACTTTCCCACTAGCATACAATTTTTACATCTTTCCTTTTCTCTACATTTTCCATGGTTTTACCATAGACAGCATTGTTTAGTAATTTGAAAAATTCTTTTCGAAATCGTTTTTAGCGTGAGTTCTATGGAATGTATTTAAATCGATGTATTTCTTGAGCCAGGGAGATTGTTTGAATTTCGATATTCTATGTACTTTTTTAAACTTGAGGCCATTCCTTAAACATTGTTTTAAATAAACAAAATGTATAACGTACTTTCTTTTATTAGTTAAATCGGTACTTAGTTTTTGGTGTTTTCCTGCGGACTTTTTTTGTCTTCCGGACAAAACGGTAAATCATTATGAGAATCATGTTTATCAAAAGGAATATCTAAATCTACTTCTAAAAATAATCCGTCGTGATGGGCATCTAAATTAAATTAATCAATATTTTCAACTCATTCAAATTTTCCATCAGGTAAATACTGAGACATAGCCCAACCACATAAATTATTTGCATCTAAAAACATGAGATAATTTAATGGTTTGTCATTATCGAAATCACTCATATATTTGTTGTTTGCTTAATCATGGCGCTTTGAGCACTGAACCATGCCTCCTCTTATCCCACTTTGAATGAATTTTACCATATCAAATATCAATGTCAGTTAAGAGATCCAATTTAATTTTAGTATATTTTATTAGGCACCCCAAGATAGACTGGGTGCTGTATACTACTGACAAGGATCTAAATTGTATATAGACTTACATACTTTTCTAAAATTTTCAAAAACATCAGTTAATAACAAAACATCTGTTTTGAGATAAATATAAATCCAAGTAATCGTTAAAATTACAACAATTAAAAGTACTCCACACTTTTTGCGCATGATCGTAATCTGCAATAGAACAGTCTTCACTCGTCAGTTTATAAAATAACTTCTCTCTGGGTGGTAAACATTCCTCTTGAAGACGATCAATACAATCGAAATAATCATATGGGAATATACCCATTCTCTTCTTAAGAATGAATTCGTCTTCATCGATAAACGTAGAACGTAAAACATGGAAATCTGAGTTTGATAAACTATTGGCCAAGCTTGCTAAACTAGAAGCAATAAATCTAAGTGAATCTAAAAATCTTAACTCAATACTATTGCCATCATCAAAATGGTTTCTTCCGGGAATCGATGAAAGTTCTTTGATAAACAAATGACAATCGTAGGACGAAAAGTTATAGAAAAAGATTGTTATAAATTTTGGCAATTTTAAAATTTAAGTTGCAATTATTGTGTGCTGGACCGCGATATATATCTGTTAAATGGCAATGATCTGCCACCCTATCAACTGCTAAAGGTTTTGCGCAAATATGACAGCTATTGGCAGTGTTTTGAATTGTTAGTTCAACCGGTGTGAGGAATTTCATTGGTATAACGTTTTGCAAAAGATTATTGTAAATTTCTTTTGCATCGCTAACCAAATTATTTATGAAAATAGAAGGTGCATCTACCCCCGTATAAAATCTAAACTTATCTGAACTATTGTTCAGACTTATTGTTATGACTCTTTACAGTTTTTACAGATTCCGAGTTATGCATGTTTTCCAGTATTAGGAAACACTCGAAATCTGCGTAAATCACGAACGGTAAATCTAACTTCTTTTTGAACTGTTGAAAGCTTAATGTGTTGTTTCGCGGATCAGGAACTTTTGTCACAATCCTGCTGCACTCCTTTTTGTGGTGGCTTAGTTTGAAGGCAGAATTAAAATATTGAAGACATAGATTACAAAAGAACATTCCATGATTGTCTTTTGTAAGTTGACTGCGTAATAGTCTGAAAATAAAAAAATACATTGATAAAATATGGAAACTTTTGTTCTTCCTGATCATATATATAGATATTATTTTTTTATTTTACCTCGAAATATTTTTAATCCATATATAATGGAACTTATCTCCATCCCTCAGCAAAAGGTGATTTATATAAGTGCTTCTTTATTCTTTTCTATATTAGTAGGGTCCGACTTATGAAGTAACAAACAAGGTGTTAGTGACAGCAGGCTATATTCACACAAACCGAGAATATAGGTTGTCATATGCCTGTATATTGCACTTCTTATTTTTTTCTACTTTTTTCATTTTCTTTTTTGTACCATTTTGGCAACCTATAATCGCGAAAAGAACTGTCACTACCACCTTGTTAGCTACTTCATGGGTCCGACTATACTTTTCAGGTCTTCGTCGAATATATACGTTAACACTTCATTTCTGTTATTTTCTTCGAAAATGTTTACATCCTTAACTTCCTATGGGAAAGTAAGGTTTTCAAAGTTAATTGTTGGGTGGTTCCTGTTGCTTATCAAATTTATTGCTGAGGCTGATATATCCGAAAAATCATATCTGGAACCTCTTTCAGAATTTCTACTAGCGGGACCTAAAGCTGACATCACTGCTCATTTAAAGCAGTATTCATCGTTGTTTTCTACATTTATACAGCTTCTTTTGTCTTGCAAAAATTTTTTCGATCAAACATATTGTGAACCTTTGATGGGTTTATACTGGTCCACGTTAATTTCCAAGTGTGATATTCTTATCAGTGCCCAACCACTACCACGTTCTTGGAACTCCAACATTTTGGTAATTATGCTATGACATTTGTCTTTATAAACAACATCTAAATCTGTCTCTTGTTGAATCAACACCATTTTTGTTTGGTGTGATTTGAGGTCTATTGTGGCCATATCGGTCATTTTTACGTATTCACATAATAATTATTTTTAGGTTAAACTGAAAGTTTGTATGTTTCACCAACATTTCTTCAAGAGTTTTAACAATGATCTCCTAACTGTTTGCTAAAAACTCCTCTGGAATTAACAAAGCCTCATTGTTATTTTTGTAAATAAATGACTATGCGTTCATTAAATACTGACATAATTCTAGTTAGATTTTCATTTACTATTTCGGCACTACTTCTTTTATGAGCGTTTGTTCTTAAATGATAAGACCAGTCCTTTGTTGATACATTTTTCTTGGAAGTGCTGCAATAGACCGTGGGGATTTCTTTTTCCACACTAACACTTAGGCCACTAAGTGTAGACGCACCACTGTTTGTAGAAACGATATGCATTTTACGTTTATGTTCTATTAAATAATCACTTCATGATAAATTTTTCTTGTAAATATCACACTGAAAATGTTGTGAATTGTTATTATTGTGTGTGACTTGAAGCCGATCTAAATCAAATTTTTTACCAAAAATTTGGCCACACTCGTTACACACAAATTTATTAATTTTTATATATTGAAAAAGATTATTTGTTTTCGAAACAAAAAAAGATGATTTTGTAGTTGTATTGATGTTGTTGTATTGATTGATTAATGAAGACTGTTGGCGATGAATCAATTTCTGAGCCTTTTATACTTTTTCATACACGAACACATTGCTAGATGCATATCAGCTAAGCTACAACTATACAATTCATGCAGAAAACATACATGTTCAAACGTACGACAAAATTCGGGGAAAAGTGATGATGAGTCATCAAAAATTCCTGGAAATATTGTGAAATTCCTGAAATTATATTCCTGGAACATGTGCGATAAAAAAACTATGAGTTATCAATAAATGCATAAAACATGTTTAACATATATTATGTTTATATACACTCAAAAAAATATAAGGATGAAAATACGAATAAAATCTTTGTAGAAATACGAAAGGAAACTATTTGTAGACCCCCTTGTAGTGTTTTCAGAACAATTTTATTGAATTCCTACACTTTACACATTCATCGAATACACGTTTGTAAAATCTGCAATATATTAATATGTGAAATGTACGAATGTCGTTTGTAAATTTTCAAAGATTTCGTAGCAGTGTTTGTATATTCGAACAATATATGAACGTCATTCGAATATTTAAAGAAATATATATTTTCTCCTAAAATATATTTCATTTTTTTTTCTTTCGAGCAATGTACAGACGGTCATATGTAATATGTAAAAAGCCCTTCGGAGGCTGAAAAGAACAAACAATTTGTGAAATGTAATAAATATTTCGTTCATAAGACGAATTTTTTTTGAGTGTCTGTAAATATACTGGCTTAACTATGCATTAGTGCATTAGGCTAACATGCATTGGTGCATCCCAGTAGAAAATTTCATGTCAGATCAGGAAAGAATTCAGGCCTGACGGGCATGACCAATGCCTCAGCATTCCTTGAAAACAGCCCTGATTTTTTCACATCTTATAAATACATACACCGAGTGATGATATAAAGAATTATTTGAATTATAGTGGAAGCGTCAGCTGGGGAACGTCTGGGTTATTAGCTCTTCTACTAAATCATACTAGCTCAAGTTAATAATAGCCCCTAAGTCCCCGCCGTTGGATTAACTTTGATAAGTTCTAAGTATGTTTATGTATGAATGTGAACTTGTTTATACAATAAATATAAACATAAATTATATATATTTACTTGCTTAACAATAATAATACATACAGATACATGAAATATGTCCGTCCACTTGCTTAAACAATAACAACACACATTGCAATCGAACCCATCCGAATGAGACCCGAACACTGGTTCGTATTTGTTCGTAAGTAATCGGTTATCATTCGGATAAAAATCGAAACCATCCGAATGAGACCCGAACACTTACGACCAAATGCGAACCCGCTCCTCCTTCCTCCTGATCCAGAACTCTCATATCGTACCTACTGAGATTCCGTTGTCGTCTCGAGAGGAACAAAATGTTCGGTTGCGGAACGATCGGGGTTGTGGGGGAGAAAAGAACAAATGAAATAGTGGGTTACTTCGAGTTAAGAAATGTATAATTTTAAATGTTACAATTTAGGTGTTATAAATTTACACATCAACTTAATGTTTAAGTGTTACAAAGTTTGTTAACAGTGTATTTTGTGTAAACTATAACTATTGTGTGTTTTTGTAACTTTAACTTTAAGAATATACCTTTTCTTAATCAGGTTTGCGTTTAGACTGTTGTTTATGGTAGCTGCTATTATGTGATGCTGATGAACGTTGAATCCTGTGTTGTTTTCCGTAAGTTGATGTCGTCTTCTGTGATTTGATATTGTCCTCTGTGAATTGATGTTGTCTTCTGTGGGTTGTTTTCTATGTTTGGGTGGGTGGGTTGAAACCGCGAAGTTCTTCCTTCTGTGTTCTACAACGAATGACTCGACGCTGGCGCAACGTTAATGCTGCCGAACGAAAACGTCAGCGGTCGTGCCACTTGCAATTAACTACAAAATACCATTCCATACTTAAAAAAAGTCCATTCCATACTTAAAAGTATTTAAATTGGGTCAGTGAAAATTGCAATGATCATGCAAGTGCTCTCAAATTAGTACTGTTTTATTAAAATTGGTGCCAATGGCAATTTTACTTTGATTCTTTAATAAAATAATGAAAAAGTTCAAAATACACCAAGAGCAAATATTTTAAAAATTTAAGTGTTTTGATTTAAAAAAGGTAAATATATAAAGATTTACTAAACAGATTTATTTTCATGAAAAGGGATGTTCATAAATCATTTTGAAGTGACCTAGGCAAATATGTCAAGTTTCACAAAAGCTATTTATGAAAATAAAAAAAAAGGATGAGCGCCCCAGGCGAAAAATTGATATTAAAAAGCGCTGCGATTTTTAGTAAAATTTTTTAATGAATTGTTGTTATAGAGAATGAGCGCCGCAGCCGAAAGATTTTTATTAAAAATCGCTGTGATTTATAATAAAATTTTTGAAGTGAAACTTTTATAGCCGCGTATACAACAATTCGGCGAGCTAGATGGAGGGTTAAACCAATGTAACGAAACAGTACTTATGCAAACAACAACTTAGCAATTCGCCGGACTGGTTGTATAAAAACGAAAAAGTTGCTATTTAATAATTTTTCATATTTGTGCTTTCTTCGAGGATTGAACACACTACGCTTGGATTCATAGTCGGATGTTCAACCAACTGGGCCACGAAGACGTATTTATTTGAGTAGCTCATACTTATGTTAAATTTTACAATCAGTAGTTCTTTTCTTTCTTTTATGATTGAATTGAATCTTTCGTTCAATACTCTGAATGTACATTGCGGTCTAAAAACTTGAATCTGAACGTAGCTTTTTCCAGAATATTAGCATACTTTTAGGCATTTCTCAAATTGAGTTTTGATAAATTCTGAAAGCAATTTTCGAGTAGGCTTTGTGTTGATTGATTTGGAAATTGATTCATATTAACGAATGCAACTTTGAATCTTAAATTTTTTTTATTCTTAGATCTGTGAATTTTTATATAAATACCATATCTTTTATATAATTCAAATGCAGTTTTTAACACACATTTATATCGAAATTAAATAACAGACTTGCAGAATATTCCTTAACTCATCTTTGGTTTTAACATCATCATTGGTTTCTTCAACATTAAAAAAACAAACAGAACAAGGAAACAACGAAAACAGTAGAACACTCGATAACCGATCTCTCTTGTATTGCTTGTCGAAAATTATTTAACGCTTGTGTACGTTCATTAAAAAATTTGTCGAAAATTCTTCAACCTTACTGCTTTGTGTTCGTTAATGTTTTCCCTACAAAGGCTTATATTTCTGTTACAATATTTTGTTTGCGTGGTTGCGCTGAATGAAAATTAATTATTCTGTTGGAAGAAGTTGGCTTTGATCAAAATCGCATTAAACTGGTAGTCAAAGCCAACTTCATCCAACATAAAGGGTGATTTTTTAAGAGCTTGATAACTTTTTTTTAAAAAAAACGCATAAAATTTGCAAAATCTCATCGGTTCTTTATTTGAAACGTTAGATTGGTCCATGACATTTACTTTTTGAAGATAATTTCATTTAAATGTTGACCGCGGCTGCGTCTTTGGTGGTCCATTCGGAAAGTCCAATTTTGGGCAACTTTTTCGAGCATTTCGGCCGGAATAGCCCGAATTTCTTCGGAAATGTTGTCTTCCAAAGCTGGAATAGTTGCTGGCTTATTTCTGTAGACTTTAGACTTGACGTAGCCCCACAAAAAATAGTCTAAAGGCGTCAAATCGCATGATCTTGGTGGCCAACTTACCGGTCCATTTCTTGAGATTAATTGTTCTCCGAAGTTTTCCCTCAAAATGGCCATAGAATCGCGAGCTGTGTGGCATGTAGCGCCATCTTGTTGAAACCACATGTCAACCAAGTTCAGTTCTTCCATTTTTGGCAACAAAAAGTTTGTTAGCATCGAACGATAGCGATCGCCATTCACCGTAACGTTGCGTCCAACGGCATCTTTGAAAAAATACGGTCCAATGATTCCACCAGCGTACAAACCACACCAAACAGTGCATTTTTCGGGATGCATGGCCAGTTCTTGAACGGCTTCTGGTTGCTCTTCACTCCAAATGCGGCAATTTTGCCTCCGAAATGCTAATTCCGAAATGCTCGAAAAAGTTGCCCAAAATTGGACTTTCCGAATGGACCACCTAAGACGCAGCCGCGGTCAACATTTAAATGAAATTATCTTCAAAAAGTAAATGTCATGGACCAATCTATTGTTTCAAATAAAGAACCGATGAGATTTTGCAAATTTTATGCGTTTTTTTTAAAAAAAAAGTTATCAAGCTCTTAAAAAATCACCCTATAATAATACATTTTCAATCAACGCAACCATGCAAACAAAAGATAAACACAGCAAACAATTTAATAAACATAGCACTTGGCATTTGCGACGAAAAATTTAGAGAAGACAACATTAGCATATTAAGGTACATACTTAAAACTAATGATTACCATAACTTCATAATAAAAAACCTTATAAATAATAAAATACAAAAACTCCGCAGCAAAATACCATCACCGATCATAGTAACATCTGGCAATACTAAACAATTTTTCAGCATGCCGTATATCCAAAACTGACAGACAGCGAACACCTGTCATCTCATCTCATCATCCAACTCATCTTTAGTTTTAACATCATCATTGGTTTCTTCAACATTAAAAAAACAAACAGAACAAGGAAACAACGAAAACAGTAGAACACTCGATAAACGATCTCTCTTGTATTGCTTGTCGAAAATTATTTAACGCTTGTATTCGTTCATTAAAAAATTTGTCGAAAATTCTTCAACCTTACTGCTTTGTGTTCGTTAATGTTTTCCCTACAAAGGCTTATATTTCTGTTACAATATTTTGTTTGCGTGGTTGCGCTGAATGAAAATTAATTATTCTGTTGGACGAAGTTGGCTTTGATCAAAATCACATTCAACTGGTACTCAAAGCCAACTTCGTCCAACAGAATAATTAATTTTCATTCAGCGCAACCACGCAATTTGTCGAAAATTCTTCAACCTTACTGCTTTGTGTTCGTTAATGTTTTCCCTACAAAGGCTTATATTTCTGTTACAATATTTTGTTTGCGTGGTTGCGCTGAATGAAAATTAATTATTCTGTTGGACGAAGTTGGCTTTGATCAAAATCACATTCAACTGGTACTCAAAGCCAACTTCGTCCAACATAATAATACATTTTCAATCAACGCAACCATGCAAACAAAAGATAAACACAGCAAACAATTTAATAAACATAGCACTTGGCATTTGCGACGAAAAATTTAGAGAAGACAACATAAGCATATTAAGGTACATACTTAAAACTAATGATTACCATAACTTCATAATAAAAAACCTTATAAATAATAAAATACACAAACTCCGCAACAAAATACCATCACCGATCATAGTAACATCTGGCAATACTAAACAATTTTTCAGCATGCCGTATATCCAAAACTGACAGACAGCGAACACGTTCACTCAGTGATAAACAAAGAGAACATAGCATTCTCACACAAATCAAATCAAACACTAAGCACAATTTTTACATATCAGAAAGACAAAATAGAAAAACAGCAACAACACGACGCGGTCTACGAAATTGGATGCAACGGCAAAGAAGGAGAACAGTGCAAATTAGTATACGTTGGCACAACAAAGAGAACACTCAACACAAGAATTAACGAACATCAAGCGGACGTGAAGAGAATGAAAACATCTACAGCATTAGCACAACATATAATGGAAAGCGGACACACAGCCAACTTTTAGAACACAAAAATATTAGACAGAGAGAAAAATACAAACAAGAGAATGACGTTGGAAAGCTTGAGGATCCAACAGAAGCTAAAGACAACAATGAATACAAAAGAGACAAATACGAAACAAAAGCAATTTACACACTAGCCATAATCTAGTACGATTTTAGTTTAATTTTCAAATGTCTGTGTTATGAGTTAATTAGCTAACTTATTTATTTATTTATTTTCGTTGTTATTTAAATGTTAAAAATGTGCATTAACGTAATTATATAAATGTAAAAATTCTTTTCTTAAAAGTAACTTGTAAGTTTAAATTATCAAATTATGTGCTTAAAAATTTGTTTTTAAAATCAATAAAAAAATCTCAACAGATTCAATTCCCCTGAAGAAGTAGGAAAGAAACCTGCGAAACGTCGGGAAAATAATAATACAATATATTTTAAAAAAGTATTTAAAATTATATTATTGCATCACATACGACCAAAAAAGCCCAAAATAAAATAGGAAACTGCAATTTTTATTCATATTTCTGGCTTGTTTGTTGACGAAACTTCCGCAACGATTCAGAAATATATTTATGCACGGAAAATCTCAACATTTCTGTATTGCGTTCGTGGGAATTTTATATGGGACTTTTGTCAATGAAATGTATGGGCGAATCAGCATGTTTCGTCAAAGATGAAGAAAAATCGTTCATAATTCGTTTATCAATTCATTAAGATTTGGACTACTGAAAAATATCGTCGTAAATGCAATATAAAATATGATGCAAGTCTTGCACAGAAAAAATATGATGCAATATGATGCAAATATGATGCAATAAAATATGATGTAAGTCTTGCACAGAAAAACGCATCTACATTTTTAACGGTGTAGGCACGGAAAAATAAACCTAAACCAGTATGCGCGGCAGCATAAGATCGGTGCTTCTGATCACGAAGCAAAGGTTTAAATGGTTCAGGGACTCCTATTTATTAGACTTGCAGTGGAAATTTTTTGATTTTTTTTGATAAAAAATGTTCACAATTATACTGGCAGTTTTTGTTTTTTTTTAAGAAAAATATAAAATGAATTGTTATAATCGATTAACGATTATTTTCGATAAACAATACATTTTATTTGTCATCCATCGTATGAAATAAATTGAAAGATGCATGCAATGCTTGCTTTGGGCTTTGTTCGTACAAGTGAGGCAATGAAACGATGGTAGCACGTTCAACTTGCAGCAGAATTGTAGGTACGCGGTTCGATGTGAGTACGAAAAGGGAAAAATGCATTATTCCCGCCACAGGTTTTTCGACAATTTTTTTTTTTTAAATATTTATAAATAAAAATATAATTAACAAAAAATTAAACAGCAAGATCAGTTGTATGTGCTATGAGGATCGAGCCTGGGTACTACTTAAGTCATCAAATTAAAATTATAAATCCTCTTCATAACCAACTGTGTCACGAAGTAAAAAAAAAACTGCGATCGAATGCTATACGTGAATATTGAAGTTTTTAGTAACTGTCAATAAACAAAAGGGACAATTGATATTTCCCATGATATCGACATGTCGAAAATGCTAGTTTGCTTTATGAAAAAAAGACATTATGAAGGCATTCTGCTTGTTGACCATTTAGTTGCACTGAAGGAGGGAATATTAATAAAATACATTAGCAATCTTCCTAGAAATCCCATTTTTGGGTAAAAGTTTCACTTCTACCGTGCGTGGTGGCCACACACATCTTTTTTTTTTAATGATGCCATAAATAATCAGCAAATCGCCGCGATTTTTAATAAAAATTTAAATAATAAAAATTTTAAAATTGTGGCAATTTTAACTGAATCGCGGCGAATTTTAATAAAAATTTTTCGCCTGCTCTTATGAATGCACAAAGTTTATCATTATTCAACTGCAACTTATGAGGGTTAAGGCTGATGTATTTCTCACGATGATTGCAAACTGTTTTTCCTTGCTAATTTGATCATGACGCAATTTTTTGAAATAAGGGCTCGCTCATAATCTACGTTACCACTTTCTTTGTTTTTTTTTTACCCCACTTCCTCTCCGTTACTTTTCGTAGTACATTTCAAACCTTCCCCATATAAAGTAACGTAACATCTGAAAAACAGTAGTTTTTCAAAAACAAAACAGCTCGATAATAGTTAACAGTCAATTTAGACGGTCAAACATGAAGATGCACGGATGACAATGTTTTCAAATGATGGAGTATTTTTAATAAGGATTTCGACATTTTTTTTAAATTTTTGGTAACGTTACTATATCTGTAACTCTCCCCACCCACTCCGTTTCTTATCGCAGTAATTTTCAAAACCCCTTTCCACCCCTAAAATGGTAACATAGCTTATGAACGACCCCTTAGCTACCACGCACTTTAATATTTGCACTGAGTTTTCAAATTTTCACGGTTTTTATCTCCTAAACCATTATAGACCAACAAAATTTTATTGCACCAATAGGTTTATAAATAAAAAATTATAGTAAGAAAAAATATTATGGCGTAGGCACTAAAGTATAATTATGCCGGGGTTGAAGTGTTGACAGCAAGGAACTAATTTGTTAAAACTAACCTTCGAAGCTTCTCTTTTTCGTCTGTAGGTATTACATTTCCTAAGGTCTTAAGAATTTTTAAAAAAAAAAATTTCGGATATCACAAGCTGCATTCCTCTTCATTATTTTTTTTTAGTTACATGCATTAAGTTAACTTAGTAGTTTGAAAAGAAGTTTCTTGGTAGTTTATTCAAACCACAGTCTCCACCCATTTTCTTACGTGTTTTTCGTACTCTTTTAGTTTGGATTGCTATTGACATTTAATGTTTGAATTTCTTTATAGAACTTCAGAAAATTATTGTTGCGACTGATTTGCCAGTTTTGTAGCCCAAGGGGGGTTTGAAACGACTTTAAGGCTTATTTTCATTATTTTTCCATACAAAAAATTCTCCAAGGGGGGCGCTAAAGCCCTTTCGGCCCATATGTAGATCCGCCACTGATACTTTATGATATTATGTTAATTGCCCAGAAATATGCCACTCCAAAAATTTACGAAGGTCGTTCAAAAAAGAAGCTACCTCCAAATTGTGACTTTGACCTCTTAAAACATCATGAAGTGTCATTTCAAGGTCCACATTGCCTATGGAAAAAAATGTTATTTAAAGAGTTATGGAGTAATTAAGCCATGTACCATTTTTGGACCGCTTTTGGGCCTAAAAGCCCAGGGGCCTGGCTTTTTTCCACTACTGACGTCCAGTTTTTTTGCAAATATTATTTTTTAGCTTTAATATAAAGCAAAATAGACAGTGAACGAAGAACATCCGAAAAAGGATGTATACACTCGAACGATTTTCGCCATAAAGAAGAAACCATTTGAGCAACAAAATACAAATTTCTTGTATTCGGACCCTGGCAGCCGCTGAGGATACCCCAGTGATTATAAATTATTGTAACGAACGAAAGGGGTTCGTTACACACTTTGGAAAATTTTTTCCCTTCCTCCACAAAAAATTCAAAAACAGATACAGACAAATCTTTGAAAAAGTTTGCATCAGTAAGTGGGCGGAACTGTTTTGCCAGTGCCAATGCAACCAAATCCTGTTTCCTTTTTTTGAACCCTGTTCGATTGAACAACTTGAGTAGTGTTCGTGTAATCTTCTCTCCAATATTCTGTTGCCATACTTTCGAAGAAAATATTGTTTAGCTTCGGCTTCTCATGCATAACGGCACTAACACTGATCAGCGTTGTCGTTTTTACTGCAATCCAGCATTGCCAGAATGTGCAAATTTTACCAGAACTGGTAAATTTTTTTTTTCGATGTGCTAACGTGAAATTTAATTCCATTTTGGTAAATTTTCGCAGTGACGACAAAAAAATTATTCTACACTAACACGGGGTTACTCGAGACAGTACTGTTAAGACAGCAAAGAATAAGTTTGAGTTGTCAAACTTTATGTATGTGAAGAAACTTCCAGACAGGTGGCAAGTAGACGAAAAGTGAATGTTGAGATTCTTAGAATAGTTATTTGCTAAAATTATAAGATCGTCAAATGATTTAAAATTTCCACTTAATTCTTTGAAATTTTCATGTCTTTTGTCATTCTAGACACAAATACCATTAATAATATAATGCTTTCCAAAGAATTAATTACACAGTGTGGCCGCTAAAAAATTACTAAAACTATTTTAAGAAATTCTCAAAGAGGAACGTTTTGCAAGTTGAACGCACCTAGTGTGACCTTTCAATGTCATCACGATTTTTTTTAATTGATTTTTAAAAATTATGCCTTCGAATTTTGTTGCGCCGACATATAATGACATTTTGCAGTCATTTGCCTTATCGGAAATGGAAAACAAAATCCACTTATGTTGAGTAAAATTTATGGTAAAATAAGACTGTGCAAAAAAAAATCTGAAAAAAGTGTCAAACGGAGCGTGGACAGAAGTCAGTTCTTGTAGCTTTTGTAAATTTCTTAAATATTGTGCCATGGAGGACTTTTGTTTTTTCACGGAGCTAACCTGCACTATAAAATACCTTTCCATTGAATCCAATAACATAGACATCGGTTGAGAATTGGCTAAATGGCAGCAATTTTAACTTTTTTTTTTTTATCATAAAACATTGATTCCCATATATATGTCTGCTACCAAACAAGGTGGTCCCATTAAGTCAAATATTAACCGATTTTGATCATCTTCATCTCGTTGAAAAGACAATATGTAGCAGAATAGAATTTCGAAAAATAAAATAAAGTTTTTTTTAGGAATCGTTAAAACTATAAAATACCTTTCAAAAAAGTCTCAGATAACTGAAATCAGTTGGAAATTGAAAAAATGGCCGCAGTTTAAGGTGTTTTCTAAATCGACAATCAAAGATTTTTCTTATATGCTTTCACAGCGTACAAACTGCTGCTATTTAACCAAATTATAATGGATTTTGGCCATTGTTATAATACACCAACTAAATGCCACATTTGACGATTTTAATTTTTGTAGAAAATAAGAAAGGCGTTATAGATTGACTGCGAATAATAAAAGCTTTATTAATTTTTGGGGATAAAGGTTCAAATTCTTGCGTGTATTGTGAATTGCGTTTATGTTGGTGCTCTTCACGCCTCATCCGGTGCCAGAAACCAGCACAAATCAGCAATTAAAGCTTTCAAATTTCTGTGAGAAATGGAAGCGCTCGCCTTGTTCTTTAGACTCGGATGGAAGTGTATTTTAAACGACATTCGAAAATTAATTTATTAAACACTTCTATTAAATCGGCAACAAGACTTCTGTACATTACAATCCTTCGAACATTACCTTCACTAAATCCCAAGCAACCAATTGTGCATCAGACAACGAATTACGAAATTCTACTCTCTTCATAAGCTTGCGAATATCAGGGACAACGAGCACTTTTACATATGAGCCGTTATATTTGAAAGTAGAATAAGTTCACTTTTTTATATATTGAGATATTTAGAGGTTTGCATTTGATGAAATTTACAAATATTGGCAAATATTATCTGATTCAGGATATATTTTTAGCATTAAATATTGATATATTTTATCACGCAGTAGTTATTTTTAAAATAATTAAAGAATATAAACGATTTTTTTACCCACAAATGCACTTGTACCACTTTTAAATATAACTTATTGACAAATTATTTTTGATAGCGGAATAAGTTAATTTTTTTTTTTGTTGTCTCGACTTATATCACTTTACACAAATTTAGCTCAACTAAACTAACAGCAAAACTAAGTTAGAATTTTCTTTTATAGGATTTAATTTTTTTTTTTTAGATTGGTCTTAAACGCTAAAAAAATGATAGGCAAAATGAAAACATGTCAGAGGAGTATATTAAGAGTTTTTTAAGAAATAGGTTTAACTTTTTCATAAAACGATGAGTGTAAAAGTTAAAGTGCTTCATTAAAATATCAAAAAATTACTTGTTCGTCAAACTCCGTTTTGTATTTGTCATCGAATTGATGACATTTTTGAATTTAAATGTTTACATTTATGTTTTTTGTCAAATGACATGAGATTTCAACTCAATGAGCAATAAAAATATTTACTTTTATGTATAGAAATCATAAATTACAATCAATTAAATCGAAACATAAAAAAATATTTAACGTTGTCTTATTGGAATACGAAAATTTAAGATTTTTGCAAGTGTCATCAATTTGTTGACACCAATACATTTATGCATTAAAAAAAGTAGTTCGGATGAGAGTTAAGCCGATTTTTCAAGCAAATACGTACCAATACTTAGGCGAAAAACTCTTTGCATATAATGTGCTTTTATAACGGTGTGTCTTTTCTCGCTATTTTGACCATTTTCTTAATGTGAAGGTAAACAATTTGAAATAACTTTTTTTTTAAAATTGAGAAAAAATGCTGAATTTTTTATTTCTCTTCACTTTATGAGATAGTTCAACGTTTATATGGAACTGTCTTAAAAAAGTTCTAACGAAAAAAGTGCACACTGAAGTCATAATAAACAATTATAATTGCGACTTAAAACTTGTTTTACTTGTGATTGTTTGGAGTGGACTTATTTCACTTTAAAAAAATATTTCTTCGAAAACATTTTACAGCAAATTTCTCTTAGATAATATATGGCGAAAACGGGATCCATCAAATGTGTAATATAAAAATATAAAAGGGGGATCCTCATATCTAACTTAAATAAGCATTAACTCATATTTTTTTTAAAAGTGAACTTATTCCACTTTCAAATATAACGGCTCATATATAAAAACAACGAATTCAATCTATGTCTTGAACATCTTGTTAAATATGAGTGTGTTTACTTACCTGCTTTAATTTTAGCATAACTAATTAAGGAAAAGCCACGCGTAAGTTTTGAAAACCAGTTGCATCTAATGCTAAAGACTTAATGAAATTTTTAATTGCTTACTTACTTACTTAGGTGGCCGTAACAGCCCGTGTCCGGGTTTTGGCCGACCTCATCAGCTCTCGCCAGGCGCCTCTGCTTTGCACGCGCCTTCTCCGATCGGTTTTACCAAGTACGGTTAGGGCTTCCTCAGCCTGGTCCATCCATCGGAGGAATGGACTCCCTCGTCGTCGTTGACCAGCGACCCTCGCCTCGAGCACCTTTTTAGCTGAAGCTTCGTCGTCCATACGATGGACATGACCCAGCCAGCGTAGTCGCTACACAGTTATACGCTGAACTATGTCAATGTCTTCGTAGAGCTCATACAGCTCGTGGTTCATTCGGATGCGATAGTCATCGCCGACTCGAACAGGACCGAAGGTTTTGCCAAGAACTTTTCTATCGAACACCCCCAGAGTAGCTGCGTCAGTTTGTGAAACTACCCATGCCTCAGCGCCATAAAGCAGCACAGGTAGAACGAGCGTCTTGTAGAGTGTTAGTTTTGTCGATCGAGAGAGGGCTCTTGAACTTAGTTGCTTACTGAGCCCGTAGTAACAGTTATTAGCAATTATTGTTCTTCGTTTTATCTCCAGGCTGATTTCGTTGTTGGTATTAATGGTGGTGCCATGGTATACGAACTCCTTGACTACTTCAAAGTTATAGCTGCCGGATGAAACGTGGGAGTATAGACGCCGCGCTCCCTTGTTTGTAGACAGTATATACTTTGTTTTACCCTCATTTATCATCAAACCCATTTTGGCTGATTACTTTTCGATAGCGGTGAAAGCAGCCGTAACATCTCTCTTGGTTCTGCCGACAATATCAATATCATCAGCGTACGCAAGGAGCTGGACACCTTTATAGAAAATGGTGCCATTACGATGCACACCGGCCTTTCGTACGATCCCCTCCATGATGATGTTGAAGAGATCGCAAGACAGTGGCCCACCTTGCCTGAAACCTCTTTCGGTAGTGAAGGTTTCGGAGAGGTCAATTCCTACCTTGAAGGAGCTGCGTATGTTGCTCAACGTCATTCTGCAAAGTCTTATCAACTTTGCAGGTATACCGAACTCAGACATTGTTGCGTATAGGCAATCCCTTCTCGGGCTATCGAACGCAGCTTTAAAATCGACAAAGAGATGGTGTGTGTCAATTTGATTTTCGTTGGCTTCCTCCAGGATTTGTCGTAGCGTGAAAATCTGGTCTATGGTGGACTTTCCAGGTCGAAAGCCACACTGATAAGGTCCAATCAGTGTTTTTGTAATCGGCCTTAGGCTTTAGGGTCTCCTTTCTTAAGTATAGGGCACAGTACGCTGAGGTTCCAATTTTTAATTGCGCCAACTTTCCTCGTAAATAAAGGCATGTTGGCGCAGCTTCAAGTTAGTGTTAGTGTATAGGACATCAACCGAGCATGACGATTACGAAATATGTGTACTGGAATAGATGGCTGCAGGAATTAAATATTTTTTAATGTAGCTGATAGGATTTCGGATTTCTTTTTGAAAAGCTCCAATTTGCATACTATATGAGTCAGTTGTTGTTCTGACATGTATTGCGGGGATTCATTCTCATTAGGATAGTCATTATAGGATAGGATAGCAGTCTTTATATATCGCCTTTTTTATTATCTACAAAAATTAAAATCGTTAAATGTGGTATTTAGTTGGTGCATTCTAACAAACCATAGATGGCCAAAACTCATTTGGTAAAATGGCAGCAGTTTGTACGCTGCGAACGCAAATAACAAAAATCGGTAATTAGTTAATCGGTTATTTAAAAATCTGTCAATCGGTAATCGGTCAATTTAAAAAACACCTTAAAACTGCTGCCATTTTTACTATTTCCAACTGATTTCAGTTATAATAGAGTTTTTTGAAAGGTAATTTATAGTTTTCACGATTCCTCCAAAAAAATTAGGGATTTTTGTTAGTTACTATTTTTGAAAAAAAAAAACCTATCATTTGAACAAAAATCATGAAAAATTTAACTCTCCATTTCGATAAACACACTTTATATATTTTTTCAAAAATATTTTGGCACAGTAAAATTAACATTTAATTCTATTGAACAAAAGTGCATTTTGTTTTTAAATTCTCACAACCTAAGCATATGTAAAACATTGTTAAAAGTCGGAATACCAGAATACCTACTTTGCAACTTTAAAAATTTTAAAAAAAAAATCATTTTTTGAATGAATAAAGGTCGAAACGGTCACCCAGTTATAAAAAATAGAGTTTCTGGAAATTAAAAAATTTTCACTTATCACTTTTGTGCGCTTAACCATCGTTATACAATGGGTGGCCAATCCAATTAATAAGGACAACCTTAAAGATGTTAATAATTGCAAATTGCATTTTTAACTATCTTTCATTTAGTAAAAAATAATTTTCGTTATAAATTCCCATTACTACATTAGTAAATGGCATGTCCTTGAAAGTAGGTTAAAAATGCAATATCGGGTTTTTATTTTTTTTACAACCAAACATACTTTTGTGTCATTTTTTTATTAATCAATATAACGATAAATTCACAATATAAAGGTTGATGCTAGCTTTAACATTGAAAGTTTTTATGCTTTAAGAATTCTTAGCAATTTATTTTTAAAAATGTAAGAAAGTTACTTTTATGATTTTTCTTTATTATGAAAAAAAAAATTAATACAAAATTGATCTCATACAATCATAAGTACAATAAAATAATACAAATTAACGAGTGCGCCTCAGCATAATCAAAAAAATGAAAGTTGGGAGTCGGCCACTGGCTCCTTGTCCTTTCCTAAAATTTAGTTAAAATGCAAGATTTAATTTTTATTTAAGTTTTTTACCATTCCAGGTTGGTGTCCAGAATTTGAATGAATGCATTAATTAATTTTAGCCATAAAGATACTTATTTTAACCCTAATGTGCTGACTCGAGTGGGTGATTGCCTGATCTGGGTTTGTGGGTTGGCCGAGGCTGGGAATATTTATAGCCGTAGTGAGCTTCTTCCAAATAATATAGCTGATATACGTAGCCGTAAGGATTGACAGGAGGACTCCGTCGACGAATAGTGAAGTGTGAAACTTTAAGCCAAGCTTCTCGAAATGGTGAATATTCGCTCCAATGAGCCTATGGATGTAGTCTAAATTAAGTCGGAGGCCATTGTTTGTTAGGTTCACTAGTGTTGGTGGTAGGACTTGCATCATGCTCGCGGACCTGCTGGTAAATGACTGGTCTCCTACAGTGATAGTCTCTTTATTGAACATTATAACAAATGTTCCGTTGAGATTCCTGGAGTCCCCACCGCTTTGAACTTTTCCCTGGAAATCCGCCAGGAAAAGTGTAGTCTCGTCAATCAGCTTGATAACCCTGGTGTTGTCCGGCTCGAAATGGCATTTGGCATCGCCGCCTCTCAGTAATTTAGCCAAGCATCCTTCTTCGGGAAGTTTGCTCAAAGATTTTGCAGAGCAGATGGATGTGTTGCTAATGGATGCGCGATCTTCTTTTAGGCCAAAGTTTTCCTGTTGGTTCATTAAAACTTTTTCGTAGATTATCTCAACATGTTGCTTATTTAATATAGCTGCTATTGTTATTAGCAGGCGGTAACTTTCCGGTTTTACTTTGGGCATTGACAGCACATATATGAGCATTGTTCCATTAGAGTAGACTGACGCTGACTCATACTCAACAGCTTCAATAACGTTTTGATATGGTAAACAGTCTTCCTCCGCAATTCACCGATTAATCTCTTCTCGATCCAAAAGATTTGTGTTAACGGTACCCATTTTTGCCATTTGACAGGCCCGCACTTCTTCCGATAACTGTCCCTTCAATAAAAGTACCCAGCTAATATCCAGCAGCTCTAGGGTGTCTTCGCTAATATTTTTGCTGATGGTATTGATGTGAGCCATCATTTCATTTGCCTTCCCAATTGCTTCACGAGTAGTATTAAAGATTCTTTCGTTCACAAGATATTGTTGGTTGTTGTTAGTTATTATCACATTTTGGCTTCTTAAGATGTTGTTCCAGTCTACAGCGTCTGGTGAACCAGCTATCCACTTCCAGGCAGAACCTATCCAATCGATAGAGCGCGTCCTTCTTGTTTTGCTTGTCTGTAATTCGTCGAGGCGCAACCCAGTTTGAGTCAAATGGAATATATGGACTGATCTGATGGCTTAATTTTTCACCTCATATCGAGCTGACTCGATTAATTTTATCAGGGCTGTGTTGAAATAGTCGAGGTCAATCATGTGGATTTAGCTGAAGTGTCCATTTATGATCCCGTCACGCCCATGTTCAATGTTCGATTGTCACCAAGGGAGAATTGTAGCTATAGATGTTAAGGCCGGCAACAACGGATACTAAGATAAGTCTATCTTACAAAAAGAGAAAAAATTTTTGTGTGGCAAATTTCAAGCAATGTTAAATTATATAATCTTTTGACATATTCACATGTTTCGCTAGGCTTATTCGTTATAGTGCAAGCTTTATTATTTTTTGTATTTAACTTATTTCCAGCCAGTAGCCACTTTTTCTAAAAAAAAAATTTCGATTTTCACTAGACCTGTGAATTACCCACATACTTTTATTCTTAATATAAGTAATAAACTTAGTTCAAATTGAATAAGCTTTTAAAATTAATTGTTAGAACATTTCCTTTTTTTACATTTTTTTATTATAATTACGTCTTCGTTTTTTTGTTCTTCGATTCGATCTAATAATATTTTGTGCTTTTAGTTTAAGAATAAACATTTTTTTATTTCATAATTTTGCAGTGTTGCATTGCAAGTTATTTTTTGTTTTTGATGTCTTTTTTTTTGCTAATATTTTTGTTCCACTAGAACTGTGTTGACATTTTTTTACTGCATATCGTAGATTGCGATCTGAAAAGAAATAGATGAAATGTTTTCATATTTTTAACCGACTTCAAAAAGGAGGAGGTTCTCAAGTTCGTCGGTTTCTCTGTTTTTTTTTTTTTAATGTATGTACATCGATAACTCCTAAACCATATGCCTGATTGCCATAATTTTTGATGAACAGATAGATATCATAAGCATGGAGGTGCTCGTAAAAAAGTGGGTGGTATTCAAGAACTGGGCGTGGCAATACTAGATCTCGCAACACTAGATACTACTGTATCAAAAATTACGGTCAAGAAAATGGGCGTTATTTGACAAATGGGCTTGGCAATACTAGAAAAAGAGTGTATCTCGAATAATATTGATACTATTGTACTGCAATTTGGTATATGGGTAGGCACTATTAGAACAAACTACGGTCAATAAAGTGGCGGAATTCGACTACTGGGCCTGGCAATATTAGAAAAACACTGTATCTCGAATAATATTGGCACTAGTGTACTGCAATTTAGTGTAGGGATAGACACAGTTAATAAAAATTACGGTCAAGAAAATGGACGTTATTAGACAAATGGGTGTGGCAATATTAGAAAAAGAGTGTTTCTCGAATAATATTGATACTATGGTACTGCAATTTGGTATAGGGGTAGGCATTATTAGAACAAATTACGGTCAATAAAGTGAGCGGACTTCGACTACTGGGCGTGGAAATATTAGAAAAACAGTGTATCTCGAATAATATTGACACTAGGGCACTGAAATTTATTTCAGGTCAGGGGTAGGCAGAATTATTAAAAATTAAGGTCAATAAAATAGGCGTTTTTCGACAAATGAGCGTGGAAATACTAGATAAACACTATCTCATTTAATATTGACGCTGTGGTATTGAAATGAAGTAAAGTGGTAGGCCCAATTATTACAAATAACGCTCAAGAAAGTGGGCGCTTATTTAATAATGGAGCGTGGCAATATTGGAAAACACTATACGTGTTGACAAAAAACACGTAACATCTGATTTAAATTTAAATTTAAATTCAAACTTTCAGAAAGTAAGAGAACAATTTTTTAGGAAGAATTGTATTTATGTAGTTTATACACTTTTTTCGAAAATATATCATATTCTCTAAAAAGGAAGAAATAAAAACTTTTTTTAAAAAAAACCGACTAATATAAAATAAAAATATTTATTTCTTTATGAATACACAAGCTTTGAAGTTGGCGCTTCTGATTAAAAGTCTGATTATATTAGCGCCGACCTTAAAAGCTTTTGTACTCATAAAGAAATTAATATTTTTATGATAGTAAAACAGATTAGAAAAATATTCAAATAATAAGTTTTCCAATGTTATAATATGCTTAATAATTTGTCAAATATGACCAAAAATTTAAAAAAAAAATTTTAAAATAATTTTTTACTCTGTAGTGATTTTGTAGTCGGTTTTTTTTTAAAGTTTTTAGCGATTTTGTTGGTCTCACAAAAATCGCAACTTTTCTATTTCTGATCAGATTGATATGCTTCAAAGGACCAAATTTTATAGAATTAATCGTTAATTTATATGGAATCAGAAATGTTTTCTTTTACTAAATTAAAAATTATATTTTTTATTCAGGTTGTATTTAAAATATATATATATATTCCATTGTAAGTTTTCAGTATTGTATGAATGTTGGTAAGTATTTTTTTAAATTTTTTTATTCTTTTTTTATTCTAGCTAAATCTTAAACTTTTACAATAATTTTTAAGTTATGTGTTTATATAACTCCAATAATTTTTCAATTATTAAAGGTTATATTTAATCGAGCTCAAGGTCAATGTTGCTTTCCGAAGAAAACAACTGAAGGAAAAACAACTAACAACAACAATACCCTATATAGAGTAGCACAACAAAATCTTTGAGTATTTAGAAAAGCTTGGATCTATCTTCGAATAATAGAACTTACTTTCCCTGAAAGTATGCTTCACAAATTAGAAGAACTTTAAGCTGCTTTCATAGCATTTGTATTTACTTATAATTTACTTATTGCATTCGTGAAACAAGTTGAAAATTAAGAGCTTAGTGGATCACAGCAAGAATCACGAAAAAAGGCTACTGATGAGTTGGTGTAGCGGCCAACGAAACAGCTGTCTAGTCTGCTATGTGATTGATACTCTATATAGGGTATTGTTGTTGTTAGTTGTTTTCCTTCAGTTGTTTTCTTTGGAAAGCAACATTGACCTTGAGCTCGATAAAATTTAACCTTTAATAATTGAAAAATTATTGGAGCTATATAAACACATAACTCAAAACTTATGAAAGAAGGTCGTAATTAATTTACAAATAAACTTTTACAATAATTTTAATATAGTATGTATTTATGTACTGCTATATCTATATATATAAATATCTAATGGTGTCCGTATGTTACACCATCACATCTGAATCGTTCCAATGTTGTTGTTCAAATTTTTAGGGTGTGTTTGGCCAGTCTTGGCACGGGTTTTAGTACTTATTTGTAAAATATCGGATGTGCGGTTCTCGAGATATTGCAAAAATATTGAATCCCCTTTCGCCCATACGATTTCTCATATAAAATCACAAAAAATCAGTTTATCGTGGAAGTAAAAGCCACAGAGCATTGAACCTCAGAATGGAGTTACCACTTGGTAATGTCTTTCAAAAAATTTTGAGAGGCATTGGAAAAGGGGGTGTTGCTCCGCCCATATAAGTCAAGTTTTTGACATCGAATATCTTAGATGTAAATATCACAGAACACTGAAACTCAGGATGGAGTTGCCACTTGGTGATGTCTTCTTAATAGAAAACTTGGAAATACATTGAACAAAGGGGTGGGGCTCCGCCCATATAAGACAAATTTTTGATATCGAATAGCTTTAGAAATGAAAATCACAGCACATTGAAACTCAGAATGGAGTCACCACTAAGTGATGTCTTTCTTATAGAAAACTTGGACGGGCATTGGACAAAGGGGTTTGGCTCTGCCCACAATAACCAAATTTTTGATATCGAACAGCTTTGGAAGTAAAAATCACAGAATATTCAAACTCAGAATGAAGTTGCTACTTGGTGATGTCTTTCTTATAGAAAACTTGAAAATCACATAACATTGAAGCTCAAAATGGAGTAACTATTTAGTGATGTCTTGCTACCGGAAAACTGGGACGGGCATTGGACAATGAACGTGGTGTCAAACAAAGGGTCAAATTAAAGTGTTGAATATATTTATTAATGCGCTCCAATACCGTCCACCCGATTGCAATAAAATGTTGTCAATTTAATGCTTGCACTAACGTGAAGGTCATAAATTGTATGAAGATTTATAAATACTCGTATATATATTTTTTAGATTTATATTTGGAATAATTTATTTTCTTCTATCTAGAACTGCAGAGAGCGCTGTAGGACAAATCTCAAAAAAAAAATTACGAAAAAATCCTAAGCCGCTCATTCAAGTTTTGTGAGAATTTGGTAATGGTGGCTCTCGGGTACTATAATAAATTGTGAGCAACTCCTAAACCGTTCATTCGATTTGTATGGAAATTTGTATTTAAGAATTTTTCGAGAACGGAATATGTTTTTACGCAATCTATTATGCTATATCTCAAACACCAGAGGGCGCTGTAGTACCAAATTCTTAAAAAATCGCTAAAAACTCATATGCCGTTTATCCAATTTGCGTGAAAATTTGTAAATATGAATTTTGTGGTACAGTGAGTGTTTTAGATTTATTTATTTTCCTCTATCTCGAACTCCAGGGGCGCTCCTAAGGAAAACTCCTTAACCGCTCATTCGAATTCCGTGCAAATTTGTATTTGAAAATGTTATAATAGAGGCAGAGGACGATGAATTACAAATATCTCCAAAAATAAAACGTAATACACGAAAAACGAACACACAGGCAGACAACAAAAGCTGCAAATAATTGCTATCAAGACGTAGCACAGCGCACCGGGTAATAGCTACGAGTATCTATCAGCCCTGTTCTGAAATTCGATTTTGATCGGAATCGGAGACAACACAAGAATACTGCCAAAAACTCTACGATGCTTTTGTTTATGGAGGAGCATTCAGGCATGACAAGCTTTATCCAGTTTAGGCATATGAGGCGTTTCACATGGCTTAACATGTTCGGGACCACTTTAGACACTGTATTTTTCCTAAAGCTATGTTTGCATAATTTTCCACTAAACGCTGATAGCCTCCTTCAGCTAGGAACCGTAAAGTTGTAGTCAGTTGAATTATTGTGGGAATCGAATATCGCACGGCAAAAGATTTAACTTCATTTAAACCCAAATTAAATGACAACTTATTTAAGACGATATTGTGCAATAAATTTAAAAGAAACATAGTCAAATGGTCTTAAATAAACCTTACAAGTTGCTACATACGCTGAATCAGAAATATCCAAAAGATTGTTTCGGTCGCGCATAATCCTTCGTTTAACTTTTTCGTACGCGTAGTTCTTACACTCCAATAAAACTGATGATTTTGACATATTCGAATTCATTTTCATTTTGTTTCGATCATTCCATTTCCGGTCGGAATGCAGAACACCATTTTAAATCCGATAGGATTTGAACTCCGAATTTTACGCTATTTCGACTCGGAATTTTGAACAGGGCAGTTACTAAAGATCTCAAACGGTAACACCTAAGGCCACGAAGGCAAAAGCTACACGAAATGGTTAAGTTTTCTGCATAAAATTTAAAAAAATCATAAACTACATGCCCTTGTTGAAAAGTTGCACGAAATATGAAGCTTTATGTTGTTTACAAATTAATTTGGTTGACTGTACATATGTTTGTGTGCCTGCCAAGTTTTACTGTTCACATTGTTTCAATTCAAAACTTTAATTCACACATGGTTTTCCACAAATTGTTCAATCCAAGATCAAACATTGGTTGTATAAGGCGCAGACGGTTCAATGATCTATATATAATTATTAATGATAATGGTACAGGATATACCTTTTCATTGATTTTTTAAATATTTTTGGTCCGGTATAAATCTGCAACGTTAGTGTACAAAAGCTAAATATAGATGTTGGAACTTCTAATTTTACATCCGCATATAATAAACCTAAATGCCGTGTCTAAATCTACTCTTTCTATGTGTATGTGCAGAGAAGCTAAACGTAGGTGTAGAAACTCTAATTCAACATTACTTACTTACTTGGTGGTCGTAACAACCCGTGTCCGGGTTTCAGCCGACCTCATCAGCTCTCGCCAGGCGCCTCTGCTTTGCGCGCGCCTTCTCCAATCGGATACACCAAGTGCGGTTAGGGCTTTCTCAGCCTGGTCCATCCATCGGAGGCATGGTCTCCCTCGTCGTCGTTGACCAGCGACCCTCGCCTCGATCACCTTTTTCGCTGGAGCTTCGTCGTTCATACGATGGACATGACCCAGCCAGCGTAGTCGCTGCACAGTTATACGCCGAACTACGTCAATGTCCTCGTAGAGCTCATACTGCTTGTGGTTCATTCGGATGCGATAGTCATCGCCGACTCGAACAGGACCGAAGATTTTGCGAAGAACTTATCTCTCGAACACCCCCAGAGCGGCTGCGTCAGTTTGCGAAACTACCCATGCCTCAGCGCCATAAAGCAGCACAGGTAGAACGAGCGTCTTGTAGAGTGTTAGTTTTGTCGATCGAGAGAGGGCTCTGGAACTTAGTTGCTTACTGAGCCCGTAGTAGCACCTATTAGCAATTATTGTTCTTCGCTTTATCTCCAGGCTGATTTCGTTTTTGGTATTAATGGCGGTGCCAAGGTAAACGAACTCCTTGACTACTTCAAAGTTATAGCTGCCGGGTGAAACGTGGGAGTCTAAACGCCGAGCTCCCTTGTTTGTAGACAGCATGTACTTCATTACTACTGCCCAATGAAAACTAATTCAACATTACTAATAAATAAATAAAAAAATAATAAAAATAAACGTCACTAATATTTTCTTGAGCTTTATAATTGTCTACCAAATTGTGGAATTCAAATCACGATTTGCTGACGCTAAAGTGCATTAACCCATTAATACCCTATGAAGTTTTTCTTTGAGCTTCGCTTCTTTTTTGAAAGTAGAAGTTCCTCTAAAAGCTCTTTGAGCACTTTGACAATTTGTTTTTGGCATTACAAATGTATAAATTTTCTTTTTTAATAATGACCATCTGCTACTTTCGGCTCGTTATACTTAGCTACATATCGATGGTCATACGTTGAGACATCGTAACTAAAATTTTTTTTAATTGAGATGAGTATGCAAAAAAATTTTAAATATTCTTTCGCATTGAAAAATATATTTTTCATATTTTTAAAAAAAAGTAAACGAAACAAAACCCCGAACTTTCTTATCATGATTACTTCTTCTTATTTCAAAAATAGTATAGATTTGGTTTTGTGTTTAAAAATAACCCAATAAAGTTGTCTTCGTCAAACTATGCTTTGATCTTTTTAACTTTTTCAGCTAATGGGTTGTTTAGTTTTTTGATTCTCCTGTAAAATTCATCGAAAGCCAGTAACGAGGTGTCAACGTTGACCATCGATATTTATCGATAAATCTTTAAGAACCCACAGCCTGATGTACAGAAATATCTTCAAAATATTTGCCAATTTTAATTCATAATTTATATTATGTAATAAGTTTCCATTTTAGTTAAAAAGCTATTATATTAAATATTAAGATCTGATTTTAGCTTGTAGTCAATTACATTTAATTATAAAATTTAATTTAAGATAATAAGTTATTATATTATATAATAAGGCAGGCAGTTTTGAAGTATTATATTAAATAATAAGCAAACATTTTCAATTTTTGGTTTTATATTGATTTTTAGTTTTTTATGACAAGAAATAAAGGTAAGTACAATAAAAACTCAAGATTAATACAGTAGAAAATATATGCCTAAAATGATGTCTTTTTTTAACACATTTTGCCCTAAGACCCAGGACTGGCTGTAACTGGCTATAACTTACTATAACTATGCTGAAATTACAAAATTTCTTCTCTAAAAAATTAAAACTAATTTTATAAAATCATTTATAAAATTATTTTCTATTTTCAAAAATAGTATAGTTTATTAAAATAACTTAATAAACAATCTAATTTTAAATTTTATAAACATAATTTTTGATGTTATATAAATTAACATTAAATTCTATAAAACTTCGTCCTTCGAAGCATATCAATCTAAAATAAAATAATTGAATAAAAAATATGATTTTTAATTTAGTAAAAAAATTAATTTTGATGGCATATAAATTTACGTCTAAATCTATAAAATTTTGTCACTTGAAGCATATCAATCTGATCAGAAACAGAAAAGTTGAAGCAATTTTTGTGAGATCAACAGAATCGATGAAGTATGAAAAAATTTCAATCTACATATTTCTTTTCAGATCTATGAAATGCAGCCAAAAAAAAATTCAACAACAAAGTTTTTGCAGAACAAAAATACAAAAAAACCAAAAAACATAAAAGCAACTCCAGCAAAAAAAAAAAAAAAAATGCACACAAAGTTGTCTCTAGTTTGAAAACGTATTGAAAAAAACTGACTGGACACAAGACAACATCGAACCACAAACAAAAATATAAACAACAAAACGACAACAAAAACAGCTCCAGCATAAAGAGAATTACACACACAAAGTTGTCTATAGTTAGAAAACCTATTGGAAAAAAAAAAATCTAGCTGGACACAAGACAACATCGAACCACACGTCAAACGCACGTATGTTGTGTGACAAACATAACAGCGCTGTTTTGCCGCTGCTAAGTCAGCTGTTAAGGAGCCTTTGCTAACCCCACCATGTTTGAGTGGATTCATGAAATGGCTCTCTGTGAGACCTCTATGTATAATATATTCACCTGTAGCAGTTCTTTCGGACGAGTCTCCTCTCCACGAGCACGCAGTGTAGTGGAAGATTTATTTTTTATATGGAACAATTTTGCAAATTTGGAAAATTTGTCTATGCAGGATAAGAATTTATGACCTTGTATTTCAAAAATATCAATGAGAACTACTTCAGATGGATAGCCAGGAACCGGCGTATCTTTAAGCGGTGGTACCGGTGGATACCTTTGTATGCGGTAGTGATTCTCTTGATCCTACTTGCCATCTTGGTAAAGTAGTATTTTTCCAGGATCTGCTCCTTGTTTTCCCGAGGATTTCGGTGAGCCCTTTTGGGTTCATTTTCAATTATTTTGCAAATTCTATATTCTCTATTAACATGTTCAACCACTCGCTGAGTTATCCTGATTTTGTGAAGTCAAAAATGTTCTAGGTATACCTCTTGAAGTAGCTGTATACTTACTTACTTACTTAGGTGGCCGTAACAACCTCATCAGCTCTCGCTAGGCGCCTCTGCTTGCGCGCGCCTTCTATAATCGGATGCACCAAGTGCGGTTAGGGCTTCCTCGGCCTGGTCCATTCATCGGAAGAATGGTCTCCCTCGTCGTCCAGCGACCCTCGCCTCGAGCACCTTTTTCGCTTCGGTGCTTCGTTGTCCATACGATGGACATGACCCAGCCAGCGTAGTCGCTGCACAATTATACGCCAAACTACATCAATGCCTTCGTAGAGCTCATACAGCTCGTGGTTCATTCAGATGCGATAGTCATCGCCGACTCGAACAGGACCGAAGATTTTTTCTCTCGAACACCCCCAGAGCACCTGCGTCAGTTTGCGAAACTACCCATGCCTCAGCGCCATAAAGGAACACAGGTGGAGCGAGCGTCTTGTAGAGTATTCGTTTTGTCGATCGAGAGAGAACTCGGGAACTTAGTTGCTTACTGAGCCCGTAGTAGCACCTATTAGCAATTATTGTTCTTCGTTTTATCTCCAGACTCACTTCTATGTTGTTATTAATGGCAGTGCCAAGGTATACAAACTCCTTGACTACTTCAAAGTTATAGCTGCCGGATGAAACGTGGGAGTCTAGACGCCGCGCTCCCTTGTTTGTAGACAGCATATACTTTGTTTTACTCTCATTTATTGTCAAACCCACTTTGGCTGATTCCTTTTCGATAGCGACGAAAGCTCCGGTAACATCTGTCTTGGTTCTGCCAACAATATCAATATCATCAGCGTATGCGAGGAGCTGGACACCTTTATAGAAAATGGTGCCATTCCGATGCACACCGGCCTTTCGTACGATCCCTTCCATGATGATGTTGAAGAGATCGCATGGCAGTGGATCGCCTTGCCTGAAACCTCTTTCGGTATCGAAGGTTTCGGAGAGGTCATTACCTACCTTGACGAAGCTGCGTGTGTTGCTCAACGTTATTCTACAAAATCTAATCAACTTTGCAGGTATGTATACCGAACTCAGACGTTGTTGCGTATAGGCAATCCCTTCTCGGACTATCGAACGCAGCTTTAAATCGACAAAGAGATGGTGTGTGTCAATTTGATTTTCGTTGGCTTCCTCCAGGATTTGTCGTAGCGTGAAAATCTGGTCTATGGTGGACTTTCCAGGTCGAAAGCCACACTGATAAGGTCCAATCAGTGTTTTTGTAATCGGCTTTAATCTTTCACACAGTACGCTTGAGAGAACCTTATATGCGATGGAAATAAGATCTCGATAGTTGGCGCAGATTGTTGGGTCTCCTTTCTTATGTATAGGGCAAAATACGCTGAGATTCCAATCGTTGGGCATGCTTTCCGCTAGCCATCTTTTGCTGATGATCTGATGCATGCGCCTTATCAATTCATCACCGCCGGTTGTAAACAATTCAGCTGACAGGCCGTCAGCACCCGATGCTTTATTGGTTTTGAGTCGTTGGATAGCAACTCGAACCTCTTAATGGCTAGATGGTGGTACTTCCACTCCGTCATCGTTGATTGGTGGTACTGAACTGCGGCATTGGAGGAATCGTCGCCTTGTTAGTCGCCAAGTAAATTGGAGAAGTGCTCCGCCCAATCTCAGCACACACTGTATATCCGTATTAAGATCTCCATTTTCGTCTTTATAAGTGGATGAAAATGTACCTAAAAAAGTATAATAAACATCAATGTTGAAATACAAACTACTCAATTCCTTTAAAAAGAAAACGACATGGCCATCTCAGCCCTTGAAAGGGCTTTGACCGAGCTTCTTATGATCAATTGTGTTGTGTGTGATGTAAAATGTTTGCACACAAATGATCGGAGCTGGACCGACATGTTTTACGCCGACTCCGAACGGCTTATGTTCTCAAGAAGCTTTTCATGGCTGTTTTTACTCTCTGAGGTTTGCCATTATCTGCAGAGAGGTGACGGCCGAACAGAAAAATTAGTTCAATTGAAAAAACTTTCTGTGTGATGGAGGATTCGAACCTGGGTTCTCTGGCGTAAGAGTCACACACTCTACCCACTACGCCACTTATTTCCTTTTAGCACTTTGACAACTCTGAAAACACTTCCATCTTGCAGGTTTTTTTACTTCATTTTAAAATTCTCGAGCAGCAACACTGACACTGATACGTTTCACGCGTACCGCTGAGAATCACTGCTTTAAAGCCATCTCTAATTAAACTGCATGCTTAATTTGTCATTTAGGTTAATAAGTTTTGCGGAAATCAAAAATTCGAGTCTGTATGAAGAATTTTGTCCTTCACTGTACATAGCGCTATCAAAATTCATAATTTTTTTTGCTATCAATTGCATGAATAAACTTGAATAAGAAAATGTTTAAACTTGAAAGTGTGTGCATTTTTATTCTTTCAATTAATGCTATATTTTTAATTTTACATCTAATGCTAAGAAGCTAAATCTTACGGCGGACTGCGCCCCGATCTTAATGTGAAAAATTCGATTTTTATGTTATATGAAAACGCCGTAAATATGCGTAAATAAGAACGTTGTAAAAATCCAAAAACGGCTTAAAAATGTCAAAATATGCAAAAGCCATGCATATGGATATTTTTTTTTTATCTAGTAATAAATAGTTTTATAAAAGATTTTTCTAGATCACTTAAAAAAAGATTTATGCAATAAAAATTCTCTAATAAAAATTCAATCTTTTAGATGGCTTCATTAGCGGCAACAAACTGGCCGAAGCCCATTGTGGTCGTACCATGCCTCTCATGGTCTTCAGCAGCGGCAGTTTTTACGACGGTAAGTAAATGTACCTATAGTAGTCAGGGGTTTAGATTGACAAATAATTTTTGGGTTTTTTTTTTCATTTCTTTCGAAATTTTGAAATTATACTGAAAAAAAAACAAATTGGCCTTTTCAGCCCTTGAAAGGACCTTAACTGAACTTTTTATGCTCAATTGTATTGTGTGTGCTATTAAATGTCTGTACACAAATAATCGAGAACTGGACCTACAATCCTTATGCCGACTCCGAACGGCTTATGTTCTCAAAAAACTGTATATGACATTTTTCTATTCTCTAAGGTTTGCCATTGCCTGCAGAGGGGTGACGGCCGAACAGAAACTTTAATCTAATTGATAAAATCTTCTGTGCCAGATGGGATTCGAACCTGTAATATTTCGGCTTGCGGGCCACGCACCTTACTTGTATGCCACGGCCTCCACCGTGGTAAGTTTTACTTACAAGGAAAGGTCCCCAGGTGTCACTCACCGATTTAAATAATTTTTGGATATGTGATAGAGGACAAAAATCTAAGGTTGGCGTATTTTTTTATACGTGCTCAATCGATAGTTTACGGCTACAAAATGGCCTTTTAAAATCAGCGAAAATTTCGTTTTTTCGCCACAATTTCACTAGTTCTATAGAAATATATACAAATTTGGTATTAAACGAAAGGTATTTCAAAGCCACACATGATGGCATCCATTTGGTAGAAATAAATTTCATTGTAATTATGTTATTGTAATTTTTAACAGTATTTAGTAGATATCATAAGGAGCGCATTCTCAAAACTGTTTCGTTTTCATTTATATTTGATTTAAGAGAATTCTAAAAGTTACCTTTTTTTATTTTTTGAAAATTTTAACTTTTTATTATAAAATTTTCTTTATTAAAATATGCATTCATTTTCTTAAAAAAAATATTTTTTTAGTGATGGAAACCACAATAAGGGCATCAAAAATTTTGTTTTTTCTTCAAATTTCCGTATGTGTAAATATTTGATCGGAAAAGTTTATATTTAACAGGACCTTCATACAACTTTGTGCTTTTAACTTGTTTGCCCGAAGGAATGAGGAAAAACCATCGCAAATTTAAAAATATGACTTTCGATGTAAATATCTCCACTAGTTTTAAATATATTACACTAAATTTTTTTTGTTATAAATCTCAATGAAATTACTTGCCAAAAAATATTTTAACAATACCCCCTTTCACATGGCATGACATTTATTAGCAAAAATTGATTCAGTTTTAAACAAAAATTTATTTACTATATCTATCATAAAAAAACAAGGGTATACCCTTTCGATTTTTTTGATGAAATTAATTTTTTTAAAAATGTTCTTTTTATATTTTTTATAAAAGAGTATAGCTTCAAAAATAATTTATTTGAAACAAATATCCCAATATACTTTTCCAGTCAAAAGTTATTAATAAAAATTTATTCTCATACCATGTGGATCTGTATTAACAAAACTCCTTTTCTGTTAATTATTAAGTATCTATTTACTTCCCATGCTCATTTTAAGAATAATCTTGCTCATTTTTAAAATTTAAAGAGAAACAAACTCTTTTGCATTGTTTTTATTGTTTTTTTTTTACACCTTTATTTAACAACTGAAAAAACCAATTTTTATAAAAAAAAACCTAGAGGTGGCGTGATTTTTTAGAAGGCGGTAAATACGATAATATGATCTCTTTCTAACATTATAGAACTTTTGCGCTCGAGGCTACCTTGCATTCGTATTTCCCCTTCTTTCCCCTACCGAGTGGAATAGTGGTAATGTTTTATTTTGTCGGTTTCTTAGTTTCGTGTAGAAGATTTGTTAGAGAACATTAAAAATGATTAACGTGCGAAATTGTTTAAATTTCCTTTTAATTATATAAGGATTTACCGGAAACGGAGTTATCTGAAAAAGAAAAATTAGTTTCCATCCGAATTCATAAATTTATCACAATTAATTTACAAAGTGCGGTTGATTTTGATAAAAATTGATAACAGTATCTTTAGAGATTTTTTTCCAATTTGTGATATTACGAGTATAGCTCCAAAGTGTAAAGAGAAGGTTTAGACGAGTTCGCTCAAAAAGGCAGTTGTATCGTTGGAGCAAAAAATTAGAAGCCAACGTCATTGCACAAAGATTCAATATATAAGCAAAATTACCGATGCTGTAGAAAAAAAATTTATATGTTCCACAAAATAGGGTAAAATTGTCCATGATAAAGATATTAAAAATTGGGCTATGGAGGTGCACGCTAATCTTAAAAGAAGTGAGTTGCGGGTTTTTGGGACCTAAAGTAACATCTCATATAAAAATTTTTGTTTTAGTCTACAATTTTAATGCGTATTCCAAATGGATAAAAATTTTAAGCATAAAAAAAATATAGTATCCCGAAAAATAACAAAAGTGGTTTCAAAGAAACAAGTTTTGGAAAAAGAGAAAGTTGCAGAGAGTGGCAAAAATTTTGTTGAATTCGCCAAACCATATCTCGATTTATACGGATACGAGAATGTTTATAATAGCGATCAAAGTGGATTTCAACTAGAATTACATTCAGGAAGAACTCCTTCACAGAGGGGTTTGTATTTCCTTATTAACTTTTAATAAAAAATAGCTAAAATTTGATTTATGATGGCATTAAAAAAGTTGAATGCAGTGTGCTGTCGGTTTCCGCCACCACACATTCCTACACTATAATGCCTACTATAAGTGGAGCTGGTCATTTACAATCGGCGCTTTATATGGTGTTAAAAGAGGTTACTGGAAAAATTGGTCCGATTGTTCAAAGGTTGTTGTTTCAGCCGAATAATATGTATATTGAAGCATCTAAATCGGGAAAAATGACGGCTGGTTCGTTAGTATACTGAAATTGACCGTGCTAAAACACTATAGATATAATTTATATTTAAGATCACTTTAAAAATTGGTTGAAAAATGTGTTCCTGCCGAATTTGACTAATTGTGAGGAAACCGTGCTATTAATTGACTCTTGGACGGGGTAGTCTCCAGAATCTGTGCAGACACAATGTGGAGATGGTAAATCGATTAACACTTTACAAATTCCAAAAGGTACTACAGGTATGCATCAACCTCTTGATGTTTATTGCTTTAGATTCCGGAAAAACTTTGTTAAACATTTATCTGATAAAATCATTCTTAATAACTCTAATATCACACTTTTTCACCGCAATACTATTATTAAATTACAGTCATTAACACATAACCAATTTTCTTCACCTCGCTATCGAAATTTATTTAAATATGCTTGGTACAAAGCTGGATATATAATAGAAAAGCCTGATTATTTTGTCAATCCAGTAGATTTTTGTTTTTCAAATATATCAAGCCAAAATTGTTATTTATGTAATAACACATCTGAAATCAAATGTTCAAGGTGCA